>CM070635.1:20776584-21376584 GCA_036346255.1 Ampelocalamus luodianensis
TTTTTCATCGAAAAGACCAAACTCTCATGAGCAAACTTTTCAGACTGACCGTGACAACACTGCTCGCCACTTTTTCGCATCAAAAGAAACACACTACGCTCACCTTTTCAAAATTGAATACACTACAAACATTGATTTCTGGTTTGTTCTCACTCCACCATGAGCATTACAACGATGCCCTTATAAAAAGAGGTGGAAGGGATCTCGGAGAGAACACTACATAGCTAAACCCAAAACTACACTAGAGCTTGGTTCACACAACTAAGAAGAAGGAGATGGAGGACTCAAGAGCTTCTACAAGAGTATAACGCAAAAGTGGCCAGCCAAGAGGCTAGATGGTACTTAGATAAATCTATAAAGGATGCGCTGACACACCGGAGTCCTCACGCCGAATGTGTGCGAACTACCGCAAAGATCATCCACCACACACCCGATGACGCCCGCTCGGCGCACACATGTGCGCGGCCACCACTCTAAGCGTATCTTGCACAAAGATTTTTCACATCATGTTCTATTCAACAAATCCCTCATTACACACTGATGGCAGCCGGAGATGTAGTGCAACTTCTTCCAATAGATCAACAGTCGAAGATGTACGATAGGGCATTCATCCAGAGGTACATGTTGAACTATCCGATATGAGCCAAGACCTTCGAGTGTTGGACACCTACGCTCAAAACCCGACCCAATTAAAAAGGCATCGACGCATCCCAAGAAAGTAGATGAGTAATGCATATGCCCAAGCCGGCTAGACAAGGGAAGGCTCCCAAGTGAGACCGTGGTCGTGACACTACTCCTCGCCACCGGAGCACTGATCCAAGAGGTAAGTTATATAAAGATGCATCATGATTATTAATTTGGACGGACGTTGCATTACCCTAACATCATTCAATCCCAACCCGTCTCGGGACATGGATAACTTCGAGATTCCCACACCGCCTCAAAGAAGCGGGACAAGGGAAGGTCAAGCAAGACCATCGGCTTACTATCGCCACCATCGTCCCCACACCCGAACTAAGAGGTAAGTTATGTACAATATGCATCATAATTTTTCTTTCGCATGATATTTTGTTATCCTAACATCATTCAACCATCTAGCCCGCCTCGCAGATATGGATGACTTCAAGATCGCCGCCGCCGCCACGTAGCAAGGCTTAAGGGAAGGGAGTGATGGATCAACAAATCGATGATCTTTATTCTAATCGACTTTATTTCTATTCCAAAAGGCGATATGTATCGAGGTGTATTTCAGTTTGTTGCATTGCATGATATCGCTCTTATGAACGAACTAAACTGTGTGCCTTGTAATTTGCAACTTTAATACAAAGTTTATTTCAACCATCATGTAAAGTCGATGCAAATCCCGCTTTTCGCATTCAATTCTTGTGTACAAGGCAGGAACAAAAAAATAAAGGCCAAGAACGCGTATTCGAGAATGAGGCACTAAATGGTCTTCAACCCCTAAGTGATGCAACACCACCTAATCATCCATCCGTTCTTTCAATTCTTGCTATCTAAAATCAGGTTTAAAATTTTGGAACAGACATCCATGGAAAATCAAATGCTAAGAACGATGCACATGACTGTGAACTTGTGTATTAAAATTTGATCTTTGTGCCAAATGGTCCACATATCGTATGCAACAAACGAACATTTCTTCTAAACACTTACAAATAAAGGTCGACACTGTCACGTCACACATGTTGGCGTGACAAGGAAGGCTTGTAATGCCATGAGATATGGCATGATAGCTACCATGCAAGCCCTCCACGCTCGCACGACGTGCTCGTGGGGGCTTGCTTGGCAGCTTTGGCCACGCCTAGATTCCTGGCGTGACAGACTAGTTTTGTCATGCCATGGATCCTGCGACCAAAGGGGCCAAATTGATAATAAAGTTAGCGGTGGTTAACTTTAAAATATTGTTAAAAAGAATTAAATAAAAAATCCCACTCCTTTATGGTATATATGTCCACATAAATAAGGTTATTGTACATCCATTCTCATGGATTTTTAAGGGTGTACTCTTCCGTTTTTTATGTTTTTGATTTTTATAGTATCCGAGATGTGACTGTTGACTATTACTTTTACAACATTATCTTAATATATACTAATAAAATCCTAATACTATGATGGTATTTTTAACAACGAATCTAACAATAAGTCATTCTAGCCAATCTAGATAGTTTGAAACATATTAGTGATCAAACTTTTAAAAATTTGGTGACATGAATTCTTGGACATCAAATAAATAAATAAAACTGAGGGAGTACAGGAAAGAAACACATACAGAAAGAAAAAGGAAAGTTATGAAGTAATCGGCCTAGCCTTATAAACACAAGAACTACTCTGAAAAAATAAACACAAGGACTCTGGAATGGGCCTAGTTATTCATTCTTGTGTACAGTGTATACAATACATTACAATGACATAATTTAGACGTGACGTGTATGCCATTTTTGCTGCACATACATACCTACTTCCTGCAGTCCGGTTCGACGCACGTACGAATGTAAGAACAAGTCCTTTCTCTCCCTTCCAGAATTCCTTCACCTCTTCTCACCCATTCCTAACGTCTTCTTGCACCAACGATTGCTTAGAATAACAGAATAACAAAGTTAGACTTCTACTTAGACAAAATGATAAAATAACACACTATCGACCTGGAGCTGTCCTCCGTACATGCCAACTAAAACAGGCACAGTGACCGAACGATGGTGTCCTGTGGCTACAGTGTGATGCACTGTTTACAAAGCGGCCGAATAATGTGTTCGCTGTAGCACAATACACTAGACGCAATTGGTTGTTTTTCAGGCTGTGTACGGAGAAATATCAGTAGAAATATTATTTGCTATTTGGTTTGTGGATACTAGATTTGCTACCCTTTCAAAAGAGTTTAACACAGCCAAAGACCGTAGGTAGAGAATGTACTTGCAAGCTTGAAAATAAGGATGCATGCATTAACTTCACTGCCTTTTCACAATTTTTTCTCTCTTCAGAACACGGATGTTTGTCACCTAGGATTCGACCCGAATCAATTTCACGCTAAGAGCTCACGGATGGAATAGAACAACGATCCAGGAATAGAGCACTTGAAGACAACCACTCCTAGTACCCTAGAAAACTAGGTGATTTTGATTGATTGATGTAATGTTTGGTACGAATTTTAGGTAGGAAATCGCCGGTGGATCTGTACCAACTCAAATGTGCCTGCCACGTCGAGCACCCTTGATCGCGACGTATCAAAATGGAGACAGGAACTAGTGGATAATCACGCGCACAATTTTTCCCATTAAGTGATGTAATATGATTGGCCATACAGAAATAATAACAAAAAAATTGTAACAAAAATATTTCATAATGTTTTAGGTTCTGTTTGGGAACACATGATTTTTTTTCTAATTCATGAGAATTAAATTGTTTCTAACGTAATTCCTGCAGAATTCCTTACAAATAAACCCTTAGTTTTTACAACATTTGTTAACATATTACCATGTTAACAGCGAGCAGTGACCACCTAAAACAATACTACTTATTTAAATTGGGGGTAGTTTGCAGCCCAAAGAGTTTGGTGACTTGAGGATCATTAATACAAGGATTATGAATGACTGCTCTTATGACTAAATAGATTTGGAGAATAAACTCACCTAATAATGAACTTTGGTTTAAGATTTTAAAGCTAAGTACTTTTCTATAGGGTTCTTCAAAGATGTTAATGTTAAGAGGGTCTCATTCAGAAAATGTGATGAAAGTAAAAAGTTGTTCAATTAGGGTGCTAGGTATATGTGGAAATGGTCATAATATTTCTTTTGGGAGGATGTTTGGATCAAAGATTGTCTTTTGAAGATCAAATATAATAAACTGCTCAATCTCTATCGCTTTCCTAATATGAGTGTGGTTTAGGTTATAAGAGGGGTTATAAGAGATCGGGGATATATCCTTTAGAAGGAGCTTTGAGGAAGAAGAAAACAACAATAGGAGGATCTTAAGAATGATATTATGGAGGTTGGGTTGGATGACAATTAGGATAAAGGTGTGTGGTGCTTTGAGAAATCTAGGGTATTTTCATTAAATCTTTGTACAAACAGGTGTTGTTTGGGGTGTAAGATGTAGGAAAATTCAAAAGCTTTGGAAAAACAAGTTTCCATTGAAGGTTAAGATCTTTATGGTTATGTTATCATAACAAAGATTGCAAACTTTAGATCGAGACAGAAGAGGCTTGAAAGGAAACACAAACTCGCACTCTATGTGGTTTGGAGGAGAACATGGATCATGTGCTATTTTCTGCCATATAGCTAAATTTTTCTGGGTTTGTATGAAAGAGGTTCTAAGTTGGGAGCGCCATCCAACATTTTTGATGATTTCCAATTAAATTGGTTGAAAAAGGGGCTAATGACTACAGTGTTATTTTGTTTAGTTTTGCAATACGGCTTGGACTCTTTGAAAAATTAGGAACAAAATAGCGTTTGAGAGGAATTTTATTAAGCAAAACCAATAGAAGTGATCTTCAAACTTTTATCTTGTTTAGCAAGAATGGCGAGTTCTCTTAAGAGGTGATGATGCGTAGAAAGATGGATCGCTGGTGATTGTCGAAGATTGGATTACAAACTTTTGGATTAGTCTCTGCCTCATGGGTTGTAATAGTTCTAGTTGGTGTTGTGTTGTTTTGTTCTGAGCTTGTCTTGCAAACTAGTTTCCTCGGTTCCTATTTCTGTTTGTGTCCTGTTGTAAGCACTTATGTATGCTTCCTATAAAAAGCCGAGCTTCTTTCAAAAAAAATAAAAATAAAATAAGGACGCGACTAGCGCCGGACATACGATCCGAGCACTAGCATCGACGTTGTGTGTTATCGCTCGGTCTAGCGCCATGGGATTCAAACGCCCAATCTCAACACGCCTTACTCCCGAAACAAGCGATCTCAACGCTGCTTTTTCTTCCTCCCAAACAAGCTAAAAGGAATCCAATGCAACACGCACTCCCGACACAACAAAATTTGCCCAAAACTCCTCTTTGGCCCTATCTCGTTCATCAAGTGAGTTTGCCCATGGGATTCAAAACTCTCCTCCAAATTCATCCTAATGGTCCAAACAAACACACAACATTGCAACATTTGAAAATAACAATAGAAACATTTGAAAATAATTATTGTAACATTTTTGGAACAAAGGATGCAACAATCAAATGGTGGAGGTTGCAACAAAAAGCGATGTCACAATATTGCAACATTTAAAAATAACAGTGGAAACACTAAAAAAATGTTGCAATTTTTTTGGAACAATGATGCAACAATCAAATGGTGGAGGGCTTCAACAAAGTTGTGCAATAAATCAAAAACACCATTGCAACATTTGAAATCGGAAAGATCCATCCCTCACAATCTTGAAGTCCTAAACCCAACATGTCAAAATTTTGTTGCAATAATCAAAATAAATAGATGAAACATCTCATAATTCTTATTGCAACAACTTGAACAACCTATTGCAACATCTCACATATCTGTAGGTGTTGACTTTTTCTTTTCATCAACCATGGCCACAACGCTCATGGAGTCTATGCTCACTCACGATGGAGCGTGGCTAGCCTAGGTGGAGCTCATGAGTACAAACGATAGCATTATCGGGGCTGAGACCATCCATGCAGGGCTCCAACCATAGCCGTGAGTGGTGAGAGGAGAGAGGAAGAGGAACAAGGAGGAACACACGAGCTCCTGCCAACTGCACATGCTGAAAGAGATGGAAGGAGAGAGAGAGAGAGAGAGAGAGAGGGAATAGATAGCTTTTTGGAGAAGAGACTGGAAGCAGGAGACTCAAAAAGTGTGGAGAGGTCATTCTGTAGGTAACTAGAGTGTTATGAATGTTTGGATGTGATTGTAGGGATGAAAACCGGTCACGTATAAGCATCGTCTGATTTTTTGTTCTCCAGATGTAAGCCCAAACAGTAGCATTATCCTAAAATAAACAACGATACTAGCCAATACTACAGGTGACCGGCCCTGTAGAACAAATCCAACATCGGACATGCCGCCAACGCGTACGCCCGAACCACCGCACGACATCTGAACCACTCGGACGCCTGGCTCCTTGCTTCTTGGCCAAGCCAAACGCGCGCGCACAGAAGCGTGTGTATACATGCAGCGCACACCTCTGCTTGCGAGGTCAACGTGACAGACCAACGGAACCGTCCCAAACGGAACGGACTACTATACAATTTGGTCCAAACCCAACAACGAAGCAAGGAGAGAGCTGCGACATGCTGCTGAGGGAGGGCTTCCCTTGCTGCTCCTGCTGCTGCTCGCCGCCGCGGTGGTGGAGGCGGTCGCGGTGACGGCGGCGGTGCCCATGGAGCTGTACTTCCTCGACGGAGCTGGTGCGCATTGCGGGGTACGGCGAGGAGCCGGTGTCGTCGGTGTTCGTGTCGGGCGGGTCGCCTGCGAGCCTCTGCCTCCGGCCTGGCTCCGACCTCCTCACCTTCGAGCTGCCAGGTTAGTATGTGGTGACTGAATTTGGTCTCGAGAATTTTGTTCCTCGCCGTGCTCTTTGTTTCCGCTCCTTCGTTCCATCAGCAATCCTTCTTGTGTTTCAGAATCTGTTGTTTAATTAGCTCAAATGGTACGCCATGGTTCGTATTGTCAATAACTCTGCTTAGTTCTTAATTAGTTAATCTGTTCAGTTCATTTGGCGTAGTCAGAATATATCAAATGCCTTGCGATTATTTCTTTCCTTCGTTTTTATCTGGTTACACGGTGACTGTTTTTTTTTATAGTATATTGCGTAGAAAATTCTGCCTGAAAGCAAAATTAGAGTTTTATATGCTTTCTGTAGGCTGCCGTTGCTTCTCTCTAGAGCTAATAGATATTTGAGAATTTGTTTATGACATGTTCTCGGGTCACTAATCTGTTATTAAAAATATATCTTCCTTTTATGTTATTATATTTCACAAATATTATCCTTTTTATCACTCAGGTCAACTTTGTTAATTTTTACCGTCAAAATGTCCAAATTATCTTTATCTTCTTTCTTCTTCCCCTCTCCCCTTCCTTCCCAGCCGCCACCCCAGCCATCTCCCTCACCTAGCCACCCGACAAACCTCCCCTCCTCTCGCCTCCTCCTCACCGCTCCATCCCCATCCCCCAGTGTTGAGCCCCGCCGTAGCCCTCCTCCTCGCCTCTGCCGATCCGTTGTCTCCGACGCCCTCTTGCCAAGCCGTTCGCGTATGAGGTGAGCTGCCGTGCGGGCTTCGATTCCTACCAACTTTAGCCATCTCTCCACCGTGGACCGCCATCGTCGCCATCCTACTCGCCGCCAGTCTCCCTAGCATCCTCCAACATGCTCATCCACAAAAAAAAAGAATCCTCGTGGGGAACATTCCATGCTTGCACTATTCTCGCGATTCTCGCCTGATCCACCGTGAGCCCTTTTTTCTTCCTCGCCCACGCCCGCCACCACGTCCCGCATGTTGTAATCGCCTCATCCACCTCCGTATTTCCAAAACCTCCCTGTGTTCACATCGCTCAAACACGCTAGGCACTCTCGGCATCGCCTCCGTTCATCGCCGCACTTCGCACCCGCGCCTCCCATCTGTTTCTCTGTCTCTATCTCCCTCACTTCTTTCGATTGAGAAGAAGAACATGATAAAGGCAAAATGGTATTTGTACCACCATTTTACGATTTGACTGATTAACAATGGAATAAGAGTATGGTTTAGAGTTTGTGTAACACCAGATCAGATATCCCATAACTTTGCATTGGCATAAAAAAAAACCCTAGATATTTTTACCTAGTACGTACCACAGCTTCCACATCTTCCTTTTGCAGTTGTAACAAGTAATGCAAGGAATTGTTTTCGCCAATCTCAGACACGTCATGTCGTTGAGTTTGATTGGTGCAAATGCTGGACCTAACGTACCATTGGGCCATTTGGAAGGGACAACAATGCTATTTGGTTCTAGAACTCATAAACCTTTTATTTATTTATGGTTTGCGAGGGCTACAAATCATAAAACGCAGGCTAAAAAATTCTGAATGATAAGAGTACTTGGTTGTTGAGCTGCGCATATTCCCATGCAACCACCATACAAATATACATTTCGGACGATTCTCCCCTGATCGACCTGCTGGCTGTTGGAATGGAACACAAAATGTCCCATAAACTCTAAAAAAATGCTCTTGAAAACAGAAGACAATTAGAACGGTTATGGCCTCTCTACGCAACTAAGCGTACCCGGTAAAATTTCCCTTGAATTATTTGGAGACGAATGGTCGTTTTCGCCGCGGTTGTTGGCCGGCGGATGGAAGGAAGAGAAGAAAGGAGAGAAGCGAAGCCAAGACACGAAGTGGTCTCGTCTCTCCAAAGTACAAGGCGACGTTGTAACCTCCTCCCATTAGCCGCCAGATTCTGCAGCTTGGATGTATTACATCATAATTCGCCGTTAAGGACGACGTACTTTGATCTTTTAGGTAGGTTGCTCACGTCTGGCCATCACGCGGGTCGCCGAAAAAGCAAACGGTTTCGCAGGAAGTAAAGCGTCGCTACGACTCGGAAGCAACTGGCGTTTGGTACAATGGCGAGGTGCGTGGTTACTGCGTTAACTCTGATAGGACGGCCGTTGGACTTGGAACCTTCTTGACCCCCTAGAAACGAAAACGTTTAGCGGGGATCACATGTCCTGTACTCCTGGCAATAGAGTTTTTTTTTTTTACGAAAATGCGTTTTTCTACTAATTTTTTACTACGCGGATTTAAGTTGTTGTTCAATTAGGAACTTAGGATAGTGTAGTGTGAAGATGTTCTTATGCTAACACTAGTTTAAGATATTATATAATTTCTACTCCCAAGTTTTGTGAAAAAACATGTGGGAGTGGACTTCACAAAATTATAATTCCGAAATTTTGGAAAGTTGCATTTTGTTATCCTGATTTTGTCCTATAGTGAGCATACAAGATTTTAGACCGTTAGGCTTTAAGACTAATTTAACCAAATATGGTTATTCCAAAACTCAAGATTCAAAAGACAACCCCCCCACCCCCCACACACACACAAATTAAAACAAAACATTTTAAAGGAATTTTGCCCTTTTTTCTTGTAATATTATTATGATTTCTTTATTGTTTGGAACACATGGATTCTATAGAAAATAAACATTTGGAAAAAGGTAATGAAAAAGGAGATTCGATTATTTGCCATGTGAAACATGCGTAATTGATTATTTGTCATCGATGTGAGTATGACATGTGGTCCCAGACCCATATGTCATACTCATATGCAGTGGCAAATATAAAATTCACCATTTGCAGTGACAAATAATCAAATAATCCAATGAAAAATTATTGTAAATTTTTGTGCTTCAATTAATTAATTAAATTAAACTCGGTCGTATAACCACTGAGAAACTCAAGCTACTTTTTACGGCAGCGTATGGTAACACATAGGACATACATAATTGTCCCACCTAATTTATCAGTTTGAAATTCATGTATGTCTTAATCTTTTGTCGTACTTTTAGGTGCACAACACTTCGATTCTACCGATGTCGTTGAGCCAACAAAACACCTGTTGAACTTCCAAAGCACGAAGGCCATAAAAATAAATCCATCTACGCTGTAATTAGGCAGCCAATGCTTGTCAGTTTTGATAGTCTAAGAGCATCTTTAGTGTATTGAACCGACGTCGATTCAAAGTTATATCACATAAGTATTTTAGGAACTGAGGTTATTTTTCTCCAATATATTGAACCGATTCCTACTAATAACTAGGACCCACGTTACATTAAAAAACCACAAAATAATAATATCTTCTCTCAATCGCACTCTCTCCTATGTAGTTGTTTAATGCTTATATGAATTGTTTAATGCTTTGAATCGATTCCTAACTAGAGTTCGGTTCCATGCATTTTTTTGTTGGAATCGACCCCTCCAATGTATTGAATCGATTCAATACCTTCTCCCTCCTCATTCGAACCGGCTAAAACACAACACTGAAGATGGTCTAATGGATCTTCTTCAGAACAAATTCTGGATGCTTCTAGCATTGGCCGTCGAGTAATAATAGCAAAGTCTGTTGTAAAATTAGGGTTTTTAGCAGACATTTAGAATTAATTCCAGTAATTATTATGATACTTAAAGAATAATTTCAGCATCATATAATTGACAATAACGACATAAAAGCATGTAATATTTTCATATCAATTAAACATGATATTATACTCAAAAGATAGGACTTAATAACAAGTAAAATCAGCATAATACTCAGATTTATTTGTCTGCTTATTGCTCTCAGATGTCGAGTTACACAAGATGCAATCTTGGCCCTCGCGACACTTGAGTCAAAATTTTATTCACAAATTGAATAGAACAATCAAGTGAAATAATTTAGGCCTTGAGCTAAAAATAAAATCTTGCTTGTCTAATCATTCACTTCATGCAAATCATCAATTCAAAGTCCACTGATAACAGGCAATTGTAACAATTGACAATCACATTGGCTTATTCTCGTTGGATGGGGGTTAGTGTGGTAGTCCAAATCCACATTGGTAAATGCTTGGTGGCCTCAGCAAGCGCCTTGATGGGATCACTACACTGGAGTTAGCAGAAGCATTGGCGTTTCGTCGTGCAACAGCCCTTGCCCGTGATGAAGGATATCAAAATGTCATGCTTGCTTCTGACTGCTTGTCTATGGTGCAATAGTTGAATTTGTCGATGGGGGATAAGTCCTCTGTTGGTGCGGTTATCTATGATATTCCTCGGTTGTTTTTTGTCATGTTAGTCGTGTGGTGAATGTGGCAGCATATACTCTAGCTAGATCTTGTGAGTACTCTGGTAGCTCTTTTATTCACAATGGTGTACTAGAGTGTATCCGGGAGACTCTTTATAACAATGTTTTTTGTGATCAATAAATTGTTGGTATTCTCTCAAAAAGAATTTGACAAGAGGATATAACAGTGACCGAAAAATCATCACAGTAAAGTGAAGATAGTAGCTAAATGAATCACAGTGAGCAAATGTAGTAACCAAATGAAACACAATGAATCACAGTGGACAACTACTAAAGACCGAATGAATCACATATACAGGTCAAGCTTGAATTGCACGACATAGTAGAAAAATAGCAAATAATCTTTTGAAGGATCGCGGGAAGGCTACGATAGCACAAAACAAAAAAAATTCGCACAACCAAGGAACCTCCGTTAGTAATAGATCACGAGATTACCACTAGATGCACCGACTCATAGCGGAAGTAGAGTCAATGTAGTGAGTAGATGCACGTAGTTGTACTTGCCATGCATCTTCTTCTCCCGCTCGATGATCGCCACGAGTTGCGGATCGCCCTAGCGCCGATGCTTCGCAACAACACCTCTAAGGTATCCACACATACGGGCAGGACACCACGCAGAGTGCTAGTGCCGACGGTGTGGATGAGGAGGCGTGGCTATTAGGGTTTCAAAATCTTCAAAAGCTTATTAACCCCATGCCACCACCTCTTTATTTATAGGCATCCATAATGGGTCTCCAACTTGAGGCCCATTAGGAACTAGAGGCATATAAGAATTGGATCACCATCGAAATCAAATCGGTGCTTTAAGTGCGTGACCTATAGGTTCATGCGTGATCGTTGTGACTCGAAACTCCTTTTCGACCACAAGTCGTTAGCGGTACCTAGTAGCACATAACGATTCTGAACACATATAGAATATATCGAACAAACCTTAATGCAATAAGATCTATGACCAAGTCCTTATCAATTATGACCATTTCGAATTTAGTCACGATCACCCATGTGATGATTACGACAATCAGAACTCTTACGACCAGTTTGCAACTCCTTATGACCGCTTGTAACATCTTATGACGATGCGCAACACCTTACGATCGGTTTGTGACTAACTCGTATCTCCATACGATCCGCTCAGAATCGTATGTACGACCAGTTTTGACGATCTACGACCACCTCGTATCTCCACACCCACCACTGTAATCGCGTATGCGACTGGTCTCGATCAGTTCATGACTAGCTCGTATCTCCGCACGACCGGCTACAGAATCGTATACGACCGGTTCGACTAGTCTATGACCAGCTCGGATCTAGTCGAACTGAATGACCTATTTGTGTATTCTCTCTTTGCCTCACGACATCTGGTTGAACTCCAAGTGAGATAATTTGTCATCCATAGACTGTTCAATACTTTCTCGATCAAGTGTCGAATAACTTTATGTGGTCAACATTTAGACCACTAGTGGCATGTCCATGCACTTTCTTTATTTGACCACAACGAGGGGCCCAGATACACCTCTCTTGTTATGTTAGGAGGGGCAAATGTCATATCTGATCAGTCACATTCCTCCCCATGTTTCATAGCATACCTGAAAGTTACCTTTATGACTACCCAGTTATGAGTAGTGTTTAGCAACCTCTAAGAGTGCTATTACACATGTAGAAAATCATGCGATCACAGTGTCTAAGAATTATACATCATCATTGCTTGAGACCAATCGATGACACAAGAAATCATAACAATCTCAACAGGGTCTCAAGGTGGGTCAAACAAACACCATGTTCTCTAACATGTGTCCATATTATTGGTTTGATATCTCCATATCTATGACCTGTGAAACGTAGTTATCAACCAATACATATGCTAGTCTATTCATATGTGTTCTTATATGTTTCCGATTAGGGAATGTTTAAGAATATTCATCGCAGAAATACAGAGTTTCACAATCAAGTCACATACTTGATGATAAATATTAACGATATTATTCTAGGAACAAGATAACATATTATCCAATATTATGAACATATTGAAACATAATTATCTCTATGATTGCCTCTAGGGCATATTTCCAACATCTTTTAGCTCAAGACCAGATTATACTCAATTGTCGTATTCAACCTCAATTTAATATCAATACATCATCGAGCATTAATCCGAGCCGACACCATCACTAAGCAATATCTCCCTGTACTAGTGTCAATCCAATTAATCACAATTTGAGACTTCGACTAGTACAACACATATGCAAAGAGATGCGCAAAATGGAAAAAGTGATACTCATGATGCGGATGGCACTCAAAACCACCAAGTCGAAATCGGCAAGGCATGCGAATGCGCTGATTCAAAACCAATCATCCCACTGTGTCGCGTTGAACGGACGAGGTCGTTGGAGATGCAATGCCAATTCACAAACTGGGACACACCAATTTGCGAAGTTGGGGTACATAAAATGCTACACAAGATCCAATAACATTGCATCGGTCGAATTCAACCACGGAGCACCAATCACCCTGAAAAACCGAAGCCTCCTTCTCACTGAAGTCAAAGCCGACCAAAACGAGCCCAAATTGCGTAAGTACTAGGTTCCCAAACAGAACACCCACAGAGGATAGGGCACAAGAAGGGAACTGGCGGGATGCGCACAGAGGAAGGTCTCAAGCTCATCACCAATGGCATCGGGTCGACCACGGCAGCGTGGGAGGTACAAAGCCCCAAAAATGAAGACAAATCGGAAGGGAAGAAGAACCACCAAAAGGGGGGAAACTCACGATCTCGGTCAAGAAAAGAGAGAAGGAGGCGACCTTTTGAAGAGAGAGTCGGATCGAGCGACATGGTGGTCGCGAATGGCCGACGCCGGCGCCGGGCAAGCGCCTCGCGCCGCCACTTCACTTAGGAGCTTCAAGCCGCACTCCATCGCCGCAGAAGATAGGGTTGAAGACAAAGTCTCCAACCTTATCTCTCCTCTCAAAGTCGATAGGTGGGCCCCACATCTATTTTTCTTTTTCTTTTTCAAAATGAGAAATTACCAAATAGTCCTCAAAGATACAATGATCCCACTAATTTATCAATTTGATAAAATATGCTCGAAATCTTGTTTAATATACAACTGTTCGATAATGGGTACCTTGCGGGTTTGAAACCAAAGCCTAGCAAAAGGACTACGAATTTGCTCGGACAAAGGAGGACTTCGCCTTGATCCAATGCCTTGAGTGAGAGTTTTCACCTAGATTACATTTTGTCTTTGGGCTTGCCCTTTTTCCTCTTAGGTTGGGACGTTACAATAATATCCTGTATGTAGCTCATTAGTACTTAACAAAGTATACCCTATCTTTCTTTGATCACGACCTCACGATCATACTCACATAGGTGAATTCTTTAGGAATCAGAGGACGATTCCCAATGCCATATAGGTATCAAATTCATTAAGAGTTATTGCTCAACCTCCCATACAGAAAGATCACTGCACTAATGGGACCCTTAGATTTGCTCTCTAATCCCACACGTTTGTTGTCCTAGAGCCTAGTTCACTGGATCTCCGATCTACTAGGATAGGTTATCAGCAACCAATGTGGGCCTTTACAAGGGTATGAGCCCCATTCCCTTTGACGCTGCAAAGATGGCCTTCCGCGCCATTCCTTTGGTGAAAGGATTTGTCAAGTTTCTTTCAGAATGGATGTATTCTACAGAAATTACACTAGTCTCTCTTGCATGCCTTACTGACTTAAGTCGTCTTTTTATATATTTTGAGGACTTCATATTGTCATTCCTACTCTTGGCCTTAACCAAAATGGTTTGGTTATCGCAGTAGGTTAATATAGCTATAATTGACTTTTCCAGCACAGGTAGGTCATAAAAGAGTTATCTAATCCATTTTGCCTCTACAGTTGCTGAGTTAAGTA
This sequence comes from Ampelocalamus luodianensis, assembly GCA_036346255.1. NCBI lineage: Eukaryota > Viridiplantae > Streptophyta > Magnoliopsida > Poales > Poaceae > Ampelocalamus > Ampelocalamus luodianensis. The sequence continues at coordinate 20,791,248 of CM070635.1, forward strand.
CTACCAACTTAGCCTCCATGGTGGACCATGTAAAGATAGTCTGTTTAGAAGACTTCCACGAAACAGCCCCACCTGCTAGAGTGAAAACATAGCCACTCGTTGCATTCATATCATCTGAATCACTAATCCCGTTAGAATTATTAAATCCTTCCAAGACTGTCGGATGACCAGAATAATGTATTCCCAAATTTGTGGTCTCCTTTAGGTACCTAAGTACCATCTCTAGTGCTATCCAATAATCATCTCCTTGATTGGACATATAACGACTCAATCTGCTTACAGTATATGAGATGTCTAGTCTCGTTGCACTAGTTAGATACATTAAGGATCTAATTATTTAAGAATATTTAAGATGGTCTTTTCTATGTCTAGTGTTTTTATGTAGCTTAATATTTGGATCATAGCATGTGGCTCAATACTTACAATCTATGAACCCAAATCTAGTTAGGACCTTATCCACATAATGAGATTGTGAAAGCGTAATCCCATTCTCACCCTTTAATAACTTGATGGTTAAGATAACATCAGCTTCACCTAGGTCTTTCATATCAAAGTTTTGGGAGAGGAAAGACTTTGTTTTATTGATTGCATCCATGTTGGTCCCAAAAAACAATACATCATGATAAAGAATGACACCTTCGCCCCCACAAAACCGACAGTAGACACATTTATCGGTTTCGTTTACACAAAAGCCGACCGATGTAATTGTACTATCAAATTTCTCGTGTCATTGCTTGAGAGCTTGTTTTAGACCATACAAGGATTTAACCAAGTGACATATTTTCTTCTCTTGCCACTCAACCATAAATCCATCGGGCTGCTGCATATAAATATCCTCATCCAACTCTCTATTTAGGAAAGTGATGTTTACATCCATTTGATGTACTTGGAGTTTGTATACGGTAGCTAGTGCTAAAAGCACCCAAATTATGGTTAAACGAGCCACAAAAGAGTATGTGTCAAAGTAGTCTTCATCCTCTTTTTGCTTGAAACCCTTAGCCACTAAACGGGTCTTATACTTTTCTATAGTACTATTAGGTCTACGCTTTCGTTTAAAGATCTATTTGTAGCTTACTGGCTTGTATCCAGATGGGAGGTCCATAACCTCCCACGTTCCGTTAGCTACGACAGAATTCATCTCGCAACGAACTACTCCCTTCTAGCAATCCACATCTGGAGATGTGTATGCCTCTAAAAGGGATCGTGGTTCATGATCCACGACACAGGTGACATAGTCATCACAAAGAGAATTTTCAGTGATCTGCATCTTACTCCACCTTAACTCCAATTTTAGAGTGGTGTTATTCACACTAGGAAGAATAAAGTGTTCATCTGAACCATTAGAGTCAATGACTTCATTTGGTCTTATAGGGAACACATGTTCTAAGAACGTCGCATCACGAGATTCCATCTTTACATTTTTAACGATGTCACTCACCTCGGATTTGACAACTAGAAATCTATAAGTCGTGCTATTTTTAGTATATCCTAAAAAGACACAATCAACAGTCTTAGGACCAAGCTTTCTTTTCTTGATAAAGCACATGCACTTTTGCAAGGCATCCTCAAATTTGAAGAAATGATAAGTTAAGTTTTTTTCCCCTTCCATCCTTCATAAGGTGTTTCCTCTTGATTTTAAGGAGGAACCCTTTGATTACATAATTACCTGTGAGAACTACTTCACCCCACTAATAGTTCGACATACCTGAACTTTGTAGCATATCAATAACCAAGTCACAAAGAGTTCGATTCTTTATTTCAGCTATTCCATTCGATTGGGGTGAGTGTTGTGGAGTAGTTTCATGAACTATTCCACTTTCTTCACGGTATTGAGAGAATTCCTTTGAAACATATTCACCACCTCGGTCCGACCTTAACCATTTGATTTTCTTTTCTAGTTGATTTTCCATTTTAGCATTAAAGATTTTAAAGTACTCTAGTGCTTCATCTTTCGACTTAAGTAAATAAATGTAACAATACTTATTCGCGCCATCTATGAGAGTTAAAAAATATCATTTGCCACTTTTAGTTAATATTCCATTCATCTCACAATGATCAGAATTAATTAGCTCAAGTGGAGAAGTGCTTCGTCCTTCAACATTATGAAAAGGATTTTAGGGTTGCTTTGCGTGCATACACACTTCACACTTAGAATGCTTCTCATAATTATAGCTTGGAATTAAACTTATTTTGCTTAACCACACAATGGCTTCAAAGTTAACATGACATAAACAAGAATGCCAAATATCATTAATTTTATTGCAATGGGAAACATTAAAAAAAATTACATTATTGAAAATCAAGAATAGATAAGCGGAACATGCCTCTGCTATCATAGCTTTTGCCCATGAAATTACCAAATTTGGTCAACACAACCTTATTGGATTAAAATACAAGCTTTATTTCTTGCCTACACAAAGATAGACCTACTCATCGATTGCGAGTCATTGCGTGCACGTACATCACATCTTTCAGATGAGTGTTTTGCCCAGTGAGCTTCAAGCAAACCTGTCCAATCCACGTATCAGTGTGGCTCCGTTCCCCATGAGGACGAATCCACCTCCTTCACTTTGAAATGAAGAGAAACAAGATTGATCAGTACATATATGTCTAGTAGCACATGTATCAATCCACCAATCAATAGATGGACTTGCTATGAAGGCATGAGGTACATACCCTTCTGGACTGGAATTAGCCAGTGCGACATTCACTGTAGTCTTATGGCCTCTATGCTGACCAGGAGAAGGACCATTGCCCTTACAATTGCGACAATGGTTGGCTTTATGACCAATCACTCCACAAACAAAGCAGACAATTTCCTCGTACATTTTCTTTCCTTTGAACTTGTTCTAGAGATGATTCTTGAACTTTTGTTTCCCAAAGCCTCCAGCATTCTTGACCTCTAGCTGATGAGCCTGAACTTGAGTCTTTCCTATACCATCACCGGCTCTAGCACGCTCTTAGACATTAATAGCAGCTGACAGCTCATTGAGAGTCAAGCGATCCTTTATATGTCTACAAGCAGTCACAAAGTCACGCCACGAGGCCGGTAACTTAACCAATATGACATTCACTTGGAACTTCTCTGGTAGGATACAATCGCACTGACTTAAGTCACGTACATGGAGTTGTAGCTCATGAAGCAGCTCCATCACCGACCGACCCTCAACTATCTTAAAGTTCAAATAGGTAGCAGTTATGAATGACTCATTCCCATTATCCCCTTCGGAATATTTCTCATCAAGTTCGTCCGAGAGTTGCTTAGCATATTTGAAGTTAACGTACACGTCGAACAGCCGGTTGAATAGGATGGTTAACAAACGAGCTAAGACTGAATTGTTCGCATCTTCCCACCGTACCATAACGGTTTCCAATGGGAATATTAGAGGATTTGAAATAACCAAAAAGAGTTTGAGGTCGATTAGCCATAGTTTTGTTTTAGTGCGCCAACGTTTAAAATTGGCACCGTCAAATACTTAAACGCGACATCGAACGAGAAGCCATTTATTCAACTATTGGTTTTTTGAATTGTTGTAAAATTAGCGGTTTTAGCAAACATTCAAAATTAATTCTAGAAAATATTATGATAATTAAAGCATAATTCCAACAGTATATTATTGACAATAATGACATAAATGCATGTAATATTTTCATGTCAATTAAACATAATAATATGCTCAAAAGATAGGACTTGATAACAAGTAAAATCAACATAATGCTAAGATTTTATTTGTTTGCTTATTGCTCTCAGATGTCGAGTTGCATAAGATGCATTCTTGGCCCTCATGACACTTGAGTCAAAATTTTAATCACAAATTGAATATGACAATCAATTGAGGTAAATTTGGCCTTGAGCTAAAAATAAAATCTTGCTGGTCTAATCATTCACTTCATGCAAATCATCAATTCAAAGTCCATCGATAACAAACAATTGTAACAATCGACAAGAGGATATAATAGTAATGAAAAATCATCACGATGAACTAAAGATAGTAGCTAAATGAATCATAGTGAGCAAAATCAAGCAACGAATGAAACAAGTGAATCACAATGGACAACTACTAAAGACCAAATGAATCACATGTACAGAAAAAGCATGAATTGCATGACACAATAGAAAACAACAAGTAATCTTTTAGCTCAAAACAGATTATACTCAATTGTTGTATTCAACCTCGATTTGACATCAATATATCATTGAGCATTAATCCAAGCCCACAACATCACTAAGCAATATCTCCCATACTAGTGTCAATCTAATTAATCACAATTTGAGACTTGACTAGTACAACACATATGCAAAGAGATGCACAAAATAGAAAATAACGATACTCACGATGCGGATGGCATTCAAAGCCATCAAGTCAAAACCAAGTAAGGCACGCTGAAGGCGCTGTCTTAGAAAACCAATCACCCTGTTGTGTCGCATTGAATGGACGAGATCATCGGAGATACAATGCCAATTCGCAAACCGGGACACCAATTTGCAAAGTCGAGATATAGAGAATGCCGCACAAGATCCAATCACAGTGCATCGACAAAATGTAACCACGGAGCACCAATCACTAGGAAAAACCGAAGCCTCCTTCCTCATCAGAGTCGACCAAAACGAGCCCCAGTTGCACAAGTACCAGGCTCCTAAACAAAACACCCACAGAGGATAGAGCGCAAGAAGGGAACTGACGAGATGCGCACAGAGGAAGGTCCAGAGCTCACCACCGACGACGCTAGGTCGACCACGATGGTGCAGGTCAAAAGCCCCCAAAACAAGACAAATCGGAGTGGAAGAAGAACCACCAAAAAGGGGGAAAACTCACTGATCTCAGGTCAAGAAAGAGGAGGCGACGGCCTTTTGAAGAGGAGAGTCAGAGCAGGCGACACGGTGGCTGCGAACGGTCGGTGCCTGAAGCACCTGGGCCAGCTCACACCTCCTGCACCGCCGCCTCGCTTGGGAGCTTCAAGCTGCACCCACTGCCACCAGAAGATAGGGTGTCGTCTCCAACCTTATCTCTCCCACACAAAACTGATAGGTGGGGCCCACCTCCATTTCCCTTTTTATTTTCTATTTCTTCTTTTCTCAAAATAAGAAATTCCAAATAGCCTTCAAAAATACAACAAAGTCATGGCTATATGAGTTTATTTTCTTTTTCATGGATAAGGTGAGATCACGGCCAGGTCATGGTTTGTTTGCCTAATTCTCTTGTTTGTCTGGTCAAGTCCCATTAGCATGCAACAACAACAACAACAACAAAGCCTTTGGTCTCAAACAAGTTGGGTAGGCTAGGAATGAAACCTCTTCAACGTCAAAGAGACGAGAGCCTTGTAAATAAAATAAAATAATAATGGAAAAAACCTACAAGGCTAAAACTCAGAAGCCATTATACCATCCGAGCAGAGCCTAAAACACAACCCTTAAACTTTCTTATGGTTTCGTATGTGGATCGCTAACTTCCATGCGCTCTATACAAAGCTAATTTTTAGCTACATTCCAATCTCTCAAATCTCTTTTAACCGCTTTCTCACGTTAGTCTTGGTCGACCTCTTGCCTCTTCTTACGTTTCGGTATGTCTTAAAATTCCACTACGTCTGGTACATCGAGAAGGTCTCCGTTGGAGATGTCTAAACCATCTCCGGCAATGTTGAATAAGCTTCTCTTCAATTGGTGCTACCCACCCTATCACGTATATCCTCATTGCGGATTCGATCTCGCCTTGTGTGGCCACATATCCACTACAAGATCCTTATCTCTGCTATACTTATCTTACAGATATGTTGTCTTTTAGTCGTCAACATTACGCTCCATATAGCATCGCAGTCTGATCGTCGTCCTATAGAACTTACCCTTTAACTTTTGAGGGACTTTTTTGTGCTTGGTGTCATTTCACCCACCCTGCTCTAATCCTGTGGCTCACGTCTTCATCAATCTCCCCGTCTCGCTGTAGTATCGATCCCAAATATCGAAACGTGTCCTTCCTAGGCACTACTTGTCCGTCCAGCCTAACATCTCCATCATCTACCCTGGCACTGCTGAAATCACACTTCATATACTCAGTTTTAGTCCTACTAAGTCTAAAGCCCCTCGATTCTAAAGTCTTTCTCCACATCTCCAGATTCCTATCGACACCTTTCCTACTCTCATCAACTAACACTACATCATCAGCGAAAAGCATACACCAAGGGATCTCCTTGTATGTCCCGCGTGACCTCATCCATCATTAGAGCAAAAAGTATGGGCTCAAAGTCGACGCTTAGTGTTGTCCTATCTTAATAGGGAAATCACTAGTATCTCTACTACATGTTCTGACATTAGTCACAACATCTTGGTACATATCCTTAATTAGGGTAATATACTTTGTTATGACTTTTTTCCTTTGAAGCGCCCACCACATGACTCTTTTTGACACTTTGTCATAGACTTTCTCCAAGTCGATAAACACCATATAAAAATTCTTCTTTGCTCTCTATACCTTTCCATCAACTGTTGTGTCAAATCTGCCTCGATTAGCATGATGTAGGCAAAAGATTTGGTAGGACTATAGCTAGCTGATTTGGTAGAACTATATGTATGGTCAAGAATCACACGGATTGAAGGGATCGTTAAAAGCTGCTTTAGATGCTGAGAACGAAGGCGTCAGACATGGGATGTCATGTCTGGGTCACAGTTGACACATGAGCACCGAACGCTTCCATAACTCGTTCTGCGATGGAGGATTATTCACCTGTTACATCTGCCTACAAGTGCGCTCGCAATGCATTATATTGCCACCTTGATTTTCCATCTGCGTCGACGGCCGTACTGTGATTTGCAGTGTACATTTCGCAGTTTGTCAGCGCGTGAGCAGGGGTTCGCTAATGCTTTCTCCGTTGGAAAAGACTCCTGATGTGCCTGCCCATCTTGGCACAAATTGAGGTTCGCATGTATTGCGCTGTTGTTTCAATGTTTCAGGTCTTTTGTTCGTTGGAAATTTTTATTCATACCACTAACTAAAGTGGCAATTCACAATGTGCCAATAGCTGTGACAATGATAAGTGGATCCTGGGCCCACATGTCAATGACTTGTTAACAAATATTTTGTGAATTTTGCACTTTTCCCAGTCTTATAGATGAAATCTTCACTCTTCAGCTAAAGTGATTTTCATAGCACGACACTTGTAAGTTCCTCTGAAAACAGAGCTGAACAACTTACAAACACATACATAATCTTGTGTGACAGCAAAATTTCCTGTAATACCCATTTCGTAGTAATTTCCTTTTGGTACTGAATTATGTGCTCAGAAGTGATAACTAACGTTGTCAACTTCTCTCAAGCAGGTGCTAAGGTGGCAGTAGCCTGTGAAACTGAAGGTCCCAAGACGATGGCTAACTCCGCATTCGCAACAACAGATGAGTACGGCAACTTCACAATAGACCTCCTTCCCGGCTCCACGCCACACCAAACCTGGAGAAGGCCTGCACTGTCCAGGTGCTCCAGCTCCCGCCGGACACCGCGTGCCGCCTTCGCCACCGTCCCAGCTCCTACGGCCTCCAGCTATCATCATCGGAGGACGGCGTCCGCGCCTACACGACCGGGGTGATACGGCTGCAGCACAACGACACGCCGTCCGACAAATGCGTGCAGGAAGAGAGCAGAAGCGATAGGAGAAGAACGATGGCTGATATGGAAAGGCAAAAATGTGATGAGTTCGGTTCTTTGTTGAGTTCTCGTTTCTTTGATTTTTCGAGAAGGTGGTAAAGATAAGTGTTAATTTGGCTTCTTGTATAGCAATGATCAAGCACGTGAATGTATATCGGTACGTGTATAGATTGTGCCAACATTTTATGTTTTTAGGATTGTGCTGATTTATGATACCAAGTTCATGGTCAGCTTAGGCTCACGAAGTTTCATTTTTTCCCCATATGACTGCCCATTTTCCCCATCAAAATATATTTTGCGCAACTGATGTATCTTTTTTCTTGGGAGTCATTAGGTTCACTCGATCAATTAGCCAATCCAGCTTTGACAAACAAGTACAGTGTGCTATCAAGCTTAGATGGAAAATTTGCAAAATTACAGATAAGAATCACATGTGAAGTTGCCTTAAAAAATAATCACATGTGAAGTGAATATTGTTCATCCAGTCAAAAGCTGGTTCTTGTTATTGTAACAGAATTCTGTCATAAAAAATGAGTAAATTCGACCATGCATTATTTGTTCAGATAAGGAAAATGTACAGTTTGACCGACTGTTTGAATGCTGAGATGCTTCAAAGTCCAAACAAAGAATCATAAGGTAGCACAAACAACCTTGCTCACTGCAGTCTAATCCAATTATCTGATTAAACAAAAGGATAAATTTGTCGTGAGAACTGACGAAACTAACCTTAAATGAAAAGGTAAAGTAAAAGCTTTTCTGCCGGATCTGCTTAGAAGAAAAGGTCTCAGAAAGATGTTAGGCTAGCTGCATAGAAACTACCTTTCCGGAGTATTAGAATGCGCTCACCCAGGGGGCGGAGCCAAAAATATACATAGAGGTGCTAGATATGTATATGGCTTATGATGCTCTTTGCATATTGACCAATCCTCTACATGATATATTGACTTTTTTGCCCATTAGAATAAATCAAGTATTTATTCTAACATGGTATCAGAGCTAGAGTTAGGGTTTCCCACATAACCACTCCAATCTGATGCCATTTCGGTCGCCGCCGCCGTTGCAACTCCTGCACACCGCCTTGAGCCGGATCTATGCTGGACCGTCGCGGCAAAACCAGAGGCAGTGGTAGTGGCTAACTGGCTGGTGGAAACAGAAGAAAGATGCAACTAGTCGAGCTCCCAAAGACGTTCTGTATCACGGTGCCGAGCGCCAGTACCAAGCAGAGTTTCCATACGGCGGTCTTGAACACAACAAGAGTCAGACTCAAGAACAATACGACAGTCGTGATCATGATCCGACCGGTGACATAAATTTGGATAGTAAGCTAAAAAACATGAGAAACTGCAAGAACATGAAAAGAAGTGGAAAAGGTGCATCGTCCCGCAACTGAAAAAGAGGTCCAATCTGTAGTCTGAATAGTGGAATGTAGTGGAAGAAAGAGCTATGGAACTCACAGGAGTGAGGTGGGTAGAATCTTGTGTTTCAATTTCTGCACCGACTCCTCTTTTATCAGACAGTACTAGTTCGATCAACATTACTCGAGATCCAATAAGCATGAGCTCACCGAGCACATTGGAGTAGATACTTGCATGACATGAGATCGCATGTGCAAAACCACGTTATTGCTATTCAATATGTGCTTTCAAAGCTTGCTAATGATTTGTTCACCAAACCACAAACTAGAATTCAACATAGTTTCTACTTCTCCAAACTCAATGTTGTTATCCACCATGAGTTTAAGGGAGTGTTAGATATTTATATAGCTTAGGATGCTCTTTGCATATTGACCTACCCCTGTACATGATATATTGACTTTTTAGCCCATTGAAATAGATCAAGTGTTTATTCTAACATGAGGGAGCCAGACAGATGCGACTAACTTTTCATACTATACACTTAATTAAAAGTATAGTAAAGACTAAATGTTTTTGGCACTAGTAACTTGAAAAAAAGAAGCACTTCTGGATCACAATTACATAACCAAATAGTTTATCTAATCTTTGTACCTACCACTTGCCATGGTTCGCTTGCTATGCGCACTAGTGTCTCGCCAGTAGGATTAGGATCACAACATCTTGCATGGGGATAGCAAACGTCAGAATCTCTTTTCTAGAAAAAGAGATAATAAGATTGAATGCGAATAATACATATGGATACTGTATTCATACTTGTAGAGGGGTCATATAGTTCTATCACACATCTATCTTAGTGGGGGCCATACACATGCTTCACATTGTTTTTGTTAGAGATATATGTATAATGTCTTATTCCCCATCATTATGAGGGGTTATTTGTATATTCCTCACCTGTACTTTGTGTATATATACTGGCCCATTGGCCTCCTGAGAATACAAGTTGCTATTGTTAACATGGTATCAGAGCCAAGTTAGGTTTTACTAACCCGGACGCGCAACTCGTCCTCAGCCCTAGCCGACACTGCCGGCGCCGCCGGCTTCACCTCCCCATCACCGATTGCTCTTCCGGATCGGCATCTCGGCGCTCAGTCGACCCGCATCTCGGCGCCGCCGCCGCCTCCGCCGTCGCGCTCGGTCGACCCGCATCTCGACGCCGCGCCGCCTCGCCTCGCTCGTCAGCACGAGCTGCCGCGATCGCTCTCCCTTCACTCGGCCGCGCGTGCGCTCGCCTCCTCTTTCGCTCGAGGCGCCCGCCGATCCGCTTGGATCCGCTCCTCGCCGCACGCCGCCACCGACCGCCGCGACGCCTCTTACCTTGACGGTGCGCCCCGGGTTCGTCGACGGTTCGGCGACCGCCGCTCGCGCTCGCCGCCCGCTTCACCGACGCGCGCTGCGGGGAACCTAGTTCCCCGTGCAGCGCAAGTGCGCGTGGTTTCGCACTAGTGGGCGAAGGCCCTTCAAGTTTGTCGATTTTAATCGGCTCGGAAAAGAGAAAAGAGAGAGAGAGAGAGAGAGAACATTGTTCTAACCGCCGTGCCGTCCAGCGCCCTTGTTAGACTTCGTTGTCTTGGTCGCCGCGCCGTCCAGCGCCGCCTACCAATGGGCACTGTTTCCCTTCCTCGTTGTCCGGTGATCTTCGATGGTGTTAATTACACCAACCGTGTCTCACATGCGCATCCACATGCGTGGTCTTCGTCTCGGGCGTCCTCTCGCGATGTCACCGTCCGCTTGCCCTACTCCTCGACGGAGCCTCGCTGCTGTACCGCCCCGACGGTGACAAGGCTTACTGCGAGGCCGCCGCCTTTGCCGATGATGAGGTCGCCTCTACCTACCAGAGGCTCTGGATTTCTAAGGATCACCCGACCGCCTACACTCAATGGTACGACGACGACGCCGGCTGCTGCATGCCTCATCGCCAAGATATCGGCCTCGATTCTCTTACGAGGTTGTGGGACTCTCATCATTTTCGGATGTGGACTCACCTTCGCGGCGCACGAGCCCTCCGTGATGCTCTCTACTGTTTGTGGTTCGCCAGAGCACTCTCTTCAAAGTGTGATACTACCGTTGACACTTTTACGCTCGAGCTCTCATCGTCGTGTCACCGGACTCTTCACACCGCCCGCCGCCGCTTCCCGTCCCGTCGGCCGCCCGGCTGTCTTGACGACCGGAGTTTCAACGGGTCTACGAGTTCCTTACTCGCCTTCGTCCTGAGTTCGAGCAGCGGCGTGCCCAGCTCCTTGCATGCCACTCTCGTATCACTCTCCTGGAGGTTCTTACCGAGGTACGCGTGGAGGAGACTCGACTGAGTGGTGCTGGCCTAATACCACTCCCCTCCGTGCTCGCCGCCCACACTGCTACACCGATCGCTCCACGCCAAAGACACCGCCTCCTCCGGGTTGTCATAGGTGGTGGTGGCCGCCTCCATCCGTGGTGGTGGTCGCCGTCCTCACCGCCCTACCGCAACAAGGTCGGCCACATTGAGTCCAGTGCTATAAGAAGCGCGGCATCTTTCACGCCGTTCTTCTACTAGCACTGCATCGGTGCTTCTACATCGACGCCTGCATCGACTCCTTCAGCAGCTTTCATCGAAAGGTGAGATAGCCGACTTCGACGCCGCTTGCCGCCTTAGGTTCTCCTCGGCGGGTTCTCGCAGTTCGCTCATCGACTCTTGCACCGAGAAACCACCTCCTCCACAGTCAGGTACATCCCCGTGGATTCTTGATTCTGGAGCATCCTTTCACATGACTTCTGATTCTTCCACTCTGTCTTTCATTAAACCTCATGATTCTCCTGTCAGTGTTCTTACCGCTGATGGTACATCCCTTTCTGTCTGTGGTCGAGGACCTCTTAGCAACTCATCTTTTCATGTTCCTTTTGTTGCTTATGTTCCTCGCCTTACCATGCAACTTCTTTCTCACGGGCGACATCGATCTTGGTTGTCGGGTCATTTTCGACTCTGACACTTGTTGTGTTCAGGACCGCCACATGGGAGCTCTGGTTGGTTCTGGCCCTCGGTGCCTTGACTCACAGCGTCTCTGGGAGCTTGACTGGCTTCACCTTCCTTCCGCTGCCACCGCCGCCGCCTCTCGGCCGCGCCTCCGCTACCAGCTCTTTCCAGCGGTGGCATCACCGCTTCGTCATCGTGTAGATCTTGTGCGCCGTCTTTAATTCGTCGTGGCCTTCGGGTCTATCTCGTAAGACATATCTTTATATTGTCAGGGTTGTAAGTTAGGTAAACAAATTCAGCTTCCTTATCCTCACAGTGAGTCAGTGTCTCAACGTCCTTTTGATCTTGTTCATTTGGATGTTTGAGGTCGGCTCCTTCGCTTGAAAGGGGGTCATCGATATTATATCATTTTTACAGATGATTTTTCTCGCCACACTTGGATATATTTCATGTCTTCTCGTAGTGAGGTCTTATCTATCTATAAACAATTTGCCACTATGGTCCACACACAGTTCTCCACCCCATTCGTATCTTTCGCGGCCGACTCATTGGCGAGTACCTCTCGTTACCGCAGGCTTCCTTGCTGAGTAGGGTACTCTCGCTCAGTTCTCTTGTCCTGGTGCTCATGCTCAGAATGGTGTCGCTGAGCGCAAGTATCGTCATCTCCTTGAGACGGCTCGTGCACTGATGATTGCCGCCTCTATTCCACCTCACTTTTGGGCCGAGGCCGTTTCCACTACCACCTATCTCGTCAACCTCCAGGCCTCTTCTGCTCTTCAGGATGCACTCCCTGCTGAGCGTCTCTGTGGTCATCTCCCTGACTATTTTACGTTGTCTATCGGCCATTTTAAGCCCTAAAGAGGCCAATCACCGGCATTTTCAGCATAATGCTTAGATTTTATTTGTTTGCTTATTGCTCTCAGATGTCGAGTTACACAAGATGCAATCTTGGCCCTCACAATACTTGAGTCAAAATTTAATCACAAATTGAATATGACAATCAATTGAGGTAAATTTGGCCTTGAGCTAAAAATAAAATCTTCCTGGTCTAATCATTCACTTCATGCAAATCATCAATTCAAAGTCCATTGATAACAAACAATTGTAACAATTGACAAGAGGATATAACAGTGACTGAAAAATCATCACAGTGAACTAAAGATAGTAGCTAAATGAATCAAAGTGAGCAAAATCAAGCAACCGAATGAAGCACAATGAATCACAGTGGACAGCTACTAAAGACCGAATGAATCACATGTACAGAACAAGCATGAATTGCATGACACAATATAAAACAACAAGCAATCTTTTAGCTCAAGACCAGATTATACTCAATTGTCGTATTCAACCTCAATTTGACATCAATACATCATCAAGTATTAATCCGAGCCCACAACATTACTAAGCAATATCTCCCAGTACTAGTGTCAATCCAATTAATCACAATTTGAGACTTCGACTAGTACAACACACATGCAAAGAGATGCGCAAAATGGAAAACAACGATACTCACGATGCTAAGGCACGCCGAAGGCGCTGACTCAGAAAACCAATCGCCCCACTGTGTCGCGTTAAATGGACAAGGTTGTCGGAGATACAATGCCAATTCGCAAACCGGGACACACCAATTTGCGAAGTCGAGGTATAGAGAATGCCGCACAAGATCCAATCACAGTGCATTGACCGAATGCAACCACGGAGCACCAATCACCAGGAAAAACCGAAGCCTCCTTCCTCATCGAAGTCAAGCGAAAGCCGACCAAAACGAGCCCCAGTTGCGCAAGTACCAGGTTCCTAAACAGAACACCCACAGAGGATAGGGCGCAAGAAGGAAACTGACAAGATGCGCACAGAGGAAGGTCCGGAGCTCACCACCGACGACGCCGGGTTGACCACGATGGTGTGGGAGGTCCAAAGCCCCAAAAACGAAGACAAATCGGAGTGGAAGAAGAACCACCAAAAAGAAGAAAACTCATTGATCTTGGGTCAAGAAAAGAGGAGGCAGCGGCCTTTTGAAGAGGAGAGTCGGAGCAGGCGATACAGTGGCTGCGAATGGCCGGCACCCGAAGCACTCGGGCAGCTCGCGCCTCCTGCGCCGCCGCCTCGCTTGGGAGCTTCAAGCCGCACGCGCTGCCGCCAGAAGATAGGGTCTCGTCTCCAACCTTATCTCTCCCTCTCAAAACCGACATGTGGGCCCCACCTCCATTTTTCTTTTTCTTTTCTATTTCTTCTTTTCTCAAAATAAGAAATTACCAAATAGCCTTAAAAAAATACAACAAAGTCATGGCTATATGAGTTTATTTTCTTTTTCATGGATAAGGTGAGATCACGGCCAGGTTTGTTCACCAAATTATCTTGTCTGTTTGGTCAAGTCTGCCCCATTAGCATGATGTAGGCAAAAAGACTATAGCTAGATGATTTGGTAGGACTATATGTTTGGTCAAGAATCACACGGATTGAAGGGATCGTTAAAAGCTGCTTTAGATGCTGAGAATGAAGGCATCAGACATGGGATGTCATGTCTGGGCCACAATTGACACATGAGCACCGAACGCTTCCATAACTCGTTCTGCGATGGAGGATTATTCACCTGTTACATCTGCCTACAAGTGCGCTCGCAATGCATTATATTGCCACCTTGATTTTCCATGTGCGTCGACGGCCGTACTGTGATTTGCAGTGTACATTTCGCAGTTTGTCAGCGCGTGAGCAGGGGTTCGCTAATGCTTTCTCCGTTGGAAAAGATTCCTGATGTGTCTGCCCATCTTGGCACAAATTGAGGTTCGCATGTATTGCGCTGTTGTTTCAATGTTTCAGGTCTTTTGTTCGTTGAAATTTTTTTATTCATACAACTAACTAAAGTGGCAATTCACAATGTGCCAATAGCTGTGACAATGACAAGTGGATCCTGGGCCCACATGTCAATGACTTGTTAACAAATATTTTGTGAATTTTGCACTTTTCACAGTCTTATAGATGAAATCTTCACTCTTCAGCTAAAGTGATTTTCATAGCACGACACTTGTAAGTTCCTCTGAAAACAGAGCTGAACAACTTACAAACACATACATAATCTTGTGTGACAGCAAAATTTCCTGTAATACCCATTTCGTAGTAATTTCCTTTTGGTACTGAATTATGTGCTCAGAAGTGATAACTAACGTTGTCAACTTCTCTCAAGCAGGTGCTAAGGTGGCAGTAGCCTGTGAAACTGAAGGTCCCAACACGATGGCTAACTCCGCATTCGCAACAACAGATGAGTACGGCAACTTCACAATAGACCTCCCTTCCCGGCTCACGCCACACCAAACCTGGAGAAGGCCTGCACTGTCCAGGTGCTCCAGCTCCGCCGGACACCGCGTGCCGCCTTCGCCACCGTCCCAGCTCCTACGGCCTCCAGCTATCATCATCGGAGGACGGTGTCCGCGCCTACACGACCGGGGTGATACGGCTGCAGCACAACGACACGCCGTCCGACAAATGCGTGCAGGAAGAGAGCAGAAGCGATAGGAGAAGAACGATGGCTGATATGGAAAGGCAAAAATGTGATGAGTTCGGTTCTTTGTTGAGTTCTCGTTTCTTTGATTTTTCGAGAAGGTGGTAAAGATAAGTGTTAATTTGGCTTCTTGTATAGCAATGATCAAGCACGTGAATGTATATCGGTACGTGTATAGATTGTGCCAACATTTTATGTTTTTAGGATTGTGCTGATTTATGATACCAAGTTCATGGTCAGCTTAGGCTCACGAAGTTTCATTTTTTCCCATATGACTGCCCATTTTCCCCATCAAAATATATTTTGCGCAACTGATGTATCTTTTTTCTTGGGAGTCATTAGGTTCACTCGATCAATTAGCCAATCCAGCTTTGACAAACAAGTACAGTGTGCTATCAAGCTTAGATGGAAAATTTGCAAAACTACAGATAAGAATCACATGTGAAGTTGCCTTAAAAAATAATCACATGTGAAGTGAATATTGTTCATCCAGTCAAAAGCTGGTTCTTGTTATTGTAACAGAATTCTGTCATAAAAAATGAGTAAATTCGACCATGCAGTATTTGTTCATATAAGGAAAATGTATAGTTTTACCGACTGTTTGAATGCTGAGATGCTTCAAAGTCCAAACAAAGAATCATAAGGTAGCACAAACAACCTTGCTCACTGCAGTCTAATCCAATTATCTGATTAAACAAAAGGATAACTTTGTCGTGAGAACCGACGAAACTAACCTTAAATGAAAAGGTAAAGTAAAAGCTTTTCTGCCGGATCTGCGTAGAAGAACAGGTCTCGGAAAGATGTTAGGCTAGCTGCATAGAAACTAGCTTTCCGGAGTATTAGAATGCGCTCACCCAGGGGCGGAGCCAAAAATATACATGAAGGTGCTAGATATGTATATAGCTTATGGTGCTCTTTGCATATTAACTAACCCTCTACATAATATATTGACTTTTTTGCTTATTAGAATAAATCAAGTATTTATTCTAACATGGTATCAGAGCTAGAGTTAAGGTTTCCCACATAACCATCGCCGCGGCCGCCGCGAGCTCGCTTTGCTCCTCGCTCGAGCTCTGCTCCTACACCGAGCGCCGCCACTGATCGACGCCATTTGGTCGTTGCAACTCCGCACACCGCCCGTGCGGATCTACGCGGACGCGCGGTAAAACGAGAGCGATGGTAGTGGTGATGATCGATGGAAGCGAGAAGAAAGATGCAACTAGTCAAGCTCCCAAAGACGTTGCGTATCACGGTGCCGAGCACCAGTACCAAGTAAAGTCTCTGTGCGACGGTCTTGAACACAACAAGAGTCAGACTCAATAACAACACGACAGTCGTGATCAATGATCTAACCAACCGACATAAGCTGCATAGTAAGCTAAAAAACATGAGATGCTGCAAGAACATGAAAAGAAGCGAAAAAATGCATCGTCCCGCGATAGAAAAAGAGGTCCAATATGTAGTCTGAATAGTGGAATGTAGTGGAAGAAAGAGCTATAGAACTCATTGAAGTGAGATGAATAGAATCTTATGTTATATGAAAAGAATCACAAGAGTCCAAGATCCACGAAGATAAGATACCTGATGAGGGAGAAGGTAAAGGCGAGGAAGGCTGCAGTGGCTACTTGAGGATTTCAGTATTTCAATTTCTACACCAACTCCTCTTTATCAAAGCGATCGATTCGATCAGCATTATTCGAGATCCAATAAGCATAAACTCACCAAGTACATTGGAGTAGATACTTCGTACATGAGATCGCATGTGCAAAACCACGTTATTGTTATTCAATATGTGCTTTTGGAGTTTCAGTTAAATTTGTTCACCAAGCCACAGACTAGAGTTCAACATAGTTTCTACTTCTCCAAACTCAGTGTTGTTATCCACCATGAGTTTAAAGGAGTGTTAGATATGTATATAGCTTACGATACTCTTTGCATATTAACCTACCATGTACATGTACATGATATATTGACTTTTTAGCCCATTTAAATAGATCATGTGTTTATTCTAACAAGAGGGAGCCAGACAGATGCGACTAACTTTTCATACTATACACTTAATTAAAAGTATAGTAAAGACTAAATGTTTTTGGCACTAATAACTTGAAAAAAAATGCACTTCTGGATCACAATTACATAACCAAATAGTTTATGTAATCTTTGTACCTAGCACTTACCATGGTTTGCTTGCTATGCGCCCTAGGATCAGGATCACAACATCTTGCATGGGGATAGCAAACGTCATAATCTCTTTTCTAGAAAAAGAGATAAAATGATCGAATGCGAATAATACATATGGATACTATATTCATACTTGTAGAGGGGTCATATAGTTCTATCACACATCTATCTCAGTGGGGGCCATACACATGCTTCACATTGTTTTAACATAGAAGATCAGTGAAAATGAAAATTCTGTTGGCAGGATAGGGCGAGCCATGGCTCCTGCTGGTCACCCCCTCCCTCCGTCACTGCGCTCACCTGTACACGGGACAGAAGCTGTGGCATGATTGCATAAATGTGATTACTTCCGGCGAGAAATAAGAGGAGAATGAAAAAATTTCTTAAATATTAGCTGTCTTCATAGTACAACGAACCTCGGGGGGGAAAAATATTTGCTGCCGATTGAGTTCCAATAGCACGCAAATTGACTAGTTTCAGGGCATTTGAGAAGGCAACAGTTAGCACATGCTGGCAACCAGGACTTTTCTATTAACATGACTTTGATCAAAGAAGAAGAAAAAAAAGAGAGAATCCAAATACACATTAATTGCAATCTCAAACTAGGAAATCAATGTTCTATAGAAAGACACAGAAGGTCATAAACACCCATGAAATAGGTTATTAAACTAGTGACTTGTTCATTCGTGAATAATGTAAGCAATCATGTGTGTCAAAAAAATCCACAACGACGACAAATGACCTACCTGTCTGGATTTAGGAACTGATGTACCCTTTCCCGATTCATGAATAGCAAATTGTTCAAAAGCAGCTCAACAAGATGCATATCGATTCTTGAGCAGTGCTCCTTAAAGTAATACCAGCGGCAGGTAATCTTACCGCGAAACCGTTGTGACAACATGTCATGTTTGTATTCCTTACCAGTGCCAGCGTGGGGGCAGGGCTGCCACACCCGTGACACCTTCTAGTGCCTGCACAGCCTCCTAAGGGCTGGCGGCAATTCGTCCACCAAGTTAGTTTATTAGTTCTCATGATTGTCATTTCCATGATCTAGTAGATTGCATTCAATCTTTAGTCCTTAATGTCAGGTGACCAATCTCTATATAAGGGGGATGACATTATCGATAAAGGCAAGCAACAAGTTATCTCCAATCTCCCCCCTCTTCTCTCATCCTCCCTTCTTGCACATCTCTCCCTGCGCATCTCTTTTTCCTCTAACCGAGCTTTCCTGTCGACGCACATGGCTTGGCTGAAGTGCCACCACGGCACCGCCAAATCGCTGGGTCCAGGACATCGGCCAGCTGCCTCTCATAGTTACCCTTTGCGTTCCAATCAGGGACGCGCGACAAAAGCACTGAATCAGAACTCAAAATACAAATTAATCGGTATACATTTGGCTCTTTGGGATCAAGAGATACAGATAAAGCAAATGGAAGTTCGATTAGAATGGTAACTGCATTAAAATTAATTGAACAGTTGCAAAAGATGTATTTAAGAATAGGTTAAACCAATTGCCCTCTGCTTTATTTCATGATTGCACCTAATAATACGAGTTCAGTTAATAATGGGTAGATATCAAGTTCCACCACACTATAAAAGCTGGTTGCATCAGAGGAACAATATTAACATAATATGTGAAAACCCGTAACTGAGACGACAAGACCATCGCAGATCAGCAAAAAAAAAATTATCCAAATGATATTTGTACAAAAATAAAAGGAAATATACTTACATTAGAAAATATAGAACCACAGTAGCCAATGAAACAGTACCTTTTTCTCACAGATAAATCACATAAATGTGGAAAGTTATTTTTACGAAAACAGGAGATTACTTTCATTTTGAACAGATCAGAGGAGCGAATGTTCTCTCAGTACAGAAGGCTATTGGATTCCCTGTTATTCCCTATAAAGCTCTATAGGTGAGGGGTAACGGAATCACCACCAAATTTGACGATTTATATATAAAAAAATGCTGGAAAACTGCAGATTCCAGTAACAGTTTTCTTTCAGCCATTGGCGACTCATAAAGCCATCAAACTTCATTACTGACAGGCATTGTGTTGGCCACTTGTTATCATTGTTGGTAGAGATTGCCTTTCTTGGTGTGAGATCTCTACTATCGATCACGGAAGTATGATAACACATCAAAGTTGATGAGGACATGACCCATATGAATACAACCATATTTGCTATACTTGTTGTTCCAATTACAAGAACTCGTATGCTTTACTTAAATTATCAGGTGAGTTCGTTTTTAGAAGTACCTTTATATTATATGAATTATATGATGCTACCTAATGATGAAAATATATATTTGTGCAACACCACGTCACTTTTGGTCCAGCTGGACCCGTTTTGGAATCCAATTCGGCCTACGGAGACAGCACCGACCTTAAACATACATAACTTTCACATGCGAAATCCGTTTGAGGTCCACGAGTACTTGATAGAAAACTTATCTCGTCCTTTTTCCAACGGATCCGGCCTCACCTCCAAATTCCTTCTGTGCACGTCACAATCGCCAAAATGTGTTGTGTCACCTGTTTGGGCCATGTAATCGTACCCGACTTGGCCCATATGCCGGCCGGCCACCTAGGGAGCCGCACTGTTAACGTGAACAGAAGTACAACCTCCACTATCTCATGCTATGTGCGACTGCCCCCTATTTAAGGTGGCCGCACCCCTCTAGTCTCCTTGGATTTTGTTTAGTTAAAAGTTAGCAACATTACAACTTCGTGTATTGGCTTGTGTCGACTAGACTAACCCTAAATACCGCTTCAGAATCCCAACCTTATTAAGTATTTCAATCCTATTTGCAATTTTAGATTGCTTATTATCTTGTTCTTGCGTGTTTTTCGATTGCATGCAGAAATAGACCTTCGTAGTCAGGTTGATCGTGCTTCTAGCAAGGTCGAAAACGATCTCGGAGTTGGTGCAGCGATTGCCAGGCATATTGGTCGTGTGCAATTGGTAGCCGAATCATGAGAGTCGTCTCCACCAAATCGAGTTATCCTTTTCATCTAAGGATCAGGACACCTATTATCGCATCAGGTGGTATCAGAGCTCAAGTTGATTAGTGAGATTTTTTTCCTTTACCTACAGTCCACAAAAATTAAAAAAAGGGTTAGTTCATTTTGTTCAAACCAATCTATGCCCTACAAATTTTCTTTTCAGTAATTTTAGCTTGTTGAATTTTTTGTTGCATCGTCGTGTCAAGTGCTGATTAGCTCTAGTTAGTGTCTAGTTGGTCATTGTCTAGTTTGCATCTTGATCTTCGTGTTCCTTTGCGTAGCTTCATCTTTCTGTCCAACTTCTGCCGTCGCCTCGCACTGCCGTAGTAGTCTTGTCGCGCCAAACAATCCCCTGTCGTGCCATCTTGCCGCACCACTACCACCATCCCCTGCCGTGGCAACCCATCGCTGTCACACCGCTGCCACCATCCCCTGCCGCCGCTGCCACACTCTGCCATGGCAACCACAAGCTGCTATCGCCGCTGCCACTTCCTGCCGCAGCCAGCAAGGTCGCTGCTACCGCCTCCACAGATCGCTGCCTCCGCAACCACAAGCTGCTGCCGCCGCTACCACCTCCTGCCGCGGCAACCATACCTCCCGCCCACGCCCACGCCACTGCAGCGGCGACCAATGGCCCCGACCATTGTTATGTCTTCTTTGCCGCGAGAACGAATCGATTGCTGATTCTCAACAGAAGGAAGAAGAAAAAGGAAACCCTAGCCCTTTTCGGTTTCAGTTTCAAGAGAAAAGAGGAAAGAAAAAAAAGAGACAGAGAAAAAAGGACAAAAAAAGGGAAAAAAAGGAAAGAGTCCACCTTCTCGAAAATTGAAAAGGGCGTCAAACTTTCGCAAAAACCAGTGAAAATTAGTGGAGACCTTCTAAATATATCCACAAGCTTCCACAAAAAATTTGAGCAAGTTTGATCCACGAGTTTGACAGTTATAGCAGTTTCAAGATTGAACCCGAATCGGTTTCGAGTCCGAGTAGGATTCCGTTTCCGAGACACCTTCAGTAAAACAGGTATAACTTTTGCATACGATGTTCGTTTTCGACGTTGTTGTGCTCGTTTGAAAGCTAATGACGAGGCGCATCCAATAAACCGACTTGCTTGTGCCCGCCGCCCTCTAAGACCCCCAAAATCGGTCATCTTCAGCTCCGAATTTGGGTCGCAAGTTTTCGGTTTATGTTTTTGCCGTTTCTTTCGGTCTTCCCTTTGGAATTTGGGGTTTGCCTCAACTGCAAAGTTATAGATCTTGTTGAAACCTTTCAAATAAGCATAGATAAGCTATATAAAACTTTGATTTTTTCATCTTTTGAGACTAACTATTGTTTACTGTTTAAACTAGAGGGTTGTTTACATTGTATGTTATTTCGTCTTTATGCTCTACATCGTGTGAACAATCTTGTGTCCTTACACAGAAGTTTGAGTAAGTTGGCTAACGTCTCTTCTAGCACTTGGTGTGAGGATTTCCTTTGCTTACATCAAGTCACATTGATCTTTGCGTGTGCTTTTATACACTTCTCTAAATAGGCTTTGATTAGCTGGCTGTTTCTAGGCTAGGATCAGCAATATTGACCAGTATTTTGAACAATTTTTCAACTTGCATTACTGATTTCATTGTTGCTAATCCTTGCTACTATATTGAAGCCTATCCTAGCTCCACCTTCTACCATTGCACAGGTACTAGTTGCTTGCAATCGCTTTGTCAATCTTCGGACACTAGTTGCCAATCACCACCTGTTTGCTTGGTAAGAATTGATAAGAACTTAGTATTAGTTTGAGTGTGAGCGACTTTGAGTCTCCAGATCCTAGTGGTTGATAGGAACATATACTTCTGATTTGTTTTCTTATTTTTTACTAACAATAACAGGTTTGAGAAAGTTGGTAGATTACCATCGCGGGCAGATTTGAACTTAAAGGGAAACAACTTGGCCTCCAGAGACAGCACCGACTTCAAACGTGCATAACTTTCACATACGGAATCCGTTTGAGGTCCACGAGTACTTGATGGAAAGCTTATCTCGTTCTTTTTCCAACGGATCCGGCCTCACCCCCAAATTCCTTCTGTGCGCACCGCAATCGTCAAAAGAAGATGTTGTGTTACCTGTTTGGACCAATTTGGGCCTTGTAATCGAACCCGACTTAGCCCATATGCTGGCCGGCCACCTAGGGAGCTGTACTGTTCACGTGAACAGTAGTGCCACCTCCCCTATCTCATGCTATGTGCGGCTGCCCCCCCCCTTCCCCGTCCTACTCCTATTTAAGGTGGACGCACCCCTCTAGTCTTCTTAGATTTTGCTTAGTTAAAAGTTAGCGACATTGCAACTTCGTGTATTAGCTTGTGTCAACTAGACCAACCCTAAATACCGCCTCAGAATCCCAACCTTATTGAGTATTTCAATCCTATTTGCAATTTCAGACTGTTTATTATCTTGTTCTTGCGTGTTTTTCGATTGCATGCAGGAATATACCTTCGTGGCCAGGTCGATCATGCTTCTAGCAAGGTCAATAACGATCTCGGAGTTGGTTCAGCGATTGCCGGGCATATTGGTCGTGTGTGATTGGTAATCGAATCATGAGAGTCGTCTCCACCAAATTGAGTTATCCTTCTCATCGAAAGATCGGGACACCCATTGTCGCATCAAAAGTGGTAACAGATAAGTGTCCTAAAGCATTGTGCAAGTACCATACAGGTGTGACTGCTTAACTTGTCTTTTCTTAGCTTTGTTCCTTGAAAAAAATTTCAAACAAGTATCGAGTTTCAACATAGGAAGCTAAAACTGAACATTTTGGAGGAGAGGAATAGAGGCTGAATAATTGGTTCTATTGCAAGAGCCCAAGAGGCAATATATAGTGTAAAAGAGAAACCCTAGACTAGACTACAGTTACATAACTGCCCCTAACACTTACATAACTATTACACTACTACCCTTAACACCCCCACTCAAACTCAATGCGTATGCAATAGCATTGAGCTTGAAGAGGACAACACTAAAATAAAAGAAAAATCCAAAGTCCAGGCTTGAAGATATCGTCGAAGCATGCAACTCTTGAACAAAAATTGTCTTTCGACTCTTCACACACGAATGTCTTGATTTCAAGATGTTGAAACCGACAAGAATAGAGAAATATGTCAAATTAAGCCAATGAAGAGAGAGGTAGAGACGAAGACGTGAATCAGATCTACCCACCCAAGAAGTGAGGTGACAGTGTCGAATCTGGCGCTCGACGAAGGCAAAGACGATAGACCAGATCCACCGACCCAAAATGTAAGGTGATGGTGTCGAATCTGGTGCCCGACGAAAACAAAGGCGAAGATACAATTGATGACAACGACAAAGAAGGTCATTGGTCAAGAGTCCCAGTGATGCGAAGATGTGTAGCAAGATGGCTATAAGAGTGGACCAAGAGGGCAAAGTCGCATCGACAACAATGATGGGGGTGATCACACTCGATCCAATGGGCAGCCGCGGCAACCTAAAAAGGAAGAAGCAATCCGCTGATCAACAAAGGATATGATGCACTAGCAACGCTTCGACGAACTCAAAGAGAGATGTAGTGGACTTGGATGGACTCGATGGAAATCAAAGGAAAATAGAGTTAGCTAGCAATGATACAAGCATTAACAAAGCAGACAAGAGTGAGCTCAACGCCCGATTGAAAGACCAAAGAGGACAAGATGGAAGATGAATAAATGAGGCCGAAGCGAGCAAGATGGCCAACCCAACGGTGAGGTAGAGCACAACGGAGCACCGAGCCAAGCAGAGGTAACGGCGCGACACGGGACGATGAGCTTTGTTGTGCGAGCACCAAGACGATGAGCTTTGAGGTGGAGTTGCCCCGCGGTAGCAACCTCTGCTTTGCCGATGGCGCGAGCACAGGGAGCTCGGGATAGGCCACCGGCATTGATGGCGTCGCGAAAGATGGATCCAGCGGCGATGAGATTGAGCTCGAGGAGGCTGGATCCACCACCGGTGACGAGGAGATCGCCGGATCCACCGGTGACTATGGGAGAAGGCCGAACCGATGGCAAATGAGTCGGGACGGCGGATCCGAAGCGTTGGGGTCGGGGATGGCGAAAATGACGATGGCAAGCTCAGAGGTCGGCAGATCCGAGTCGATTTGGTCGGGAAGAGGACGGCGGCAGTGTATATGCCCTTGGAGTTGGTGAAGGCTCATTGCCGATAACCTCACCAGATTTCGTGATGCAGAGGACAAAGAACCTCGGCACCTTCGAGGACATGGTCTCGGGGCGATGGTAACGCCACCAAAGACGCCGCAAACAACATGGCCGGATCCCCAGTCCACGCCTTGGCGGCGGCGCCGCCAGGCGAAGGAGAGAGGCCCAGTGGAGGAGCCGACACCGCCAGGAGAGGACACATCGTCGTGCCGCCATCAGAGGCGGGAGGATCCGGAGCGAGGAGGCGGCCGGCCGGAGGTCTGCCGTCGAGCGGCGGCGCCGATCCGGGATCGAAGAAGCAGGCGACACGGCGGGAGCTTGGCGGCGAGGACGACTTCTGACGGCGAGGAGGACATCGGCGGCAATGGATCGGGCTCGATCTGCGAATCCGTCGACCACCGTAGCGAAGGGCCGCGGATGGATCGAGCAAAAGATGGCGAACAAGTGGCGGCGGCGCGGATCCGCGACGAGCAAGGTGAAGATGGCCTACGCGGAGGTGCCGTGCAAGGGCATTGCGAGTGGAGCGGTGACTCAGTGGGCCTCGGCCGACCGGATCCGGTGGTGATGTGGTCGCTCCTCTTGTGGTGGTGGTTGCAGCGCGCGAGGAGAGGCCTCCTTGAGGTAGGAGGTGGAGCCACGTGAGCGGCGGCGAGCGAAGGAAAAGCTTCCTGCCCCAAGAATCGGACGAAGGATGTGGTTGATGTCTTGAGGATAAGGTGCTTGCTGCTGCCGGGCCGCTACTTTACAAACTCGAGGATTGCTACTAAGCGTCTTTGGAAATTTTCTTGTTTTGGCCCAGAACATAATATATTTTCAAAAGTAGCTCCATTCTAAGTAATTAGCGAAATAGCAGTGAACAGAGACGTGCCGCGGCTAACGAGCGCGGGAGGCGTGCCCGCACCGAGCGCAGCGAGCCGCCGACAGCGGCGCGTTCATCACCTCCCGCCCGGCCAACCTCGCGGCGCCACTCGCCCGGCGCCCGCCACCTCACCTCTCCTCTCTCTCTCTCGGCATGCGTCGCACGCTCTTGCGCGCCCGCATGGCTCTATGCGCTGCCTCGGCGCCGCCACGCCCCATGTCTGGCCGTCCTCGATGCCGCACGCCTCTGCGCGCGCGCTGAAAAAAATTCTTAGTTAGGGTTTAAAAAAAGGTTAGTTAGGGTTTTAGCGACCGCAAGAAAAAAAGAGTTAGTAAAAGTTAGGGATTAATTAGGTTAGTTAATTAGGTTAGGATTAGGGTTGCAAGAAATTTTAAAATGTAACAAACAATTTTAAAAATTACGATTTGCTTAGCCTCTTGATATCGTGTAGTTGGTCGTCTAAATTTTCATAATTTTATACATTGAATCGCATTAGGATGGATTCGTTAGCATGCGATAAGAACACATTCACGGATCCGCAATGAGGGCAAAATATCTCGCCGCAGATTAATTGTCCGCCACTAAACTTTTGATTGCAAACACGCGCAGAGGTCGCCGCCGACGCGGCAATTGCACCAAAGTTTTGGTTTTATCGCTTTTGTTTTTTCGTTTTCGTTATTTGTGTTTGTTTTGACTACCTTACGCCACGCCGTGTCGCCATCGATCTTATCGATGTCATTGGCCGTCGTATTTTCTCCGCTTATAAACCAGCAAGCGCTGAATCGATCATAAGTCGCGGCGCATTCGATCTTGTCGATCGATCTCATTCACCGTCGTATTTTTCTCCGCTTATAAACCGCGCAGCGTGCTCGAATCGATCATAAGCGCGGCGCATTCTAATTAGCAACTGATTAGCAATCGCTTAGCATTACGATTTGGTAATTACGTAATTAATATTTGCTTATTGAAATTTATAGCGTTAGATTTTGCTAACTACTTACTCAGATTTGCAAAGAATGGCACGTGCTACCACCCCTACTTGAGGAGGCATGACGCCAAAGATCACTGCCATGCTTGGATCGGTGGCGATGGACCACCAACTCGTGACACGGGACCGAGGGAGACGTGGCCGCTGGATCTAATCGGTTTGTTCCGAGGCTTCGTCAATACGGATCGGTGCGTTCGCGCCGCATGCGAACATGGGGCGTAACTCACGATTGATGCTTGCCTTCTTTCCGCCTTGGTTGATCGTTGGCGGCGGAGACCACACGTTCCACTTCGGTGGGAGATGACCGTGACTCGCAAGACGCCGCCATAATGCCGACTGCCGGCGAGGCCGCGATTGTTCCTCCGCCGAGGTCCGTGGACCGAAGGCGCGTCTCATCATCGCTCGCATCCTATCCCGACAAGTATAAGGGCATCCCGCACGCTTGGTCGCGAAATTTCATGCATTGCCCGTGATAACGCACCGAGAGAGGTGGTTGGATGCCACCTAATTGCATATTTGTTATTTTTATTCGGGCGGTCATGTTCCCTAGCACGCAGGGGACTTGGTGTACCCGAAGTTATATTCACCTTGCGAGTCCATCGTGGACGCCGACGATGAGGATGTGCCGCAGCGGATTGGGGTTCACCATCTTGTGGTGCTACATGATGACGCACCAGGCGACGCTAGCTGTCGCCGACGAGGAATGAGCCCGTGTTTCTCGGGTTGCCACACGCTATTACATTGTGGTGGTCGGGAGCACTTTGTCAGAGGACGGCCGTATTCCGCCTCCACCCACCCTTACCCGCACACACAACATTTCTATGGTTGGGCGGGCGAGAGAGATCCTGTGGAAGGCCCGACCATGGGATCCCGGCGGATCGTGGCGATCTTGGGGTGGGCTAGCGTAGCGAGCGTCGCGTATACCCGAATTCCACAACGAATTCGAGGCCCGCACGAGGACGACGTAATATGGGCCTTGGACGGATGTCTTCGTGCAGCCACACCGCGGCGATGCGAGCTTGCTATGCCACCGAGGATGAGCCGCATCGAGGACAACTTGTCATCCGTGTTCTCCCATATGGTTGAGCCTACAACCCTCAGCGGGTGATGAGGCGCTCCGATCGCACGTGAGACTCCACTGCTCTGGCGACCGCCATGCAGGCGTAGTCACTTGTAAGTGTAATGTATTGCTTAATAATATTGTAGGTCGCTTACTCATGTGTTATTACCCTACCATAATTTGTTGATTTTGTTTGACTTTCGAGCAAACGCGAAGAAGGGTCATAAGAGCGACGATCGCTTCGCACGCAGCGTAGTGGGTAGATGCGGCAAACGCCACCGATTCCGTTTTGCGGGAGGCACGCCATATGATGAAGGACGACGACACCCACTTGGAGTGGTACGCACGCACACGCGACGAGGTTGACAGGCATCCCACCTACCGCCCGAAGATCCTAGCCACGCAACGGGCTTGGGGTCGACCCGCACTGCAAAGACGCCGTAGCGACTCGATGACGCTGAGCACGTAGTACAAGAACCACCCTGACTTAGGATTAACTAACACAATTTTGTTTGTTCGCAGCAGCGGACCGCTTGCGAGTGTTGTGGAGCGTGGGTCACGAACTCGAGCTGGTAGTAACAACACGAGAACACCTTGTTACGGTGATTAAGACGATTGTTGATGATGTTAAGCGGGTCGTTCGCAACATGAGTCGTAAGGCCCAGCCGATGTCGACTGAGGCATCGGACGGAGCGTCGTCACGCACCTCACCCTCCATCTTCCCGTCCGAGCGAAGTCGACCAGCGCGCAGAAGAAGACGCGCGGATCGTCCGCGCAGCCCGACGCAGGACTCTACGATGCGATGCCGCCGTCGCCACGGAGGACCGTCCGAGGCCGCGTCGCCGCGCGGAGGACCCTACGGCGACGCCGTCTTCGCGGAGGACCTTACGCAGATGCCGCTCGTCGTCGCGGAGGCGAGAAGAGACATCCTGCATAAAGACGAACGCAACCGCAAACGCGCGATGTCATCCCGCATTCTCCTCGCACCGACATTCTCGACAATTTCCGATGGGCGACACGGCGCCATGGTGCGGTCGGGCTACACACCGCATTCTATGCGCACTCACCCCGCAGCGCGGCGCACTCGCGCTTACTCCAAATCGCTCTCAAGGTGAGCCGAGTTGGTGGCCTCCACGATCATACTACGGATCCTAATGCTTGGCTCACCGACTTGTTGTCAACGCCGACCCGCATGATGACGCCCCGTGTACGATGACACGGTGCCGAGGAGGCCCGACACGACCGCGCGAGTAACCCACGGCCACCCGAGCAGGCTCACGCTCCCACGAGCGAGCGATTCGTCGAGAGACGTGGGCGGAACACGACGCGGAAGGGCGTTACAGGTCCTATGCCCAGAGCGTGGAGGCGAGCGTGAGGAGTAGTACCAAAAGAAGTGTATTATATGTTGTAACTTGTACTTCGATTATGTATTTGAAATCCAAGCGATTGTGGTACATGAGATTGTTTTCTTAAGAATTTTTATTCGGCCGAAATTTTTATCAGATTTGGTGTAAGTGTATTGTTTGTACCAATCAATGAACGAGAAATTCCCACGTAAAAATAAGAACACGCTTGAGTATTGTTTGTACTAATCAATGCAACACATGTGCAAAGACATGAAACAATACATGGCATGTGTGGAACTCTAGCTAGTCCCACCACTAATCCTAACATGCCTTAGAGAATTTAACTTGTCGGGTGTATTACATTGTTCTCTTGGAGTGCAGCGTGGTTGTTTTCCCTTCCGTCGCGCTACGAAGATGGTTCGGATGCATCCTTCTTTTCTTGTGAGTCGCCTCCCGGACTTTGAGCTCCCGCCTGACGCTTGATGGTCGCTTCACGCAGCTTAATCGCCTCCTCCTAGCAAGCTCATCCTCCTACCGCTTAGACGGATGTGGTCCACGACGACGCGCGCTCTTGCTCCTCCCCGATTTTTGGACCATCTCGCGCCCCGAGTCATCTTCACAAAGTATTGGCCTTTGTTTTCCACCACTGTAGGATCTTTCTTGGCCATGTTGGGAACTCCCGATCCACTCCATTCGATCCACTTGCAAGGCTACGTGTATAGTGGCATATGTCATGGATCGGGTTGAGAAAAGATAACGAAACCAAAGATTTAGTTGTCGCTCTTACCACGGTCGTTGTCCAGATCCGGGCACGTGAAGTACCTACAACCGTAGTGTTGGTCCGGATCGAACCACACGGACAGATTGTCCTAAACCCGCAATGGCACTTCTACCGCCATGCCACTGGGAGTTGAGTTGGGTCGGTCCTCCAAGACATACATTGTTTGGAAGTTGAATTAGATGGAGGTGAACGAGATGTGTGGTGAACCCATAGGAGGCCTTTATATAGCGGTTTTACGTGTGCAAATGGACGTAGTCTACGTTGGGGACGACATGAGAATCCTTTCAGAATCAAGAGGACCAATAAATGTTCGTACAATATCATTTATTGCTTCAGAGCATAGTACGACCTACACGCATGCATGCGAACAAGGTGCGGACTCATTTTCTTCTTATTTTCTTACATTTGAAACACGACCCATATTTAGGTGGCGCCGGACGAAGAAGGTCTACCAGGCGGTTTAATGAGTGCCCATGAGTCTTGCATAGCTCGCACTTATTGCTCTTGGCCGATCTCCACGTTGGCTCGCGTCCATGTCGCTGCGGATGCGCCTTGATCGACGCCTCCCACGGCCCGATGCGCGGTGCTTCATTCGTGACCACTTCACCGCGCCCGCCATATGTCCTGTAGTGGCCTTCCACGCGCATGCGAGTTGAACTCCGTTCCAAGTATCATACAGTGTCGATGTCGTAGTACTCGAGCGATACATGCTACAAGATTGATGAAATAAAGACACGCGCATATACGTGGGAGCAAGGCTTGTGGAGGAGTTGAGGCTTGCTGCGAGCAACCGCCACATCGCCTATGGTGCAAACATGCTTCGGCCACTCGTGGCCACGAACGCATTTGTCCGCAGCGGACCTCGAACTTCCTCCTCACGCCATCCATTGTGATAGCCACATGGGATCGAGCCTTGGTAATCTTCCCGCCCATGTAGGCAAGGGTAACCTCCGATCATGTTTCCTTCGTCCAAATGTCGCTGGCCATCATTGCCCGATGTGACGGCAATCGATCGTGCGATTCCATGTCTCTCGATACTTGGCGGTGATGGGCGGTGGCACGAACCCTTTCAACACACCGTTGTAGACCTCGGACATGTTGGTTGTCATGATGCCGCATCGAGCACCATGGGTGTCGTGAAGAAGGACCATTTCTCATAGTCGGTGCATGCACGCTTATCCACTCGGCGAACTTCGCTGCGGTGCGGTGGGCGGGCGTAACCTTTGCACGCTGGTTTCGACCTCAAGCTCCCGCCGACGGCATCGAACTTGCGCTCGTTCTGCGCAGTGCAGCTTCTTGAACTTCTTCATGAGGTCTTTGCTTCAAAGCGTGTGGAAGTTTGCGCCACATGCCGCATGCACCAACGCAGCGCATGTCGTTCCATTGGTACGGCGGCTTGTACCGTTCGCATTGTGCGCGTACGGACAACAACCGGCATGACGGTCGGTTATGAGGCACACATTCGGTCGGTCCCTTACAACATGCCGCTTTATGTTTAGTAGGAACCACAACCAATCGGTGTTCTCATTCTCCACAATTGCAAAGGCAATCGAGCAGCTCGTCGTTCGCATCACCGCAATAGCGGTGAGAATGGTGCCCTTGTACTTCCCAGAGAAAGTACCGCCCATAGTTAGGAGCGGGACGGCAGGGAGAAGCCATGGATCGCCGCCAAATGCCGTAAGACTCGATCAGGATTAGCGAATGTGGGTTGTTCGATGGGTGGGCTCGTCTACCCTATTGACGCATGTCCCGGATTAGCATCCGCAATCTGCTTGAGCATTCTTGGGACTAGGTCGTGCGCCTCCTTGTAGGTACCATACAACCCTTCGAGGACCTTACGCCGCCACCATACCTTCATGTAGCTAACGCCATAGCCTATTGTATTTGCTACGTTAGCCATGAGGACCTTCGCCGAAAACGGTCAAATCGGCGACAACTACATGGCTTATGATGCTTGCGATGTACGCGAGGTTACGTTCTTATGCATTTGCAATGGCTCTTGAAGCTCACATGTGTGATCATCGTCAGACTGTGATGCGGAAGGTCGTTCCCCGAGGAATCTCTCACGGACTTTGCGGGCAAGAGCTAACCACGCACTTAACTCGTAAGTGTCGAGATTAGACTGCGAGAAAGATAATGGAAGCGGATAATAGTTAGTGCGATCGATCGTACATAGTTAAAGGTACAACAAATAACGCACAAACACACACCTTAAACTCGGTAAGTCCGAGCAGTCTTCACCGCGAAGTCACGATAGCTTGCTGGCGGCGACGCTTTGTGTGGGAAATGTTGCCCATGGCGGGGTGTCGCATCGAAGGCCCACGAAGACTCGTGCTCTTGGGCAAGAACAAGGGAAGAGGCCGCTTGACAATCCAATGACTTGGAACGTAGTCGGTGTCGGCCGAAACAATGCCACCGACGATACCTCCCTCATCGTCGGCTTCCTCCTCATTTGGATTGCGAGTTAAAGTTCGCCTCATCTTGGTGGCGGTGCCCTCGGATGAGCCCTCGGATATGGCATCGACAATCTCGTGAAAATCAACACGCACGTCCCATTTGTCCACGCCTCATTCGGTTCGAAACTACGAATCTCTACGATGTGGAGCATACTCCCTAACGACATCCGGGGCTCGAGAGCTCACGTGCCGTCAACAAACCAAAGAGGGGAGAAGAGCGCCATTGCCTCCCGAACCGCCCCCTGCGGATTGAGTAGGATAAACAAAATGTACATACACCATGGGTCGTCCATACATTGGAGCGTGAGGATTGGTAACGATCTGCATGTACTGTGCCCACAGGGCACTGCTAGTCACCTTCGTAGGCCCCACGATATATGGCGTGTGGTGGGGACCGTGGTGGCCGTGACCGCCGCCTATTACTATCTTGTTCCTAGCAACGCGTATCGAGCGATTGCCGAATGCACCGTCGTAGATCGAGCAAATCGGCGTGTGCGGGTTGGGAACGTTGATGAAGCGCGCCGCGGTGGACAAATCAACTCGTGCGGACCGCACGAGCGCTTCCGTGGAACACGTAAAGTGTCTCCATTTCGACGAAAACAAAACAATATTTAAGCAACAAAACAAAACAAAACAAAACAAAGTAATCGATTGTTGATCAAATTAACTTACCGATTACGCCGACTTGGCAGATGGTAAGTTCAGGAATGGAGGCACCTCGTAAAGAGGGAGACTTTCACGAGAGAGCGATCGGCCGAGTGTGCGGTCGAGCCTTTAAATAGCCGCGCCATGAGGCGAGTCCCTACCACGCTCGCCGAGGGCGAGTCCCTACCGCGTTCGCAGAGGGCGTGTCCTCCCTACACTGCGCGTCGCGTGGGCAGTCCACGAGTCCCTACCGCGCGCGCGCGAGTCCCTCCTACCGCGCCGCTAGCGAGGGCGAGTCCTGTGTCCCCTCCGCGCCGCGCGTCGGTGGGCGGTCCCGCGTTCGCGTAGGCGCGGTCCTCCCACTGCGCGTTCGCGAGGCGAGTCCTCGCGTTCGCGAGGCGGGTGTCCTCCCTACCGCGTCGCGGGGCGGTCACGAGTCCCTACTGCGCCGCTAGCGAGGGCAGTCGAGTCCCTGCTGCGCGCCGTCGGAGGGGCAGTCCTCGCGTTCGCTAGAGGCGAGTCCTCCCTACCGCGCCCGGAGTGGAGTCCCTACCGCGTCGCGAGGGGAGTCCTACCGCGTTCGCTGAGGGAGTGAGTCCCGAGTCCCTCCCTACCGCGCGCGTCGGAGGCGAGTCCTCACCGCGTCGCAGGGGCGAGTCCGCACCGCGAGGTCCGTCTGCGCGCCCGCGCCCGAGGCGAGTCCCTACCGCGTCGCGCTGAGCGCGAGTCCTCACGCGTTCGCGAGGGCGAGTCGAGTCCTCCCTACCGCGCCGTCGTCGAGAGGCGCAGTCCCTACCGCGCCCGCCAGGGCGAGTCCGCTGCGTAGGTCCGTACCGCGTTCGCCCGGGCGAGTCCCTCACTCGCGTCGCGCGAGAGGGCAGTCCTGAGTCCCTACGCGCGCCAGCGCGTGTGTCCCTCCTCACCGCGCCTTGGTAGGCTGTATAAAGATATGCACGTATACTAACAATGGAAGCTACTCCAACTGGATTCATACAAAAATGATCTATAGGAAAAAAGATATGCATTTTATAAGTTTGCTACATTTCCTGAGAAACAGTGTTAAGTTCACTTCTTTACTAATTTTTAAATTGGTTTTGTAGGGTTCATCATGGCCAACAATTATTTATCTATTTAACTTCAAGTTATAAGGAAGCAAACAAAATTGGAATCATGTAATTTGGAGCTAACATGACAAACATATGAAAATGAGAAGACCCTAACATATTTCCGTTTTCGGGACAACACCTTACGAGATTTTCTAACTCTCATCCAATTGTAGTAGCTTTTGATTGCTTAACATGTAAGAAAAGTTTAAAATTGTACACATTTTATTACATTTCAAGCGTGAACCTAATGTTATGATACATTTGAAACGGACATCTTAATTAAAATTATTTGGTACATTACGGTTAGGGTAAGCACGACTCTCCAAATGTGGACATGACTACTCTACGCAAAGCACGATGTGACAACACTCCATACTGCGATTTTGGATCGACATGATAACCTCTACCTCATCGACACGCGTGCAGAAAGACGCGACTCGCAAGCGTTGACATGACTACTTTCTGCAAAGCCGGACGTGACAACACTCGTTGTCGACTTTCCATATCGACATGACATGACAAGACAAGGCGTGCATAAAAAAATCATTCCATTCCAACTAGGTTGCTTATAAAAGGGGTGGAGGATACAGGAGAGAACAATACACAACAAAACCCAACACTACGCACAACTTCCTTGACCACGCCGAGATGGACAAGAGGCGAGAAGAAGCAATGGGACAAGATAGCGAAGCAATGGGGCGAGATCGTGCACCGCAAGGGTGGCGGGAGATGGGCGATGAAGCAAAGGGCTCTGCGGCCGGTCGGCAAGAGGCGGCGCCGGGATCGCACTCTCACAATGAGGCTAAGGCCAAAGAGGCCCGCGTAGCGGCAACCTGACCGAACCTCCAACTGATGGCGTTCGCGCGGCACCACCGAGGAGGAGGCGCCGCCTCTCTGGCGCAGGGACCCGTGCAAGTTCTTCAAGTCAAGCATCCGCTAAGCCTAGGCATGCGTTCGGGGTTGTACAAACTACTCCTCGACTATCCCGATCGTCGTTTCGACACGAGAAGTTATCGGCGTGTGGTTAGATCTGTTACTGATATGTTTAGTAACTTTCCTCTTTGAAAGTGCGCACTAACAACCTCTCCCGTCTACTCGTAGTCCCGGATGCACTATGTGACTACATGAAGTGGATCGGCAGGAGATCCACCCGCATGACCGATGGACTCGACTTCTACGAGTGGAATGACAAAAGATCACACGAGATCGGAGGAGGAGGCGCGCAGCGGCGAGCTAAGCGGCGTATCGTCCGGAGGCAAAGCTCATCTCGAGGCATGCAATCGCGAGGAACGCGAGGCTCGCGAGGCGAGCGCGACAAAAGAGGGAACTTGCGGCCAAGGCCAAAGAGGCTGCGAGAGTCCAACAACGAGCGCAAAGAAGGAAAATGGCCCCGCTCCACGCGATGAGTCAAGCCATTCCGTACTAGTCGCCCATCGAATGTCGAATTTATTTCAATTCCAAAAAGGCGCATATGTATCGTAAGTCGGTCGGTTTGTTGCATCGTGCATGATGTTGTTTGTTATGCACGTAACCAAACCCTTTGCGCTGCAAGCCCAAGCTTTATTATAAAGTCTACTTTAATTCGCCTTCGCATTAACAACATGATCCCAACTTCAAAGCGAGTTATGCAATGTCACGCTGTACCAAATGGCGTGACAAATATCTAATATGCTTGAAAATCGATATGCTTATGAATCATCATTTCAAATTACTACAAAAATAAAGAAGCAAACAAAACTATCACGGAGGTTCCACAAAAAGTTTGAAATTTTCCTATATTTCTGATGCAAGTACACACATAGGAACCAAAATATGTGTACAAATATAGTAAAACAAAATCGCATAACACGCGATACTATATGGCTCGCTCGTGCCGAGCCACTACTCTCTCCTGCTGCGGTTGCGTCGTGTGCGCCTTGTTTTGCTGCCAGAGCATGACCCGTCGAATCGTCCACCGGTCGGAGAAAGCGTGTCGGTTCGGAGGTATGGAATCGTTGAGTGGAGGTGGACCGATGGTCGACTCGGAGAAGAGCACAGTAGGCGTACATGTCGTCGTGATCGGCGGGGAGAAGTCAGAATTCATCCACGGTGAGGCATCCAACTCGGTTGCGCGGAGGAGCTCGGCCAGGGGCGTGCGATGGGGCACCGAACCGGAGGAGCTCGGCTGCGGCGTGCGGTGGGGGCACCGAACTGGAGGAGCTCGGCACGGGACGTGCGGTGGAGCACCGAACCGGAGGAACTCTGCGGTACGCTAGAAACCACAGGCGCCAGCGATCGTCCCCTAGTGTTGTGTCTTGCTCCTCACACGAGTGGGAGGCCGTATCCTCATCATCGATCGGCGTGAATCGCCGTCCCACGGGAGGCGAAAGGCGCAAGGCGGGCGATGTTAGTCTGGGTAAACACTCTGGACATAAACTAAGAACCCCGTACCTCCGGATGTGCGGTCACGAGATGGCCGACGAGGCGCCCGATTGGATGCATGCTTCCATACCGGAAGCGCTATGGCGTCTGCCGGACTCCTAGGTCGTGGTGACCCGGCGGGTGAGCACGGCCCCGATTGATGGCGTCGTCCCTCGAGCGACCGCGGCTCAAGTTCTTTTAATTTTCTTCATCTCCGCCGAGATGTGCTTCAAAACTTTTATACCCACTGGGTTCTATCGGAGTTCTTTGAGGCGTCGTCCGATGCGCTGCGGGCTGCTAGCCCCCTCTAGCTCGATGACATCGTAACATGTTCATTAATGAAAAGTACGACTCAATGAAACTCGAACGAGGTGGTAGGTGTCGTGCCGCCGTCCAAGTCGGAAGCGGCGGCGGCGATCGATGCGTCTGCGGAGGCTCGTGGTCTTCGCGTCGGCCGTGTCACCTCTACTGCGCGCTCGGAGGAAAATGGTCGATCTTGCGGCGTTAAGTAGCACGTACCGCTCCATGTACGCGCGCAGTGCGACTCACGGATCGTCGGGCCGCGCTCACCCGTGACATCCACATGGGCGCGTTCATCCATGCCGAAATCCATGCTGCCATTGCAATGGCGATCCTAATCGCCGCCCCACCTTGTTTGCTGCATTTCGAAGAGATTAATGTTAGAAAATAAGGCGTAAGGACCGCAAACAATAGTCGAATTAAGTTTGACTCGCGTGTATGCGGCTCGATCCGAGGGCTGCGGTCAGGGGCACGATCAGTACACACTAAAGCCCCGTCGCGTGCAGCGGCTGCGGCGTAAGGCTCCACCATATGCGAGAATACGGGTGATGTGTCGTCTTCCACGATGGTATGTCTGGATGCATTGCGAGGATATCCGTCGCGGCTATATCGGCGAGGAAAGTAGGATGCCATGGACACGGATGATGTCGCTCGTGCAACAACAACTCGAACTTCGTTGTGGTACAACGAGTAGCACCTCGCCGGTCTTGCGGCCCGGCAAGCAGGCGGCGACCACCGTAAGCCCATGGTGGGCGGCGTACATGGGGTCATGTGGCGGAGTCGTCTATAGTGTGCGGGTGCGCGCTCTCTCTCGATGGTCGGTCGCCCGATAGTAAGTGCTCCCAACTCCGCAGTTGCAGAGCACGTAGCGGATGGCCGAGGTTAGGCGGTGCTACCGCGCGCGGCGTCACACAACCCTCGTATGTGGCGCAAAGGGACCGATCCCGGTATCTTGAGGCATCGGCCGACCCCGCAACCAAAGATTGGCGATTTGGATGAAGGGGTTCATAATATCGCCTTTGTGGTTGGAAACATGACCCAACCAAAGAGCTGGAGAAGGTAAGCAATGAGTGCGCCCTAACGACCTCGTCAGTGCGCCCTGCGGCGCAATTCCTAAGCGCCTCGACCATGCAGAGGACACCACGCACCCTCGGGAGAGATTGTGCCATTTGCTCAGCTTGGCCTTCAGTCCCAGCTCGAGGGTCGGAACAAGCGGCACACCGGATCGGAGACCAGTCAACACCGACACATCTGTAGGTGATTGTCATCTCACCCCAGAAAGTGGAAGGTGTGTGTCTCGGGCCTCCGCTGTCAACAAGTGCGGACGACAAGCTGCCGTCTAGGGTGAACCCGCGGTCAACGGAGACCATCCTCGCAAAGGGCAACAAGCCCGTCTCCGGAGGATCGGGGTAACGCTCGTCAGCGCCGCGATCCCTCCCGCCTGAAGTGTCGGGGCGGAGGGCCATCCGCGTCGTGATGAGCCACAACTTGCCGTGGTCCTCG
This sequence comes from Ampelocalamus luodianensis, assembly GCA_036346255.1. NCBI lineage: Eukaryota > Viridiplantae > Streptophyta > Magnoliopsida > Poales > Poaceae > Ampelocalamus > Ampelocalamus luodianensis. The sequence goes on from CM070635.1 coordinate 20,829,559, forward strand.
TCGTAGAATTGGTCTAGTAGCTCCGGTGACACATGCCTACCAACACATGGATAAAGAACATTAGTGAGAACTTCATATTCTTGCAATAACAAACTAAAATTCATCTAATTACACCTAATCACATTGCTAAAATTAGCTAAAAATATAGTCGAAATGAAATGAACTTCAACTTCTGCTCGCTCTGCTCCCTTCTGCTTCTCTGGCGGGATCAACTGCGATATGAAATTTGTGTGCTCGCCCATCGCACTCTCATGAGCTCATTTGAAATGAACAAGTGGTAGTGACATATGAAATGAAGCTCTCCAATTTATAGCGAATCTTTATCCCGCGCCCATAAATTAAGCCATAAATGTAGGAAGTGACATCAGCGCTTTCGGTGCAAATGCGGGGAGGGCACGCTGCCGTCTTGGAGAATCAACACATGGCGAGGTGGAGGAGGTGCAGCTCAAACAATCAACACATGGCCGGATGGAGGGAGGGCACGGCTCAAACAATCAATAGTGGTGTGAATCGGTGTGAAAGAGGAAGGCACTGGTTCAAAGCTTTGTACAATCAACACGTGGTGCTTGAGGGCTGGTTTAAATCTTTGATCAATCAATAAATGTTACTAAGGATACGATCATACTAATTAGCGAAAACATAATTGAGCGAATAAAATTATAAAAATTAAAACATAATTGAGCGAATAAAATTATAAAAAATTAAAACATAATTGAGCGAATAAAATTATAAAAATTTATAGAAATAAGTAAATGGTAGTAGAATGCTACACAAAAAAATTCATAATTTTTAAAATCATTTAATATATTTTAAAATTTTGAAATCTATCCATACTAATTAACTAAACTAACTACTAATTATAATTAACTAACCTAACAACTTACTATTTATGGTGCATGGTGGCCATGCGGCATGCAAATAGTAGGGGGAAGTAGGCGGCGCATGGGCGCCATGCGGCATGCAAATAGGGGTGGCGCATGGCTGTGCGGCATGCAAATAGGGAAATAGGGGTGGGCGCATGGCCCTATGCGGCATGTAAATAGGTGGGCGCATGGCCCCATGCGCATCGCGAGGAGAGAGAGGTGAGAGAGAGGTGAGGTGGCGGGCGGGGCACAGGCGGAGGTGGCGCCGCGAGGGTTGGCCGGGGCGGGAGGCCGATGAGCCGCGCTGGTATCGAAGCGAGTCCCCGCCGCTCCGATCTTGGAGGTATGCCCTCCCGGCCGGTTAACCGCGGCACGCTCTCTGTTCACGGGCTATTTACGCTAATTGCCGAATGGAGCTACTTTTGAAAATAAAGTATATTCTGGGGCCAAAACAGTAAAAATTTCAGCGTCTGCTGCTACTTGACATTAACAAAATATTGATATCTGAAGATAAAAACGAGATTGGATCGCCTCCAGGAGTGTAGATTGTTCTCCTAGGGTAGTGGTGGAAAAGATAGAGACTAGAGTTTGGATCTAGAACTCGATACCATGTTATATTTTGAAGAAAAGAGAGGAATAAAGGTTAAATAATTAGTTCTATTGCAAGAGTCTCCGGGGCAATATATAGTATACAAGAGAAGCCCTAAACTAGACTACAATTACATAAATACCCCTAACACTTACATGACTATTACACTACTACCCTTAACAAAAACAACTTACACAAGAATGAAAGGGAGGCTATTTTAATGAAACCCCAAATCAAAACAATAAACCTAACAAATTTTGGGACCCCACAATTTGAAAGAAGAGTTCAAAGACTAGTTAAAACACCAATTTTTGTTGTGAATAATCGCAAAAGAATAGTCATCAAGAAGGATAAACAGCACACATTGTTTACCTTTACCATGATGTGGAGTAATTTCACCTAGTGCATTCTCATCCTCACCAGCTTTGAACTCAATATATCATTTTGGTGTTTGTGAGATGCATTTCATCACCGTAATGCTTCTATTTAATTGTTTTGTTGGATGCCTCTGCCACCATAATACTGTTTTGTTGTCTGCCGGGAAAACTCTGCAAATGTCATCCCTTCTTTCAGCCTTGATGACAGAGGGGGGATTTTTTTCAAAATTTCTTGCATCAATATATGTTCACTACAAGACCCAGTTGACCCATCACTCCTGGATGCCAACTCGTTTTGATCATTTGATTCATCTTCACTGTCAAAAGAGTAACCAGAGTAAGGTAAAGTTTTGTTCCATGACGGCTGTAGGAAGACTACAAAAGTCTCCCGGCTGATGTTTGCCAAGCCAAAAGGTCTACTCACAGCGTGAAGAGTAGATCTCAGTTTCCCTCCTGACAAGATGTCTGCTGCCTCCCCAACCTGAACAATGAAGCTCTCTAGACAGCATCTCACCGAGAATATCCTCCTTCTATTGAATAGCTGCAAGTATGTGCGCCCATCAGGAGGAGAGCATTCTTTGCTGATCGAACATTCTTCACCCAGGGTGGAGCACAAGAATAATGGCGTTGTTAAAATGGTAAGGATTCCATAGTCGTAGTGCCACTCTTGCCAAAGGTTTCTGAGAGAAACTGCGCTACCCTGACCTTGAATCGAGATATCCTCAGAGTCCTTTTCTTTTCTGCCATAACAGTCGCCTCATCTTCTGATCTGATACAGGATCCATGCGATGATCCAGACCTTTGAGAGCACGACTTATAAGGCGTTGCTGCTACTTTTATTTTGCCTTTTCTCTTTGTGCTGCTCTCCTGGATAATAATGTTATCAAACTCAGGTGGTAGTGAATGAGCCTTGCCTTTGCAGTGCCAAAGTCAGTAATGCTTTGCTCTAACTTATTTCCACCGATAACAATGTCACAAGCTCGCGCAACCAAAATACCAAGTTCCATCATGCACAAACCTAGCTCCTTAACGAGCTCACCAAGATTCTCAATGTCGTCACCCTTGGGTTCCTGAAATCCATCGACACCCAGTGCTTGCTCCGGACAACCAGGTACGTTGTTGGTGCTTTCGGTTTCTTTATCAACTCCTGCAAGCGCAACTTACCTGAATGCTTTAGAAGCTGGGCAAATGAGAAACGGACCTATCGAGCTTCTTCAGAGGCACGTCGCTGCCCAAACCATGCTTCTGAAATGCCCATGGAAGCAAATCAATTCAGAGACGCATTGCAGTTTCCAAAGAGAAGGAAAAGAAAAAGAGGGTGGAACAAGACGAGGAGGAGGAAGGGCGGTAACCTTGAGGAGCTGCGCTCGGGATGGATGGTCCATGAGGGCGAGGCGTCGAGCCAGGGGGAGGAGCCGCCGCCGGAGGGCGCCCGCGCGCGGCACGTCAGATACGGCCAGCAACCCAGACCCGCCTCGACCAAGGGCGGTCCCGACGGTATCCAGGAGGCGGCGGCGGCGCCGGTTGTCATCCGGTGCCTCCGGCGAGAGGAGGAGGAGGAGGTCGGAGAAAGGTAGCTCATCGATGTCCAGCGGCGTCGTCGCCGCTGTCTCTTCCATGGACTGGAGCTTCGAATCTTTCGAGTGCGGAGCCCCCTAGAGTCCCGCGTGTTTGTCGGAGTTGGGGAAGGGAGGCGGCGGCGGTGGAGAAGAGGGCTGTGCAAGGGCAAAATTCATCATATATCCTCTTCATAGTTCAAAATCTAGAATATACCCTCTTACACATCAAAATTCATAATATACCCTCCTCTAATCTATTTGCTTTACAAAACACCCTCTTTATACTAATCAGTATAGATAAAAGTATAAACATGTATTATACCGTATTTAGGACCTAATGTACCCATTTACCCCACCCATTTTACCCCAGCGCCACCCATTCCGTACCCCCGTTACCCATTTCAATCAAAGCTAGGGTCGAGCGGCGCGCGGCTCGAGCAGCGGCTCGAGCGCGGCTTGGCGACATCAGCGGCAGCGCGCGGCTCCAGCGAGGCGCGAGGCTTGAGGGCGGCAGCGCCCAGCTCAGTGCATGCGGCAAGATCGCGGCATCGGCGGCCGCGAGCTTCGAGCGGCGTATGGCGGATTCAAGCGGCGAGAGGTGGCGGTGAATCATCTACCCTTCCCTCGTCTTCCCAGTGCCTCCCTTCCCTTCTCTTCCCTGCGCCTCCGGTGACCAGCGGCGCGCTCCTCGCCGGCTCGTCGACCTCCCGGCCAGTGGCTCATCGCCGTCGGCGAATTCACCAGAGAGTGCTAGTGAGTGCTCAGCACTCCCACCACCGGACCCTATCCCCTAGTACCCAGCCGAGGCACCGAGCATCGGCGAGCATCGCGCAGCCGGCGATCTTTGGTGCGGCGTCGGCGTCTAAGGCGAGCGGCAGGTCTTTCTGCAGCTTGCCAGCAGCGTAAACAAGCGGGCCGCCAGCCGAGCGAAGCGGGGTCAAGGCCGAGCGATCGTCGGTTGGGTCGGCCCCGATCACGGAGGAAGCGGTTAGCGTGGCGACTTCGGGGATCGCCGGTCGGCGCCTTCGCCTTCGGCTTGTTTGCTCCTGTGACTCTGTGAGACTTTGTTTGTTGCCTGTGAACCGTGAAGTAAATGTGATTGATGAATTGACTCTGTGAGACTGTGAGTTTGTTTGTTGCCTGTGAAGTAAATGTGATTGATGAATTGATTATTGATGCAAATTGTTGTTTAATATTTATGAATATTCCATTTCGGTCATTTCAAGTGATATAAATATAAATAATGTGCACAAATTTTAATCAGGGGTATTTTGGTCATTTCAAGTGATGGAATACACAAGGATATGAAAAAATACATTGAAAAGGTATAAAGAGGGTGTTTTGTAAAGCAAATATATTAGAGAATGGTATATTATGAATTTTGATGTGTAGGAGGGTATATTCTAGATTTTGAACTATGAAGAGGGTATATGATGAATTTTGCCCTGTGCAAGTGTGTTGAGCTACGGTAATCTGTACTTGGGCTACTGGCCTGCCAGCTCGCAAAAGCCCATAAGAAGCAGCCCAAATCTTCTGTAATAGAGTTCTATGGAATTTTCATGAGTTATTTAACCAAAATTTTCCGAATTTTTTTATGACCATTTGCATCCGGATATACGGAGATGCAATGTCGGGATGCACTACATTTGTTCTCTAGGTTCCTCATCTCTTATGAATTTACTATGCCTTTCCTACTAGTTCTTTATGTGTATTACGAATCATACCATGCGTTCTAATTTTATGTCTATTACGAAATTAATGCCTTCTAATTTTAGGTAAAAATTTTATGTGTATTACCAATTTACGATGGGATTATTGAAGATTTGCCATTAAGTTCATGTGTAATTGCCGAAATGCCATATGATGTCTCATTGATATGTGGGTCCCGGGGCCACATGTCAGTGAGACATCATGTGGCATTTTGGCAATTGGGCAAAAAGTGGTGTGGCAAATATGCCAATCCCCCGTTATGATGCCAAATATGGATTTTCCACATGCATATGAACAAATCGTATATACTGTCATCACCATCAAATGCGCCTCAAGATTGAAACAAACTTTTAAAATTCAAACCACCGTGCCATCATTTTGTCATTTGTATGAAACTTGAGGTTCTTTGGATGACTAAAATAGTATATAGATGCCCATATACACATGGAGTGGTATTATTGTTACAATCTTACTTGGCCTTATGATTTTTTTAGAAACAAAATCCAAATGTAATCCTTAGACATGAAAGAAACAAAATTCGCATGTCTACTTAGATTACCGCTGTCTCCACAAAGGCGATAGGCCTGTTCAAAGGTGGATCAGTGTCGGGCTTCTGACCTGACAAGGCAGGCCTAAAATCTGAAATCTGAAAATGTGAATTTTTAGAATAAGTATTATTTTAAATATTTTTAGAATAAAGTATTTTATGAATATAATATATTTTATTATTTGGTGAGCTTTTTGGCTAAGCCAAGCAACCGGGTAAAAAAAAACTCCCAACATCGGGCCGAGCCAGGTTGTCTACGAACATGTCTAAATGGCACCCACTTGTAACTATATTTTTCCCGTGAATAAGGTACTATCCTCGTTTAGGCATTTCCATTGTTACCATGGCCATTATATTAAATTCTTTCTGAGAACGTGGGATCAAGAATTTGTAATAGAAGTGGCAGTATATAATATACATAATGCTATAAAAGTGGCATAAAAACCAAAAGAGCGCCCTCAGCCGTACGTGCAGAGGTTGTAGCCATTCGGCCCCAATATGTAAAACCCCGATTTTGCTATCCGGGTGTGTAGCTGTGAGAACCCGCGTTTTTAGTCCTAACCTCGTAGCAGTAATCGGGAATTAGCAGCGTTTAAGCTTTTCTTAGTGGAGAGCTAACGATAGTATTAGATCGCTCCTAATTAGCTAAAGCGTATCGTGTCGATCATTCTTACACTCGCATCATTCATGCATTTGTTATTCGGCACGACAGTTTAATCAAGTAAGTGAATAGAATGCATTACCAATTGCATTAGACAATAAATCAACAAGTGCATTATTTATATTAGTACAGCTTGCATCATTTAGCCTTATAGCAAGTTGGTAGCACAAGTGCCTAGCCCCTTTTTCCCGCTGCTCACAAGCATCATCGCATCATGGCATCATTCATCCAATACCATTTATTCAAACACCAGTGCTCATTTGCATTCAACCATAGAATCAAGTCGGTAATTAAAATGCATTGTCATTGCATTAGATAAATAAATCAGCATTTGCATTGCTTGCATTAGTCTGATTTACATCAATCGATCTAAGAGCGCGGGCATCCTTCAATTGGGCGATCCCCGCATTCCCTCTTCCTTTTTCATTTGCATAGCGAAGTGAGCAAGCATCACAATGCATACACACCCATCTCCCGCTTCATTCACAAGTGAGCAGTGCATTCTTATCCCTTCCCAACCCGATTCATCCCCTCCCCGTGCAAAACTCTCACATGCATTTCCCAGTCATTCCATACACCTCCTCACCCCATTTCCCCATCCCTTTTCTCGGCCCGTGGCGCAGAGCAAGCCATCGAAGCCCCAAGGAGCCCGGGATGCACAATGACACCAAGGCGGCGGAAGGACGGCCGGCAACACCATCCTCATCGCCGGCATCGGCATCCAGAGCACCACCGACCCTCATCACGACCCTTGGCCCCCAAAATCACCTCAATCTCCAATCATCAGTAAAGGCATTTTCTTTTAGCTCTAGGTGAGTTCATACCTTTGTAGCGACCTTCTCCTTCTTCCAAGTAGCCACCTCCACCCGGATCTACCATCCATCCACGCATTCAAGCATCATGGTCAACCATCAAGACTTAATTTGCATGTGCATGTGTAGGAGATGCATCTTAGTCTGAGTGTAGAGTGGTGAGTAGGGAGAGGGCTCAGACCATGGCGCCGGCGCCGAGAGGCCGAGCCGGCGGGACAAAGTCTCTGGACCGTAGATCGACGCAGGAGTGGGAGGACCCGAGTGGCGACGGCAGGGAGAGCGAGAAGATGAGAGTCGGTGGAGGAGGAGGCGGCGACCGGAGTTGAGCAGTAGGGGCCGGGCGCAGGGGCGCGGCGAGAGCGGCGCCGAGAGGAGGAGGCGACGGCCGAGTCGGGCCGACCCGAGGAAGCGCGGCGGCCGTCAGATGGAACCGGCGGCGGTCGTGGCGGAGAGAGAGAAGGAAAGGGAGGCTGGCGGTGTACGTGCGCGTGTGGGTTAGGGAGCGGTGCGGCTAGAAAGGGGAGGGCTTCAAGGTCGGTGGGCGGCGGAGGAGCGTCGAAGCGGCGCGAGCTTGAGCCGCGAGGAAGAGGAAGGGGACGGCCGAGCAGCGGCACCAGGCAGATCCGAGCGAGAGAGGAGCGAGAGAGGTGGAGTCGGGTGGTGGCGGCGGCACGGTGGTCGGGCGCGAGGAAGAACCAGGGGGCGGCGGCACCTTCGGAAGAAAGGGGAATCGGGAGGTGGAGGTTTGAGCTGTGTGTGTGCGTGGGTTGGGACCGAAGGGGGGTGGTTAGAGGATAGGGCCAGCCGAGTAGGAGTGGTACGAGAGAGAGAGAGAGAGAGAGAGAGAGAGAGAGAGGAGAGAGGGATTAGGGGGAGATTAGGGTAGAATTAGGATAGAATTAGAAAGAGGTTTGCGAGTAGTGTAAAAGTTTCAGGAGCTGTCGCTAGTAGGTTAGTCGCTAACTGTTTAATTCCTGCGACTACGTGACTTAACTTGAACCCGGTCAATTTAACCAACCTAAAGTCAGTCTGTGGCGTTAGTGCTAAAGTAGGTTGTGTAGCTGTTATTCCTGTCGTTAATAGACTAGCTTGCTCGTGTAGCAACCTGTGCGTCACTAGTAGTTAGTCGGACGTTGAGAGCGGTTTAATCCGGTTAGTGTAGTGAGTAAGCAGGAACTTCGGGTTTTCGACCTCAGTGCGTGTAGACCGCAGTGCGATTATTTCGGAAAATGCTAACTTAGCTTAGGTCGAAAAAGTTTGGTAATTAAAATGTGCTAACTTGTAGTCGCCACTAACTTATGTATTTTATTATCACTCAAATCAAATACGTATTTACTTATACTATTATTCGGTTGTCGATGCGCTTTACGTATACGAACCGACACCGAGCAAATGATCGTAACTTCAACGGCGCCAACTTTTCCCACGTCTGCGAAGGCAAGCGATCCTCTTGAACATTAATATAGTTACTTTAAAAATATACCCTATCTTGCACTATTATATGTATTGCATCAAAATGGTTTTCCAAAACCTAAAGAAAATGATTGAGATAAGATAAGATGATTAAGAAAGAATGAGACTTATTAGGAGGGTAAAAGGGGGCCCTGGCTGGGGAAACGCGATGATGATGTTGGGGTAAGAGGTGGGCCCCTTTTTACATATGGTTATAATATAAGGACCAACCAACTTTTGCTCGGTCGGATGTAGTCGGTGCCAACCATTTTCCCGTTTGGTGAGCGAAAATGCTACCTTGTTACGTGGCTATGCTCTCCACATCGGGTAAGTAATAGGTGTGTGTGAGTGATATGGAGGAACCCGGGACCGGTGGGGATAGTCGGAAGTGGGGATCCAAGGCGCTATATGCGCTAAGGTGGAGTGTTGAGTGCGAGAATAGAAGTCGCCTCAACCAACCTCACCGTAACTCGGTGGATGATGAGGTCGCAGCGTGACTTAATCTGCCGGCGGAAGGTGATGGGTGGAGAACTTAATCACGTAACTGGAAAACGTTACGTATTCGATCTCGAACCGCATCTAAGGCAATGCGGTGGGACCTGTTCATGGAGAGTTCGAATAGCTATGGGTAAAGTGGTACAAAGCTCCGCGATGCTAAACTAAATCATGAATTCATGCGGTCTCGAGTTGGAGTCTCACGGGAACCACGGGGTCTTTCGTCTCTCCGAGTGACTAGTAGAGTTTTTCATATTAAAACTTGCCACATAATTGTCTAGATTTATTTTCTAAAGTGAGATGATTTAGAAATTGTGATAAAGATTAGAGATAGTGCATCCTGTGCATCTTTTGCTATTAATGCTTCTTTGAGTACATTAATTTGTACTCAACCTTGTTAGTATTCTCCTTTGTAGATCCTAGTCCAGTACGGAACTATCCCGAATGGGACGAAGGACTTGCAGTCTGAAGCAACAACGGAGGAGAAGGCTTGGACTAAGAGGAACCGGGCGAGTTGGGAGCTATTTTGGCTTAGGGGACGAATAGGTCACTGGTACTCCAGGCGCACAAGAGAAGCGAGGAAGTTCCTTGGGTAGTTGTATAAAACTTGTATTAAGACCTTAGCCTGCGTGCTAATCTGTTGTAATAAAGGACGGTTTCTATCTTATTGTTCTCACTGCGTAACTCGGTAAAGGCTTACTATTCGTTGGAGCGGTGTTCTCGAGCAAGCGAATAGTAATCCGTGTGCCTAAGTGTTATTACCACAGGGTAATGACACGGGGCGTCACAGATGGTATCAGAGCAATAGGTTCGGGCCACGCTAATAACATAGAAACTGTAACAAGAACTTAGGTGTGCTTTTCTCGCCTGCTATATTGCAATAATTAGCTTATTAACCCTCACCCCCATATCAATTTCTATTTCCGTCCCGTTTCAAAATTATTATGTTAAAAACCTCATCTTCTTTAAAGTGACAGCCTGCTAACATAGAACCATCCCCTCGTAGGAGGTTTAGATTAAATCTTCCATCCGATAGAGTACGGGGGAAAAGCGTGTGCTTCGTCATTGGACTCGTGTTGTTGATTCCTGCTAGAAAATCTGTCAGGCTAGCAATTCGATCTAGGGTAGAATGCTTGAGACTATAGGTGGTGAAGCATCAATATAAGATCATAAGTGCATGCCGGGGTTAGAGGCTTGCAGTAGAACTCTGGTATGGACCTACTTTTCCAGCCTCTGGATAAGTCTAGACCATACCCATTAGCTTCCTTATCTTTTCATTCTTGTAACCAAAGTGACATGTCAGCCTCCTCAGTAAATCAGTAACTCTTTAAGGAAACGAGAACTAATGGCTGACGGAGTAAAAAGGAGTCTTATCCCCTTTCTGCACTTCAGTTTTCCCGGACGAGTGGTCCGTGGCACTCCGAGCGTGTAGCTCGCGCACCAGAGCGAAATCTGGCGTGCTCGTGAATGAGCCCTGAGCGGTCCCAAACACGTGGTTTGGGCGGTCTTGAGAACGGGATCTCAAGCGTTCACGGCACGTGGATCCAGGGTAGTGTAGGTCGCACTGCAGGCAAGCTCGAGCGGTCCCAAACACGTGGTTTGGGCGGTCTTGAAACGGATCTCAAGCGTGGTGAGCACGAGAGACTCAGGTAGTATAGGATATGGATCTTTTTGCATCTCTATGTTTCTTGGTGTTATTTGATTATCTGTGTATGGCGTAATACAACTCACCCGCGGGTTAACTCTGTCAGATAAACATGATACCCTCTTATCCACTTCAAATCATTGCTGAAGAAGCAAGGAAGTTCGTGCCACCCGCCGAAGATCCCGTCTAAGTAAAATACTGCAAGTGCGGCAGCCAACGCCATCAGCTTCTTAACACTTTTCCCTCAGGACGCCAGATCAGTTGTCAATAACTGACATTATAAGGATGGGCAGACAGGCGAACTTCAGTGAAAACCTTCTAGCAGGTATGTGGTTGCAGCAGACAGGATACGCTGGACAATACCCACCCCTGCCAAGCACCAATCCTATTGCAGTCGAGTACCACAGTCACTCAGCCGTTGACAACAAACAGACATATGACAAAAATTGGTCTCTACAGGATGAACCACCGTTGGGAAACTAACCATCCCTCCCTGAGACTTCGGATGACCCATCCTTATATGAGGTGCCACCACAGTCATCTACGTACGTTGTTGATATGGCTAACTCACATGAAACTCTCAATTCAGATGGAAATAGCTTAACTATAATTAAGATCAGTAAATACTCCGGAGAGACACCTGGGGCATCATGAAGGTAATTCTGAATACAAAGGTGGATTATTGCAGGACCCGAGTACCTAGCTGGCTCAGCAGCATTCTCACACAGAGGATAAAGCTGATGAGTCTAAGGTGGATGTATCGTCACCAGCAGCAAACCTTCAGGATCTAAGTTTACCTAACGACGAGATATTGGCCATCAAGTTAGCCGAGGATAACACAACAATTGTAATTCCTAACCAATTGCAAATTCCGACACCCAGTGGACTAAATTGAGCTTTGGCGGTTTTAAAATCCGGTGCATTTCTGGGCTTCCCACTAAAAGAGCACCGATAGCCGTGTGGAGTTGCTTATTGTTGAAGAATCGGTACCTTTTGATCCAATACCTATGAGGGGTCAAGATTTCTCTAACCGTAATGCAGTGAATTCATCAACCACTGAGAACTGTGAGACCACCATGGGAACTTGTGTGGAGCGTCTTGAAGTACCTCATGTTTCACATCCTGACATTTTGAGACAATGGTACTGACGATTCCTTGGGTTACAAGTATAGCCCGCCATCGCCTTGAGTCATTCTTATTCAAACCAGTGTTAGCCAAGTGCAATGGAGGTCCCACCAGGAAACACCCCAAACACCCACTCCCTCCACCTGTCAAGCTCATTGCAAGCCATTCAATTACACAATGACCTAGTGGGGACAAATCTCGCATCTCTCCGGGCGTGGGTGCAGATTTATTACCTTTTCTAGCAAAGACGATCAAGGGTTTCAAAATATAACTCAAGCACCCCAAGAAGTACTGAACCATCTATCTCCATGCAGAAGAATGGAAGGACGGAGACACGGCGACCAAGATCCTGAAATAAAAATTGGACGATTGCCACAGGACACACTAGCGGCAAAACTACCAGCAGACCTTAACAAGACAAATACCGCCAATCCGTAACAACCACAACCCCAAAGATTAGCCATCCTCATCCACCACCTACCTGTGGACCTTGTTCAAGCATGCCACAACAACCACTACCTTGATATAGACCACTCGGGCCAAGAATTTTCAACCCATCCTTCCAGATATCCATAATCCAGCAGCAGCCTGTCGCAGTAGCTCCTAATCGTGCAAAGTATAGAAGTCGCCACCTGGCAAAGGATAGCTTGATTGTTGAATAGAGAATTAAAGGATTACACGATTGCGGATATTAGATGATTAGAAATACATCGTGGTGGGATATTGATCATAGAAATAAATTATTATTGGATACTAGATAAATGAATTGCTGGATGTGGAATCATAGAAATAGATAATGATTGAATACTGGATGTTGGGTCATAACCCTATATTATTATTGGATTATTGGATATTGGACTAATGACGTTGAATTAAATAAGTAAATGGTTGTGGAGCTTGGTTCGATGGACATGGGATTAGTAGTGATACATGATTATGGAATAATTGGATTATTGTTGATATATAAATAAACGCTAGTTATTGGATTATAGGAATGTATTTATTGAATTATTGAAGTTAGGAGTATTGGATGATGGGATAGATTATTGTGAAAGATTGGATTGTGGGATTTCAACATTGTTGAAGTGGGATTATCGGATGTCATCATTATTGGATAATATGAATGAATTTGTTGGACTACGGGAGTTAGGGATATTGGATTATGGGATAAATTATTGTTGAAAATTGGGTTATGGATTACATAATCGTTGAAGTTGGCTTATTGGAGTTTATAAATTATCGGATCATAGGATTATGTCATGATTGGATTATTAGAAATATAATATCGCTGGATTATAGAAATACTCTTGTTGGATACTAGAATATGTTAAGGTTGGATTATAGCAGTATATCTTTGTTGGAATATAGGAATAAATCTTGATCTGATTATGTAAACATATCTTGGCAGATTTAAACAGATTTTGGTAACTATTGGAGAGTTAGTACTGAAGAATTAATCCAGTAAAGGCAGTGATTGAAAGGCGAAACGGTTGGATATTCATACCAATACCTGAGGTTATTTTTTGGTGAACTAGTGTAATCTTAATATATGAGTAAACTCTATGGAATTAATTGGATAATTTGGTTATGTCGGATTTGTTAGATTTAATTGGATAATGGAATGGGATTTAGATATATTGCTAGTGATCGTGGGAGATCTAGTATTAATAATCTGATCGGGTTTAGAAAATGAATAAAGGAGGATTGGAGGAGTATAGTAAGTTGTGATTGGAATTTGGGTGCATAGCTTGGATTATAAAGAATTGAAGAAATCAGTAGAGTTAATTGAATAATAGTGCTTGATTGAGTCATAGTTACCGGTGGACTAATGTAAGCAATGATGTGGTAGATAAATTGACAGAATAGATTCACTTGGAAAGTATGATTCTAATATAGAATCTTGGCCTACTGATCTTAGCAGTGACACCAATATTGAAATTGGAGAAGTTAGCCAAAGGTTCGATTACAATTTAAATGAGGCTATGATATTGTTTTGACCATATAAATCGTAGCCATGATTTAACTCGGAAGACAAGTAAAAGTTGGTGTAGACTTGGGTTAAATGAATATGTGAAGGATGATAGTTGATGCACACGATCAATTTGTTACTATGATTAAGATCGGGTTTTATTGGAAGCAGCCCAAGTCAATTGGAAAGCGGGCTTCAAGCGGCATCCTGCTTTGAGCAGCCCAAAAACACCCAAAGCGGCACGGGCCATGCCATCGTCTGCCACTGAGTAACACCCTCAGTTTACAGATTGACTTCCTAATAAGTTAGTGACTTACCTTCAGGTCACCCTTATACCGTTACCCAGATATTACCGCTATGGTATTCTATCCCTTCCTCCATGGTCAAATCCAGGAACATCAACTTTCAGATCCCTTCATCGCCGGAGGAATCCAACGCATCAAGTCAGGCCAATCCTCTGAGTTCCAGACAGGTGACTCCGGAATCTTACGGCGACAAGCTAGAATCTGCATTTCCGACCAAACCAAAATTAAAGGAGACAACCCTACGTGAAGCTCATGATACTCAGTGTGCTATACATTCAGACAGCACGAAAAAGTATCGAGACTTAAGGAAACTTTTGGTGGCCAAACAGGAAGCGAGCTATAGCAGAATATGTAGGCCAGTGCAACCCCTGTCAAAAGATCAAAGCCGAACGCCAACATCCAATAGGACTGCTAAAAACACCAGAAATACCTGAATGAAAATGAGAGGATATCTGTATGGACTTCATAACAAATTTTCCTCTCACCCTCAAAAAGGAGGATGCCATTTGGGATTATCGTGGATCGTTTTACAAAATCAGCTCACTTCATTGTCACAAATCAGAAATACACCAATAAACCGGCTGAGAATTATATCGACAGAAAAGTTACTTTACCCGGAGCACCGAAGACCCTCACATCAGATATAGGATCAGTGTTTGCATCTGGTTGAGGGAAAAAGCTTACATACTGCCTTGGGCACCACCGTCAATTTCAGCACGGCCTATCATCCGCAAACTGATGAGCAGACTAAACGGGTGAATAAAATTCTAGAAGATATGTTAAGAGCAGGTGTGCTAAACTTGGAGGAATCATGGGAAAAATGTCTAGCCCTAGCGGAGTTCGCATACAATAACAGATATCAGTCTAGCCTTCAAATGGCCCCTTACGAAGCTCTCTACGGCAGAAAGGGTAGATCACCAATCTGTTGGTATAAAGTCAGAGAAAGACTGCTACTAGGACCTGAACTGGTACGGGAGAACGACGAGAAGGTTCAACTAATTTGAGAACGCCTCAAGATTTCCCAGAGCAGGCAAAAGAACTATGCTGATGAGGCACCTAAAGACCTCCAGTTCGAAGTTGGAGATTATGTGTACATAAAGATATCACCTATGGGTGAAGTACTTCGATTCGGCTAAAAAGGAAACTAAGTCCGCGTTACGTGGGACCCTTTCGGATTCTGGAGCATAAAGGCACCCTAACATATAAACTGGAACTACCAACCCAGCTGTCGCGAGTTAATGATGTATATTATGTCTCTCAACTTCAAAGATATCTAAGAGAACCCTCGCAGCGTGTTACCAGTCTCGACATAACCCTACAAGATGATTTGACCTACGAAGGGCGCTCAGTGAAAACTCTAGCGACTGTAAGACCGGCGATTAAGGAACAGGATGATCCGCTTACGCAAGGTGCTATCGAAGAATCACTCCGTGCAATAAGCTACAGGGGAGAAGGAGGAAGAACTTCGCGAAGTCCACCCCCCCAACCTGTGCAAGCGAGCTTCTAAACTTCGGGGGCGAAGTTTGTTTTCAAGTGTGGTAGGATGTGAGAACCCGCGTTTTTAGTCCTAACCTCGTAGCAGTAATCGGGAATTAGCAGCGTTTAAGCTTTTCTTAGTGGAGAGCTAACGATAGTATTAGATCGCTCCTAATTAGCTAAAGCGTATCGTGTCGATCATTCTTACACTCGCATCATTCATGCATTTGTTATTCGGCACGACAGTTTAATCAAGTAAGTGAATAGAATGCATTACCAATTGCATTAGACAATAAATCAACAAGTGCATTATTTATATTAGTACAGCTTGCATCATTTAGCCTTATAGCAAGTTGGTAGCACAAGTGCCTAGCCCCTTTTTCCCGCTGCTCACAAGCATCATCGCATCATGGCATCATTCATCCAATACCATTTATTCAAACACCAGTGCTCATTTGCATTCAACCATAGAATCAAGTCGGTAATTAAAATGCATTGTCATTGCATTAGATAAATAAATCAGCATTTGCATTGCTTGCATTAGTACAGTTTACATCAATCGATCTAAGAGCGCAGGCATCCTTCAATTGGGCAAGATCCCCGCATTCCTCTTCCTTTTTCTGTTTGCATAGCGAAGCAGAGCAAGCATCACAAAGTGCATACACACCATCTCCCCGCTTCATTCACAAGTCGAACAAGTGCATTCTTATCCCTTCCCAACCCGATTCATCCCCTCCCGTGCAAAACTCTCACATGCATTTCCCAGTCATTCCATACACCTCCTCACCCCCATTTCCCCATCCCTTTTCTCGGCCCGATGCGCGAGCAAGCCATCAAGCCCCAAGGAGCCTGTGATGCACAATGACACCAAGACGGCGGAAGGACGACCAAGCAACACCATCCTCATCGCCAGACATCGCATCCCGAGCACCACCGACCTCATCCACGACCCTTGACCCCCAAAATCACCTCAATCTCCAATCATCAGGTAAAGGCATTTTCTTTTAGCTCTAGGTGAGTTCATACCTTTGTAGCAGCCTTCTCCTTCTTCCAGTAGCCACCTCCACCCCAGATCTACCATCCATCCCTGCATTCAAGCATCATGGTCAACCATCAGCACTTAAGCTGCATGTGCATGTGTAGGAGATGCATCTTAGTCGGAGTGTAGAGTGGTGAGTAGGGAGAGGGCTCTGTACCATGGCGCCGGCGGCCGAGAGGCCGAGCCGGCCGGGACAAAGTCTCCTGGACCGTAGATCGACGCAGAGGAGTGGGAGGACCCGAGTGGCGACGGCAGGGAGAGCTGAGAAGCCAGTAGAGTCGGTGGAGGAGGAGGCGGCGACCGGAGTTGAGCCGAGTAGGGGCCGGGGCCGGCAGGGGCGGCGGCGCTGAGAGCGGCGCCGAGAGGAGGAGGCGACGACCGGAGTCGGGCCGACCCCGAGGGAAGCGGCGGGGGCGACCGTAGATGGAACCGACGGCGGTCGTGAGCGGGAGAGAGAGAGAAGGGAAAGGGGAGCTGGCGGTGTCTGTGTGCGTGTGTGGGTTAGGGGAGCGGTGCAGCTAGAAGAGGGGGAGGGCTTCGAAGGTCGGCTGGGCCGGCGGAGGAGCAGCGTCGGGGCGGCGGCGCAGGCTTCAGGCCGCGAGGAAGAGGAAGGGGACGGCCGAGCAGCAGCAGCACCAGGCCAGATCTGAGCCGAGAGAGGGAGCAGAGAGGTGGAGTCGGGTGGTGAGGCAGCGGCGCGGTGGCTGGCGCGAGGAAGAACCAGGGGGCGGCGGCACCTTCGGAAGAAAGGGGAATCGGGAGGTGGAGGTTTGAGCTGTGTGTGTGCGTGGGTTGGGACCGAAGGGGGGTGGTTAGAGGATAGGGCCAGCCGAGTAGGAGTGGTAAGAGAGAGAGAGAGAGAGAGAGAGAGAGGGAGAGAGGGATTAGGGGGAGATTAGGGTAGAATTAGGATAGAATTAGAAAGAGGTTTGCGAGTAGTGTAAAGTTTCAGAGTCTGCCGCTAGTAGGTTAGTCGCTAATCTGTTTAATTCTCGCGACTCACGTGACTTAACTTGAACCGGTCAATTTAACCAACCTAAAGTCGACCATGGCGTTAGTGCTAAAGTAGGTTGTGTAGTCATTATTCTGCTGTTAATAGACTAGCTTGCTCGTAGCAACTTCGCGTCACTAGTAGTTAGTCGGACGTTGAGAGCGGTTTAATCCGGTTAGTGTAGTGAGTAGCGGGAACTTCGGTTTTCGACCTCGATGCGTGTAGACCGCAAAGGCGATTATTTGGAAAATGCTAACTTAGCTTAGGTCGAAAAAGTTTGGTAATTAAAATGTGCTAACTTGTAGTCGCCACTAACTTATGTATTTTATTATCACTCAAATCAAATACGTATTTACTTATACTATTATTCCGGTTGTCGATCTGCTACAGAAGGCGAACCGACACCGACAGGAACAGCTGATCAGAACTTCAACGGCGCCAACTTTTCCCACGTCTGCGAAGGCAAGCGATCCTCTTGAACATTAATATAGTTACTTTAAAAATATACCCTATCTTGCACTATTATATGTATTGCATCAAAATGGTTTTCCAAAACCTAAAGAAAATGATTGAGATAAGATAAGATGATTAAGAAAGAATGAGACTTATTAGGAGGGTAAAAGGGGGCCCTGGCTGGGGAAACGCGATGATGATGTTGGGGTAAGAGGTGGGCCCCTTTTTACATATGGTTATAATATAAGGACCAACCAACTTTTGCTCGGTCAGATGCCGTAATTCAGTGCCAACCATTTTCCCGTTTTGGCGGGCAGAAAATGCTACCTTGTTACGTGGCTATGCTCTCCACATCGGGTAAGTAATAGGTGTGTGTGAGTGATATGGAGGAACCCAGACCGGTGGGGATAGTCCGGAGTGGGGATCCAAGGCGCTATATGCGCTAAGGTGGAGTGTTGAGTGCGAGAATAGAAGCCGCCTCAACCAACCTCACCGTAACTTCGGTGGATGATGAGGTCAAGGCGTGACTTAATGCGCACCGCGGAAGGTGATGGGTGGAGAACTTAATCACGTAACACGGAAAACGCTCAGTATTCGATCTCGAACCCGCATCTAAGGCAATGCGGTGGACCCGCTCATGGAGAGTTCGAGAATAGCTATGGGTAAAGTGGTACAAAGCTGCGCATGCTAAACTAAATCATGAATTCATGCGGTCTCGTGATTGGAGTCTCACGGAACCACGGGGGTCTTTCGTCTCTCGAGTGACTAGTAGAGTTTTTCATATTAAAACTTGCCACATAATTGTCTAGATTTATTTTCTAAAGTGAGATGATTTAGAAATTATGATAAAGATTAGAGATAGTGCATCCTGTGCATCTTTTGCTATTAATGCTTTTGAGTACATTAATTTGTACTCAACCTTGTTAGTATTCTCCTTTGTAGATCCTAGTCCGCCGGAACTATCCCGAATGGGACGAAGGACTTGCAGTCTGAAGCAACAACTGGAGGAGAAGGCTTGGACTAAGAGGAACCAGGCGAGTTGGGAGCTATTTTGGCTTAGGGGACGAATAGGTGCTGTACTCAGGCATAAGAGAAGCGAGGAAGTTCCCTTGGGTAGTTGTATAAAACTTGTATTAAGACCTTAGCCTGCGTGGCTTTGTTGTAATAAGGACGGTTTCTATCTTATTGTTCTCGCTGCGTAACTCGTAAAGGCTTACTATTCGTTGGAGCAGTGTTCTACTGAGCAAACGAATAGTAATCCGTGTGCCTAAGTGTTATTACCCCTGGGGTAATGACACGGGGCGTCACAGTAGCACGGTATCGCTCTTTGTTTAGGGATCAGCATGTGTTTTCAGAACGAATATCCTGCTACGGTGCTACCTGACACAGACGATACCTCAACCCGTACGTACGTGAATGGTGCCACCGAAGCTTAAATACGCTCACCTATACACTCCTCCCCTCTCCCATTGGGTTACAACGCCGTAGTCAGTGCACCACGCTTGACAAACAACTCAAATGGCAGATCCGAAGGTGGGCGTCTTCTTCTCAACTCTTCTCTCTCTCTGCTCCCAGCTCACAATACATCAGTCTCTTTATTACTTAGATCTGAGTGTTTTGTATATACATTTGTGCTATTTACATGTTTCTTTAGTTTAGTCTCTTCCTTTCGCGTATATAAATTCTGAAAATTCATCTCATGGAGTTCATGTGCATGCAGGTCTCCACGCTGGTCATCACAGTCGACCTTGCATGCTGCCGCTCCTTCACAAAAATCCGGAAAGCTCTGTGCAAGCTGCAAGGTAATGGCATCACATTCACATCCCATTTCAATTGCAGCTAATTCTTCTATTTCTAGTTATCTATAGAGCATACGGATGATTAATTATGCTGCAAAGGTTGTCCAAATTATACTTGCTGATCGACGAAATCTCCCAAATTCACCAACACGTTACTAGCTTTCTTTGACGAAACAAACTGGGGATCACTAACATGCTACTAGCTTTCCTTGAATAGAAGAACACAGCGCATTTCTTTCTTTAATTCTTTCTTTTTTCTTTGGGAGGAGAATACAACGCATTTCTGACATGTATCTTGTTGTGCATGCTGTGTGTTCGTTCTGCATGCATGGCCGGAGAGCAGAGAGCGAGGACATCACGGCGATCTTGTACGACGAGAGGGTCGGGACAGTGACGATCTCGGGCCCGTTCGACCCGCTGGTGCTCCCCTGCAAGCTGCGCCGCAAGGCGGGCTGTGTGATCAAGGACATCCAGCTCAAGATGCCAGAACGCAAGCATGAACCGAAGCCGGCACCGCCACCACCACCTCCGGCGCAAAGGGAGCAGATGCTGCCGCCGAAGCCGCCCGCCCTGGCCTGCCCCGTGGTTCCGGCGTGCTGTTGCGCCCTGCCTGGACGCGTCTGCCACCGCGCGGGCTACAGCTACCGCTGCTGCTGCGCGACGTGCGCATTCGTCAACGGAGGGGCGCCTGCGCCGCCGCTCGCCGCCGCGCCGTGCTACGGATCAGTGCCGTATGGAGGGTGCGCGAAGATCCAGTTCACCTGTGAGGAGCCATCTCCGGTTTGCAGCATCATGTGATGCTCGCTGTGTTCTCTTGTTTAATTCTGTTGTTGTGTGGATCTTTCCAGTATGCTACTGTTCTGTAATTGCTGCAGTAAGATAGGCAGGTGATTTCGTCGAAACTAGTACACACCGGAAGGGGAAAAAACACTATATTGATTTGACAAATAAAACTTACAGTTTATCTTAAAGCTTACCTGAAAGTACAGTAGTAAGAAGGACAAATTTACAGTCTCTCTATCCTGATTACAGTACCATTAAGTATTTAATTATCATGCCATGTCATCCTCTCTTTCGACTAAAGCACTGTTGTGCCTACGAAAGAAAATCTATATATGCAAACAGGCAAACTCTGACGTATATATGGGCCCTGTAGATGAGTGCAATTTAGGAAGGCCCCTCGTGTCAGTGGCGATGGTTCGTAGAAATTTTTTGTACGCTTGGACTGCATTTTATGTTCAATCACTGTGGATTGATGGACTTTCATAGTTCTTGAAATGGGGGTTAACACTAGGTTTAGATATATAGGTAAACCTCGTAAAACTAAAGCTTCTATACTTGATACAAGTTTATATTTATCACACGCATCTGTGCTACCGATGTGAAATAATTTTGTGTTAATTGTGTTCTGCAATGGCAAGTTTTGCTGGAACTTCTGCATGTGTATTGCTATGTCGAGCAAGCAGTTTCGTCCTTTAGTTTGCTTTTATATTTTTCCAGTTCATTTCGCTGTCTTTCTTCTGATTGTTGTTGACACTTCTCCTCTGAAGCAAATGACAAGGGTGCTTAATCTGTGATCGGCCACCAATCAATGAATACGCAACACGTACAGACAGAGTACCAGTTTTGACTTGCGACAATTATGAGAAGATAAAAAAGTGCTTATTATATGGGCCAAAAAAAGGATTGTGACTTACATGCATGAACTGGAATCTCTCTCAGCTCGTCATACTTGAACATCTTCTAGTACATTATTTTGTTTGTTTTGCATGTTTACCACTATATCTTAAATTTCTTGCACGTCCTATGAAACAACCTCAAATTTCAGAAATTCAAAATTTCATTGAGTTTTTGAGTTTGATTTTGAACCCTTTCCCAATTCGGCAATTCCCAGCCCTTTCCGCCTTCCCTTTTTGGCCATGCCGATTTTCATCCCCGGAGGCAACTCCACCCTAAACCGCCAACGCCTCTGTTGCTCCTCTGCTGCGTGTCGCCGCTGGAGCCGCCGTCCTCAACTGCCATCGCCGCTCGCTCCACGCCAAGCCGCAACAGTCGCCGCCACCTCGCTGTGCCAGCTCATCGTGCCATCAATGCGGGCGCTAGCCCCGAGCCGCCGCGCACCAACATGCGCCGTGCTCGCTCGGCCCCCTTTCCGCCTGACCGCCGCACCGCCCTTGATCGCACCACCTTGCGCCCTTGCTCCAGTGAGGGAACACCACCACTGCAACACCGCCGTACCAGTGCCCATGCCTCCACCTCGCTCTTGCCCAGCGTAGAACCCTCCCGGCCACCACCTCGCCACACAAGGGCCGTGCGCACCACCCTCTGCTCCTGCTACCACCGCCTTGGCCGCCTATAAAAGCTGCCCCCATGCTCCTTCATCCCCACTCCAGGCACCAGCAACCCTCCACAGCCCTCCCTTCGTCTCTGAAGCCGACCAATTGCAAGAAAGCACCGCCGCTTTCTCTTTTTCCCTGATGAGGCCGAAAGGTAGCCCACCGCTCCTCTCTTCTATTCTCCCACCCAACCCCGTCACACTACTACAGAAAAGGTATTTACAGATGGTTCAAAAATGTCATCACAGACGGTTTCATGAGCCATCTGAGTTTATGGGTCAGTGATGACATGAGGTCATTACAGACGGTTATTAACTCAGAACCGTCTGTGATAGTTGCCTATTATAGAACGGTTTTTAGATGAAACCGTTTGTGATAGCTTATGTGTCATAGATGGTTTATAGATAAAACCGTCTATGATAGCTTATGTATCACAGACGGTTTGTAGATGAAATCATCTGTGATATTTGGATGTATTACAAACGGTTTGTATATGAAACCATCCGTGATAGCCGATGTATCATAGACGGTTTGTCCTAAGGAACCATCTGTGATATTCTTTTTGTATTGCTAAATCTATTTCTGTTTATTAGCTAGCCTCGGGAAATACTAGCCATATCCTCTGAAACAAGCAGAAACACAACAAGTACATGTACACATCCAATTCACATTCATTTTAGAAATAAGTACATCCATTTCACAAATCTAGATATGATACATTCTCATATACATAAATGCAAATTCATATATGACACATTCTCATATACATAAATACAAATTCAGAACATATGACACATAAACATTTCATTCATCATTCCACTTGCATTTAAAAATTAGCCCTTCATGATGATCGGGGGGCGTATGTAGCTAGTTTGTCACGGTTTTCTTCCTCGACCCTTATGCTATTTCTGAAAGGAGGTAACTCGTCAAATTGATTGTATTCTTCCTCGTCCACTACATTCTCAACTCCGATAATCCTTTTTTTCATGAAAAACTACGTGGCACTTTCTTATTTGCCTAGTCAGTTATATAAAACATTTGAACAACTTGGTTAGCGAGTACGAATGGTTCGTATTTGTATCCAACACGTTCAAGGTCCATGGTAGTGACGCCGTACCTGTCGACCTTCACCTGTGGGAGATGGACCCAACGGCACCGAAACAGAGGGATCTTGAAAAGCATGTAGTCGAGCTCCCAAATCTCCTCTATGAACCCATAGTAGGAGCTCCTCAACCATCGGTCTTGAGCAGATCTATGCGACACCGCTGATTGCAGTTAGTGATCTTTATATCCTGAACCAGTGTATAGAATATATACCCATTTATGTCGTATCCTTGCCATGTCACAACTGTAAATATTGGTCTTTTTTCCAACTGTGTCAATGTATCACTTGACGATTTCCTAGCGAGTCGCTCTTTCAACCATTGGTTGAACCGATTGTTGTGCTATCTCATGATCCAAACTTCTAGCTGCTTCGGATTCTGTTGCCAAAGCACATCCTTGTGCTGGTCGATATACAGGGACACTTCAGTCATGAGTTGCAAGACCGTGAAATGGGCTTAAGCATACGCTCTCATCTCTGGAGTGATTGATTTTCTTTCGATGATCCCGATACCCTCGAGCCTCCCCTCATGACGAGATCGAGGAACACCTATCGACCTGAGCCATATAATCGACGCTGAACTCAATGACCTCTTCAGTTGCATAACCTTTGACAATGTTGCCTTCTGGCTGAGATCAATTCCGTACATAGAACTTGAGAATTCCTATGAACCTCTTGAACGGGTACATGCTACGTAGGAACATGAGTCTGCATATCTTTATCTCCCCCACAATGTGAACAATGAGATGCACCATGATATCAAAAAACGATAGAGGGAAATACATCTCAAGATAACATAGAGTTGTCACCACCTCGTCCTGCAGAGCATCTAGTCATTTGGGATCGATGACCTTCTCAGCAATTGTGTTAAAGAAATAACACAACCTCATGATTATCTCTCGGATATTAATCGGAAAAATACTTCTATTTGTAACAGGGAGTAACTGTGTCGTCAGCACATAACAATCATGAGATTTCACGCCAATTAACTTCAAATCTTCCATCGAAAGAAGTTTCTTCATGTTAGCAGAGTAACCGGACGGAACTTCCACACCATGCAAGCACTAGCACAGTTTAGTTCTTCAGCCTTGGAAAGAGTATAACAAGCAGGGGGAGGTACATTCGTCCTTTATCAGTCTTTGTCGGTGCTAACTCAGGTCTGATGTCCATATCAACCAAGTCAAGCTGTGCATTGACATCATTCATTGTTTTGTCATGAATGTTCAGTAAGAGACCAATCAAGCTATCACATACATTATTCTCTATGTGCATGACGTTGATGCAGTGGTAAACTTCTAGATGCTCCCAATAAGGTAAGTCCCAAAATATTGATCTTTTCTTCCAGATGTTCTTCTCACGGGTCCTCGATTTACATTCCTGTCCGAGCACAACATCTAAATCCTTAACCATATCATAGACATCTTTTTCACTTAAATACCTTGGAGCTAAACTGTCCTCCTTTCCATCGAATTGTTTCTTCATCTCTACGGTATAGGTGAGCCCTCCGAAGGAATCTACGGTGACGCATGTACACGGTTTTGCACGAGTGCTTCGGCCACACACTGTCGGTATCATCTAAGCAGTGAGTACATGCTTTAGCCCCTTTTGTACTCTGTCCCGACAGGTTATCAATGGTGGAATAATCATTTATGGCGCATAACAACAAGGAGCGTAAAGTGAAATTCTCTCATTTGAACTCATCCCATACCTGTACCACTTCGATCCACAGTATTTTTAGATCTTCCATCAGTGGTGCTAGGTACACATTAATATCATTCCGATGTTGCTTCGGCCCTTGGATAAGTATCGACAACAAAATATACTTCCGCTTCATACACAACCAAGGAGGAAGGTTTTAGATACAGACAGTCACGAGCCAAGTGCTATGTCGGCTGCTCATGTTACCGAAAGGATTCATTCCATCTATACTCAATCCAAACTTCGTATTCCTCGGTTCCACACCGAAGTCTGCAAACCTCCTATCGATGTTTCTCCACTTGGTGGAATCAACAGGGTGTCTTAGCTTTCTATCCTGCTTACGCTCCTCCGAGTGCCAACGCAGTAGTTTTGCCTCCTTTGGGTTCGCAAAAAACAGCTTCAAATAGGGAATTACAGGAAGATACCACGCCACCTTAGCAGGAGGTCCTTTCTTCACCTCGATTCCCTCTCTGTCATCTGATTGATTCTTACGCTTGTATCGGCATGCGTTGCACACCAGACATACATGCATGTTTGCGTACTCTTTACGGTAGAGGATACAGTCGTTCGGACATGCATGCATTTTTTCTACTTCTATTCCCAATGGACAAAGAACATTCTTAACTCTGTAGGTGGTTTTGGGCAACTTGTTTCCATCTAGAAGCATGTTTGCTAAGAGACCTAACGGCGCCGTGAAACTCTTGTCGGACCAACCGTTGCTTGCCTTCAATTTCAGTAGTTGAAGCACGGATGACAACCTTGTGTATTCCGGCTCGCAGCCCGGGAACAAAGGCTTCTCTGAGTTCTCCATCAAGCCCTTGAATTTACCAAACTCTCTCTCACTATAGTTCACTTCTACATCGCGAAGTATCTGATCCAGATGTCATCGTGTAGCCTATCCCCTAGTTGCCACTTTCTCTATCTCTGGTGTCGGCGCTCTTGTGAGACCCCGGTTTATTAAACTTGTAATACTTAACCTTCCACTGGTTCTAGTATCACAAATAGAATAATCCGCATCTCGATGAACATGTGCCTCCCGAACAAGCGACACACATACATCAAATCAAAGCATGCATCATTTCCATACAATGTAATATAACAAGTCTACCAAAAGACATACATAATATAAGTTATTACAACACAATGACCGCCAAATGACTTAAGTAGCAAATAAGTAACGTGAAGCAAAAGTTGCCATAAGATGGCTTAAACCAAAAGACGACCGGTTAGCCACATAACACCACCAGGCAACCGAGCCGGGGCGTAAGCTAATCGCCCCTTAAACCGCCACAAGACAACTCACAAAAGTGAGGTCCATCGGACTCACTATCATCCTCTGCACAACACAAGCAATGCGGTGAGTACAAAAATGTACTGCAAGACTTACGAGTAACAAGCCTATACATAGCTACATGAAAGTCGTATCAAAGGAATGGGGTTATATGGTTCTTTAGACGCATAAAGCAAGTTTCATTTGCAATATTGTAATAGATTGAACAACAGTTTGTAAAATCTGTTTTTAAGCATTTAAATAGCAGCGGGTAAACATAAGTAACAAGTGTCCACCTAGAAGTGACTTTCCCCAAAGCCACCACAACATAGCATGAATCCTGATTCATACCACCATCAAGTTTTAATTTTAAAAGGTTGTAGTCTAACTCTTGAAAGACTTCCCAAGCGTGTCCATAACCTAGGACGAGGCTATTCGAATAGTTTTAATCCTCGCGGGTGTGCCAATGTACCCACACTTGAATCGCCTTTTTGCCAAGCTATTAAGCACACTTCCTTTGGTATGCCAAGCACGGCTAAGTCCTACGAACCCTTTCCAATGGAATATGCTAATCAAGAGACGACGTATGTTGGTTAATCCTTGGTGATCTGTCGACGAAATATGGATCACAAGGACCCATACGTGGAGCAAGATACACCGCCTCGCTGGTGTTCCTCTCCTACAACGTGTCCATGTTGCATATAATCAAATATGCAACCCACCACGCGACTCATTAATTAACACACCCAAAGTACTCGGCTAAGAGAGGTCCCATATCCCTCTAGTGTGGTTAGCACGCACAAATGCTTGGTTTGGTGTAACAAGTAGCTCGGTCCCACTGACCCTGCACCATTTCATTCACACCCAAAAGATCACACCATCTTACCATTGTGCCCAAGTCTAAATTATTTTCATTTTCAGTTTTAGTTTTGCAATTTAGACAAAGCACAAGGCTGAAATATACATATTATACCGGTTTAGGTGATCAAAGTTATCGATTGAGTCGATAACCGCCCATTTCTACCGATAGCTAAGCATGGCTAAGCATAATGACCCGTAAACTACTAAGTGACAAGGGTTCATCCAAATAACCCAAAATCACAGACAAGTAATCCTAGGCTTTGAGTAGAGGAATAAACATTTCCTCGATAATGCATCTAGTAGGCGCACTATCGATGAGTTTAAAACAATATAGCAATGCATACATAGAATTTGCAAACAACATATTAGAATTTGAAAATAGTAGGAACAATATGATCAAATGAATGCTACATCTGTTTGCCTTCTTTGAGTGCAGATCCGATGGTCTTGTGGCTCAATATCGACAATAAAATTATCTTCGTAACCTAACGCGAAAAGGCGATAAGCAAATAAGAACGAAGAACACCAAATAAACTCCAACAGCAAAACACATCCAACTCTAATAAAATTTACACTACAGCTAGGGAATGATCTAAGACAATGATAGGAACAAGAATTATGCAATTTGGACTTAACATGCAAAAGATATGAACAAAATGCTCTTTCTCACTTTTATAACAACCTAATTAATAAATAGCACTGCTCATGACAAAATTTTCGAGAATGATCTAAGGTCTGAAATTTTTATAGCAGTGTAGATTATAACATCCTAATAACACAGAAAGTTGAATTTACTAACTTTGGAGTTATACATATTTACTTATGATTTTTCTAAGGTGTAAATCTAATGCAAGTCATTTTACAGAATGGTGAACATGCTCAAATCCTATTCCATATGAAAGTATACTAACAGATGAATTTAACAAAATTGATTTTGCACAAATTGGATTTATACAAAAAAAGATATGCATTTTTCAAGGTTAAATCTATTTCTGGAATATTCAAAATGACAGAAATCAAGTTATTTCTAGTTATACAATTTTCTGCTACTGGAACATGCTTAAAACCATTTTTACAATAAACTTAAGTGATAACATAATTTATTACAGTTGGAATTATCTAAAAAGCAGTTAAAATGAATTAGTTATGAGTTTCTAAAGTTTTTATATCATTTTCAGATGTTAAATAAATACTTACCGAAAAACAGACAAACTCAATTAATAGAATAAGACGTGGACACACAACCACCCTTGATCTAGAATCCTACGGCTCACGCGGCGAAAAGCAGCCGACGCGAAACCTAATCGGAGCTCACCGTTGGATCACGATCCAACGGCCACGGTTGTGTATGCATCCGACGTGCGTTGCTTGGGCCAATCCCACCGCAGATCCGCGGTGGACGGTCCGAGCGCACCAACGATCCGGAAGGTCCGACAGATACACGATCTCACCATTGATCGCAAGATCGACGGCCGAGAATGATCAAGTCATCCGGAGGGTCCGAATGCATACAAAGATCCGGGCCGCAGATCTAAAACGAACGGTGGCTAATGGTCGAAGTTCAAAGGGAGATGTCGCACGGGGCACGCATGTCGCTGACCTCAAGTCACAATCGCGAACGATTAACCCACGCACGCACGTGCATCGCCCACATGTCAACGATCAAGGTGGCGGTTTAGACGCTAATTAATGCCATTAATGATTAACATTAAATAGACACTAATGACTTCGAATTTGATTTTAACCCCGCCCACAAGTCACGACCGCAGGTGATTTCGACGCCGATTAAGCGGCGACACATTAATTAATCAATGATTAAGCATTAATGATGTCGGACAATACGAGTTGCGCCCGTGGTGTTTTAAGAAGGTTGGGCCCATCGTCGCTGGCCCAACGACAACGATCAAGACATCATTAGTAACTAATGATTAGTAATCATTAAGCAATTAATATGTCCTAAACATATGACGAAACAGAGCTCTCACCGCAAAATACCGAAGCGACTACAACGGCTAAACGCCGGCGATGACTGGCAAGGCGGCGCACAACCAAGCACCAAAATGGAACCGCAATAGCACTACGAACCTAATGGTGGCATTCTCGGCGGTGAGGGACTAACGCATGGCTAGCCGGAAAACGAAATGGAACCTCATCGCTAAGCATGAAAATCGTGATGAGCTCCGCTGCAAACCTAGGAAGCGGTGCCAGAGCCTCTAAGGACTAATAAGAAGCTACCTTAGTGACGAGAAGCTTCAAAGATGGCCGGAGATGCTTGATCACAGAGGAAGCTCGCCGGACTTGGAGAAGAAGGATTGAAAATGACACCCTGAGCCAAATGAGTGATTCCAAGGCATCAATATAGCTTCATAATGACTCACAGAAGCCACAAGAGCAAGGAATTAGAAAATGGAGCACTCACCTGAGCTGAGGAGGAAGATGACCAATTTCGGCCGAATTTGAACAAACCCCAAATTGGACAATTCCTGAGAATCAAATCCAAAATTAAGTGAGGGGAAATGCTCAAGACAGTAAAGAGATAAGGATAGGGCAAAGAAACATGAAGGAGAACCACTGGAACACCAAGAACACCAATGGAGCTTTTCGGGTCAACAATGGCAACTTGCCATCCTTGAGGTGTTAAGCTCCAATACTGAGAATGGGGCTTGATGGTGGTCTAAAGAAACTCCAGGAGGTGATTTGGGTGCTTATAAGGTATTGGAGGCATTAGGGTTTGCACCACAAGTTTTTCGGGCGGCAAAGCACAGAGCACAAGGTGCGGCCGACAAGGAAAAAGTGGTAGATGGTGCAATAGGGTATGGCATGGCCGAAAGTGTCTCCCACGACCCTCACTATTGACTAGGGTGGTGTAGGAAGCATGACAAGACACCGCCATCACCCCACTCGTGCTCGCACGGCTAGAGGTTGAAGATGACCACGAGAAAGGCTAGGCGTTCCAGGCCCCACGATTCAAATCGGACGGCTGAGATAGCGCCACGCCTTCGGGGCTTTAAAACACAACGAAAAGATCACGAGCCCTAGGATTAGAAATGAATGGCTTAGATTGCCCCACGTCGCAAACGCGGTTTACAACAGAGGAACAGGCGAGCGTTGGATCTTAATCCAACGGCTCAGGTTCAAACCAACAACCGGAGGGTCCGAAGGTTTCGGAGGATCTCGACGGTTGGATGGAGATCTAACGGTCGACATACGAACTTGCAACCGGAAGGTCCGAAGGTTACACGCGCGGGCGTGCGATTTAGATCCAACGGCTGAGATCCAACGCGTTTTAAAGAGGGCTCGGTGCGATTAGTTGGACTGGACCGAGTCAATTGCTCGAGCCCAGTCCGACTCGAACCCAAGGCACATGAAATCGAGTTTGATTTCGAAATTAGAACAGAGACTTTGAAGGATTTATTTGAGGTAGCAAAATAACTCCAAAAATTATGAAATTTTTACAGGAGCTTGCTAACCCAGATATTAACCTTGTGTAAAATTTTCAGAGGTTTTTATACTGTGAATAAATCCCCAAAAATTCTGCAAGGCTCTGTTTTGAGGTTTGACTGAAAGTCAAACAAGTTTGACTGCCCCCTAAAAATATTCAAACAATTTCTAAAAATTGTGAAATTTTTCAGAGGGGTCACATACCATCACAGAAACTTAGAAAAAATATTTTCCCAAGATGATCACAATAATTGACAAGATTGTTTTTGGGATAACAAAGTCTGGATCAAATAAACTTGTGACAATGTATTTCCATAATCCCTTGTACAAGAATTGTTTGGTACAACAGGAAATACATGATGTAAGAAAAAGTTTTAATTTCTACTGATTTTCTTACATTTGAAACACAAGCCCAAAGTTGGGATGTTACAGCTCTTTCCTCCTCCACGGTCGACCGCCACATGTAACCGCCCCGTGTCCTCACCGTGCCGCCACCGTCCACCACCAGCTACACCACCACCACCCCTTGGACCACTCTACCACCCCAGTTCCATTTTTGTCATCCAGGGTCGCCACCATCCCCCTATCACCGGTGATGGGCGCTGCTTCAATCCGGCCGAGCCTCCCCTGTTCTGCCTTTTAGCTCTGTGTGCTCCTTCTCTGTTAAGTCTCTAACAGTGGAACCTACTCAGATAAACCAACCCAATTACTACCAACAAATTCTGTAAATGTCCATTTGGTCACTCAAATTGATTAACAAAATTAAAGATTGAAATTGATAGTAGCATTTTAGTTCAGAGATAGTTTGTGATGTCTGTTGTAGATGAATGGACAGAGTGAAAGAGTTTCACATAGAAGGCAACAAAACTTCCCAAAATGAGAAACTGACAACAGGAATCACTTGTAAGAGGATTAGTACTATTATCTAAGAGTATTGTGTTGACAAAATTTATCACTCAAAAGAATTGGTTAAATGGATAATTGAAATTGTTAGCAAACACTCATTCCCAAAATGATTCATCACTCTGGATGAATGAACAAAGAAGAGGTTTAGGATGATATTTGACATGTCAGTAAGACCCATTTGCAAAACTATTTATCCAATGCTAACTGTTATTTATGTCACCCAAAGGTATTAACAAATATGAAGTTTGATAGTTGTAGGAAGTTAGCTAGTGTCATTTTTCCATTTGCAAGAAGGATGAACAGAGGAGAAAAAGCTGAGAATGCTTTGAACTGACAGTAGGGCTACTCAAGATGGTGATTAGAAGAAAAATTATATTGGCGGTGGAACCCTCTAGAAGAAATCATCTATCTAATACTAACCATTATTGTGGCTAACATCTAAAGTCACTTAAATGAGTTAACAAGTTTAAGGTTTGAGTTGTAGGGAGCTTAGCTAGTATCCCTATAGTCCAAGGTTTCTCTCTGTAAAGATATATGAACAAAAAGGAGAAACTAAATAGAATTAGACGTGACAGTGAACTCATGACATTGCTAATACCATTAGTTAGAACCGTTACTGATTCTATTAGCCAATTTGAAAGAAATGCAATTAGTGAGAAGTATAGTTGAACAATACTCTCAATAAGCATTTCTTTCTCAGTGTTTAGTGTGTCTGAACATGAATAGGAAAGCATACCTAAATTGGAGTTACATGATCCTAGTAGTAGTAGACCTCCAACCAACATTGGTTAAACATAAAAGGATGGCTAGCAAATAAATCCATCAAGAGAATACTTCACTTAGACAAAATTCTTAATAAAATTTATGAATAGAAAAGGTAATTGGACTAGGACTGAACTAATGCCATTCTCATTATTTGAGTTTGTGATTTTTTTTATCAGCCAATAATATCTAGTCTAAAAGAGTAAGTTGAAGTTAAAAGCCAGTACTAAAGGATGATGCTTTAGAATGAACAGTAGGCCCTTATATGGATAAAAGAATTGGTTAGTGAGTTAAATAATCTAGGGAACACTTTAATTAGATAGATGCATAAGTAGATGTACAGTAGCAGAACTTGAATAGGACAGTGAGATAAAGCCCAGGCTAATGCCAAACTAAGTTGATTAGGAAAAATACAAGGGTCTAATGGTAATCACTCTACAAGAGTTAATCTGATTAGGAATCAAGAATTGGTAGGTGGTTAGCTAAAACAACAGTGAGTTAGAGCCATGTCAATTGCCAAAACCAATTGATTAGAAAGTATATTGAATTTTTAGCCTTTAGCACTTGATCTAAAGGAGTAAAACTAGTTAGGAATCAAGAATTGGGATAGGGTTATCTAAGCAACAGTGTGCCCATCTATTTGAAGGATTGGTTAGAAGCTAATTAGTAGGGTGTTTAGCAATGGTAAAACCAAGGTAGCAATGTCCTTCCCCAAATTAAGTGATTAGTAGTTACTTTAAGTAACTGGAATGATGATGAATAGGCCATATTAATTAGGGCCTAGTTAAAGTAATGGTTTTGTCAAACTAGAAGATATTTATGGAGTGGCAGTATAATGTAAGCAACTAGAGGTTAGTTAAAAATCATTAGTAAGGAATTAGGATAAAATCCATAAGATGATGCTCCAAGTTGAAAATCAAGTAAAACTTGCCACTAACTCTAAAGTATAGGTTAAAATGGATGTCTCAATGGAACAACAACAGTTCAACAACAAGTCAAAGCAAATCCAAAACATTATTAACTTTTACATACGAATTCGGAATCAAATGAATCTTTTTGCTAAACTCATCAAAAATCATTCTCTATAATAATATGCAAAAATATTTGAATTCTCTTGCTGTTGGATTTATTTCCCCATTTGTATGCTGTTTCTGGTCCTTTTGAATAGGCGATGGAATACACGAGCAAGATTATCAACGATCAAGCGACCTCACTCTCTGAACAATATAAGCAAGGCAAGCACCCCTTTGATCATATTGATCCCAGTATTTTACTTATTGTACCTTGTTTTGCAAATCCATTATTGCATGCGTGTATGTTCAATATTAAACTGCTATGTTAAGGATGCTGGTAGTTTTTACTCCTACTTGCTGCATAAATCATCTTGATATGTTGATGTCCTTACTGTTGTAACCAATAGGATATGGGTTAGACAATATATAATGTCATTTGGGAATTGAGTGTGAGCTATCGCACAAATGCTTACTAGAATGATAAGTTTTTCCTGGAAAGAGATGTAAAAGGACAATATGGTAAAAATATGAATTTGGGGGATTTATGAAATATTTAGAGGAGTTAGCTTTGTTATTTTATATAGAAATAAAATGCAAAACCTAGTTTTGGACGCGGGAAAGTTATATTATATTCTACAAAGGGTGGAAGAGGAGTTTCACTCGTAGATAGGGAGAGATTCTCGCCTGAGTCAATTAAGGACCGAACGCTGGTATATCCGACCTAAGCGTAAGCGTACAACCATAGTGCTACTTATGGGTTGGCCTTAGCTAATTAAGTTGTCCAGATCAAACCTTGCATGAGGGGTAGGCAGGAGACGTGTGAGCATCGAGTTATGATTGCCAACATAACGGCGAATGTTGTAATACCTCGAATTTATTCTAATGAAGAAAGTATCCAACAGAGAATTAGACCTAATGAAAAGGGGGATTCTGTAGTTCTTCGGCAACCTGGGCCTCAAGCCTTGGCCGAGGAGGCCCATGAGGGGCTGGCCACCAATAAAAAGAGGAGGAAACCCTAACCTAGTACTGTAGCTATAGTAGCACTGCTGCTACAGTAGACTTCCCCACTTGCCCTCTATTGTTATTCCCGTTCCTCTTGGTGGTACTCTCCCATTACTGTCCGCCAAGGAGAAAGGGGAAGGAAGAGAGGCGAAGAAGAGGAGAGGAGCGTCTCGCAGGGGAGTTCCGTAGGCACACGTGTCTCCAAGGGTAACGATCACCTCCCCGATGGTTGGATCGATTTAGATTCGTAATTGCCATCCATTAGAGGATTGTTGATCTTCTGCGATTAATTTCAGTATTCTGTTCAGCGCTTGCTCGTCAGTTTTCTGGTAGTTAAAGTCCGAATTAGAGGATTTTGTCTCCTAGAGAGTTGTAGGGATTGTTTTCAGCTTTCGATAGGTTCAAATATCACCCAATTCGGAGTTGTGGTCTAGAAGTTACATTAGTTTCTTTACTGCTGTCCAGAAATCCTGATGAGAATCAGTAGTCGTCTTGTTTATTAACTAAGATTTTGTTAGAGGCCGCTTCAGGGGTGTTGCCCAAAATGATTTTTGTAGGTAATTCCATTAGCTTTCAGGATTGATAAAGAACACCCTTTTTGGATCTGTAGAACAAAAGTTATGTATGTTTCAATTTTACTGTCCAAAACGTATGTCAGATTCTGACAATAGTTTTGAGCTGTGGGCTAAAGTTTGTTAAAGGCATAATCTGAGGGTCGGTTCAACTAGAATTTTGAAGTTCATATTATTATATTTTCAAATTTATAGATAAATCAATATTTGGTTCATCCAATTAAAAGTTATAATATTTCTTATGATGTTGTCCTTTCTGTCTATTAGATTATAACTTTAGATTTTCAACTGAATATTAGACTCAAATGTGTGCAGAATCAGAGGATCTCGCTAACTAGGTTTTTGTAGATGATTTTGTTATCTTTCTAGAGAGTCTGAGATCGCACCTTTTTGAGTTTTAGAGCAAAAGTTATGAAGTTTTTAGTGCTGCTGTCCAGTATAGCTTCCTGCTAGAATGTCATTCAACTTGAGTAGAATATATATATATAAACTTTGGGTTTTGGGGAGATGAGGTAGAAGTGTTGCGAGTAGCGTCTTGATAACACATTGTTCTTATTCAAGTAATTTAATGGTGTAGGAGGAGAGGCTTCGAGATTAGCGGCATCATCCTTGCCTCCTAATGCGTCGCTACGCGAAAGGTAAGTACATTGTGGGTTATATTGACTGTTCTTTGTTCGATGTGCTTGATGTTCATGCTATGTTTAAATTCTATGGACTATGATTAGATTCCGATGATTCCTGCTTCTTACCATGTATGATAATCCATGCTCTTGAGATTATGTCTTTCATATTCATATATTCACTCATTCATTCATACGTTCATGTTTCAACCATGGGAGTGGTATCGAAAGTCCCATTATTCCAATATGGGCATGTAAGACCCACCATTCTAATGTGAGCAAATTGGATCTCCGTTATGAAATATTCTTTATACGGGACTTGGATCCCCGCATTTTGATAATACGGGCATGAGTGAACACCGACTGGTGTTCACTGGCTATACCGGTATAAGCAGAAGTGAAGAGCATACATTCCATTCTTGCACAAGATTTCTACCATTCTGTTTCATTTTCAGACATTGTGAATGTTATGTTCTTGATTCAGTAAATTTCCATACTATTCTGTTGTACTTGCTGAGTCGTGGACTCATTCTTGCCTTTGTTTGTGTGTTTTAGGTAAACACTGTTGATGGCATGCTTAGGAGAGATTAGTCACGGATCACTTCATTCACTTCACATTATCACTATTAATTAATGGACTTGTTATTACTTTTTATTTGGTAATGTTGGATTGTAATAATGGAGTTCGGATGGTTGAAGTTATCTTTCATTATGACTTGGTTGAACTAGTGGATGCTTAATAATCGTCGTATAGATCCTTATTAGTTTTATCTTGAATAGTGCAATAGGATTGGATACTTTCAAGTTTGATTTGTTGTTGAAATTTATTTTAATTCTTAGGGTCAATCTATTGTTTCTTGATCCTTACCTGTTAATAGCTGATAGATTGTTGAAATTATTTCATATTGTTGAAGTATGTTAGACTTTTAAGTAATATCTTAGCTTTCGCATAGCCAGGGTGTTACAAATGCCTCACTGGGGTGGGTGTATCGAGAAGGGTTCCCCACATACCGAGAAGAGTACACTCGACAAAGTGAGGACAACATCCGATACCTCACTGAGATGGATGTATCGAGAAGGGTTCCCCACATACCGAGAAGGGCACATTCGGATTCAGCGAGGAACAACATCTGATGCTACACTGAGACGGATGTATCGAGAAGGGTTCCCCACATACCGAGAAGGGTACATTCGAATTCAGTGGCAACATTCAACGGGCTAAGTGTGAGGACCCCGGAATATTGGAAATGTGCAGAATTAAAATTATACTGTAGCATAATTCTTAATTAAGGAATAGTTCGATTCCCTTATTAAAGATCATGCTAGAAGTATAAATTTAACAAGTAACAAATCCAATATTCAGGTTCCCAGATATATGTCTTACAATGGTTCCCAGGATCAGTGACCATTGCACATATATCCTTAAGCAACATTGCATCATACACATACAAGGCATACATTTACATAATTAAACAGAAGGTTACAATTCGGTTTAGTACTACAATATGAAGTGACTCAGGGTCACTAACAAAGTTTAACAGCGGAAGCAAAAGATTAAACAGCAAAAGCCACCAATGGCCCCATCACCCGCAGGCTATTGCGTGGAGACTAGAAATGGCTTCATTCGTTAGCGTCGCCCTGTTCGGCGCTAACGGGTACCTCATACAAATACCCATCCTCACTTGCAACAAGTGGTGAAAGCACCTGAGTACAGAAGGTACTCGCAAGACTTACACAAACTACTAAAAGAAAGTGTTTAGTAAAGCCTAATCAAAGGAATAGAGGTTAACATGCATAAGGTTGTCAACAGTAAGGTTATAGTGGCGGTAAGTTTGCATAAAGTAGTACATCTTAACCTACACATGCTAGATTTTAATAAAGCGATTTTATAAACAAATTTGAAGTAAAACAATAAGTAATATAATCTGTAATCATAAAACACAACAATAATAAAGTGGCTTTCCACCACAACAGGGAAATTGCATGAATCCCCTTCATGCTGAACCAAACCCAAACATTAGTTTAAATCAAAATTCTATACAGGTGACATCAACTCAAGTGTCATCCATGACCGTGGACATGGCTATTCGAACAGTTTTAACCCTACAGGGGTGTACATCTTTACCCACATGACTTAGTTAGCCCGTAAGCCTCCAGAATAATAGTACACAACCTTTGGTATGCCGGCCGGGTAAACTAAGATTTGGTATTTTTCAGCAAGTTGACATTATTGAGTTGGGCTACCTATGTGCGACTGATCCTGTTAGTGTAGGCTGTACTCCCTACACCAACAGGGTACACATATTACGCCGGAACATCCGATTCAATAAAAGAAACAAAAGTTGTGCTCACCTACACATATAGTATTGAAATTAGAGCCTTATGAACCCTGATACATTCAGAAGTCCTCGCCCTTAAGAACATATGATATGACATGGTACGAAACCAAACACATGTGGCATATGTTACTGATAAGCAAGCACATATGTCATATGCAATCAACACATATATCCTTATCAACCTGCATCCCAACTCAATAACACCAACCCCTTACTTGACGAAACAGTGCCCATACACCGCGTGTGGAAGTACGTCGGGGCTTGAATTGAATAGTCAGAGTTCAGTCCTTAATTGATCCAGACAAGACCACCACATTCTCCAATCTCGTGCACGAAGGCATCATCACTAGCAACCACTTGTCCAGATCTTATATATGCTTTTAAGGCTGAAATTAAATTTAGTTTTGAAACTTTGAACAAGAAATCAAAGATTGAATTTAGTTCACAAAACATATCCTAAGATTTGAATCAAAAGTATTTTATTTTTCCCATGGTTGACAAGATAAGCTTGTCAACCAACTAACGTGTACTGACTGCGAAGCTAAGCACAAGCTACAGGACAAATTAATAGAACAAGGATACTATCTTAAGACATAAGTGTATGAATTTAATTCAGGTAAGCCACAATTATTGGTATGTAGCTAACTACTCACATATCACAAATACTTTAGAAAATAGCATGCACAGTATCACTGTAAATTTAGAAATATAAAGTATTGAAATCTGGGTTCAATATGATGCAAAGAGGATGCTTGCCTTGGTAGTAATACACTTCTTGTTCAGGTGCTGATGGTTCAGAACTGGACTCAAATACTTCAAAAGAACCAGATTCTAAAAGAAACAATAACATCCAATGAACACAAGAACTGACAGCAAATAAAAGATAAAGAGAAAATGTATGATCAAGATGGTAATACATGGTTAACAACATGCTTAAGCTATATCTACCCCAATAAAGATAATAACCCATATTACCCTCTACTGCCACTAATTGCCAGGAATTAGGGTTTAGGTTTAAGTTATACTTTCAGGTTTTGAAAAGAATTGGAAACAGGGCAGATTGCAGATTTCGGGTTAATTGAAAATATACTAAGTAAAAGATTCTAAATTGAAGCTTAATCTGATCTTTCGAGTAGATAATACCCTAGACTAACCCTAATTGGTCAGATTACAGAAAACTATCAAAATTACAGAGGTTGTCGGTTTGGCCGACAACAGCTAACAGAGGCAGATCTTTGCCACAAAGCTAAGTAGAAGACATTAAGAATCAAAAGAACAACTGCTTATGCTACTAGAGTTTAGCTAAGAACTAACTAAGCTGAAAAGATGACAATAGAAAACCCTAGAGCTTGAAAATGATATGAAAGACCGAAAAGTTATAAAAGCAACTTTTCAGTCAAAGCAAGATTTGAGCATCACATGCACAAATGAGTGATTCATGTGAGCTACTGAGATCCTTAGGGTCCTTAAGATGACAAGACTTAAGGTCTAAACTTACCAGCTGGAGCTGGAGAAGATGAAGTTGGGTTTTCGGCCGAAAATAGGGAAATTGCAAAGTTCTCTTCTCCTGTCAGACCAAAAACGAAAATAAGAGAATACTTAAGCTCTATAGACCACAATACATGTTCTTTACAGGAAAGAATGGAGTCTAACTCACCGGAGCAAGACTTCATCGAAGTGGTGCTCCAATAGACTTAAGTCGACAGAGAGCAAACCTTCGTTTAACCTACAAAAGATGCCCAAAACTTATATTACTAAGTGAATTAGGCATGATTATGGATGAACAAGAAGTGCAAGCAAGAAAGCTTCACTGAGAAAGAAGAAAGAATGTGAAGAGAGCTCTCCGGTCAACAATGGCAGTGAGCTCAAAAAGCTAGGGTTTATATAGATATCAATCCTCCAGAGCAACCAAGAGGGTTCTAGAGTGGATGCGGTGGCAATATAGTGCCAGATGTCAAAGAAAGGTTTGCCAAAATCACGGCGCAACACCACCTCTCCGGCAACTTAGTCGGCGGCGATGCACAGGCGCGAGGAGGAAGAGAGAGACATCGCTGACAAGCGGGCCCCGCTGTCAGCCGCATCAAAATACGACAATACCTCTCACCGTAAGCTCAAAAGATTGGCAGCCGTTTGATTGGAAATGGACGGCGGTGATAAGATGGACAAATAACATGCAACCGGTATCTTTCAATATGGACCGCACGATTCTAATCTAACGGCCATATCAAGATCCGGTCCTAAGCGCACACGGTTCGAAAGGGTACCGTAGGATTTAAATCCAACGGTCGCAACTTAATGCGCGCCTTTGAATTTTGAATTGAAAAGGACGGCGCGGTTGGATCTAAGATCCACGGTGGAAATTGAAGAGGAGTTCGGTGACCCGAACGGCCCAATGGATGCGGTCCGTCCGATCAGGATCCAAAGGTGGAGGTTGAGTGGTGCGTTCGGGCAACCCGAACGGCCCACAAGATCTGGTCCGTTGATTGAGGATCCAATGGCTCGCGCTCATTTCGGCTTTTACCATTTAAAAATGGCCTTGCCCGAAAATGGCGTACCACAGGATCTAGATCTAACGATCATGATTGTGTGGCTCATCGTGATGGCCTAAACGACACAATCACTCTTGATCGCCCAATTTAGATCCAAGGGCTCAGATTTAATGTGGCATTCGGGTGGTCCGAACGGCCCATTAGATCTGGCCCGCTTATTGAAAATCCAACGGCCAAGATGGGATGGCTCTACGGGATGACCCGAACAGCCCAATGAATCCGGCATGTTCACTAAGATCTAACGGCTGAGGATTGGATATGCGTTAGGATTTCGAATTAAAGCGGATTGCTGTTGGATGAAGATCCAACGGTGGAAATTGCTTCGCGCACGTGGATAGTCCGCGCGGCTTAGCGAATCTCGGCCGAGCATCAGGAAACCGATGGCTCGCGTGAAGTGTAACCTTGGGCTCGCGCCCGATCGTGTCGGGTGCGCCGGTTTAGACCTAAATCTTTGGGGATCGGTCGCTACAGTGCAAATCGGCTAAGGTTTGACCGAGAGAATTGACCAACTCCTTTTAAAGCTCTAAAAGTTTGACTGGGGCTTTAAAAATAGCAAACAAATTTGTAAAAATATGAAATTTTGCAGGGAGACTTCTGGGATGACATGAATCCCAGATAAAATATAAAATCCAAAATTTCTTTTATTAAAATACATAAATTGGTCACATGGACTATATAGGTTTGTTTAAAAGTAGGAAATTTTGCTAAGGTCAGAATAGGTTATGAAAATTTGACAAGAATTATTTTTGGCCCAGATAACTTATCTGGTATTGGATAAAAACATTTTCCAGTCATAATACAAGCTCTGATTTGTATTTCTTTTGAAACTTCAAATATGTTTTGGATTTTGGCTAGAAAAGGAAGGTTTTAATTTGTAACATAACATCCAAATTCCAAAAATGAACAGTAATGTTATGAACAACATCTCATTACTGTTCATAAAGCATATTATTACTGTTCCTTAAATCGGGGGCTGTTACACTAAGTGCGAGGTTAGGCCTTGATAATGTAAAGGCTTCAACACATGCTCTAGAGGGCTTACCTAAGGTAGTGCGCAGTGGTATTGATAGGTGCCAAACAAACTAGAGAAGTCATGTATTGCGGGTAAAGTTGTACACCTCTGTAGAGTGTAAATGTATTATAATAGCCGTGCTTGCGGTGATGAGCATGCTAAGTGTAGTATTGCTGGGTATAGACTTGTTTTTCACAAGAGCTGTCTTATTGGGAAATAAGGGAATGGTTTATGGTTTCTATTTGAGTTAACTGCCGAGTTATGGCTGAACATGAATTG
This sequence comes from Ampelocalamus luodianensis, assembly GCA_036346255.1. Taxonomy (NCBI): domain Eukaryota; kingdom Viridiplantae; phylum Streptophyta; class Magnoliopsida; order Poales; family Poaceae; genus Ampelocalamus; species Ampelocalamus luodianensis. Next base: position 20,871,188 of record CM070635.1, read on the forward strand.
TTGCTCGTGGCCAAGGAAGGTTGTGTGTTGTAGTTATTAGTGAGGATTCATTCAAATTACTTACTACAGTCCTTTACTTATTTAAACTACTCTTTTAAAACTGTAGTTGCAAATTACTACCTATTAATATTGCAAATAAAAATGGCTTTAAGCAAAACAACTTGTAGGGTAGAGCCTCATCCTTTGATAGATTTGCATCTATATAAACTTGTGATACATTACAAGTTTTGCTGAGTACACAAGTACTCAATCTTGCTTATGTTGTTGCTTAGAGTATGAAGATGATTCGACGCCAGATGACGCTTTCTTCGCACCCGGAACCGGAGGGTTCGGTGATGTGACTATCTAGGATTTGTTTCTTGTCGATTGCCTTTGAGTATAGTTGGGCACACCACTGGAATTAGTCTACTTTCATCAGTTTTAATCTTTCGTTGCTATTGTTGTTACTCTGTTACTTCTAATACTTAAGTCTTATTTGGCCGGTCGGCCTTTGTAATGTAAATATTGTAATCGCTTAAGTGAAGTACCATTTAGCTTTATCTTGTATATGTGAATGTATGGTTGTGAATACCAAATATTGTGAATGTGTGTGCTAGCTACTGATCCAGGGACTAGCACAAAATACACATATGGTCTTCGGGTATTCCACGCCCGGGGGTCCGACACATACCCACCTATTCTTTGTAGCCCATTTCCACCTTGACAAGTTTACATCCTTTGTAAGCCATATTCATCTTGACATATTTACATAAAATGATAGCTATATAAGTAGCTTTGTCACAAAAAATGTTTATACATTCTAGAGATGAGTATTGGCTGATCGCCAATGGTTTTGGTGGAAAGTTGAGGGTTGAGACCAGGAAGTTGGACAACCAAATAGACTTGATAAAAGTGAGTCGAAGGTGGGGCCAAGAAGGTGAAAAGCCACGAGTTGGTTGTTAGTTCACCTCCCCACTAGGCACAGGTAAGGACAAGAACCTTGTGCCAAGTAACAGACACAGAAATCGCTCAACCATAGGTGTGGTCATTCCTCCCTGGCTTACTATACTTCTCTTCCGATTGAATATCTACAGGAAAGGCGTGTGCTCTTGTGTGATAGAGCAGCGCGGAACAGGGGTGGGACAGGAGTGGGCCTGAAGGGACACTCGCTGGTCTACACAACGGTATAGACTTACCGGGTAGAAGCTAGAAAGGTTGAGTAATGGAAACAGTCTTGTTATCTCAACTCAGTCGCATGCTATCATGTTGCGTGTATATTGCATTACAGTATGAGTTTGAGGTATCTTGTGGGTAAAGTTGGGCAACTATGCAAAGTATATAGCTAAAGATATTCGGATATGCCATGCTTTCGGTTAATAAAGCTGTGTTCATGGGTGATTCCAGTACATGAGACATAAGTAGAGTTTTGAGATGTTAAGTTGGTATTTGCAAGTGTTGAGAAACCCCTAATGATATATTTAATATTGTTTTGCTGTTTTAATGTTAAATTACTTTAAATGTAAAATGCATCCACATATACTAGATATGGTAAACTCTAACTAATCCATTGAACTACTTGCATGTAGTTAATTAGATTTTCCACATGGCTTGTTGAGTACGGTTGTTGTACTCATTCTTGCAATATTTACAAATCATCTACAGAAGAAACCTGGGAAAGTGCAGAGGATCTCTATGAGCAGGATTTTGGTTGACCCACAGATGGCAGCGACTACTGTTATTAGGTCTCGACCGTGCTCAAGCGTGCCTATGGTTTGGAAGTTCTTTTATCTTGTATTAAATTATATTTGGGCTTGAATGCCCGTGTTAGTGTTAAAACCGGCTGTTAAGCTTTAATCTTTATGTAATAAAAGTCTGGTTTTTGTTGTAATCGGAAGCTTGCTTGAAATGCTACTTGCTTTACAACTACACATCCTGGGCAGTTGTAATACTCCAGAGTGGAAAACGGGAGAAAACCAGTTATTCAAAGGAAAAAGGGTTAATTAGAAATTGATCCAGAAGAAGGATCTAATAGAAAATAGTTAATTAGTCAGTTAAAAAAAGGGGTTAGCAGCAGTTTTTGGGCAGCGTGGGCTGAGGCCTCAGGCCCATGAGCTTTCGGCCCATAGGTGGAGGGAGGAGTCCGCTTTAAAGGGGGCCAAACCTAGGCCGCCTCTCTCCTCCCCTATGGCCGCCACCCCCACTCCCCTTGCGCCTCCCTCATGGCTGCCTCCACCCTTCCCCTCCCCTCTCCAAGCTGCCCCATCTTCCATTGGTGCCTCCCCTCCTTGCTACCGGTGTTCCCTGCTGCCAACCAAGCGAAGAAAGGACCGTAGGACTGCATCCTTTTGAGAGGAAGGAAGGGAAAGAGGGAGAGGATCTTCTTCATAGGGTGGTTCATCATCTTCCTGCGATTATTCAAGGGTAACGACGAGTGTTCTTCGCTGTTTGATTAGTATATTATGCGCTTACTGTTTCGTTTAGTAGATCGATTACTTTTGCTGCTAGATCGCGTTCTGTCCAGATTAGTGCGTGAAAGTTTTGGCATCCTTAGAAGCGGAATCTGGGAATCTTGTCTCCTAGAGATAGTTGGGTTTTTTTCTTAGCTTTAATTGGCCGCCAAGAACACCCAATTCCGATTTACGGTTTAGAAGTTACGTTGATTTAATTGCTGCTGTCCCAAAATCCTGACGAGAATCTGCAGTCGTTTTGATTAATAATTAAGAAGCTGTTAGAGGCCGAATTGGAGGTCTCCATCACCTAGAGAGTTGTAGGTTATCTCGTTATCTTTCATTGCCGACAAGAATCGCGTCATTTGGACCTCTGTAGCAAAAGTTATGATTTTTCTTAGGGAGTCTGTGCTGTGGAATGATGGCTGGTCTGACAGGTTTTAGTGTTTCGACTTAAGCGTATACTTAGAGGAAAAATCAGAGGGGCTCACCATAACTAAAAATGTAGATAATCCTTCCATATTTCAGGAAAACTAAAGATCATGAAATTCAGACGAACGTAGAGAAAGTTATGATAGTTTCTTTGTTGCTGTCCAGAGACCCGACGTGAGAATTGATACTATGTTGTATGGCTTGGTAGGGCTAGTAAAGGGATGAATCAGAGAACCTCACCAACTAGGTTTAGAAGGGAAATCAATAACCTTTTCAGAATGTCCAAGATCTCTTTATTTGGATTTCTGTACAATTAGTTATGTTTTTTCGAAGGTGACTGTCCACTGGTAGGACAGACTGGTAGTTGGTAATAGAATTGAGGACCGCGTTTTAGTGGCCGTTATGCTCAGTTGTATCTATAGTTTTGCTTTTGAATCTTTATGGTAGCCTTAGCGTGTCTCATATGTTATCCAGGTGTGGGTTTGATTCCGGGAGCAGCACCGTATCCCCAACCTCCTCGTTCGCACGGTTGAGGCAAGTGCATTGTTGTTAAATGGGTGTGATTGATTGGCTATGTTTGTGTGCTATTAGATATATGGTTGCATAGCAAGATGGCTTACTTGATGAATGTTTAAGTATGGTGATGGCTCAAATTATGCTTATGCTCTACTGTGGTTCAATGTTGTTGTCTTTTGGTAAGATTGATGATGAATGAGAGATGAGCATTTGCATATTGAGAGCATATTGAGGCTTGGTCACGCGGTGACCAAGTATGTTTCCTTTGAGATCCTGTCATGAATGTGACGGCCCGAGATCCTCACTCGTGGAGCGTGGCTTGAGGTCCCCGTTACTTGCGGAGTAACGGGCAATTGGTCCTGTGCGTGCGCGCTGCAGCATGGGTATGCGGCGACGGTTGCATACTCTGCACACGTGTAATGCACACGAAAGTTAAAGATAAAGGTTCCTTGAGCATTGCATTTGCATATGAGATGTTCTATTGTTGATCTCCTTTACATGTATGTTGATGTTATAGTTTTTTTTTATGTACTTGCCGAGTCTGTGGACTCACTCTTACTTTTATTGTTGTTTTAGGTACCGAGCCAAGAACGACATGCATGGGGAAGTAGTCCGCTAGTCACACACATGCCACATGAACTAAATAAAGTTGAATGATCTTCGATCGTAATTGTTTTTAGTAATTGGGCAAGATACTCAAAGGTTCATTATGTCTTGTCTCTTGCGTGGGTTTAAGTATAATAATGATGAGTAGTGGAACTTTATACTTCATTGGATTGCTAGATACTTAGCATGTCTTTGATTATCTTTGATGTGTCCGGATGATAGTCTAGTTAATTTATGAATTATTCGTATGTTGGAACCTCAGTGTAATTAATTTTACAGGAGGTCTCATTAAATTTACTAAAGTTGCTTTGATTAGAATTATTAGGGTTTTGTTTAGTAGCATTCCAGGCTCATGTCGGGCTGGGGTGTTACAGCAGTTGTGAAAGGTTTAACGGTCCCAAAAATCGGGGCTGTTACATCCTAGTTATGTGTATTCCCAATCATCAATATAATGTACACTTAGTGCTAACAATTAGGCGAAAGAGCAAAGTAAAAAACTATAATGTGGCAAGTAAATAAGTGTGGGAATTGAGAGGAAAGAAAATGGAAGAAACCAAGGGTGAGTTTATGAAGCTGGTCGCACACTTGCAATTGATGTGTTAAATTTGGGCACGTCTCCCATTCCCCTTGACGGGAATCTATTTATCCTGGTGAGTCATGACCAGACGTGGTTTCTTCCATTCCAAATGTGATTGTCGTGTTAGACTTGAATGTGCTTCATGGGACCTGAGAATACATCTAAACAATTCTTTTTAACATGTTTATGTATTTTCCCATATAAACAATACCCCCTCCGTTCTTTTTTACTTAACATTTTTTACTTTTCACGGTCTCCGAGATGTGACTTTGACTACTATTTTGTAAAACTTTACATTAAGATGTACTAATACAATTATAATATTATTGAAGTATTTTCAACGACAAATCTAATGATATAATTTTTATATAGCCATTCTAGATAGTTTTAAACTTATTGGTGGCCAAACTTTAGAAAGTTTGACATCATGGATTCAAGGACGTCAAGTAAAAAAGAATGGAGGGAGTATGAAATAAGGCCGGCCGCCAGCCGACCAGCCACACCACTTTTTTTGGGGGGTGATTCCTCTAATTTGAACCCAGGTTTCTTGCAGTTCCTGGAAAGGCTCTAATGTACCTTCCCATGCCACAATGCTCACCGTCACTTATTCATCATGTTGAATGAAGGAAATTCGGTCACATTAGAGGTTTTCTTGGACTACTCTTATAATTCAGTCATATTATGTGTTTACGTGTGGCAGGCCTGTTATTGCCCAAATCTCTTATTGTCTTGATCTATGAAACAGAGATTGCATGCAAAGATATTTCAAAGATCCCAGTGGAGAGCATGGAACACTATTTTGTTTTGGAAAAAATTTCAGAGGGGGTGAAATCATCGAAATTTCGGTTGAAAATTTTGGCTGGTTTTCAAACTGGACAAAATTTGAACAAAATTTGGCTGAAATTTTGATGAAATTTGATCGAGTTTTGTCCAAATTCAAATGTCAAATGTTGCCAAATTTAGGATGTAATTTGTCCAAATTTAAATATTTTTGATTGTTTGAATGAATCATCAAATTTAGGGGAGTAAATCACGAAATTTCTGAAATTTCACCGAAATTGTTTTCCATGGTGGAGAGGGCTTTTGAGATGCAAAAGAAGATGTACCTAATTGATTTCACTGTGGAAGAAGAGGGGCAATACATCCTTGATAATGGGTCCAATCCTGATGATGACAAGACAGATGATAAACCTGATGATGGGCAGGAAGATTATGAAGCTGATTACCTGAACGAAGATAAGAATCAACAAGATGGGCGACAAGGAAACAAAATGGATACTGATCAGGATACAAAAAGCAAAGGTAAATTGGATGATCAGATACCAACTTTGCCACAAAAGGGACAGAGTAGTGGCCAGAAAAGTGGTGCTAAAACTTTGTCAAGTTTGCTGTTGGGAACCAAGGCAGAACCAGAATACAACTAAAAGTTGTAAGAATGCTAATTGCTTTCAGATTCTAAGACAAATGGAGTTAATAGATTCTCTAGTCTTGAAGGTGAAGTAGACCAAGAAGAAGATCAGAGTGTGGATCAATCTGATGACCAAAGCTATGGACAGTGGTCTGGATATGTCTAAGGAATCAAAGTCTGAGCAAGGCCAAGATGGAGTTTGGATGAGACCATGTACAACTGTTGTGAATGATAGCTCTGAAACCTACCGTCAACCTGAAAGGGTAGTTGCTCAAGAAATCAAGGTGCAGGAAGTCCAGGAGGGTCTAGCAAGGCAAGACAAGGAAAATCAGAAATTGGATCCTGTCCAGGTCTGCCAAAAGAGCTCCAGGGTGAAGGAAGACAGGAAGACCATCTTATAGAAAGCTAAAGAACTGCATCAACAAAAGAACCTAGAAAACATAGATGGCAAAGGTATATCTAGTAGATACTCTAATTCTTTTATTACTATTGATGATTCTATCCTATTGGAGAGGGCCAATGTTGTTGGTATCTCTCTAGATGGAAATTGTTCTGAGATAAATGATAATATAGAAGTTATTATAATTATGGAAGAGAGTAGGTTATCTTCTTTTGCTAAACATAACCCTAAAGTGTTTTTACCTCCAAATATAGCTATCGAAATAGATGATCATCTGGTGGATGAAACATCTATTGTGGTGAGATCTGGTGTGAATAAAGATGAATTGGAAGAACAACTCATGGATGTTGCTTCCAATGTAGATGAGGAACCTCAATGGATAGAGGTCTCCAGAAGTAGGAAAAAGAATAAAAGGTCTCAAACCTACCTTCAACCTCGGGCCCGAACAAGAAAGAAAAAAACAACGCTCGGGCCGAATCGAGTCCGATGCTGATACGTCTCAGCGTGCATGTAGCCGAGCCAGGCTAGGATTCGCGCCTTATAAAGGAGAGGGCCAGGGGCGCTACGCTTACCCAAGCTTCCTAGCTGAGCTGCCACATAGCCCTAGCTGCGCGTTGCCACTACCCTAGTTTCCACCTTGGACTTGATAGGTGGGACCGAACCCTAGCGCCCCTTACCGATTGTTGCCGGTTACCGCACGCCCCACCACTACCTAGCCATCGCCCTACCCTTCCTTGTTGCTGCACTGCCCTAGCACACCTCTGGCTTGCTGCGCCCCAGTTAGCTTCCTACCTAGCTGCTCGTGCTCCCTGCTGCCTCCCAGTTGTCCTCTGCCCAGCGCCGCCGCCCATGTCGCACCTCCTTGCAGTGCCGTGGGATGCTTGCTGTTGCTACCGGTTGCAGAGGAGAAGCAAGGAAGTAGGCCAGCAAGGAACCGAGAAGAAAGAAGGAAGGAGATGGAAAAGAGAAGAAAGGAGGGAAAGTTAGAGTTTCGTGATCCAACCCCGATCCTCGCTGATTTCAAGGGGTAACTATAACACCCCGGCCCGATCTGGAGCCTAGAATGCCACCAAACTATACTAATTATCAAGTTTAACAACCATTAAAACTAAATTACAGCAAGCACTTCAAAGGTAAAACCCGTACACGGGTCACATTAACTCAAGGTTAACAATAACGAAATCATAGATAAATAATTCATCAGAAGCATGCCAAAATAATAAACAAAGTTCAACGCATAATCAAACTAATTCAATCTGCTTAATGAATAATCAACTAAGGCAAAGCAATAATATCTATTCCCAATAATTTATCATACTAATAAAAGGTCTCATGATCACTAGTTCTTGTGATTGAATAAATGACATGAAGCCAAATGTGTGCTAGCCCTTCCCATGAGCGACATCATCAATCATAACCTAAAAACAACAGTAGAGCAAGGGCGAGTCCACGACTCAGCAAGCACAATAATAAATAATATTCAATGCTTAATCAGCAGTAAACCATATTATCATCAACATTACTTAACCTCTTTTTTTATTTTCATATTCAATCATTCAATTCTCTTCTCTTTATCCTCATACACATTCATCAAATATTTTTTTATTCATTGCATCTCTACACTATATGTCCACATACACTTCTTTCGCGTATACCGGTATAGTGTGAGTGAACACTCGTGATAATTTTCATTCTCAAGCCCATCCTCCTCAAGGATCGGGGACCTCGTCCACTCCCATGGAGTTGTGATCAACTTCTCATATGCAATGATGTTTATGAATGTACAATTATTTATAGGTTCATTGTTATTAAAACACTATCCAACATTCTCATATCCATCAATACGAAACAAATCATGACCATTCACATTGCTTGCAATTAAATAAAGTAAAAGCACAAATAATATAATGGTAATGAGTGGTAAAGAAATAAAGTGATTAACCAATGAACATTGTCTATCATGCACTTGCTTCTTCTAGTTGCGAAGAATGGTTTGATTAGAAGATGACAACAAACCCGATGCCACTCCTCCTACTGTAAACACCGAATCTCAATAACAAGCTACAGTAGTACAAGAATAATAATTAAACAACATCGCTTCTACACGTTCCCCCAATCTGCAACAATCCCCCTTTACCGGACAGCCACCTCCTACTGTCCTGGTACTAAAAGCAGTATAACTTTTGACTTCCAAGCCCTATCATGGTAAACAACACCAGTTCTGGAATCTACACAAGATTCCCCACAATTTATTAGTTGGCCATAATTCCTGATTAAATCATTTAACCCCTCCGTTTTGAACCCACAAGACCGTTCTGTCATCTTCTGTACACCAGGATTAATATTTTTCATATCTATTAATCTACACATGCAAATACTATAAACCATAGCATTTTTGGAATCTACATAAAGTTAGCTACCTCTTTCTAGTTATGCCCAAAATTCAATGATGTCATCTACCAAGTCAATTTAATAGTTTCCCACGACTGCGTTATGCGGCAATCGGTTTTAGGACAACAACCTTTCTGAGGTTGTATCTTTTCACTCGTTACTCTAATTTTAATGATACAGACCTTCCTAGAAAGCTAGAGAGATTATCTAACTTTTATCTAATTAGACTGATCTCTAAATCCGATTCGAAATAACCCTAATTACCCCCGCATGGTTCTGCACCTATCCTTGACGAACTAGGGCAGAACAGCAATCCCTCTTCCTATTGACTAAACATACCATCACTCAAACATCAACTAAACTAGGGAAACCTAGAGGGTTTCAGATCGTTACCCCTGGAGATCACGGCGTCGAACACGAAATCCCGCTAATCCCTCTCCTTTCTTCCCTTCCTTTTCCTACTTCCTCCACTTTCTTTCTCCTCTCCTCTTGCGCCAAGACCTCCTGGTCCTCTCTCCTCTTGGCTGGCAGCAGCAACCCACACACAGTCACGCACGAGTGCATGCAACCAACAACATGCAAATGCTATCTAGTAGCAGCAGCTACGCATGGCAAACAGAGCTAGTGCAATAGCATGCATGCAGTGTGTCAGCGGGCAGGAGGCGCACTAACGCTGACAACAAGCTACATGCAGCAGCTACACCTACATGTATGCGTAGCAGCAGCGGCAACGCCTGTCAGGAGGGGCAATGGCTAGAAGGATCGGTGGCTAGGGTTTAGAGCAATCGGCCCTCTTCCCCCTCTTCTTATGTGGGGTGGCTAGCCCACCTTTCTCTTGGGCCATGGACCAAACACCCACATCTAAATTCTAAATTTAATTATTAATTCCGAATTCTTGCTTTTTAAGCGGGATATTACAGTAACGATATGTAAATCCTTGCTTTACTAGGTTAGATCAATAGCGAAAATTGGTAGATTGGTGATGCTTTGTTTCGATTAATAGTGCTGCTGAGCCCTGCGAGATAGTTTTGGGATATCTACGTCTTGTTTCATAAGTCTGTCATGTTAGGAAAGCTGTATGTATAAGTTTTCCATAGAGTGTAAGATTACAGGATTTGGATAAGTGGTGTAAAAGTAATGGCTTCTGGAGCACTGCTATACAGACTTCCATTGTCGTTAACAATAGTTGTGTAGATTGCTTTATTTCGTATAGTAGATGATCAAATTAAATTATGGTTATAACTAGGATTAGTTAGAAGATTTTCCATAGTTTCCAGAAGTGGTAGGGTTTACTATTTTTCATGTGGTAGAAAAACAGAGATTTTTTTTGGAATAATATTAATATAAAAGATAATTACAAAAATAAATAGTTAAAATCAAAATTACAAAACTAGGCTCCTATCGCCAATTGGAATGGCGACAGGCCCCTGTCATCATTCCAATTAGCGATAGAGGTCTAGCCACTGATGACAGGGGGCTCAACAGTACCAAGAGCTCCCCCTATTGCCATTTGAATTAGCAATAGGTCACTGTCACCAATTCAACTCGCGACAAAGATCCTTAATTTTTTAATTTTAAAATTGTCAAACCCGGGAGTAACACCCCTAAATTCTCTGTGTATTCTGAACTAGTCCAATAATCAGTAGCTAGTTCACACAGTAAACAAATATGGTAACATCCATAATTCACACAACTTTATTAATAAATATCAGAGTATATTAGAAGAAAGGCTTACAAGTCGACAATAAAGAATACAGCAAAAGACAAAGAAAAAGTAGTAGAGTCCAGCTAATCTGACACAGGCAATCGACTGGGGTAGCGGCCTAGTCGTCAAGATCTTCCGCAGTTGCAAAGTCTTTTTCCTCTTAACAATATTTTATCAAGCAAGGGTGGGTACAAATATATACTCTGCACGTTACACCCAATAACAGAGTTATAATGCGTGCAAGAATATATCAAAAGGAATGCTTAAGTGGTTGAATTTGCGTAAAACAATATATTTTTTTCAAATATCTGTACTAAGTTTCAAACCAGTTATTCTATAACTAAAATTTATTTTCTAATTTCTCAAGTTTTACAGTAGGATAACCTTCATTCAAGAATACCTTCTGATGGAGGCGGGGTGCCCGATCATTCGATGAGATTGGTAAAATTTTGATTTTGATGGAGGTGACTCTCGTGATCTGACTACAACCGTACGATGACGCTTGCACCTTAGCAATCGTTGAACCAACTCCGAGACGTTATTGACCGTGTTGGAAGCGCGATCAACCTGAACATGAGGTTTAATTCCTGCGAGCAATCAAAGAACTATTAAGAATAAAATATAGGCAATTTGATATTACAAATAGGAATTGTAGTACAGATGGTATTGAAAAACAAATATGGGATCCCGAAGGCTGTCTTGACAGGTGGTTGTCCGACACAACCGAAGAACAGAAGTTTACACAATGGCTAAACCTAAACTCAACAAATCCCAGTTCTAGCAAAGGGAGGCAACGGCTCCTATATGGGAAGACACCCAGAGGTGGCGGCCAGGGAAGTGGACGCATGCCCCTAGGGTTACAAGGCCCATAGGCCCAAGAGGAGGTGGCGCAGCACCCATTTGACTCGGGCTTAAAAAATAGACGTGGATTGTATTATTGATTGTGGCCGTCTCGGCTAGAATTTGAAGCTGAGGTTAGATCCATTGGAAAGTAGACTTAATATGCTTTCAATGAAGTCCAAGAACGTCCCAAATGGAGTCCGTATGAAGAAGTTATGGCCGTTTGAACTTAGTGCTATCGCAGCTGTCCGAACTCGAATCCAGAACAAGCCCAACTCGAACTCTTGCTTGGCTCGGGCCCAAAGTGACGTGATGACCTCTATTATGCCTTCTATGCTTGTCCATGACTCCACATACCTCTCCCTGGTCGTTTCCCATGTTCCTAAGTATAATTAAATCACTTGCATTAGGTAGTAGTCTATTCTTAGTAATATATAAGCCTATGAACGACTTCACGTGATGATTAAGTTGGCGAGCACGAGCTCGAGTATTTGGTCCTTGTAACATTGGTTGTGGATTAGTTGTGTGTGTAGGCGCGGTTGTATCAAAGTTAGAGATGTCCTCATCATCCTCCCCTTCTTGCATTTGAGTCGTCCTCGACTCAAGCTCATCCTCTTCTCCCAGGTATGGCTTCAAATCTGCAATGTTAAATGTGGGACTAACCCCAAAGTTCGTAGGCAGGTCAAGTTTGTATGCATTATCATTAATCTTTTCTAACACTTTGAAAGGTCCATCAGTTTGGGGATGACAAGTAGTAGAAAATAACATTTTAGTCCCCAATTTAGCCCATAAAGTTCTCCAAAAGTGGCTAAGAAATTTAGCATCACGATCTGAAACTATAGTATTAGGCACACCATGCAAGCGAACACCTTCACGAAAGAATAAATCAGCAATATGGGTAGCATCATTGCTCTTATGACATGGTATAAAATGGGTCATCTTAGAAAATCTATCAACAACCACGAATATACTATCGCTCTCATTCTTTGTTCTAGGTAATCCTAAAACAAAGTTCATCGAAATATCTTCCCACGGAACGCTAGGAACAGGTAGAGGCATATATAAACTATGAGGATTAAGTCGTGACTTAGCTCTTTATCATGTAGTGCAGTGAGCAATGTAGCGCTCGACGTCCCATCTTATCTTTGGCCAAAAGAAATGATTAGCAAGTATATCATCTGTTTTCTTCACACCAAAGTGTCCCATCAGCCCGCCTCCGTGCGCTTCCTGTAACAACAACAAATGAACGGAGCTAGCTGGAATGCATAACTTGTTAGATCTAAACACAAACCCATCATTAATGACAAAATTGTTCCACGTTTTCTCTTCTGTACAATTCAACAATATATCTGTAAAATCAGCATCATGCACATATTGCTCTTTAATAGTCTCCAATCCAAAAATTTTGAAGTCAAGTGAAAGCATGGTATATCTCCTAGACAAAGCATCAGGAATAACATTCTCCTTTCTCTTCTTATGTTTTATGACATAAGAAAAAGACTCAATAAATTCAATCCACTTTGCATGCCTACGGTTCAGTTTACTTTCACTTCGAATATGCTTCAAAGATTCGTGATCAGAATGTATAACAAATTCTTTGGGCCATAAATAATGTTGCCAAGTTTCTAAAGTTCGAAATAGTGCATATAATTCCTTATCATAAGTAGAATAGTTCAAACTAGGGCTACTCAATTTCTCATTGAAGTATGCTATAAGTTTATCTTCTTGTAATAATACGCCACCTAAACCAATTCCGCTGCATCACATTCTAGTTCAAAAGTTTTATTAAAATCAGGGAGTTGGAGTAGTGGTGCATGTATTAACTTATCTTTCAATGTGGTGAAGGCTTTCTCCTGTACGACGCTCCAAACAAATGGCACACCCTTCTTGATGAGCTCATTCAATGGTGCAGCGATGGTGCTGAAATCCTTCACGAAGCGGTGGTAGAATCCAGCAAGTCCTAAAAAGCTTCGTACCTGTGTGACCGTGTTAGGAGTCGGCCAACTCTGTATTACTTCAACCTTGGCTTGATCAACTTCAATTCCCTGTGGAGTAACAACATAGCCAAGAAACACAACTCGATCGGTGCAAAAGGTGCACTTCTCAAGGTTACCAAATAAACGTACACCACGTAAAGCATTAAAAACATCACGTAAATTGTCAAGATGTTCCTATAAGGATTTGATGTATATCAATATGTCATCAAAATAAACTACCACAAATCTACCAATGAAAGCATGCAAAACTTCGTTCATTAGTCTCATGAAAGTGTTAGGTGCATTAGTTAAACCAAAAGGCATTACTAACTACTCATATAACCCGAACTTAGTTTTAAATGTTGTTTTCCATTCATCGCCTAATTTCATGCGAATTTGATGGTATCCACTACGCAAATCAACCTCCGAGAAAACAACAGAGCCACTCAATTCATCAAACATATCATCTAACCTAGGAATAGGATACGATACCTAATGGTGATATTATTGATTACTCTGCAATGCACACACATGCGCCATGATACATCTCTCTTAGGCACTAAAGTGAGCGGAACCACACAAGGACTAAGAGATTCACGCACATACCCTTTAGCAAGCAATTCTTGAACTTGGCGCTGAATTTCTTTAGTTTCTTCCGGATTGGTCCTATATGCTGCGCGATTGGGCATTGATACGCTGGGAATTAAATCAATTTGATGCTGAATCCCTCGAAGTGGTGGCAACCTCAGTGGTATGTCCTTTGGAAAGACGTTGTTGTACTCCTACAAAATGTTAGTGACAGCAGGAGGCAAAGAAGACGGTATATCCTTAAATGAAAACAGGGCTTCTTTGCAAACTAATTCATAGCAAAAGGAATTACTAGCATCCAATTCAGTCATATCAGATTTGGTAGCAAGAAAACTAGAACCTTTCAATTTAATTTCTTTATTCTTCACATGAGCAAATTTAGGTTCTTCCTTCTTATGTTGCTTAAATTCTTTTGCTACAATATGATTTTCGCTTTTAGTATTCTCCTGATTTTTCTCTCTACTACCTCTAGCAAGTTCATCTTTAACAATTTGTTCAGGTGTCATAGGATACATCACAATTTTCTTTCCTTTAAACATGAGAGAGTATTGATTATTTCTACCATGATGCACACAATCAGTATCGTATTGCCAAGGTCGTCCTAATAACAATGAACAAGCTTGTATAGGAACAACATCGCAATCAACATAATCATGGTATGAACCCATAGAAAAGTTTACTCTCACCATTCGTGTTACCTTCAACTTACCACTGTTGTTGAACCATTGAATATGATATGGGTGGGGATGAGGGTTGGTCGGCAAAGCAAGCTTTTCCACCATATCCATACTCGCCAAATTGTTGCAACTCCCACCATCAATAATTATATGAATCGAGCGTTCCTGGACAACGCCCTTGATTTGGAACAAATTATGGCGCTGATTTTGCTCAGCATGAGAAACTTAAGCACTTAGAATGTGTTGCACTATAATACTCAAATACTTGTCAGCATCTTCGGCGCTAACATGTTCCACCTCATGATCAGATTCATCATCAGTTCCTGTAGGGTCAGTTGCAAGCATAGCATATGTTTCATCATTAAAATCACTAGCAGAGGAATACCCATCATCGTTGCGTATAATCAGTACGCGTTTGTTTGGACAGTCCCGCATCATATGTCCATAGCCTTTACACCGATGGCATTGAATATCCTTAGTTCGTCCTGTCGAAGCAACCAAAGATGAAGTTTTTGCAGAAGCTTGCGGTGGTGATTTGGCTGCTTCAAAAACTCGTGGTGCTGAATTTGAAGTAGCAGGGCGTGGCTTGTTGTTGAAGGGTGGCGGTGGGGGTGCACTGGTGGTTGGGGCATTCGATGTGCGTGGTGTCCATGAGTTTGTGCAACATGTAGAAGAGTTAGATTATGTCCTCGTCTAGCGTCCCTACACTTCACGTTTAGCTTTGCAAGCAAGATGAAACAATCTAGTAATGGAGTTGTAATCTTTATAATCAAGGATGTCTTGAATTTCTCGATTTAATCCTCCCAAAAACCTAGTCATTGATGCCTCCTTATTCTCATCTAAATCACAACGCAACATACTAATTTGCAATTCTTAATAGTAGTCTTCCACAGACTTTGTAGCTTGTTGTAAGCGTTGGAATTAATTTAACAAATCACGAGCATAATATGTAATATCCCGTTTAAATATACAACAAAAAAATGATTAATAGTGAAATTAAATATAATTAGAAAGGAAAATTCAAAATTTGAGAGGAATATTAGAACTTGGGCCTTCGGTCCATAGCTCTTTGGCCTAAGTGGGGAAGCGGCTTAAGAGGCACAAACCCTAGCGACCTTTTCTTTGTAGCACACATCGTAGCACCACGAGTAATCGTAGCACGCCGAGGAGTCTTGTGGCGCTACACGCCGCAGCCTACCGGCCAGGAAGAGGAAGATCAGTCAAAGGAAGGAAGAAGGAAAGAAGAGAAGAGGAGAGATGGTCTTCGTGGGGTTTCTGCGTCGTCTTTCTGGGTGCTTCAAGGGAGGTGAGGCTTCGAGGTTAGCGGCATCGTCTTTGCCTTCTAACGCATCGCAACGCTAAAGGCAAGTACATGGTAGAGTGGTGAACAATAGGTTGTTCGCCATTATCATTGATATTACTTATCATGCTATTTATTATGCTTTTGTTAAGCTTATTCTTATACATGGTATTGACGACATGGATTGAATGAGATTATGAGATTACGTTAATGAGAAAGAGATATTGAGTTAATGAGATGGATTATGTTGATGAATAATTAAAGATGTTGCATCATTTACATTCATCATGACAAGAGTTGCACAAGCCAGGTCAGTGAGAAAGTCATGTAACTAGTCCAGTGAGGTCGGTGAGAAAGATACATGACTAGTCCGGAGTGCTCTAGATAAAATCCTACTTCGGTGGGGACTTCATGGGAGTGAAGGATAGAGTGGTTCATCGACGGGTGAACACTCTGCTATACCGGTATCAGCTGATGAGATGCATATGGGCATGAGCATGATGGTGCATTCGCATATATGAGTAAATTGTTAAATTGTGCGACTTTACCTATACGAAATATGGCTTGTTCATTTGAATATGAGAATGGCATTCAATAGATAGATGATGATGATGATAGCCTTGATTATAGTTGACAAACTATTGTTTATAGTTTTATTATGTATTTGCTGAGTCTTGGACTCATTCTTGCTCTATTGTTGTTTTTAGGTGATCGTTGGTGACGTTCCACTTGGGAAGGGCTAGCGCACTTGGAATCACAAACTACACCCAATTACTTGATTCATTGGACATGAGACATTTTTGTTTTAGCATGATGACTTATATTTAGGATATAATAGTGTTGAATAACCTTAGATGATAAGTTAGAGTGTATTATTCATCCAATAGACTTAATCGATTGGTTTGCGTTAATCTTGGTTTATTACCTTGCTATGCGCCTAGGAGTAAATTATCGATGGTTGTCATATCATTATGCTTATGTTATTGTGACCCGTGGACGGGTTTTATTGTGATACGTTTGCTATAATTTATTATAAAATGATGTTAAAATTGATAGTTAGTGTAGTAAGTGGCATTCTGGGCTCCGTGTTGAGCCGGGGTGCTACATAATATGAAGGAACAAATCGATGCCGCATAAGCAATTTTAAAGCCTCCCAAGTGTTAGGTATGTTATTGGGATGTTGACGACAATGTTCTTTCCACCAAACAAAAGCAAAGTCGGTAAATTCACTAGTAGCAGCCCTAACTCATCTAATCTTAGGAAATTTATGACAAGCAAATTTTTGATCCACAGCTAGTTCCCAATTAAGATAACCATCAGGATCATATTTACCATTAAAAGAGGGCATAGTAAATTTAACCTTAACAAAAGAATCATCGTGGTCACGTACCTCACGTCGTGGGGGGGGGTCTCATCGCATACCTCGTCGATTAAAATGCAACTGTCGATGAGCTCGATCGTTGTTGTGGTTACCCATGTCATTGGCCTCGGTACCAGTCATGTAGTCGAATTCATCTTGCCCTTCTACCACCAGGGCAGCAAGGGGAACAACAGTAGATGCCTAGGCAATCTCGTCAAGGCGTGCCATAATACCTATCAAAGAAGTGTTACTGATGCCTTGCGCTCTCTCCATCATGGCGAGCGTGGCGTTTGTCTCAATTTGGGCGCCCTCAAGTTGAGCAAGTCGCTCATTCGTGACCCTGACATCTTCCTCAAGACCCTCCGTACGAAGGTTCATGATGCACCAGAAATATTGTACGAATGTCTTTGTACGAGGAGTATGAGATGTATCCCCATCTAAATGCTCCGCAGAACCTGCCATTATTAGCAAAGCACAAGTATATGTCCCTAGCAACTACTAGGATGTGGTGGTTCAAAAGTCGCTCACACTCAAGCCTTCTATCGAATTCTTACCAATTCTTACCAAACAAACAGGGGCGATCGGTAACCAACGGTGCCAACGTATCTCTGAAGATTGGATGGAGCGATTGCCAAGTGAAGTTCAGCCTGTACAGTGTAGAAAAGGTGTAGCTGGGAAGGCTCAAGTATGGTAGCAATGGATTAGCAACTATCAAATCAGAGAATGCAAGCTGAAAAATCGTTCAACGCTGGTCAGTGCTGGTCCTAGGCTAGACCGTACTAAGAACGCGAGCCTAGAACACAAACAAAAGCACAGTGCGGCAGAAGCTCAAAAAAGGATGCCGTCTTCATAGGGACCCTTAGAATCACTTGCAAAAGGGCTCTGTCAATTTTGAGCAAATTCTGAGAAACTTTTTTTCGCTCTTTTTTTTTGGCAAATCTGCACCTCACTCAAAACTCTTCAGAGTCCTCTTCCAGGCCAAGGGAGGTATATGGGCCACAAACTTTTTTTGTAAAAAGCAGGGGTAAAAAGGTTATTAAAAGGTACTCTATCTCTCTCTAAACTTTGATTTTTTTTTTCGATTGCGTTGCCGAAGTCAGATGAATCTTAGGTTTCCTTCTGGCAGCACGAAAACAACCTCTTCTTATTTTTCTTTTTTTCCTTATTTTTTCTCTTTTTCTTCTCTGTCACAAACCGAAGCGAACTTTTGTTCTTGGCTAGGGTTTCCCTAGGTGTGGCGGCGGCAGGAGGATGGTGGCTTGACGCGGCAGCAGGATGGTGGCCACGGTAGGACACAGCCAGGGATGGCGGCATCGTCGGTGGTCACGCGTATGAAGGCAAAAACGACATGGCTCTGCCGCGGCAGAGGCGGCAACATGATGGGGGTAGGCGGCAGATTGAACCCAAACGCAACGGTGTGACCAAACATCAGCAGAACTCGAAACTCTAAAGGAACTAGACAGTAAGACCATCAAAGGACACAACGATGCAACCGAAAGTTCAACAATGCAATGCACTGAAAAGAAAGATGCAATGGTGCAATCGGTCTTGGACAGATAGGTAATCTAATCCTATAATTTTTTTTGGCTTTTTTTGGACTTTCAGAATTAAGCAACCTAACTACAAAAAATAGTAAATTCTCACCGAGCAACCTTGAGCTCTGATACCACTTGATGGAGGCGGGGTGCCCGATCTTTCGATGAGATTGGTAAATATTGATTTTGGTGGAGGTAACTCTCGCGATCCGACTACAACCATACGATGACGCTTGTGCCTTAGCTTTCGTTGAACCAACTCCGAGACGTTATTGACCGTGCTGAAAGCGCGATCAACCTGAACATGAGGTTCAATTCCTGCGAGCAATAGAAGAACTAACAAAAATAAAATATAGGCAATCTGATATTGTAAATAGGAATTGTAGTATCGATGGTATTGAAAAACAAATGTGGGATGCCGAAGGCTATCTTGACTGGTGGTCGTCTGGGACAACTGAAGAACAGAAGTTTGCACAATGGCTAAACCTAAACTCAACAAAATCTCAGTTCTAGCAAAGGGAGGCGACGGCTCCTATATGGGAAGATGACCAGGGGTGGTGGCTAGGGAAGTGGACGCACGCCCCTAGGGTTACAAGGCCCATGGGCCCAAGAGGAGGTGACGCAGCACCCTTTTGACTCGGGCTCAAAAATATGTGTGGATTGTTTTGTTGATTGTAGCCAACTCGGCTAGAATTTGAAGCTGAGGTTGGATCCATTGGAATGTATACTTGATAAGCTTTCAATGAAGTCCAAGAACGTCCCAAACGGAGTTCGTATGAAGAAGTTATGACCGTTTGAACTTAGTGCTATCGCAGTAGTCCGAACTTGAGTCCAGAACGAGCCCAACTCGAACTCTTGCTTGGCTCGAACCCAAAGTGACGTGATGACCTCCATTATACCTTCTATGCTTGTTCATGACTCCACATACCTCTCCCTGGTCCTTTCCCATGTTTTTAAGCACAATTAAATCACTTGCATTAGGTAGCGGTATATTCTCAGTAATATATAAACCTATGAACGACTTCACCTGGTGATTAAGTTGTCGAGCACGAGCTCGATTAATTGGTCCTTGTAACACTGGTTGTGGATCAGTTGTATGTGTAGGCGCGGTTGTATCCAAGTTAGGGATGTCCTCATCACCTTCCTATCACATGGCCAACCGCCCAATTTTCCAATTGGATAAATTATCTGAAACCTTTTGACAAGATCTTTTGAAATCAAAATCAAAGTCTAACTTTGAGTGGCTTTGCTTAGCATGTCCATGATCGTGGACACGGCTATTCGAATAGTTTTACATTCTGCAGAGGTTATACAACTTTACCCACAAGAGATAACCATAAGGACTTAGCATGTCCTCCTGACACACTTTCGTATGTGTGCGACTAAGTGATTATCATAAGGACTTTACAATACTCTATTCCAACATAGTTATGCCCGCTAAGGTTTTGCTTCCTTTGGATTGAACAGTCCGTCGGAATTAAGATGCAACCAGATGGCACAACCATGGTGGAATGTTGCAAATTATTTAGCCTAGTCCATCCCACGCCAAACTTGTGGTAGTATGGTGGGGCTTAGCAAGATGTAGCTCAAAGACCGGTCCTTAACTGATTTGGACGACTTTCAATAAAACCCTGATCCTGATCATAGAAATGAATCGATCCCGTGCAACAACTTGCACCATCCAAACATCCATTTCGCCCAAGTCTAAACCAACTTTTATTTATTTTTTTCCAAGTTAAATCATCTTCCAAAATTTCTGTGGTAAAAGAATACCATAGCCTCATTTTAAATAATAATTGAACATTTGGCTAAATTCCCTAAATTCAATATTTTTGGTCTAAGCTTTGTCTAAACATAAAGTTTTTCAACAAAGCATCTTGTTAATACTATTGTATTAACCAGAGTTTTATCTAGGACGTCAAGGTGTGAAGGATTGATGTCCAAGAATTGTCAACTCCAAGATCAGTACGTCATCCATCAATAATAACATCTTAATCCAATATTAAACAATAATCTATTTCTATAATCTAACATCCAATAATAATCTATTTCTACAATCCAACATCCATCAATCCAATATCTATCGATAATCTAATTCTATAATCCACCCTCTATCCCTATGATTAAGTAGCCATAACTTTCCATTCTGGAATCCAAACATAGCAAAACATATGAGTTATGGATTCTACACAAAATTTTCTACACTTCCCTAGTTATGCAAATTTCTTGATTAAGTTGTCTAAGCCCTTGTTTTTAACCCTAAAGGTCAATTTGATGCATTTCTTAACAACAGGATTAACAATTTAGTATCTATTTTTCTACAACATAAACATTAGAAAACCTTACCACTTCCGGAAACTAGTTAAGTTACCTAACGTTTCTGAGTTATGACCATAATGTAATTCGACCATCTGATGCATGTACTAAGGCAAACAACTGTAACACCCTGGCTATCCGGAAGCCAAGATGTCACCTAAAACATCTAACATACATCCATAATGCGGAAGAATTTGAAACAAGTATATCAACTAAAGACGACATTAAGTTAAGCGAGGATATGATGAAGGTATCCTTCCTTCACCTTTTAAGTTATTTAATTCGATCATCAATAAAGAAGGTTCACACGCGATAATAAATCAACATCCATGTGGAGAAGGTATCCTTCCTTCACCAATTATAATTTAATTATTACAGTTCATCATCAACGAATGTAAGATAAAACTAAATTTAATCTTGAACATGAATAGGATGATGTGAGCGAGTAGTGCGTGTCTACTCCCTCCCAAGTGAGCCAACATCGGGGTTACCTAAAATAAACAAATAAGCAAGAGTGAGTCCATGACTCGGCAAGTACGATGAAAGAGAAAGAACACATATACAAACAGGACATCACCATTTAAGAATGCGAACCTTGCATCGAGTGAACACTTATGAAAACATGAAATGAATGAATGTAATCAGGATGGACTGCACACATGCATATACCGGTATAGTGAGTGACACACCGTGGTGTTCACATAAGCCCGCACCTTAACAAAAGTGCGGGGATCCAAGTCCTATATGAAGAACGTTTCATATAGGTGTCCAAAGCTGCCCATCTTTGGAATTGATGGGTCTTACGTGCCCATCTTGGAATTGATGGGTCTTTCAATCCACTCCGTGGACGGGACATGACAATGTCCAAAATTGCCCACATTGGAATGGTGGGACTTACAATCCACTCCGTGGACATAACATGAATAAAAGGATGCATGATATGAACATGAGCAGTGATAATACCATCTCTCAATATATACTCCACATAATGAAAGAACATAACCAATTCAGCATCTCGGGTAACACAATATGTCACACTATATTCATGAAAACATTCACAATCATAACACTCAAAAGCAACAAAGTACTTGCCTTCCGCGTTGCGACGCGTTAGCGAAGCAACGATGGCGCTCTAAACCGGTAGCCTCGTGGCCTAAACAATTAAATAACCGAAATAAGAACAACATAGAATCCAACCCGAATTAATAGTCTATAATACCCCCCTTGAACTCCCAAGGAATCACCATAAAACCTAATCTGAAAAACAGGCTGCAACCCAAAAACGTGTCGGGACAGCAGCACGAAAATGACAGTAGTTAATGACGTGGGACTCGAAATGAGATGAGTCCAGATCCTACCTCATCTTAACGAACATATCTATAACATTCAAGTTGATGAGATTTCCCAATTCGGCCAATAAACTTCTCTAATAAAGAAAACAAAACAGCAGCACAGCTTCTGTCTGAACAAACAGGACAGTAATACTAAAACAACCATAACTTTTAATCTACAACTCCGAATTGAGCGTTCTTTAACAATCTGAAAAGGTTATGAAATTACCTACAATAAACTAGTTGGCACAACATTCAAATTTTGCATTTAACAAAAAGTGGCACACGGGTCAAAACTAAAGATAGAAACTGACATACAATCTGGACAGACTGACATACAATCTGGACAGTCACAAAGAAAAGTGCATAACTTTTGATCTATAACTCCAAATGAAGTGTTCTTTATCAATCCTGAAAGCTAGTGATATCACCTTCAAAATTTGTTATGGGCAAGACCTCTGAATCACCCTCTAACTAGGCCATAAATTAACCTATACAGAGACTGCTAATTCTCGTCAGGATTCTGGACAGCAGATAGTAAATCTATCATAACTTTTGACTCGAAAGTCGGAATTCAGTGTTCTTGGCGGCCACCAAAAGCTAAGATCAATATCTACAAAACTCTAGGAGATGGAAAACCCAAATTCGGCCTCTAAGATCACGAAACAGGCCACGCAACATTCAGGACAGAACTGAAATTCTAACGGCAGCAATTCAATCCAATCAAACTAATCAATTCGCATATGAAACAACCTAAACAGCGAGGAAATCGATCATTACCCTTGTAGAACCATCGGAGATCGCTGATCAAATCCACGAAGAAATTCTCCTTCAATCCTCTCTTCCTTCCTCTTCTTCTTCTTCCGGTCGGCCACAAGCGGCAGGAAAGATGGCGCCAGGGAGAGGAGGAGCAGCAGGCGGCGGAGGTACTGTAGCACGCTGCTACTGTAGCATGGGGCTACTGTAGCACGGTGGCTACTGTAGCATATGTGGCTAGGGTTTGGTCCCCTCCCCTCCCTTGCCTTCTAATGGGCTGCCAGCCCACTCATGGGCCTTGGGCCACTATGGTGGCTCCTCTTCTCGAATATGGGTTGGCGTCCGTACTTCTCCTAAAATTCTGAATTTTAACTTATTTCCTCTCTAATCTTACAGCATTCGATATCGAATAATCGGGTATTACATTCTCGCCCTTAAATAGGATTCGACCGAATCCTCACACCGACTCTACGCGAAAGGTCGGTTGCAACTAAAAATTAATAACAGTAACATGTACTCGATATGAACAAATCGAATAATGCTCGTGCATGCGAGCCTCCGGCTCCTAAGTGGCCTCTTTCTCGGTCGAGGACACCACAACATCTTGACGCAAATCGGCGTCGTCTTAACACTCGTCCCGACACTTCGGCTATACTCATCGGACGAGACTGAAGGTAAGATCCTACTCGATGGTCAACGTTGTTAACGAATAACAAACTCCGGATCTCCCGGTACTCACTCACACCAAATGAAACCAAAAGTGAGTACAACGTGTAGGAATCCGAGACGGTCTTAGCGAAGCGACGACTATCGAAAACAACCCAATGAAACAGGGTTAACCTTCTCCTTGAAGTCGAACCACACAACAAGCACATAGAGCACGGAAATCTTGTTCCACCTCTCCATTGAACTCTTCACCGAACAAGGATCACCCTCTTTTAACCGGAAACATACAATCGAATTCTTTTTAAGCAAACTCTTTTACCGCAAAACACATCTGAATAAGAAAAAATTCACATCACAACTATCGTTACCACCGAAGTCTTGAAGAGTAAAATCGAAATCGAATTTCATCAAGAAAACCTTTCCACTTTCCAAGTGGCAAATTGCGAATAAGCGTCCACGAAAGCCAAAGGGAGATCACTTGAGCGCTCAAACCAAAAACTTCTTTTGTTTTGCTGAATTGGAAAGAAGCAAACATGCCAACACAACACCAACTCACCATGCAGAAGACACGATCCAACAACATAAAGCTCAAATGAGTAACAAGAAAACTTCAATACCAAGGTAACATCCTTTTTTCAATTCCTCTTTTAGGAATAAAATTTCTCTCAGACATTGGAATTCAATTCATCGCATACCACGGGCTCAAACCTCTTAATTTAACAACCTCAAATTAGGCTTAAACCAAATACATCATCCACACCTTTGTGGAGAGACTCTATTGATTCCATGAACACTCTGGACCACTCCTTCAGCGATGACATTAATTTGATAGAAGGCACCAAAGCCCCTCAAAACCCATGCAATCTCATCACCTCCAACTTTCAAGAATATCACATCGAATTTTGATTACACCCAGCTCATGAACTACAACAAAGGGTTCTATCGACAATCATTCCACTACTCAGTACTCCAGTTTTCTATCTCCTCTACACACCAATCTTTGGGTGACCAAAAGTTTAGTATGAAAACGGAAAGCCCAAATTTAACCTCAGAGACCTCTACAACGAATTCCTCTTATAACAAATAGTGAAATCATCGGATTAAATCTCTATGATCCCCACAATTCCGATATACTCACTCATTGACATCATCAGAATCACTCATACCACATCGCGATACTTTCAATAGTGTTCTTGTATAAAATTGATTACGATTTCCATACATTTGATAATCCCCAACATTTCAACATGAACCAAGGTTCGGAACTACACTATACCATAGGTCCTACTTAGTCGAACAATATACGATTTTACCTCGAAACCAAACATTCCATCGAATCAACTTCCTCCAAGAGATTGAGTCAAAACCAACTCATCTTCTATTACTACTCCAATATTTGGGTAGCAAAAACTCACCCCTACAATCACTTAACCACCACCAAACAAACAACAACTTACGAGTTGTAAAACTTTCTGACACAAAGCGGTTGATCCTTTCTCAAAAGAAAGAGGCGAACAAGAACAAATTTCACAACACGGAAAATGTTCTGTTCACGGTGAGCACGAGACCAAAAGAAATAATCGTAGCGAAGATGCGGGAAAGCGAAAATTGAGTTCACCGTGGAGTGCACGCATCCTCGAAAGGGAATAGCAAATAACCACCAACAAGAAGAATGACATTGCGATTGAAACTCGACAACTCTTGAGTGAAAAGAGCAAAAGTTTATGAACAATTCGAATAACTACAAGTTACAAAACTTGACTCAAATTCTCAAATATTCCTACTGCACTCTTTCCCTTAACACTGAAATTAATTCTTTGACTAACATCGCTTTGCCACAACGTACAAGATAAGATCTTTAGTCCAAACCACAAGGACTAATTAAGAACCAATGAAATTCTTCCATCGTCATATTTGTTGAACAGTTCAACTACACAAGAAACATGAGATCCAAATAATCTCGACCACCAAACTCGAGACATTTCCAATTACAGGATTTCGCGAAACGCAAGTAGATTATTCTCCTCTTAAAGGAACCAACATAAGTTCTTTGATTGCAACCTCACGTTGCCAACTCAGACCAAAGAGCCTTTAAAATTAAATCACACAAATCTCTTAAGAAGCAACAGGACAATCCAATACCTTAATTTATTTAAAATAATTTCAGCTACCAGATGATTCATGGGCTCAAAGAAAATATCACGAAAGCTAAACTTGAATTATTCTCATCTGAACGATATCACCAAAGGCGATCAAATTACTATGGGTATTAACATCAATTTCACAACAACAATTAGAAAACACTTCAAAAGACCCACGTGAAAAGAATGAATTGATTCTTTCTCAAAAGAAGAGACAAATGGAAACGATTTTCACCAACTAGAAAACTCATCCACCACTCGCACTGAACACGGGACCAAGGAAGAAACCAATTAAGCAATGAACTTATAGAACATAAGTGGAGTCCACAGTTGAACACTTAAGCCTCACAAGAAGAGAATATCGAACCTTAACAGAGATAAGAACAAATAAGTACTCAAATCAAAGCACTTGCATTCTTGAAGAACCATTATAACTTTGCAACATATCGCTACTCGATAAACTTCATTTACCACATAAAGCTTGAACCCCCAAAGGATCATGAACACAAAATTTAAAATTTGATCATTTAGGAAATATCACCATAGGTGATCAAATTACTATAAGAGTTAACCTCATTCTCCCATTTTGTGATTCAAAAACATCGACAACATATACTAGTACCAAGAATCATCAAACTTTATTACTCCATCCTAAAACTTCCCAAAGGGAACACAAACAAAAGGTTGAAACAAATTTATTATAACAAGACTATGCTAAGCAATAACAATATCACAAGGCACGATATCAAAGACTACTTACGAAATTCGTCTACTCCTTTGTGGGTGTTGCTCTACACCTTCTTTAGCGCTCAAAACAAATGATGATTGTATTAATCATGTATGAACATACGGTACTAATTCCATTTGCAAACACATAACCATATATAAACATAGAAATCATTTCAAAACATGATTAAAGATTCACTAACATAATTTTCTATAAACAAGGTTTCAGAATCGATACAAGCACCCATCCAGGTCCTTTATACAAGTTTCAACAATTTTAGCATACCATGGAATAGATAAATCTAGCTCTTATGTAAGATCTATAGGTTACGAGCAGATATGGGCAGTCTTTATTTAACATACTGACATGTATCAAATACAAGGATATTTCAAATTAATCAATTTCACCTTCATAGATGGTAGTTAAGAATAAGCGATTTGCACCATGCTAATAACCCAACTTGATAACTCATATCGTAACAATCTATTCGCTTAGTTATAACTTCTCATTTTAAGCATGACAAGACATCACAAAGGATTCTAACACCTTCTGCTGAGAAAAGAGAGACTTCAAACCTCAACGCTCAAGTAATCCAAAAGAAGCGCATAAAGCCAAAGCTTTCCGGGCAAAGCGAACTTACGGAGGAAACTCTCACTAACCAAGCTATCAAGCGAGTAAATGAGTCATTCTTTTTCAATGAGAAGAAGGAGCAACCAAGAAAACATCAATCTTGCCAATTGACAACGATCATAAGTAGTAAAAGCAACTCAACGATCGAAAAGCAATAATTGTTTGAGAACCAAGAGGGATCTATGGAAAACCATAACTATCATGGACCACAAACCGGAGAAATTCATCAACCACCACGGGACAAGAATTGCCAAATTCGAAATGAAAGAAGAGAACAACTTTCTAAAGTAACTCATACTTAGTACCAAGCGATGATACTGGGGTAACTACTCCTCTAATCACGTCTGCGAGCGGTGGTGTAACTGGTGAATCGGAGTAACAACCACGACCTCCACTTCTTATCATCATTAACAACACGCTTCACCAAAATACTCAATTATGAATATGCGGGATCATCTCACGACAATCAAAGTATTAGTTCATAGATAATGAATATCATAGTAGATCATAGATTAACAACAAGAAAGATAATACAAAAGCAACTCAACAATTGCTCAACGAATGAAACATAACAATAGAAATGCGAAGCAATAGATTCCCAACCCCACCTACGTACACGATGTGTCATTTTAATGTTCTTCTATTAACCACGGACCTAAAGCCCGCTCGATACCAAGCTGTAACACCACAGCTGTCAGGAAGCCAAGATGTCACCTAAAACATCTAACATACATCCATAATGCGGAAGAATTTGAAACAAGTATATCAACTAAAGACAGACATTAAGTTAAGCGAGGATATGATGAAGGTATCCTTCCTTCACCTTTTAAGTTATTTAATTCGATCATCAATAAAGAAGGTTCACACGCAGATAATAAATCAACATCCATGTGGAGAAGGTATCCTTCCTTCACCAATTATAATTTAATTATTACAGTTCA
The DNA here is from genome assembly GCA_036346255.1 of Ampelocalamus luodianensis. Taxonomy (NCBI): domain Eukaryota; kingdom Viridiplantae; phylum Streptophyta; class Magnoliopsida; order Poales; family Poaceae; genus Ampelocalamus; species Ampelocalamus luodianensis. The sequence goes on from CM070635.1 coordinate 20,899,433, forward strand.
TCATCAACGAATGTAAGATAAAACTAAATTTAATCTTGAACATGAATAGGATGATGTGAGCAGTAGTGCGTGTCTACTCCTCCCAAGTGAGCCAACATCGGGGTTACCTAAAATAAACAAATAACGCAAGAGTGAGTCCATGACTCGGCAAAGTCTGATGAAAGAGAAAGAACACATATACAAGCAGGACATCACCATTTAAGAATGCGAACCTTGCATCGAGTGAACACTTATGAAAACATGAAATGAATGAATGTAATCAAGGATGGACTGCACACATGCATATCTTAGGTATAGTGAGTGACACACCGTCGGTGTTCACTTAAGCCCGCACCTTAACAAAAGTGCGGGGATCCAAGTCCTATATGAAGAACGTTTCATATAGGTGTCCAAAGCCCATCTTTGGAATTGATGGGTCTTACGTGCCCATCTTTGGAATTGATGGGTCTTTCAATCCACTCCGTGGGCGGGACATGACAATGTCCAAAATTGCCCACATTGGAATGGTGGGACTTACAATCCACTCCGTGGACATAACATGAATAAAAGGATGCATGATATGAACATGAGCAGTGATAATACCATCTCTCATTATATACTCCACATAATGAAAGAACATAACCAATTCAGCATCTCGGGTAACACAATATGTCACACTATATTCATGAAAACATTCACAATCATAACACTCAAAAGCAACAAAGTACTTGCCTTCCGGCGTTGCGTGCGTTAGCGAACAACGATGGCGCTCCTAAACCGGTAGCCTCGTGGCCTAAACAATTAAATAACCGAAATAAGAACAACATAGAATCCAACCCGAATTAATAGTCTATAATACCCCCCTTGAACTCCCAAGGAATCACCATAAAACCTAATCTGAAAAACAGGCTGCAACCCAAAAACGTGTCGGGACAGCAGCACGAAAATGACAGTAGTTAATGACGTGGGACTCGAAATGAGATGAGTCCAGATCCTACCTCATCTTAACGAACATATCTATAACATTCAAGTTGATGAGATTTCCCAATTCGGCCAATAAACTTCTCTAATAAAGAAAACAAAACAGCAGCACAGCTTCTGTCTGAACAAACAGGACAGTAATACTAAAACAACCATAACTTTTAATCTACAACTCCGAATTGAGCGTTCTTTAACAATCTGAAAAGGTTATGAAATTACCTACAATAAACTAGTTGGCACAACATTCAAATTTTGCCTTTAACAAAAAGTGGCACACGGGTCAAAACTAAAGATAGAAACTGACATACAATCTGGACAGACTGACATACAATCTGGACAGTCACAAAGAAAAGTGCATAACTTTTGATCTATAACTCCAAATGAAGTGTTCTTTATCAATCCTGAAAGCTAGTGATATCACCTTCAAAATTTGTTATGGGCAAGACCTCTGAATCACCCTCTAACTAGGCCATAAATCAACCTATACAGAGACTGCTAATTCTCGTCAGGATTCTGGACAGCAGATAGTAAATCTATCATAACTTTTGACTCGAAAGTCGGAATTCAGTGTTCTTGGCGGCCACCGAAAGCTAAGATCAATATCTACAAAACTCTAGGAGATGGAAAACCCAAATTCGGCCTCTAAGATCACGAAACAGGCCACGCAACATTCAGGACAGAACTGAAATTCTAACGGCAGCAATTCAATCCAATCAAACTAATCGAATTCGCATCGAAACAATCTAAACAGCGAGGAAATCGATCATTACCCTTGTAGAACCATCGGAGATCGCTGATCAAATCCACGAAGAAATTCTCCTTCAATCCTCTCTTCCTTCCTCTTCTTCTTCTTCCCACGGTCGGCCACAAGCAGCAGGAAAGATTGCGCCGGGGAGAGGAGGAGCAGCAAGCGGCGAGGCACTGTAGCACGCTGCTACTGTAGCATGGGGCTACTGTAGCACGGCGGCTACTGTAGCAAATGGGGCTAGGGTTTGGTCCCCTCCCCTTGCCTTCTAATGGGCTGCCGGCCCACTCATGGGCCTTGGGCCACTATGGCGGCTCCTCTTCTCGAATATGGGTTGGCGGCCCATACTTCTCCTAAAATTCTGAATTTTAACTTATTTCCTCTCTAATCTTACGGCATTCGATATCGAATAATCGGGTATTACAACAACATAGTTGCTACCACTGGCGATGAAATTCTAGACATCGCTTCATAAATCATAACTTTACATCCCTCAACCAAAACCAATATTCTTGCACTCTATGGAAAGCTTGAGCAAAAACCTACAATATTTATAAGATAGACAAACTTGAAACATGACGTAGATAGCCCAAACCTCCCTCGCAAGGCTTAACATCACACTAGATTGAAACATGGCAATGATCAAACCACCAATCCCGCTAATGATCTTCCCTAAACCTTGATGAAACACCAATCTAATAACGCAACAAAGGTTCTCAGGTCGTTACCCCTCAAAAACGGATGACGGAGATCACAGGAACACGAAGCTCTAATTTCTTTTTCCCTTTTCTTTCTCCTTGTTCTCCCTTCTTCCTTCTTCCACTGCAAGATGGACACCCCTTTACCAACGCATACATTGCAACACTCTGTACATACGTTGCGAAGTAATATTATGGCTACGCATGATATGCGTTGCAAAATCTATTCGTCATAAATCATGTGAATGGCTACAGATAACATATGTTACGAAGTAATACTATGACCACGGGTACCGGTCCAGCGCTATACACGAGCTTAGGCCCAATTCTAGTTCAATGAAAATTGAATATTTTGTGAACTCCCAAAACTATTTTCGTCTCCCTCCAATCCTTCCCTCTATTTTTTTCTCGCATCCTTTTTTATCACACCATTTTCCCTCCCTCACAATCTCGGTCCACCAATTTTTTTAGTGCGGTTGAGTATCCAAATTCCTGACGTCAAAACCACGGTCCACCACATCCATCCATTCATGATTCATCCGGTCATCCCGCTCCCGCACGCGCCTTGTCCTCCCTCCGCGCTCAACTCCCTTCCCCTAACCCTCGCCACGCATTCCTCCTCCCTCCCGCGCCCGCTCCGCGCCCGGCTCCCGCCCCTAACCTCGCGCGCGTTCCTCCTCCCTCCCCGGCCGCCGCCTCCTTCCCCTCCCGCGGTCCTCCTCAATCGCCATCTACCGACCTCCCACCGTAGCCTCCACCTCGGCCTCCTCCTCCCTCCGCCACCTCCCTCCCTCCCTCACCTCTCCTTGGCTCCCTCCTCATCTCTCGCCTTCTCCCACCCGCGCCCTCCCCGCGGCGTCCCTCCTCCTCACCGCTCTGTGAGAATCAGAGGCCCAAGGTCACGCACATGGCCACCGTTGTGCGGATCCACTTGCCTCGGCGACAACGGCGCAGTATTAACGATGGGCTCCTTTTCGATGATTTGCATTTTCATCAAGAGAAAGATAATTTAGGGTTTGTTCATGCGGTTTGTGCGTGAGTGCAGTGTTCAAGCAATATTTCGAGGAGTTGGAGGACTCTCGAGGATAATTTCGTCATAGTGGTAAGCCAATGTTTGCAGTGGTTTAACTTTGGTGGAATTGTTGGGATCGATACAAGGGGATGTCCACTTTTTGTGTATGTAGTATGAGTTGCTTGTGAAATGATGGATTTTGGTTACCCACAATACACCAAGGCAAAGATCTTGAGTGAGTTCATTAAGACAGACGCATACTGAGGATGGAGGTCTCACAGAGGCCACCCATGGTCGTGACAATGCCGTCTCATGGCGGAGTGAGGATTCGGTACAAACTATCAAACCTATATTTTCCCGGGTTTTCTTGGATGTAGTGGAGAGTGTTAACATTCTCGTTAACAACAATGGGCAAATTGTGAGATCGGATGTTGTTGGTGCATCAAGATGCGTACATATTTGAGGTGAGTTTGCAATGCCATTTGTGGAATTAGCGGTATGATAATATGAAGTGCTTCTAGTGTGGAATTCAATACATAATCGCATTACTAAAGAGTAAAGACAGCAAATTATGGGATCTCACTAATAAATGAAGTACCTAGCCTATTTTTATGTCCTTTTAGAGGATATTAATTAGACAGTGAACAATTTGAGTGGTGACCTAAGTCTAGTGCCTATCATGCATGCATGAAATGGGTACATCCAAGAACAAGTTAACATTGGCTCTACTCCACTGGGTCAAAAGTTAGATGGTTTAGATCATCAAGTGATGAGCCAAGGTTCATCAACACTGTAAAATTTGATAGCAAGGAGAATGCTCCCATCCTTCTCATGGTCCATGGTTATGGTGCTTCGTAGGGGTTCTTCTTTAGAAAATTAGCTTGATGACACTCGGAAGTGTTTGTCTATTGACTATTGTTACAGAAATGTCTCATGCATTTCTAACAATGCTTTATGTTGTTCTTTTAGTTATTCCACATTATGTCATGTTTCATAGCATTGAATTTTCCATTTCCTTTTGCAGTTGGGGTGGATCAAGCAGACCTGACTTCACCTGTAAAACTACTTAAGGTTAGATACAGATACTTTATTTGTTGCATGGCTTTGTAAGATGTTGCTAGATATTTTATGATCCTACTGGTGGCCCTTAGCTGCCATTAACTATTATTTTTGTTGTTGAGCATGCCATGGACTCTAATTTTGAGACGAAACATCTTGGGATGCTCCCTTTTCTATTGAATTTTAGGTGATTTTGTTTGGTACTAGGACAAACCCTAATTGAAACTATCATAAAAAAAATTCATCCAAATAATTAACACATAAATGTTTTTCATGTGCAGATTATTTGTGGGTCATTCTATGTCCATTAACTTTGGCATTGATAGGCCTGTTAGGTTGGCATGTTTCAGATCTTCTTTGGATGTTTCCTTGTGTGTTACTGACAAGTTTGATGTGGATGCCAAGAAGAGCTAGGGGGAGGAGAAGTTGCTTGTCAGGGAATCGTTGTTCCAAGGTTCAGCGCTAACCTACAAGAGGAGCCGGGTGCCGAAGCTAGAGCCTAAACCCTATGATGTGTTGGAGCAGCAGGTATAATCTTTTTTATGTACGGTGCTCTTTTTAATTTTGTTACTTTAATATTGTGATTTTGTTCATTCCTAATGGTGCATTAATGGACTCTAATTTTTTCTTGTAGGATGATAAGATAAATGGATTATGCTATGGATGATATGTTGAATATGCAAGGTGGAGAATGGTGACATAAGCAGATGAATCTTATTACGTTTAGATTTCATTCTGTTAGAAAATGATGTTCAAGTAAAATATTTATATCATGTCTTATGTAGATGGTTCTCTATGTAATACAACAATTTTGTTTTTAATATATGAGTGTTCTTTTTAATCATGCTACGACCGGTAATGATTTTTTTGCTTTGATTTCTACACACTTAAAATCGTTGTAGCAACCTAATTATATCTGTTACCAAAATAGCAAAGTCATCTGTATGGTAAATACCAACGCTTCTATGTGTTGTGACAATATAATTATATCCATTGTCAAAATAGTAAAAGTCATCCATGCATGATAAATACCAACGCATACAAGTGTAGTTACAACCTGATTATATCCGTTGCTACTTCACAACGCCTTTTCATATATATTACCAACGCTTGTTTATCTGTTGTAATAGACTCTCGCAACGGCCTCAATGGCAACACATACTAAATGCGTTGGTATAGACCCTAACAACATTTATTTGGACTTCTACCAACGCATATATACGTTGCTAAAGGGGTGTTCATGTTGTAGTGTTCTCTCTTCTTCCTTCTTCTCTCCTCTACCCTCTCCCTGACAGCATGCGATGTAGGGCAGCATCAGCGCTAGCAGCTCCCTCCGACAGCAGCAGGGGCTCGCGGTAGCGGCGCAACAGCACACGTTAGTGACACAGTAGTAGCCCGACAACACGCGGCAGCGGGGCAATGGCGCGGCAGAGCTGGCGGAGGCGACGGGTAAGGCAGGGGCAGTGGCTAGCTTCGACTAGGGCAGGGGCCCAATCCCCTCCCCTTTTATGTGTGCGCACGGGGGCATGCATGCCGAGTCGACCTTGGACTTGGGTCGGCCTGGCCCGATCACTCTTTCTCCCCTCCTCTTTTGTAACATCCCAAGTTTTTGTTTTTGGAGTAAAACTATTAAAATAAAATTTAAAAGAGTTTTCTTGAATTTTCTAGATTTTAAAATGATTTTTCCTATTTACTAAAAATAAAAATAATTTATGTGCAAAAATAAAACCAACTTTAATTTTGAAATAATTATATTAAGCTCAAAATGTCTTAGGGAATTTCAATGAATTTTTCCAAAAAAATTTGAGCTTTATTTGGTATTTTTTCTTTTTTTTTTCTTTTTTTGTTATTTATAATATTAAAAAATCAATTTAAAATTACCTAATCGTCTCTGGGCCAAAACCCTTCTTACCCAGTCAATTTACTTATTTTTTCGGCCCACGACCCGTTTTCTATTTCCTTTCTTTTTCTCTGACCAAGCCAGCCCATCACACATCGCGCTGGCCTACCTCTCCGCTCAGCCCAGTCCACCCCGCGCCAGGATGCCTCCCTCCTCTCGGCCCAGCCCGACACCATCTCCCTCTTCCTCTCTCTTTCTCGCTGACAATGGGGCCTACCTGTCGGTCATCTCCTTCCTCTCATCGCCGTCGCCACTGCCATGGCTACGCCCACGAGCTCTTCAATGCGATTGTTTCTCCCCGTTTACTTGCGCATTGGATGGCATTGAAGACCCCCCATTCCATCCAGCTGAACTCCAACTGTTTTCCCTCGCATTAATGTGCAATTGCACCCACGACCGCCACAACCCTCGCCATCGTGCGCCCCCTTCGTTGAACCATCGCCCTATAAAAGGGACCACTAGGATTGCCTCCCTTCACTTCTCTCATTGCAAGCACAACTCTCTCCCTCTCTTCTCGCTGGAATTCATCCTTTTCCTCATCGGCATCTGAGCACCACCATCGCCAATTCCTCTGCTCTCCATGGAGTTTTGCCATCTTCGTCACCTCCATCTCCTTTGCCATCTCACGTTCTAGTCAGTGCACACTTCTTCATTACCGTAGCTGAGATCTGCACTGCTACTTCTTCCTTGTTGTCAGCCATATCCATCCTCCTCTAGTCCCACTCAAGAAGCATCAGAATAAACTGTGAAATGCTTCCCAGGCTCAGGGAGGGTGAGAACAGGGGAAGTCGCCAGCTTCTCCTTCAAAGTACAAAAAACTATGCTTACAATCATCGATCCATTGGAAATTCACACTTTTCTGTGTGAGCTGAGACATTGGCTTGGCAATAATGGAGAAATCTTTCATGAAACTCCAGTAATAACCAGCTAACCCTAGAAAACTCCTTACTTCATTGACATTAGATGATCTCTTCTAGTCCACCATTGTAGAAACCTTGCTGGGGTCAACTAAGATATCTAGTGGGTTAATTATATGACCCAGAAAGCCTACTTATGAAATATAGAACTCACACTTCTTTAATCTAGCATAAAACATGTTCTCTATTAGAGTCTCTAGCACAAGCCTCAAATGTCGCTCGTGACCCCCTTCGGTCTTGTAATAGATGAGAATATCATAAATGAACACCACCACAAAGTAATCTTGGTACTTGTGCAACATGCTATTCATCGTTTCCATAGAAACATCAGTGACATTCGTTAGTCCAAAAGAGACAACGTTATATTCATAATGTCCATACCTTGTGGAGAAAGCATTCTTTTCAATATCTTGCTCCTACACGCGGATTTGATTATACCCAGACTGAAGGTCAATTTTGGGAAACACTTGTTGTTGGAACCCTAGGTATGCAACCCCGGGACCCTCTGTGCATTCTGAACTAGTCCCATGATCAGTAGCTAGCTCGCACAGTTGCAACATTGATATAATCATAACCATACAACAAGATTAAGATAAAGCAGACAAATTAATATTAATATTAGCAAAAGACCTTATGGTCAAGTCTTACAAGTTTGCCACGCAGGGCTCGACACCAGAAGTTAACTTGCAGTGGAAACAAAATATCTCGTGGAGACCATTCGACATGCCCACAGGTAATCGAGTGGAGGACGCGACCTAGTTCACAAAGTCTTCAAGATACTCATCTTCATAATACTCTGAGTTCCCTGGTTCTTCTGTGGGGATTAATCACACAGGGCACAAGTCGTGAGTACTTTGAATGTACTCAGCAAGTCATAGGGAGATGTATGCAATTATTATTCATGCGAGGCTAGACAAGACTAGCTTTATGGCTATTTTGCAGAAAACAATATTGACAATAAATACAATAAGTAGATTAAAAACACAATTTAAAAGGTTAATACATAAGTAATCAAGTTTCTTGGAAAACAACCAGAGATCATCCCAACCATTCCATCCAAACCATCATTCCCACCATTTTAAGGAAAGCATCTACCTCTTGCGTGAAATCTCCGGGCATATCCATAACTAGGGACACGGCTATTCGAATAGTTTTTTCCACTCTGCAGAGGTTGTACAGCTTTACCCACAAGAGATAATTGACTTATAATGTCCGTCTAACACACTGTCGAAGGTGTGCGACTAAATTATTATCACAAGGCTTTTATAAAGCTGTGTTTTGACTCGGTTCTGCTCGCCAAGGATTCGTCGTTACAGGTCCCCTCTTGCGCCATTCTCAACCTAAACAGAACCAAATCAAAACATAGCTAATTAGTTGGCCAAGTCCACCCCATCCTGGACATGTGGTTACACGGTATGACCCAGATCAATAGTTCAAGGTTAAGTCCTTAGTTGGCTGCTCATGCGAGATTAATCCACGTCCCAATGTGCGTTACGGCACCCACACTCATCACCACCCACTCGCCCATGCATAAAGTATTTTCGGTTCAACCCGACCAAAGATCACCTTAGCCTTGGCACAACATCTTTTAATAATAGTAGCTGTGCCATGATTCTATAATTCATTTAGTCATGTTTAATCATACGAGCATGTGATCATGAGTCCCAACGTACAACTATAGCATGGCTAAGCATATTACGATACCCGTGTTGGTAGTTTATCAATGTCCAACTAAAATAACCCATCTTATGGGGTTCAAGGGTTTATGTCATTCGAGGATACATGTTATTTGAAATTTATCAAAGAGGCATACATCAATTAGGCAATTATTTATTTCTGAAACCATTTAATATAAAACTAGCGATACATGTTTATATCAAACAATATAGTTTTATAAAGTGGGTTCAATATGATCAAAGGTATATGACTTGCCTTCGTTGAAGTGTTGAGGAACTTCGGTCGTCGGGTCCAAGAATTCGTCGGGAACGCCAAAATCTACGCGCGCGAAAAGAGCCAAATAAATACAAAAATTCCAAATAAAATCCAAAAATTACAAAATTAGAAGCGAAAGAGAGGGGCTGAATTTATATGAATTTAGAACCAAGAATCGATGGAATCGGATTTCGTATGAAGGAAAACGAAAATCCGGAAGTTTGACTTCACATGAAATATAGAAAATGATCAGACATAAATAGTGCAAGCTTAGGCAAAAATGATGGCGCCGGTGAGGGAAAGGAAGGGATGGCCGACGAACTAGCAAAATAGAATCCCAAGAGTGAGACGGACCCAATGGTAGTGGTTGCGTCGGCGGCGGAGGTCCGGCGTGACGGCAGTGCGGCGCGCAAAAAGGTGCTCAGGGGAATAGTGGCGCTGGTGAACCGATGATGTTTCAGAGAAAAGGAAGGGAGCACGACGTAGAACGTCATGAGGCGAAGCTAACGGCAGCGACCACGTCGCCAGGGGATGATCGACGGTGTCAAAAACGACGACGGAAGGCTATTCGGCCCAGGACGGAAATATCTTGATTGCAGAGAAACGGAAGCGAGAGAGTGGGGCGAATTCTGAGAGGTAGAAGGGGAGGCCGAGGGGCACCTCGTGACGTGGGTGGCTTGGCAAATGGACGATCGGAGATGGAGAACCGAGGTGGAGTGTAAGGAATTAATCTTGCTACATGTTTGGTGTGTACGTGAGTTTGCATGTAGAAGCATACATGGAGTTGGTTAGTTGTGAGCTACAAGCACAGTGTCTATCTTCTTCCTACCTTCTTGCAAAGTTCCTACCTTCTTGTAAAATACTCAAACGGACTCGTATGCGAAAACTAATCTCATGGATGGGATGCTAAAGAGAAGGTGAACACAATGGCGTGACATGCATAGGCAGATTTTTGGTTTTTGGTGGTGTTTGGAAAGAGAGAAGGTGATGGAATAAATATGTGTTGAGGTCATGAGAGAAGAAAGAATGACTAGAAGTTGGAGTTGCTAGTAGTGTTGTGCAAATACGAAGGAAGGAGGAGTTAGTTGCATTGGCATGCACGCAACCTCTCTTGTACATGCAAAAAATACATAACTCAGTGAGTGAATAATGTGAGAACACTAGCAGAGAAAAGATGTGAGGCTGTGCAGCGTCACCAAGCTCTCTCGTGTGTTCCTTGGCATCATCTTCTTGTGCGCGTGTTCCAGATACTAGTGTGCATGAGTTGCATGCTTCTCTGATCATGTGCATGAAGTGGTACACATGCATGCAGCACTAGAACACTAGAACGTGCACGCGTGTGAATTCAAGAGAGAGGAAGCAAGATGGGAGGTGAGGGAGCTACTGGTTTGAGCTTGCTCTGGTGGGGAGCTTCGGTGCTTGCGCTAGCAGCGGAGAGTGGCAAGGGGCATGAGCATGGGGAGCTAGTGGGGAGGGAGCAGCATGGGAGGGGAGCTGCTGCAGCGACACGGGCTGCCATAGCGGCATGGGGAGGGCTCGGGTGGAGCAGTAGCGGGGCAAGGGGCAGGAGGTAGAGGAAGGTGGAGCTCATGGTTGGAGAATGAAAATGGAGTGGAGCTCACGGTGGTGGCTGCTAACTACAGGCTTCGGTTTGGTTGGGCAAGGAGAAGAGCAGCTGCTGGGGCTTCGGTTTTTAGAGAGGAGGAGGGGAGAGATGGAAGGCGCTGGCTTTGTAGAGAGGGGGAGGAGGAAGCATTGGGAACAAGGAGAGCCGCTGCCGCCTGCAGCGGCATGGGGAGGGCAGCAGGAGGTGGCGTGGGGAGCAGGAGGTGGCAGCAGGAATCCCAGCAGGAAAACGGGCATGCAAAGATGGCAGGGCATGGAACATGGCATGGGGAGCAGGAGGCAGCATGGGGAAAAGGCTGCCATGGCGTGGGCAAAAGCCAAAAGCCACGGGAGAGAGATGAACAACAAATAGGAGCAAGGGAGGGGAGAGAAAATAAAGAAAGAAAGTCCGAAAAAAATTAAAATAAATTCGAAAAGAATTTATAAAATACTTTGGAACTTGAATATACTAAATAAGATAATTTTGGATTTTTTTAAGTTTATTTTAGCCAATTAAAATGTGTTTCCTTCAGAAATTCAATTTAAGCTTTAAATTAAACCGATAAAATCCAAACGATTATTATTTTTATTTTTTTAAAGCTTCAAAATAGACCATCAATTTAAATTAAATTTTTCAACAAATAAAATAATTTTTGGGGAGGACAGAAATGAAATAAAACAGACCTGGTTGCAAGAAACAGCACCGGCTTGAATAAAATCCAAAAACCTCTTTTTGAATTTAATTAGGGTTCGACTTAATCATTTAAATGTTTATATTTTCTAAAGTTTCAATTTAAGCTTTACTTAATTCAATAAAATGCAAAAGGGTTCATTTTAATTTTTAAGCTTCGAAAAGACTCCGATCTTCGAGAAAACTGAAAAGAAATAAATAAAACTCAAAGGACATAACAAGGTCTTGGAAAAAGAAAATCCAAGATAAAAAATAGAAAATCAAATAAATATTTTTTATTTAATTTGAGTTTTATTTACTCGTATTAAATTATTTTTAATTTATGAAATTTTCAGGTTAAGCTGTAGCAATTCAATAAAAATCAAATGGTTATTTTTATTTTAAAATCTTTTCAAAAAGGCCTAAAAAATAGGATGTTACACTTGTCCTCCATTCAACTGATCAAACAAGTCTTCACTGCGAGGCAAATGATATTTGTTCTTGATTATCACATGGTTGAGAGTACGATAATCGATACATATGCACCAACTCCTATCTTTCTTTTCTGTCAATAAAACAGGAGCTCCTCAAGGTGACACACTATGCTAGATAAGGTCTTAATTTGGAAAACAAATTATCCAATTTCTTCTTCAATTCCTCATGAAAAGGATGTTCCAAATGATACGGAGACAAGGAAATACATCTAAGGCCTTGGTTGGGAGCCCGATTCCCGGCTGGGATCCCCGCCCGATCCCGTGGGAGAAAAGCCCCGTGGGAAGTTTCTCCGGGTTTGCGAACTGGTCGTTTGGATAGCTCTGCAAGGTGGATTCCCCGGCTCAACCCCCCTCGTTTCCACCGGGAAAAATCCTCTAGTCCCCACGTCGGGAAAACTCTCCGCGACCGTCTCCCTCGACCGCCTCCGCCTCCCCACGTCGGAGAAAACTCTCCGCAACAGGCGACCGCGACCGCCTCCGCCTCCCTCGACAGCCTCGACCTCCGCCTCCCTCGCTCGCTACCACCTCCACGGCGTGCTTCCTCCTCCAGTCCTCCCACATCTCGCGGGACACGACGCCTCCTCCTACCACTCTGGCCAGTCAGCGAAGCATCGTCCTTCTCCGGCGCGATGGGTCCTCGGTTGTTGTAAGATCCGCCTCATCTTCCTCCCTGCTCCTCGTCCTCTTGCTCTTCTTTCACGAGATCAGTGCGAAAGACTGAAAAGTTATGATATTCGCGAGTTCCAGCATTTGTTGAGAGGATAATGAATTCGATTTCTTGCGGTGGTGACCAATTCACACTACTACAAAAACGTCATCACAGACGGTTCTAAACCGTCATCACGAGCGGTTTTGTGAACCGTCTGTATTTATGCGTGCGTGATAATGGCGTTCATCACTGACGGTTTTCAAACCGTCAGTGAAAATAGCTATCGCTGACGGTTATTAACTAGAACCGCGTGCGTGATAATTAATCCTGAGCGGTTCTTGTTCGAACCGTGCGTGATAGTTCATTTTCACGAGCGTTTTTAACAAGAACCGTCGTGATAGTAATTATCCGTCGTGATAGTTTTTGTATTGCAAAAAAATCAGCATACGTTGTTTCCATTCTACATAGAACGTTGTTTGCAGCACAATGTGGAGCACCGTGCTATCTAGCACACCCAAACATGATCATCAAGAACCCACCAAGACACATTGTGTAGCACACCATGCCATCTACAATTCCACCAAAGAAGAATAACCGGAATGCGACCTTAGGACCTTCGGCGGCTCTGATCCTTCCTTCCCTCCTCCCTTTTTCAGCATCCACCTCTCTTAGCATACATCATCACCAAGAACCCCACAGCTAGCGGCTTCACCCCCTTTTCATGCATAGAACAAACCACATCAATTAAAACATCAAAAGATAAATAATACTCAATATGAAACCAAAAAGGAAGGAGGGAGCAGAGGAGGCTGGCGGGTAGCTGCGTGGTGCGCTGTGTTAAGGGCCGGAGGCCTGCGGGTTAGAGGAGGCAGCACCCAGTGGAGCAAAGGAGGAGGGAAAGAAGGATGAGAGCCAACTTGAGGTGTAAGGGGGCCGAGGGAGAGGAAGACAACGTTGGGGTAGCTATAATATATAAGGACAGCGTCAAAATACTTTGCCTCCCGCGCACGCGTTCAAAAATTTTCGAACTCCCGCCTCCCGCGCTGCGAATCACAGACGGTTCCATACAAAAACCGTCTATGATGACATATCACAGGCGGTTCGTATTATGAACCGTCTGTGATAAGTATATCATCACAAACGGTTCTTAATACGAACCGTCTGTGATAATGACCTCATTACAGACGGTTGGTATTAAGAACCGTCTGTGACTTGAATTTTACCACGGCTTCAAATTTTTCTTACTCTCTGATTTTACCATGGCTTCAAATTTTCCTTACTCTCTGATTTTACCATGGCTTCCAATTTTCCTTACTCTCTGATTTTACCATGGCTTCCAATTTTCCTTACTCTCTGATTTTACCAAATCCTTTATGGTAGTAAAGCCGTGCAGCCGAGGACAACGAGTGTGGCCTAACTCCTGAAGCATAAGCCACAACTCCTCACAGAATCCTCCCTCCTTCTCAACAAGCAAATTGGCGCAACGCATCTACAAAATTTTGAAAATAAGAGAAGATCAGAAACCAAACAAAATGAATACAAAGACAAGAAAAGGATACTAAGATAGAAAAGAAAGTAGCAAAGAAACTTAGAAGTTTATAATTTAATTTTTAGGAAAATATGAATCCTTAAGGCTTGCCATTTCTAACTAGTTCACGTCCTACAGTCGACTCGGTTCTGATACCAACTCTGTCGGGACCGGATTTCTGAATCCGAACCCTTTGTGTATTTCCGCTTGGGCCCCATGATCGGTAGCTAGTGCACACAGTGAAAACATTGTTGATAACAAATTCGAATCACGAATAACAATAATAAATAACTGAGTACCGGCCTTATGGCCACTTATTACAAAAGAGGCCGAAAGACCTTGAGTCTTACAGCAGCAGAAACATAAATAAATAAACTCCGAGTGGTGGCCCATCAAAGTGCCCACCGGCATTCGACTGGGGAGCGCAACCTAGTACTCCGGGTGTCCTTCGTCAAAGCCACAAGCGAAGTAGTCGTAGTCCTCCGTGTCGATGAAGGCTTCTGAGATTTATTTATGAGTGTAGCATGTGAGTACATAAAGTACTCCGCGAGTCTTGGGAAACATGCATATGCATAGCTTTGACAAATGAGGCTTATATGGTTCTTTTGCACAAAGCAAATTTTTAAGTTCAAAACAATTTTCATAAAGCACATTTGACAAACGCAGTTTCAATAAATAAATTAATTGTATTACTAGTGGAGGTTCTAGCTACCAACCACTAGCATTAAGGCTCTAGCTGCCAGAAACTACCCAAGAGTCCCAACTTGTAACACCCTGACTATCCGGAAGCCAAGATGTCACCTAAAACATCTAACATACATCCATAATGCGGAAGAACTTGAAACAAGTATATCAACTAAAGACTGACATTAAGATAAACAGGACATGGTGAAGGTATCCTTCCTTCACCTTCTAAGTTATTTAATCTTGAACATCAATAAAGAAGGTTCACACGCAGTAATAAATCAACATCCAGGTGGAGAAGGTATCCTTCCTTCTCCAATTATAATTTAATTATTACAGTTCATCGTTAACGAATGAAATATGGAACTAAAATTTAGACTTGAACATGAATTTGATGTTGTGAACAAGTAGTGCGTGTCTACTCCTCCCAAGAGCCAACATCGGGGTTACCTAAAATAAACAAACAACGCAAGAGTGAGTCCATGACTCAGCAAGTACGATTATCAATAAGATAATCATTCAATATGAATAAGACAAACTCATCATCGAGTTCGATCACATCACAACCGATTACAAATGAAAACATGATATGAATGCTCAAAATCAAAGGAATGGACTGCACACATGCATATACGGTATAGCGATGAAACACCCGTCGGTGTTCACTCAAGCCCGCATCTTAACAAAAATGCGGGGATCCACTTCCGTATGAAGAACGTTTCATACGGTGTCCAACATTGCCCATCTTGGAGTTAATGGGTCTTACATGCCCATTCGGAATTAATGGGTCTTTCAAATCCACTCCGTGGACGGACATGACAATGTCCAACACCGCCACATTGGAATGGTGGGACTTGCAATCCACTTTCGTGGATGAAACATGCATAATGAATGCATAGAATGAAATACGAATATTGAAAGACATGATAACAAAACATGGATTCAACACATATGAAAGAACATAGACAATCCATCTTCTCTCGTATCATACCAAATCACAGCATGACCATATAAACATTCATCAATCACAATCATTAAGGGTGGCAATGTACTTGCCTTCCACGATGCGACGCGTTAGTCGGCAAAGGTGATACTCCTAAACCCGAGGCTTCACCTCCTAAACAAGTAAAATAATTTCAATAAGGACATAATATACCCAACACTACTAATCGATGCTAAACATCGCTTCTCGATGACTCTAGTCATTAATACAAAACTTAAAATGAAATCAACAATTTCTGACATAACTTAATTCTGGACAGCAGCACGGTAATTGACATATCTATTGGTCTGGAACTCGGAATGAGGTGAGACCAATTTCCATGGATTCTTAACTGACATATCTACAATACTCTGGTTGGGCAAAAGTTCAGATTTTGCCTCTAATAAAATTTGGCCCACGGCTCAAATCTGTTGACTGAATTAATAGATAGAAATATCGGCTAAATTAAAATATCCATAACTTTTGTTGTACAACTCCAAATTGGACGTTCTTTAACAATCTGAAAAGGTTAAGAAATTATCTACAATAACCTAGTTGGCACGACATTCATATATTGTCTTTAACAAAAAGTGGCACACGGGTCAAAATTAAAGATAGAAATCGACATACAAACTGGACAGACTGACATACAATCTGGACAGTCACAAAGAAAAGTGCATAACTTTTGATCTATAACTCCAAATGAAGTGTTCTTTATCAATCCTGAAAGCTAGTGATATCGCCTTCAAAATTTGTTATGGGCAAGACCTCTGAATCACCCTCTAACTAGGCCATAAATCAACCTATACAGAGACTGCTAATTCTCGTCAGGATTCTGGACAAAAGATAGTAAATCTATCATAACTTTTGACTCGAAAGTCGGAATTCAGTGTTCTTGGCGGCCACCGAAAGCTAAGATCAATATCTACAAAACTCTAGGAGATGGACAACCCAAATTCGGCCTCTAAGATCACGAAACAGGCCACGCAACATTCAGGACAGAACTGAAATTCTAACGGCAGCAATTCAATCCAATCAAACTAATCGAATTCGCATATGAAACAACCTAAACAGCGAGGAAATCGATCATTACCCTTGTAGAACCATCGGAGATCGCTGATCAAATCCCACGAAGAAATTCTCCTTCAATCCTCTCTTCCTTCCTCTTCTTCTTCTTCCCACGGTCGGCCACAAGCAGCAGGAAAGATGGCGCCGGGGAGAGGAGGAGCAGCAAGCGGCGAGGCACTGTAGCACGCCGCTACTGTAGCACGGGGCTACTGTAGCACGGCGGCTACTGTAGCAAATGGGGCTAGGGTTTGGTCCCCTCCTCCCCTTGCCTTCTAATGGGCTGCCGCCCACTCATGGGCCTTGGGCCACTATGGTGGCTCCTCTTCTCGAATATGGGTTGCGGCCCATACTTCTCCTAAAATTCTGAATTATAACTTATTTCCTCTCTAATCTTACAGCATTCGATATCGAATAATCGGGTATTACATTCTACCCCCTTAAATAGGATTCGACCGAATCCTCACACACGACCTACGTGAAAGGTCGGTTGCAACTAAAATTAATAACAGTAACATGTACTGATATGAACAAATCTGAATAATGCTCGTGCATGCGAGCCTCCAGCTCCTAAGTGGCCTCTTTCTCGGATGAGGACACCACAACATCTTGACGCAAATCGACGTCGTCTTAACACTCGTCCCGACACTTCCGGCTATACTCATCGGACGAGACTCGAAGGTAAGATCCTACTCGATGGTCAACGTTGTTAACGAATAACAAACTCCGGATCTCCGGTACTCACCCACACCAAATGAAACCAAAAGTGAGTACAACGTGTAGGAATCCGAGACGGTCTTAGCGAAACGACACTATCGAAAACAACCCAATGAACACAGGGTTAACCTTCTCCTTGAAGTCGAACCACACAACAAGCACATAGAGCACGGAAATCTTGTTCCACCTCTCCATTGAACTCTTCACGAACAAGGATCACCTCTTTTAACCGGAAACATACAATCGAATTCTTTTAAGCAAACTCTTTTACCTAAGCAAAACACATCTGAATAAGAAAAATTCACATCACAACTATACGTTACCAATCGAGCATCAAGAGTAAAATCCGAAATCGAATTTCATCAAGAAAACCTTTCCACTTTCCAAGTGGCAAATTGCGAATAAACGCCACGAAAGCCAAAGGGAGATCACTTGAACGCTCAAACCAAAAACTTCTTTTGTTTTGCTGAATTGGAAAGAAGCAAACATGCCAACACAACACCAACTCACCATGCAGAAGACACGACCAACAACATAAAGCTCAAATGAGTAACAAGAAAACGCTCAATACCCAAGGTAACATCCTTTTTTCAATTCCTCTTTTAGGAATAAAATTTCTCTCGACATTGGAATTAATTCATCGCATACCACGGGCTCAAACCTCTTAATTTAACAACCTAAAATTAGGCTTAAACCGAAATACATCATCCACACCTTTGTGGAGAGACTCTATTGATTCCATCAACACTCTGGACCACTCCTTGGTGATGACATTAATTTGATAGAAGGCACCAAAGCCCTCAAAACCCATGCAATCTCATCACCTCCAACTTTCAAGAATATCACATCGAATTTTCAAGACACCCGCTCATGAACTACAACAAAAGGGTTCTATCGACAATCATTCCACTACTCGGGTACTCAGTTTTCTATCTCCTCTACACACCAATCTTTGGGTGACCAAAAGTTTAGTATGAAAACGGAAAGCCCAAATTTAACCTCCGAGACCTCTACAACGAATTCCTCTTATAACAAATAGTGAAATCATCGGATTAAATCTCTATGATCCCCACAATTCGATATACTCACTCATTGACATCATCAGAATCACTCATACCACATCGCGATACTTTCAATAGTGTTATCAGATAAAATTGATTACGATTTCCATACATTTGATAATCCCCAACATTTCAACATGAACCAAGGTTCGGAACTACACTATACCATAGGTCCTACTTAGTCGAACAATATACGATTTTACCTCGAAACCAAACATTCCATCGAATCAACTTCCTCCAAGAGATTCGGTCAAAACCAACTCATCTTCTATTACTACTCCAATAGTCGGGTAGCAAAAACTCACCCCTACAATCACTTAACCACCACCAAACAAACAACAACTTACGAGTTGTAAAACTTTCAAAGACAAAACGGTTGATCCTTTCTCAAAGAAAGAGGCGAACAAGAACAAATTTCACAACACAGAAAATGTTACTGCATTCACGGTGAGCACGAGACCAAAAGAAATAATCTGTAACGAAGATCCGGGAAAACGAAATTGAGTTCACAGTGGAGTGCACGCATCCCTCTAAAAGGAATAGCAAATAACCACCAACAAGAAGAATGACATTGCGATTGAAACTCGACAACTCTTGAGTGAAAAGAGCAAAAGTTTATGAACAATTCAAATAACCACAAGTTACAAAACTTGACTAAATTCTCAAATATTCATAATGCACTCTCTCCTTTAACACTGTAATTAATTCTTTGACTAACATCACTTTGCCACAAAGAACAAGATAAGGTCTTTAGTCCAAACCACAAGGACTAATTAAGAACCAATAAAAATTCTTCCATACGTTATATTTATTGAGCAGTTCAACTACACAAGAAACATGAGATCCAAATAATCTCAACCACCAAACTCAAACATTTCCAATTACAGATTTTGAAAAGCAAGTAGATTATTCTCCTCTTAAAGGAACCAACATAACTTCTTTGGTTGCAACCTCGCGTTGCCAACTCAAACCAAAGAGCCTTTAGAGTTAAACCACACAAATCTCTTAAGAAGCAACAGGACAATCCAATACCTTAATTTATTTAAAATAATTTGATTACAGATGATTTAAGAGCTCAAAGAAAATATCACTAAAGCTAAACTTGAAATATTCACATCTGAACGATATCACCAAGGGCGATCAAATTACTATGGGTATTAACATCAATTTCACAACAACAATTAGAAAACACTTCAAAAGACCCACGTGAAAAGAATGAGTTGATTCCTTCTCGAAAGAAGAGACAAATGAAAACGATTTTCACCAACTAGAAAACTCATCCACCACTCGCACTGAACATGGGACCAAGAGAAGAAACCAATCAAGCAATGAACTCACAGAACATAAGTGGAGTCCACAGTTGAACGCATAAGCCTCACAAGAAGAGAATATCGAACCTTAACAGATAAGAACAAATAAGTATTCAAAATCGAAACACTTGCATCACTGAAGAACCATTGCAACATTGTAACATATCGTTACTCGATAAACTTCATTTACCACATAAAGCCTGAACCCCCAAAAGATCATGAATACAAATTCTGAAATTTGATCATTTAGGAAATATCACCATGGGTGATCAAATTACTACGAGAATTAACCTCATTATCACATTTTTGACTATTTAATAACATCGACAACATACATAGTACCAAGAATCATCAAACTTTCTTACTCCATCCTAAAACTTCCCAAAGGGAACACAAACCACAAGGTTGAAACAAATTTATCATAACAAGTTTATGCTAAGCAATAACAATATCACAAGGCACGCTAACAAAGACTACTTACGAAATTCATCTACTCAATTGTTGGTGTTGCTCAACACTTTCTTCAAGCTCATTAACAAATGATGATTGTACTAACCACGCGTATACATACGGTACTAATTCTATTTGCAATCACATAACCATTTATAAACATAGATTCACATTTCACCTTTGTTCGTAAATCATTTCAAAACATGATTAAAGATTCACTAACATAATTTCCTATAAACAAGGTTTCATGAGTCGATACACCACACCCATCCGGTACTTTATACAAGTTTCAACAATTTTAGCATACTAGGAAATAGATAAATCTAGCTCTTATGTAAGATCTATAGGTTCGAATAGATATTGTGATCTTTATTTAACATACACCATGAATCAAATACAAGGACATATCAAATTAATCTGTTTCACTTCCATGGATGGCAGTTAAGAGTAATTGATTTGCACTATGCTAATAACCCAACTTGGTAACTCATATCATAACAATTTATTCGCTTAATCATAAATTCTCAATTTAAGCATGGCAAGACATCACAAAAGGATTCTAACACCTTACTACAGCAAAAGAGAGACTTCAAACCTCAACGCTCGAAGTAATCCAAAGAAACACATAAAGCCAAAGCTTTCCCCAAGCAACCGAACTTACAGCGGAAAACTCTTCACTAATCAAGTTATCAAATGAGTAAATGAGTCATTCTTTTTCAATGAGAAAGAAGGAGCAACCAAGAAAACATCAATCTTGCCAATTGACAACGATCATAAGTAGTAAAAGCAACTCAACAGTCGAAAAGCAATAATTGTTTCAGAGAACCAAGAGGGATCTATGGAAAACCATAACTATCATGGACCACAAACCCCGGAGAAATTCATCAACCACCACAGGACAAGAATTGCCAAATTCAGAAATGAAAGAAGAGAACAACTTTCTAAAGTAACTCATACGTAGTACGAAACGATGATACTGGGTAACTACTCCTCTAACCACATATGCGACGATGGTGTAACTCGTGAATCCGAGTAACAACCACGACCTCCACTTCTTATCATCCGTTAACAACACGCTTCACCAAAATACTCAATTATGAATATGCAGGATCATTTCACGACAATCAAAGTATTAGTTCATAGATAATGAATATCATAGTAGATCATAGATTAACAATAAGAAAGATAATACAAAAGCAACTCAACAATTGCTCAACGAATGAAACATAACAATAGAAATGCGGAAGCAATAGATTCCCAACCCCACCTCATTGTACAAGTGTGTCATTTTAATGTTCTTCTATTAACCACGGACCTAAAGCCCGCTCTGATACCAACTGTAACACCCTGACTATCCGGAAGCCAAGATGTCACCTAAAACATCTAACATACATCCATAATGCGGAAGAACTTGAAACAAGTATATCAACTAAAGACAGCATTAAGATAAACAGGACATGGTGAAGGTATCCTTCCTTCACCTTCTAAGTTATTTAATACTGAACATCAATAAAGAAGGTTCACACGCAGTAATAAATCAACATCCAGGTGGAGAAGGTATCCTTCCTTCTCCAATTATAATTTAATTGTTACAGTTCATCGTTAACGAATGAAATATGGAACTAAAATTTAGACTTGAACATGAATTTGATGTTGTGAACAAGTAGTGCGTGTCTACTCCTCCCAAGAGCCAACATCGGGGTTACCTAAAATAAACAAACAACGCAAGAGTGAGTCCATGACTCGGCAAGTACGATTATCAATAAGATAATCATTCAATATGAATAAGACAAACTCATCATCGTTCGATCACATCACAACGATTACAAATGAAAACATGATATGAATGCTCAAAATCAAAGGAATGGACTGCACACATGCATATATCGCAGTATAGCGGTGAAACACCGTCGGTGTTCACTCAAGCCCGCATCTTAACAAAAATGCGGATCCACTTCCGTATGAAGAACGTTTCATACGGTGTCCAACATTGCCCATCTTGGAGTTAATGGGTCTTACATGCCCATTCGGAATTAATGGGTCTTTCAAATCCACTCCCGTGGACGGGACATGACAATGTCCAACACTGCCCACATTGGAATGGTGGGACTTGCAATCCACTTTCGTGGATGAAACATGCATAATGAATGCATAGAATGAAATACGAATATTGAAAGACATGATAACAAAACATGGATTCAACACATATGAAAGAACATAGACAATCCATCTTCTCTCGTATCATACCAAATCACAGCATGACCATATAAACATTCATCAATCACAATCATTAAGGGTGGCAATGTACTTGCCTTCCACGATGCGACGCGTTAGTCGGCAAAGGTGATACTCTAAACCCGAGGCTTCACCTCCTAAACAAGTAAAATAATTTCAATAAGGACATAATATACCCAACACTACTAATCGATGCTAAACATCGCTTCTCGATGACTCTAGTCATTAATACAAAACTTAAAATGAAATCAACAATTTCTGACATAACTTAATTCTGGACAGCAGCACGGTAATTGACATATCTATTGGTCTGGAACTCGGAATGAGGTGAGACCAATTTCCATGGATTCTTAACTGACATATCTACAATACTCTGGTTGGGCAAAAGTTCAGATTTTGCCTCTAATAAAATTTGGCCCACGGCTCAAATCTGTTGACTGAATTAATAGATAGAAATATCGGCTAAATTAAAATATCCATAACTTTTGTTGTACAACTCCAAATTGGACGTTCTTTAACAATCTGAAAAGGTTAAGAAATTATCTACAATAACCTAGTTGGCACGACATTCATATATTGTCTTTAACAAAAAGTGGCACACGGGTCAAAATTAAAGATAGAAACTGACATACAAACTGGACAGACTGACATACAATCTGGACAGTCACAAAGAAAAGTGCATAACTTTTGATCTATAACTCCAAATGAAGTGTTCTTTATCAATCCTGAAAGCTAGTGATATCGCCTTCAAAATTTGTTATGGGCAAGACCTCTGAATCACCCTCTAACTAGGCCATAAATCAACCTATACAGAGACTGCTAATTCTCGTCAGGATTCTGGACAGAAGATAGTAAATCTATCATAACTTTTGACTCGAAAGTCGGAATTCAGTGTTCTTGGCGGCCACCGAAAGCTAAGATCAATATCTACAAAACTCTAGGAGATGGACAACCCAAATTCGGCCTCTAAGATCACGAAACAGGCCACGCAACATTCAGGACAGAACTGAAATTCTAACGGCAGCAATTCAATCCAATCAAACTAATCGAATTCGCATATGAAACAACCTAAACAGCGAGGAAATCGATCATTACCCTTGTAGAACCATCGGAGATCGCTGATCAAATCCCACGAAGAAATTCTCCTTCAATCCTCTCTTCCTTCCTCTTCTTCTTCTTCCCACGGTCGGCCACAAGCAGCAGGAAAGATGGCGCCGGGGAGAGGAGGAGCAGCAGCGAGCGAGGCACTGTAGCACGCCGCTATCTGAGCACGGGGCTACTGTAGCACGGCGGCTACTGTAGCAAATGGGGCTAGGGTTGGGTCCCCTCCTCCCCTTGCCTTCTAATGGGCTGCCGGCCCACTCATGGGCCTTGGGCCACTATGGTGGCTCCTCTTCTCGAATATGGGTTGCGGCCCATACTTCTCCTAAAATTCTGAATTATAACTTATTTCCTCTCTAATCTTACAGCATTCGATATCGAATAATCGGGTATTACACAACTGCTCCCGGTTCCCAAAATTACTCTTTTAAAATCAAAACCAAAATCTACCATGTGAAAACGCACCTTGCTCGCCCTTGACCGTGGGCACGGCTATTCGAATAGTTTTTAACACTCTGCAGAGGTTGTACAGCTTGACCCATAAGAGATGATCGCCTGATACACCACACGTTTCCTTTGACGTGTGAATCAAGGAGAGACCATCACAAGGCTTTTACAAAGCTTCCTTTTGACTCGGTTCTGCCCGCTAAGGTTTCGTCTTCCTGGCCCCCCCTCTTGCGCCATGTGAATCAGCACACACAACCATGACAGAACCGACTCAAAATTTTGCTAATTAATTGGCCAGGTCCGTTCCCATTTTGGACATGTGGTTGTACGGTAGTGCTCAGTTTGAATAGTCACAAGCGTCGGTCCTTAATATGACTTGGGCGGAACTAACACAATACATAATCTCGTGCTCTAGCTGCACCCGCCTGATCTTGCCATCCACCCAAGTCTAAAACATACTTTCATCATTATATTTTATTTTCCAAACACTGACATTACCTAATGTCATACATTTTCCAAAGAAAGCATAAAGGGTAAATAATGATTTTTCTCCCCCCAAAGGTTAAATAAAGCCGTAAAGCATGTCTAAGCAATTCTACCGTAATAAACTATTCTGCAAAATTGTATTCAATAATGCAAAATTTCTACACTAGGGTTACAAAGGTGCAGGACATCAAATATCAAGGATGATAGTAGCAAACTTTAGGTTTTTAACTAACAACCTACTATTTAACTTATCATTTAAATAGCAATGCATAACTTTTAAAACTGAAAACATAATTTACAAATCATAGGTTCAATGTGGTCAAAGGAGACTCGCCTTCGGTGACGTTGGAGGTAAAAGCTTCCTGTTGGTCCAAACTTGTGTCGGCGACGTCGGACTCTACACACGCGCAAAGGACCAAAATAAATAGCAGAAAATAAATAAAATTCAAAAATTACAAAATAAATACTGGAAGTAGAGAATGAATTTAGATGAATTTAGGAGAAAGAATCGATGGATTCGGAGTTCGTATGAGAACGAACGAAAATATAGAAAATCAATTCTCCAAAAAAAATAAAACCATGTATGTACATACACCATGCACGTATACTACACTGCATGGCACTGTTCATGAACAGTAAACAAAATAAAATGGCGATATTTGGGGAGCGAAATCCGAGGATGTGAAGAGGAAGCCGAGGCACGCGGCGGCGTAGTCGATTGGGAAAAGGCGACCGAGGAGAGAGAACGGAGGAGAGATGTACAAAGCATCTAACAAGACTAACTAGTAGCAAGACGTTCAACTTCTTTCTATACACAAACTAACAGAGAGCACTAGCTAGATGAAGCTGAAAGAAACATCAAGCAACCAAACAAGATCACTCATGGCTAAGGCAATACAAGGTAGCAGAGGACTAGCCGCGGTGGAGCTCGAAGGTGGCGAAGGTGGGGACCAAACGGTGGTGACCGCCAAGCAAAAATCAAGCGGAAGAGAACAAAAATGATATGGTGGTTGTGCTAAGGTGCTTCTACAACATGGAGAGCGCAAAGAAGACGATGATGGGATAGCATGCCGATTTATAGCTTCAACCGTGAGTCGAAGCGTCGGGAATGCGAAGAACTACGGATGACAGTTTGGTTTTGGGTTAAATGACAAAAGAAACGGCAAAGTGTGATCGATGGGCTGCGCAATGAAGACATTGACAGCACGGGGTTATTGGTGTAGTGATTATGGGATTGCAACGGTTCAAACGGAATTGAATTTGGTGAAACGGACGAGGAGAACGGGAAGATGTAAAATATTTTTGGTGAAGCTGAAAGCGAACCAGCGTTGGAGGTGGAAGATGAAGTGGAGAGAAAGAAAGAAAGAGATAAAAGAATGGAAGTGGGAATATATTCAATTGAAAGCCAAAGGCATAACGGCAGCGCATGTATGTTTGGCTTTGAAGTTAAGCGAGCCATGGGAGCAAATTGGGATGGGTGACCTGGCGGGAACTTTATTTTTTAAAAAAAAAATAGAAAAAGAAAGAAGTGCAACAAATAAATAAATTGGACCAAGAAATAGGAGCGAATAATTTTCTGAAGATTTGAAATTAAATTTTAAAGAAAGCGAATTTTGGGATGTTACACAGCATCCCATACCTTCCAAGCCGGTGGGCCCAAAAAAAAAGAAATGTACATGCAACTTCGCATCCAATGCATTTTTTATGTAAGTTAAGCTCTCGGTTTGTGTGACAAGGCTCGATCTCATACCAGGGAAAACATTCTCGGTACAAAGCAAATTTCGACCGACCCTAGCTGGTGTGACAGTTGGGAGTGTGCACTTATTTATCACATCTTCTCTCTTGTATTTATAAGTAACTTTTTTACAAACTATTCTCTCTCACATTTCCAAAGTATTTTTTTATTATAGATAGCATGATCTTTTTCTCTTATCTTTATCTTGGCTTTACAACCTATTTAATTGACGTGCCTAGCCACATACATCTTAGGGCATGTACAACAGTTTATCTCTCTAAAGGCTTCAACTCATCTACATGCAATCTTAGAGACAACATTTTTAATAATTTATCTATAAAATTATAATTTTCAACACAACTTCTCTCATTACTCACTCACTATTTACGTTGGTTTGTGTGCCCAGCTTGTCTCTTATATAAGAGATGACACATTCTCTCTCTTTATATCATTTCTCTTTCAACTAGACTTTTGAGTGACATGACAGATAAGTGACAGCTGAGGTGACCACTATTGAAGATGTCCTTAAGAAAAGAAACAGAGTAGTATAACTTTATCGACCACCTCAGAAATAATTAGCATGTCAATCTTTTAGATACGGGTGACCTATTTAATTATGGTGAGCTAATAAATGTATGACGTTCATTTTGGTGATTAGTTGTACGTAAGGACTATATATACGTACAATTTGTACAATCATCGCACGATGATTAATGCATGTTCATATGATCAGTTTAAACACTGGCGTGTGACTAACCTCTCGAGAGTAGAGACCCGCCTACTATATATATGTGTGTGTTGGAAATATAGATAATATTTTAATTTCAGATTTTAGTATGAGGCAAAGATTACAAATAACTAGTGATGTATAAATCAATACTAACAGCAGGCTACTCATTGCACTTCTAAACATACTCAATAACATGATTATAATAGAATATACTGTTCGTACACATAATTTACCGTATAAGTTGATGAAGAACAGGAAGCAATGCAGACTCGATGCAGTGCAGATCGTAGATGATGCAGCGCAGAGAGCGGTCGCGTAGATGCGCTACCCAGAAACCTTATTGCCACCCCGCACAGGTGAACTCTGCGACAATGGTTCGAAGATACCGTCCCCCCTCCTTCCCGGTGCACGCCGAGGAGAAGGGACGACTTAGTTCAAATAGCACAACCCTCCAGCACAAGAGAACTGAGAGGAAGAAGAATAATAATTGGAATAGAAAGAATCATACTCTGATCTGGACGTCTCCGGATCCTATTTATAGTCGAGACAATTACTCTCTATTAACTGTCATAATAAACCACTGGTAGTCGAGACAATTACTCTCTAGTAACTGTCATAATAAATCACTGGTAACTACTAATTCAAAGCCAATTAATGATCATTAAGCCGTGTTTATTGATCCTGATTGTATCCTAATCTAAAGCTTCGACCACTAGTATACAGCTTCGACTAGTATATTACGACCACACTGGTCTAAGGATCTAACCAGATGATTGGTCTATGCCTTCGACCACAACGGTCTATGGCTTCGACCAGATTATTTTGACCATATTGGTCTAGACCTTCGACCACACTGGTCTATGAGTTTCGACCACTGTGTTACGACTACTCAGTTTCGACCACTGAGTTTATGACCCCTGGTTTAAGACTTTTGGTATAAGGATTTGCATGCTTTGGAATTATAGGAATGAATGGGCATTTACACATATGTGCCCAATTCCAACAATCCCCCACCAATTCCAAAGCAAGCAGCAAAAAGGAGTGATAAAGATTATGGTGCTGAAGAGTTGTTGGTATACCAGTCTTTCAGCTTAAGTCCCGTACGGGTTGAACTTGAATCTAGAATAACAAGATTCATCTTCTCACAACTGTTGAATGGACGATGCATTGATTCATAGTCTTTCGTGATTAGATTTCACTTGAAGTCTCAACTGATACTAGGCTGTCAAATAATCAAGCCTAACCGAAGCTTTATTTGGTCATGCTCCCTTATTTGCTCATGAGCTTTCTAGAGAATGCCTATATTCTCGTGAACTGCGACCTCTGTTAAGCTCAAGTAGGTGTATTCATTCTAGGTACCTGTAGGCTAATACTTTTTTCCCTCATTAGAACTTGAATACATTAAGGCTTTAAGCCATCCTCTTCCATACAGTTGAGAGTACTTTGTTTATTAGGACATGGGTACATATTTTTATTAAAATGTACTCTCTTGTTCAAACATCAACTTGTTTTTCCTATTACCTTAGTTACGGGATCTTCGATTAAAAAGGTATGGGTTACTATTGATTTGTAACTCCAATGGGCCTCAATCCCATGTCCATAGACGCAACGAAAATCACTCCGGAGTTCCTCAGTTTTCTGATAGATTTAAGCTGACGCTTCACATGTCTGGAGGACTACATGTTATCCTTAGTACTTGTAACCTTAATCAATATTGTTTGATTATGACAGTACATTAGGATTGTCAGTATTGGTTTCTCAACCAGTGGTAAGTCCAACAAAAGCTCTCTAAGCCATTCAGCCTCAACAGTAGCTGTGTCTAGTGCTACAAGTTCTGCTTCCATGGTTGACCTCGTCAATATGGTCTATTTACACGACCTCCATGAAACTGCAGCTCCTGCAAGGGTAAACACATACCCACATGTAGGTTTGATCTCATCTGTATCAGAGATCCAATTTGAATCACTATATCCTTCTAATACATATGGATACCCAGTATAGTGATTTTCATATGAGGTTGTGCCTCTCAAGTAGCACAACACTCTCTCAAGTGTCTCCTAGTGATCATCTCCTAGGTTAGAAGTAAACTGACTTAATTTGCTCACAGCAAATGATATGTCAGGTCTTGTAGCACCAGATAGATACATAAGGGATCCAATGATTTGTGAATATCACAATTGATCTTTGCCTAATCCCTTATTCTTACGAAGCTTAACACTAGCATCATAAGAAGTTAAGGAAATGTTGCAGTTCTCAAAACCGAACCAACTCAAGATTTTCTCAGCATAATGGGATTGGTTTAAAGTAATCCTATCTTCATTTTTTATCAATTTGATATTCAAAATAACATCTGTCTCTCCTAGGTCTTTCATATAAAAGCATCTAGATATGAAAGATTTGACCTCGTCAATAATAGCAGTGTTTGTCCCAAAGATTAGGATGTCATCGATATACAAACACAAAATCACTCCTTGACCCCTACCATAACGATAATATACACACTTATCTGCCTCATTCACAGCAAAACCAGTAGAAGTTAAAGTTTTATCAAACTTCTCGTGCCATTGCTTAGGTGCTTGCTTTAGGCCATGCAAGGATTTGACTAATTTGCATACCTTATTTTTCTGTCCAGAAATCACAAAATCATCCGGTTGCTCCATATAAATTTATTCCTCCAACTCTCCATTAAGGAAAGCCGTTTTTACATCCATTTAATGAATGTGAATACTACGGGAAGTAGCTAATGCAATGAGCACTCGAATGGTGATCAATCTGGTAACAGGAGAGTAAGTATCAAAGTAATCCTCACCTTCTTTCTGGGTATAACCCTTGGTCACAAGTCTTGCCTTGTACTTATCAATAGTATCGTCAGGCCTCATTTTCTTTTTAAAGATCCACTTGCATCCAACAGGTTTGCACCAGATAGGACGATCAATAATCTCCCAAGTTTCGTTAGTCATGATGGACTCCATCTCGCTATGGACAACTTCTTTCTAATACTCTTCTCAGCATTAGGTAATGCATAGGCCTCTAAAAGAGTGTATGGCACATCATCCATGAGATATACAATAAAGTTTTCGCCAAAGGTTTTCTCAATCCTTTGTCGCTTGCTCCTACGAGAAGCCTCTTCAACTAAACTGTTATCTTCCTTAGGAATATCACAATCTGGTGGTATATCACTCATTAGTTTAGAGATGGTGGTAGATTCAAGATTACTATTATTCATAGTTTGATTATCCTCAGTTCGAGAAGTACCGCCTTCAGTTCTCATAGGATAAATATCCCCAAAAAATGAAGCATCTCTCGACTCTATTATTGTATTAACAATAATCTTAGGAGTTTTTTATTTTACTACTAAAAATCTATAGGCCGTACTATTATGAGCATATCCTAATAAGACACAATCAATTGTTTTAGGTCCAAACTTTCTCTTTTTTCCTGCAATGGTATGTTGACCTTTGCCAAACACCCCTAAGTTCGCAGAAAATTAACATTGGGTTTTCTCCCATTCCATCCCTCGAACAGAGTAATATCACATTTCTAATGATAACTCTGTTTAGAACGAAAGTTGCTGTCAATATATCTTTCTCTCACCATATCTTAGGCATACCAGCACTCTCCAACATGGCATTTATCAAGTCTGTTAGTATCCGGTTTTCCTTCTCAGCCACCCCATTTGATTGAGGTGAGTATGGTGGTGTAACTTTATGGACTATTCCATGTTCAGCACAGAATTGAGAGAATTCATGAGAGATATATTCTCCTCCATGATCAGACCTTAGCCTTTTAATTTTATTTTCTAGTTGGTTCTCAACCTCAGCCTTATAAATTTTAAAGTAATTTAAAACTTCATCTTTTGTTTTCAGTAGATACACATAACAATATCGTGATGCATTATCAATAAGAGTTAGAAAATATCTTTTGTCTCCTTTTGTCAACACTCCATTAATCTCACACAGATCGGAATGGATAAGATCTAATGGTGCCAAGTTCTTTTCCTCCTGTAACCCCTTAAAGGGTCTTCGAGGTTGTTTTGCTTGCACACAAGTTTGGCACTTTGATCCTTTGACAATTTTATATTTTGGAATTAACTCTAATTTGGACATTCTAGCAATACTATCAAAACCAATATGATAAAAATGAGAATGCCATATATTGGTCTCACATTTATTCAAACTAATTGCAACATTCAAATTATACTCTAAAGTAATCAAGCGGAATAAGCCTCCGCTCTCATAGCCTTTACCTACAAAGTTACCAAACTTGGACAATACAATTTTATTTGACTCAAATACTAGCTTGTACCCATCCCTACATAGAAGGGAACCACTAACAAGATTCTTGTTTATGGTTAGCGCATGCTGCACATTCTTCAGGTGAACAATCTTCTCTAATGTAAGTCTTAGATCCATCATACCAACACCAAGAACAGAAGCATGCAACCCGTTCCCCATTAGGATGGAGGAAGCCCCGGCTGCCTGATAGGAAGAAACAAGGAAATATCAGAACATACGTGAACATTAGCTCCAATATCAACCCACCAATTAGTGGATTGACATGCTGAAAATATAACAGATGGATAACAATACCCTTTTGTTGAGGCCTCGCCTATGATCACGTTGACAGCCTTTTTCTTTGACTGTACACCATCCTTACTTTTGCGGAAATGACAGTCTTTCGCCATATGACCGTTTTTCCCACACACAAAGCAAGTGATGTTCCTCATATCCTTATTCTCAGTTTTCTTCTTATAGCTAGTAGTTTTGTTTAGTTTAAAGCCTTTGTTTTTTTTTTGTCATATTTCTTCTCTATGACATTTGCATTGATCTGATTGTTCTGACTGGAAGTGCTTGGTGCATCTTTTGCTTTTGCCTTTTCTTCCACATCAAGGGCAGCAATGAGATCCTCAACAGATATCTCTTCCCTCTTGTGCTTTATGCTAGTGGCAAAACCCCTCCATAAAGCAGGAAGTTTGGCAACAATGCTTGCAGCCATAAACTTAGGAGGCAAAACACAACCCAAATGTGCAATCTCTCTGACCAGTAACTGTAGCTCATGAGCCTGTGCAACTATCGACTTAGCATCGTCCATGCTGTAGTCGAAGAATTGCTCACACATATAGAGCCACCAACAAGCCTCAGCTTCGACATATTTATGCTCGAGTGCGTCCCACAACTCTGTGGCGGACTTGAAGTCCATGTACACATCATATAGCTGATCGAATAGAATGGTCAGTATGCATCCAAGTGCGGTATTGTTATCTGTGTCAAATCACATGGTCTGTTCAATCGTAATCGGATACTGTGTATGGATCACCCACCATAGCCCCAAATACATGAGCCAAAACTTGACCCTTGTCTGCCATTTATAAAAGTTCTGACCTGAAAACCTTTCAGGTTTCATAGCATCAGAAACACCAACCATTGCTAGATCACAAAAATATCCACAATAAGGTTTATGGAATGTTGGAAATATGGACAATATTTTAATTCCAGATTTTAGTATGAAGCAAAGATCACAAATAACTAGTGATGCATAAATCGATACTAACAGCAGGCTACTCATTGTACTTCTAAACATACTCAATAACATGATTATAACAAAATATAGTGTTCGTACACATAACTTACCATATAAGTTGATGAAGAACAGGAAGCAGTGCAGACTCGATGCGGTGCAGATCGTAGATGATGCAGCGCAGAGAGCGGTCGCGCAGATGCGCTGCCCAGAAACCTTTTTGCCGCCCCATGCTGGTGAACTCTGCGACAATGGTTCGAAGATACCGCTCACCCTCCTTCCCGATGCACGCCGAGGAGAAGGGGCGACTTAGTTCAAACAGTACAACCCTCCAGCACAAGAGAACAGAGAGAAAGAAAAAGAATAATTGGAATGGAAAGAATTGTACTCTGATCTGGACGTCTCCAGATCCTATTTATAGTTGAGATAATTACTCTGTGGTAACTGACATAATAAACCACTGGTAGTTGAGACAATTACTCTCTAGTAACTGTCATAATAAATCACGGGTAACTGCTAATTCAAAGCCAATTAATGGTCCTTAAGCAGTGTTTATTAATCCTGATTGTATCATAATCTAAAGCTTCGACCACTGGTCTATAGCTTCGACTAGTATATTACGACCACACTGGTCTAAGGATCTGACCAGATGATTGGTTTATGCCTTCGACCACAATGGTCTATAGCTTCGACCAGATTATTACGATCATATTGGTCTAGGCCTTTGACCACACTGGTCTATGAGTTTCGACTACTGTGTTACGACCATTGAGTTTCGACAACTGTGTTATGACCACTTAGTTTCGACCACTGAGTTTATGACCCCCTGGTCTAAGACTTCTAATCTAAAGATTTGCATACTTTGGAATTATAGGAATGAATGAACTTTTACACATATGTGCCCAATTCCAACAATATATATATATATAAACAACAGTCATTTACTATCCAGCCACCATCCATTTACTAGTTCTAGAATCCAAGTCAACGACAGAACTGAGAAGAGAAAACCCTAGCTGGTCGTTTTGCCATTCATGCATGCCACCTTCGGTACCCAATCACCAAAAGAAACATACTCTGGCCTATAATTATGCTTCCGCCGTCCATATATGTCCCACGTGTCGGCGAGCGGCGATCCATCAGGTTACCAACCAATCGGCCACGGGACGCCACGCCGACCCTTCAAATGACGCGCGTGTGCAGTCAGTTAATGGGGCCGTAACTACGAACACACACTCCAACTCAACAAAGCCTCCATTTCCCGAGTTAGTTGAGTGCATGATCAGATGGAGATCGAGGACGACGCGGGCATTTTGCCAAGAGGGCTAGTAGTATAAGTACACCCGGTAAGTGAAGGAGAAGAATCACTCTTACAACCTCTTGTAGAAACAGAAGTGGTAGCAGGTCAAGAGGTAAGAGTCGATCGAGTGAGTGATATACAGGCCATGGGGTGCTTTCAGAAGCTTGCAGCTGCTTTGGTTGTCGCTAGCTTGCTCCTCCTAGCTTGTCAAGGTACGTACGTAGGTGTTGCTTATCATTGCTATCTTTTTCGCCCAGTATTTTTTGTAATGTGCATGTCAGATTTAGTAAGAAATGCCACAGTGGAATGGAAGTTTATCTTACTCGCTTGTATTGTAGTAAGTTAACTTGCTCGTATTGTAATAAGTAGGTAGCCAGATGTGCATGATCAGGATTGAAGTACGTACACTTTACTACTATGATGAGAAGTACAGAACGGATTTATTCTGATAAAAAAAAATGTTTAATGTTCATTCTTGCGCATCACTTTCTAAATATTTGTTTTGTAATATTTTTTACATGCATTCATGATGACTAACCAAATAACATTCCTCCTGGCCAGCTGCTGTTTCCAGCGAACCATCTTCCTCCGCTGTGCAGCATCAGACAGTTCACATGCGCAAGCTGCTCAACATCAGTAATATTCCAAAGGCGTCTTCCTAGGCTCCATTCCATGCAGTTCAAATGTTAACTTACCAATTCCGATTTGCATGCGTTGATCAGGTGACTCCCGTAGTGCTAGATATTCGATGGAGCGGATGGGGCCAGACGGCTGCTCTAAGGAGGACGTGGTGGTCTACCAGAACAACGGCCAGCATCTGCCGAGCGGCATCCCGACCTACAGCGTGCAGATCATTAACGTCTGCGCCAGCTGCACGGTGTACGACGTCCACATCTCCTGCGGCGAGTTTGCTTCCACGGAGCTCGTCAATCCGAGCCTGTTCCAGCGCGTGGGCTTCAAGGACTGCCTCGTCAAGGGCGGTGGCCCGGTGGGCCCCGGTGAGACCATCTCCTTCCAGTATTCCAACTCCTTTGCCTACCCGCTGGACGTCGGTTCTGTCTCCTGTGACTAGATGCTGTGTCGCGATCGCTGCGCGGCTGGTTGGTGCAAGCGTGAGGTCAAGCTATGGATGCTTGCTGCGATGATCTATCTCTCTGGTTGGCGAATAAAATTATGGTGAATTTCTCATATGTCACCAAAAGTTTATCTCTGACATGCGGAATTTCACAAAACTCTACTAGCATATAAGGATTTAATCCATAAAATTATCGATCAATTGTTTTTTTTTTGTACTTTGGAATTAATCATCGATGTTGGGGATTATGATCTTTAAAAAATGTTGGAGTTCTGAGATTTTCAATTCATATTAATTCACTACAGGATAACATAGACTCGCAGGCTGTACTACTGCTTGCGAAAATGCTTTTTTGCAAGCTGTACCACTGGTACAATAAAATGTTGGTACCAAGCTGCCAGACCGCTTGGAAAGCCATGCATCCTTAGCTGGTCTACCGCTTGGGAAGATGCAAAGAATTGGAAGCAGCCGAACCGGCATACATATCATATCAACTAGATAGGATTGCGCGCTACGCTGCGCCAGTTGAATTTTGATCGAGTGCTCAAATGACAAAATATATTTAATAGTATAAAAACATCTTGGCATATATGAATAGATAGATATTGTACTGAAACAAACAACCGACTGACAGAACGATGGGTCACGCATTGTAATTTGAACTGAATACGAACATGGATGGATCGTTCTGCTACAAAGTGTATACGGAATGAAAAAAGAGGTAGGTACAAAAATAGTTGGCATAGAGAGATCCTGCAGGGCATAGATTCTGTTTGAACACTACATTCTGAGGATAGGTAGGCTTCTACATGGATATGCTTGATCAGCATCGATACGATCATCTCTCACAAAAAATATATATATTTTCACCATATATACAACAAAAGAATACACATGACTTTCATCCATGATGACACACTTGGTAAGTCTCGCCAACAGAGTATTTGTTGTTCAGCCTCTGTTGGTCAAAGAAGCTTGAAAGGAATAGCAACCTTGTATGAAAAGCATCAGGTGAGATGAAAGGCAACCTCCTGAGGCATAGAGACCCTAAAATTCACAACTTCCCCTCTTTTTTTTCATATCATCTTAGAACCAAAAACAAAAGATGGATCACATAATAGAATTAAGCGCAAAACAAAAGTAAGTTATGTATTAAATACTTTCAAGGTCTATGCTTACGAAAATCTCGTACAATTTGGAAGGGAAACCATGCTAGTCAAAGGAAGCCATGTCTAAGAAGCTGAGTATATAAACAGAACAGGGGAACAGAAAGAATATTTGTAGAACAATAAATAGTTTTTGGCTGTCTGACAATACCACAGCCTGAGCTAGAGGAAACAAAACATTTTATGATAGCTGCGAAGGACAAAAAAAATATACCTCATCACAGCCGTGGTCCCTAGCTAACACATCGAAATTATAAAGCAGCTGATCAAATCATATAAAAGTCCCAATCAGTTGAGCTAATAAGGTACATATCAGTATTGCTTGTAGAAATGTCCTCAGCTGATAATATAAGCCATGGATCAGTAGGGCAGCTAAGAACTAATAGTGATGGTTAAATTAGGAGAAAGAACATACGATTAAATTAGGGAAAGAAGCGATAATTGATGTATGTGTGTGTGTGTGTATACATACTTGAATACGCATTGCGTAGAGGTCAAAGCATTAGACAATACAAAAGAGACATACAAATTGATTTTTCATAACCTAGGAAGAAGCCAGTAAGCGGACCTATATGTGCTTACAAAGCTATCTATCTGAAGGAGAGAGACAAAAATTAATCCTATTTGTGACACGTCTATTTTATCTTCTCATTTGGTAGGTCCATACTAAATACTGAAATCAATACTTCTCTGAGAAAGGATAACATGCAGGTGCACTCATATAACCGTAATGTAAGAAAGGTAGTTTGCAACCAGGATCAAAGTCGCGCATTGTGACCAAAAGATGGAATTAATGGAGTTGGTTTTTCCAAATATGAGAGCAAAGAAATAAGCACATACATTGCAAAAAGCTGGAATCATCGGCTTTTCCAGCAGAACTTAACGGCCACATACGCTTCGCTGCGCCATAACACCCGTCAACCCGGATCCGATGGCGGAATCTGTCATGGACTTCAAAACCACAAAGCTTCTATCATCAGACACCAGACATAGGATGCCGCAGCAGATATCATCGTGTGGCAGCAAAGAAGGGCCTCCCACAAAAACGAAATCATACGGAAATGGCTTTTTTGTTCGAGAATGACCTAACGAGGCCATGCATAAGATAGCTAGGTGATAAACCGATCTTTGCAGAAATGATTTGGGATGCATTAAGTACAATCTATAGCTATCAAAGTAACGACATTAAGGCCATGCACTCTTATCGATTAAAGCATCCGGGCATCTCTTCTTACGGTTGGACTAACAAAGGAATTCCAAAGGAGTTAAACAAGGACCTTGATGAATTATCACGGAAGTATGATACACCAATACAGAAACACAAGGCATTGAAAAATAAGTCTCTCCACAATGACAATTTTGGTACATGTCAAGCTATGAAAAAGAAAGCTGAAAGGCAAGGTATAGCTATATCGAAGCTAACAAACTGAAATCGATCTTTGCAAATAATTAGTGGACTAAAGGAAAGTAGTGATTCAAATATTTAGAGTGGATTAGAGGAAAAGGTCTGCATAGGAGCGGTGCATGTTGTATAGACAGATTGTTGAAAAGGATCCTGAATGGCAAATTTGCCCTTTCGACGTGTAAAAAATGGTAACCAAGAAAGCGGCATTGCTCCTCCCAATGCAATAAGATTGGCAACTACTTTTAAGCTGATCTCTGGAGGACTACAATAAGAAGCACCATCTGTCAATACTACTAACTCTAAGCACAAGCTAAACAATGGATCTGTACAAATAGACCATAAGATTGAGCAAGATTAAAAGAAGAATAGGAAGCTACAACTAACAATTCATATTTGGCAAACATCGCAAATCTTTTTAAACCGATGCTACATTTCATCATCGGTATAAATCCAACACAAATAAATACAGACAAGCATTATCGTAATCTCCAACTATTGTAAGGCACCTATTTACAAGCGGTTCTCAGTACACCACGGTAACTGGAACATCGGAAATGACTTGAATAGCTGGGAAAAAAGGAATAGAGGGTCATTTCGTAGATTCTTAGGGGTCGTTACCTACCTACGAAATGGACACGAGACCCATAGCAGAACAGAAGCGATCATCTTCGGGGACGAACTATGCACTATTTATCCAAAGCGTGTTGATACATTATCCGATTACTCGAGCAACTCAATCATGAATCGCGACTGGCGCGAAACGGCGGTGGCGACTTGAGGCAAGAACTATTCAATCTCCATCCAAAACATGTAGATACATTAGGCGGGGAAAAAGCATTTTATTGAGCAAAACGCAAAGATCGCAAAGGAATACTGCGAAGTGAGAGGTTGCGAGCTACAACGGTTATGGGAGGGCGTGCGAGCAGCGGCGATGAGCTTGGTAAGAACCATGCAATCTCCATTCAAAACATGTCGATACATTAGGAAGTTAATCGAGCAGGTCAATCATGGAGCGCGGTTGAGCAAGAAAAGGCAGGTGAAGAAGCATTTTGATTTGAGGCAAATCTAAAGATCTGCACAAGTAACACTTGAGAAGTGGGAGGGTGGCAGGCTGCAACTGCTCTAGGGTGCGCAGATATAGATAACGAAAAGGGGATTTACCGAAGACTACGGCCGTGCGCGGTCGATCGGGCGGACGGCGGCCGACCAACCGGAACAGGCGTGGCGAGGAACCAAGACGATCTGCGCTACATGGCCGGAGCAAATAGGAGGCGAGAGGATACCAGCGGGACTCGGTCGTGCGTGAGGAACCGAGGTGATTCGTGCCTCGGGACAAAGAAAGCAACTTGCGCAAGTAGGAGGAGAGAGAGGTGAACCCATGAGAAGAAAGAGACGAAGAAAGCGGGCGGGCGAGAGGAAGGCTGCTGGAGAAGCGTGGAGGAAGAAGCGCGCAGAACACGGAGGGCGGCGCGCACATCTCGAGAGAGGCCGTCCGGTCTCTCGTTGCTTGCTCGCCGGAACACGTGTGTCGTCCGGTCCACATGCGAGGGCGGCGAAGCAGAGCCAACAACACCAGCGAGCGCAATCGCACGGTAAGAGCAAGCCACCGGACAACCGATAACGGAGACCGCGAAATGCTTTCACCGCAAAGAAGAGGACCGCTAGCACACGCGCGAGAATACAACGGGAGGACTTAATGTACGGAGTTGCTCTGGGCTCGCCATTTCCACCCAGCTTAATACAAGGTAAGATAAGATTCGAAGTCGTCGTGCTTTGGGATAGGGAAATTACGGGCGGCGGGAGGGTTTTTCTCAAATCACAAGATCAGCAAGTATCTCATTAAAAAAACACACGATATGCGTTAAAACAGTTCTTTAGTTGTTTTAAAGAACTGAATTACTTGTGTACTAATCTTTTAAATTGTGTTTTTCAATTTATTTACTGTATTTACTGTAAATGTTGTTTTCTGCAAATTAAACATAAAGCTATCATTGTCAAGCCTAGTATAAATAATAATTGCATATATTTCCCTGCGGTTTGCTGAGTACATTCAAAAGTACTCATGGCTTTATCCCCTCTGGTTTATCAGTCACTGAAGAAGATCCAGTAAGCTTGGAGTTCTATGAAGAGAGTACTTCGAAAGCTATGCGAACTAGGTCGCGTCCTCCACTCGATTGTCTATGGGCATATTGTGTGGCCACCACGAGATATTTTGGTTTCCGCTGCAAGTTATCTTTGTGTTAAGCTCTGCATGGCAACTCCGTAAGACTTGACTATAAGGTTCTTTTGGTACTTAGTAATGTTAATTTGCCTGCTTTATCGTTATTTTATTGTATAGTTATGATTACATCTTAGTTGTAACTGTGCGAGCTAGCTACTGATCATGAGACTAGTTCGGAAAGCACAGAGAGTCCTTGGGTTGTATACCCGGGGTCCCGACACATGGTAATACAAGTGAGGCTGATAGAGTTCATTGGCATAAAGTAGCATTTTCAGGTTTTAAATATCATTACTAAGTTTGAAGCAATTTTTAATCTATAGTTAAAATCGAACTTTTATTTTGATTCATCAGTCTCAAATGTAGGATAAATCTCCATACACAAATGGTGAAGGACTACCCCCCTTGCACCAAGCATTCTTCCTTAATTTCCCAATTGGATGAAAATATCCAAAACATCTGAGTTTGAAATTATTTAAAAACAAAACCAAGATCTAATCCACAAAAGGCTTTGCTCAGCATGTCCATGACAGTGGATGCCGCTATTCGAATAGATTATTACTCTACAGAGTTGGTTTTACCCACAAGAGACAGTTGCTTAACATGTCGACCAAAACACGCTTCCGAAGGCATGCGACTAAGAAACTATCACGAGGTCTTTACACTACATTATTTCAACATAACTATGCCCGCTAAGGTTTCATCATCATAGGCTTCGCACCAAACAATAACTCCCTCTTGCATCATGTGAGTATTAACAATAAGTCTTCACGATACCCACATCTTTTTTTGACACAGTCATGGTGAAATAGTATAGCTTATTAGGCCAAGTCTGTCCCACTCTAGACTTGTGTTGGTACGAGTTTGACTTAACAATCCGCAGCTCACAGATCGGTCCTTACATGATTGGGTGACTTCCAAAACTATCCCTAGGCCTCAAACATTCACTGAATTGAGCCTGTGCATAAACTTGCACCAACCAACGGTCCAATTCACCCAAGTCTATACCAGTTTTATTTATTTTTCATGTCAAAACATTCTATGATAAAGACAATACCATAGTCTCAATTTTAAATCAACTTTTTATTTGGCTAAATTCCCCAAAATTAACATTTTGGTCTAAGCATTGACTAAGCATAATTTTCTAATTTATTTTATTAAGATGACAAGGAAATGACAATCTAACATCAACATTGGCCATACAAAGGAAATAGATTAACTAGGAATTTAAAACAGGAATTTAAAATAACTGAATTGAATTATGCATGCAATAATAATTTAAGACAAAATTAAATAATTTAAAATAATAGGGTCAATATGGTTAAAGGTATAACTTGTCTTGCTCAAGGTCTTGATACTCTAAATTTTCAAAGGGATCAAGCTCTCTAGAGTCGTCAAAATCTATATGTGAAAATAATCCAAATTCAAACAAAATTCAAATAAGAATCAAATGAACTCCAAATTAAATAATTTTTGTGTAGTTGTCTAGATCTTGATGTTAGACAAATTTAGAAATTTGAATGAGCTCAAACGGAGTTAGGGGTGCAAAAGATATGGGATTTGGAAGTTTGAATCTAAATAAAAACCCTAAAAAGGATTTAACTGCTTAATCTGAATTAATTTTCTATTGAAAACTCGGACTATGACGTAATGATGACATCAGTATTGGAATTTCTGAATTAAAACAATTTGAAAGAAAAGGCTGTGGTGGTTGACCAGTGGGACCCACATGTCATTGACATGGCCCATGGTGGGTAGGTTTAGCAGAAAAGATGCGGGGTTTGAATCTAGAGGAAGGGGCGTGCGTGGCGGTGACATGGCGCCCGCATGGCATTTCTGCATGCATCTTGATGTGGTCTGCTGAGATGGGCGCCGACGGGGCGACACGTTAACGATCTTGGTGAGCCGGATCGCGCATGACAACAGCGATTGATGGCTCGCCGGCAAGAGTGAGTGATCGCATTGGGTAGAGGGGGATAATGCGCATGTACTGGTAATGGTCTGGGCACGAGAGGTCATCGGAGCTGGCCGGCGGTGAGCTTTTGGCGGTGGAGATGATCGGTCGTTGTTGAATGAGGGCTTCGGTGACGCTCCGGAGCAACGAAGTGGTTCCCGAGAAAACACTTGCGACGAGGATGCCGAAGGTGAACTCCATGGAGGCAGGGCGTCGACGGTGGTGGCGCAATCGACGAAAACTAAAATTTAGATTACGACGGCGCTAGAGTTTTAGAAGAGCAGTGGCTTGGGGTTTCGGGGTGAGGTGAGAACGGGGCACCTGATGCTACCTTTTATAGGGGCCAGGGTGTACCGGGGCGGCCAGATAAGGTCGCGAGGCTGGCGGCGAGTGGGTGTGAACGTGGGCATACCAGATGCGAAGATGGGGGGTGAGAGTGGGGTTGAGGCGGTTGTTGCGGAGACGTTAGACACACATACGCGCGAATATAGGTAGGATAAGAGTGGCGCGAGCGAATCTTCGAGAAGTGGCGGAATCGGGTGTCTCAGCGGAGAAGAAGGCTAGAGGTGGAAGACAAGTCTGACAAAGCGGGCCCACAAGTTAGTGGGAGCGAGAGACATTCAGACTGGGCTAAGAATGAGAGGGTGGCATTTGGGCCATTCGATTTAGATCGGATGGTCCAAACTGATTTGGAACGTTCGGACCGTTCGAAAGTGCCATCAAGATTAGACTATCCAAATTAGATCGGACGGTCCACACTGCTTGGAACGTTCGGACCGCCAAACGTCCAATCTAGATCGGGCCGTCCAATATTGATCGGATGGTCCACAGAAGATGAAGCGAGGGCGCGCGGGAGAAGGGGCTGAGCGGGCCACGTGTGAGAGAGAAGTGGGTTGGGCTGAGGCAAAAATGGGTCGAATGGGCTGAGATTCAGCCCAAGGCTTTAGCTAAGGTTTTAAATAGGTTTTTCAATTTAGAAATTAGATTAATTGATTTAGGCTTTTAGAAAATAGCAAACTAAGTCCATAAATAATGAAAAAAATCACATAAATTCCCAAAGACATTTAGGACTTAACTAAATTATTTCCAACTTAATTTTGTTATCAAATTTCAAAAATAAATTATTTTGCTTTCAAACTAATTAGAGAAAAGCTTTCTAAAATTTTAGAAAATTCAGAAGAACTCAGGGAAAATAGTTAAATTTTAATTTTAATTTTAGCCAGAATATGAAATTTGGGATGTTACACGCCTCTCCCAACCTATCCCCGAGCATCGCCACTCAACGCTATGTCAATCTCCGTCATTCTCCTGAGCTAAAACCCCCTCGGGTGCCCCCTTCTCAATGACTTCTCCTCTAGCTGGCCGAGGAGAAGGAGGTTTGCTCTTGCTAAGTTCTTCGTGCTCATAACTCCATCATGTCTTTTTCGGCTCCAAAGCACGCCCAGAGCTTCA
This sequence comes from Ampelocalamus luodianensis, assembly GCA_036346255.1. Classification (NCBI taxonomy): domain Eukaryota; kingdom Viridiplantae; phylum Streptophyta; class Magnoliopsida; order Poales; family Poaceae; genus Ampelocalamus; species Ampelocalamus luodianensis. The sequence goes on from CM070635.1 coordinate 20,942,692, forward strand.
TCGCTGCACCTCCATCGTGTCATGGTGTTCTGAAGTGTTGGAATTGGACTTTGCTCTTTTTGTCAGCCGAAGACCCTATTCACGGTCAATTGTCGATTTGGTTGCCTTCTCCCGTGAAGCAGTGCGTCGACGACACCATTATCGTCGACCTTTCCTTCCTGAGCTTCCCCGACCGTTTCTTCTTTACGGTAAGCTTCAAGGAGTCCCTAGGTAGCTCTTGTCCACTTTATTTTGCCCAATGCGCCCTCGGGTTAGCACATGCGTGTTTAGCCGAAGTTCACCGCCGCTTGCCGATAGGTAGCCACCGGTACAAGCCATCCCAACCTCCGACGCCACTACCAGGAGGTGTGCAAAGCTCTGAGCTTTCCATTCATACCCTTGGCCAGCTTCGCCATGGTTGGAATCACCGGCGAGGCTCTGGGCAAAATCGAGCACTCGGAGCTCTGTTTTGTCGGAAGCCCCAACATTTACTGTAGCTCATCATTAGAAGTTAACTGTGATGATTAACCATTAATGCGAGATATTGTTAACCGTGATGATTAACCATTAATGTGAGATATTTGTCGGAAAATCACATGTTAACGCGTTAAGAAAAGGCTCCAAGTCGATGACATGTGGGCCAAGTTCCTTAAGTGCCTGTGCACTATGTTTGTGCACCGGTGGATTGAGCTCTTAGGGTTGAGTCACTGATAGGTACGTCCCACTTGTCAGTTCGGTCTAAACTCAAAGTCTAAATGAAAAGTGCACTATTCATTTAGGCCCCACCTATCAGTTTGTATGAGCTTGAGTGATGTTAGGAATAGTCTGAATGGACCCTATCTCTCGTTCGAACGGTCCGAACGTTCTCAACTCAGTATTTAAAAGAAAATTAAAAAATTAATTATTTATACACTAAAAATTCATATCTTTTTCACATCAACTCCAAATCCAGTGAAACCAATTTTGATAATTTTTATTTTAAATGTACTTTAATTTGAAATATGTTTCTATTACAGAAAATACTATTTTTGGAAATAGATCCAAAACTGAATTATTTTCACACTAGAAAATACTGTTAACTTTGAAAATTCATAGAAAATATTTCTAAACTCCAAATTAGTTTAACCAAGTTATTTTGGTCTTATAATTTTATTCCATATTTACCTATGTAATCCTATTCTCCACCACTACTCTACAAATTTTTCATTTAATAATTAAATTTGTATGAATAGTGACAAATTCTAATTTTTTTCAACCTTTTCTGAAAACCTGATTTTCAAACTGCTATAATTCTCACATACTAACTCCAAATGAAATAATTCTTTCACCTAAATTCATATAAAATCATGAACTGCCCACTGTATAAATTTCATACATTTTTTAATATTTTGAATTTTTGGCTTTATTTGGTATGTATTGCATTCTCGTTCGTTCGAAAGATGTTCGGCGATCTGGACATATTCATGAGTGTGACCAGAGAGTAATCAAATGTGGTACTAGTAAAGGCAAGCAATCCCCTCCTTTGATGCATGTTGAATTTCTATTAATTTTGACAAGTAGTTTTATGTTGATTTTCAAGTATTCTATGCATTTCTTAAATTCAAATACCTGTATGTCAAATGGGTAGTTTAGTTATATCCTCTTGCTGCATTTACCCTCCTTGAATGTTGATATCCCTTTGTCAATGAATGCCTAGGATATATGTATGTATGTGAATTTTCATTTGTAGGATAGATCGAGGCTTAGCCATGCTAGTAGTTGTAGTCGAAAGCGGTTGATGGAGCTAGTCCATCGGTAGATGGATTGAATCGAATCTTGATGAAATTTGAGGATTATATGAATTGAAATATATTGAATTTGAGGAATATGTTCAGATCTTGAATCTAGTTTTGTGGACTTGTTGGGTGGGGCTCGTTGTGTGTTGGACTTGGGCGGGTGATAGGGTGATGAAGGAGGTTATCCCGGATTCGTGTAGCCCCGTCTGGGTATTTGAGAACCAGTCTGTGGTGTGATGAACCAAGTCTTACATGCAAGCACACACTGGGATAATGGCGAAGGCTTGGCCAAATAATTTGTTATGTGTTAGCTATCAAAACATAATTAGATTGACAATTGTTGTTGTTATTGTTTAATTATTGTGTTGTCAATCTAGTGAGGGCATGTTAAGCGTCGTCTTAACTTGCGCTTAAGGGTCTTTTCCGTTTGCGGGTAGCTACGCAAGGGACTTACTTACACAATGGGGTTCACCCATGGTTCAGGCGACCGACAGTCTGCCATGGGATCTGTTCCTAGGGTGGTTTGATAGTTAGGACATGGAATTGTAAAGGCCTCATTATGATATCTTAGTCACACTCCTATGGAAGAGTGCATGGCGACATTATAAGGTATTCATATCGTGTGAGAAAAGTTGTACAACTCTGCAGAGAAATAAATTCTATTCGAATAGCCTCGTCCTAGGTCATAGACATCGCTTGTGGGAAAGCATGTACAGTTAGCTTATGGGTTTTCAGGTTGGGATATGTTTGGAAAGGTTATGTCGTTTATTGAATTGTTCAAATCTTGTATGTTTTCACGAACAAGAAGTTCGCGTGTTGATTTTGTTCGGAATTGTTATGTGTCATGAACAGGAAGTTCGTGTGTTGATTATGAATTGGAGTACCTACTGATTTTTTTTATTATGAATTGGAATACCTACTGTTGAAACTTGATTTTTGCTAAAAATTGCTTAGTGTAGTAGCCTCCCTTTGACACTAGAATGCATTTATTGTATATTGCTATTTGTAAGTCTTGTGAGTATGTTTTTGTACTCAGTTGGATTGTTAATGTTGCAAGTGAGAAGTCGTTCAAATCAGGTTTTAGTACAACAGATGCTACGACTTTAACCCCAGGTGTTGCTTGTGGGTTTGGGCATGCCAACTTGGTTTTTTGTTGTTATTTTTTTTTTTTTATCTTCCGCTGTGATTGAATTTGATTATATTTAATTTTGGCCGATTGGCCCTCTTATGTAAACTTGTACCATAAGTTTCTATTTAATGATATTGTAATAACGATTCTATCTTTCACATATTTGTGTATGGATGTGATGAACAATGTTGTGTTTGGATATGTGCATGTTAGCCACTGATCATTGAGAGCTAACATGAGACACATATCCGGGCATTCGAAATCGTTTTCGTTGCTTGTTAAGTTTTATGCCTCCGGTGCAATCACTTGACTTAAAACAGATCCGATTTCGGGGGCTTACAATATATTTCTAAAATCCAACAATGATTTATTTTTAAAATCCAATCAATACGTATTTCTATAATCTAACTAAGATTTATTTTACTTCCAACTTCTCTATTCAATCATATTCAATTAAATTCAATAGGACCAACATACTCAATTAATTCCATACTTCTTGATTCAACCTAATCCACCAAAATCAACATTATGAATTGGTAATCCTATAATCCAATCTTCAACAATCATGTAATTCTTTAATAAAAAAATCCAACCATAATATATTTCTATAATCGAACATCCAACAATTATATTTCTATAATCCAATCTTCACAATTATATTTCTACAATCCAATCAAGATTTATTTGTATAACTCATCCAGGATATATTTCTATAAATCCAATATCAACAATAATTTATTTCTACAATCCAATAATCATGTATTTCTATAATCCAACTAAGATTCAACCAACTCTACCAAAATTAACATCATGAATCGATATGAAAAATCCAATTCTTTTAGTATTTTACTATCTACCTTTCGCACACATTTCTCAATTCTAATTCTCCAACCAACATTATAATCAACTCAAGATTCGATGAAAATCCAATTTCTCCTAACAATCAAATCGATTACTTGATTCTGCATCCTTCATGATCAATCAAAATTTTCCTTTGATCATTTCTTTCTCCATAATCTATATAATCCATCAATTTGCCATTCATTAAACCACTCATAATCAAGGCGTATCCATCATCATACCCTTGTATTCACAAGAACTTTTAACATCACCAATCTTAGGATTTCCTCATCCCAAATTCAATCTAGCCATGATTCTCTAAAATTACCTAGCTTGGCACCCAAACACCTTTGGTTAATCCCAACAAGAGTAGCTTCCAACGACTTGTATGTTTGAACCATCTTCAACAATTCTTCACGGATTTCATAGATGAGAGGGAGAAAGCATGATAGGTGAGAGGGAAAAGCACAATAGGCGAGAGAGAACAAGGGAGAAAGGCAGAAGCAAACTAATTGGGGAAGGTTGGTTAAACCCAAAGAACAAATAGCCGAAAAGCTATTAAGAAGTAATAAAATGCGACACTCAAGCAAAAGATCCTATCATGCGGACTAAGCGATACTAAAACTGAGAAGGGTACTTCTGCTAAAGCACTTCTAATCTATATTATATAGATGATCGACTGGAAACAAACATCAGATCTTGAATCTTCAAGAACCTCCATCACTTTGATCGCAGAAACTCAAACCTACAGAGATTTCTAAGATAAGGAGGCCAGTTTAAATTCAAAAATAAAGTTTCAAAAAAGATAAGATATAAGAACCGAAGAATGAGATGAGAAGAGATTGGAATAAGATGAGAAAAGAATACTTATTCATCAATTGGTTGATTTGATTTATAAAATAAAATTTTGAATCTTTTGACTAAAATGACCATGCTGACTATGCTTACATCCTACAATTGTTATGGCTCTGATACCATCTTTGTCAGAACCCCAGATATGCAACTCCGAAACCCTTTCTGTATTCTGTACTAGTCCAGATTAGTAGCTAACTCACACAGTTGCAACATTGATGTAATCATATCCATCCAACGAAATACCAATGAAGCAAACAAATTAATATTACTTAGTAGCAAAAGGACCTTATGATTAGGTTTTACAGAGGTTGCCATGTAGGGCTTGAGACAAAAGATTAAACTTGCAGTGGAATAAAACAAACTCGTGGTATCCATCCGATATGCTCACGGGCAATCGAGTGGAGAACGCGACCTAGTTCGCATAGTCTTCAAAATATTTCTCCTCATAGAACTCAATGTTCGCTGGTTTTTCTTTGGTGACTGATCAACAAATGGCGTAAAGCCGTGAGTACATAAAGTACTCAGCAAGTCGTAGGGAAATGTATGCAAATAGTACTCATGTAAGGCATGACAAGGATAGCTTTATGGCTATTTTACAGAAAGCAGTATTGATAGTAAATACAGTAAATAGATTAGAAAGCATGATTTAAAGGAGTAAATACATACGTAAACAAGTTCTTTGAAACAACTTGTAAACAACCCTGTTCACGTCTCAACCATCAACATTCAGATCGCTTCCCAACCAAACTATTCCAACATTTTGTATGAAAATCTACTCCTCGTGTGAAATCACCAGGCATTGTCTATAACCAGGGTCACGGCTATTCGAATAGTTTTTAACACTCTGCAAAGGTTGTACTACTTGATCCATAAGAGATAATCAGTTTATAATATCCGTCTGACATACTTTCGAAGGTGTGCGACTAAATGATTATCATAAAGTTTTTACAAAGCTCCGTTTTGACTCAGTTCTGTTCACTAAGATTTTGCCACACTGGCCCCCTCTTGCGCCCAAATCGTCAACCAAAACAGAACCGAATCAAAACATTGCTAATTAGTTGGTCAGGTCCATCCTATCCTGGACATGTGATTGTATGGTATGGCCCAGATCAGTAGCGCACAAAGTTAAATCCTTAGTGACTACTTAGGTGAAACATTCTCATCCCAATGTGCTTCCCTCACCTCCTTTACTGCACGATCATTCGCCTGAGTATGAAATCATTTTTGGTTCAACCCGACAAATTGGTAACCCTTGCCATGGCATAACAACTTTTAAGAACAGTGGTCGCGCCACAATTCTATATTTCATTTAGTCAAATTTAATCATTCTTTGAGTATGTGATCATGAATCTCAATGTACAACTACAGCATGGCTAAGCATATTACACACCCATGTTGGCAATATTATCCAAACCTCTGGTGTCCAATGGTACATGTCATTCACAATTATTCATGGGGCATAATGGCAATTAGGCATTTAACTATTCTTGAAAACATGTATTATAAAACTAGCGATGCATGTTGATATAAAATAATATAATTCTATAAAATGGGTTCAATGTAATACCCTATTTAATTCTACAGAAGAAATCGTTCAAAAGGAGAATTAAACATAAGAAAAAGGAGGTTTCTGCGGTTCTTTGGCAACTGGGCCTCGGGCCTTGGCCTAGGAGGCCCATGAGGGACCGACCACCAATAAAATGGGGAACCCTAGCTTGCTACTATAGCTATAGTAGCACTTCAACTCTGATACATGCTCTGAAGCCTCCTCCCCTTGCCCTCCCTTGCTATTCCCTTCCTCATGGTGGTGCTCTCCTATCGTTGTCGGCCAGGAGAAAGGAGAAGGAGCAGAGGAGAAGAGGGAGGAGCGTCTCAGGGAAGTCGGTGGGCACATGTATCTCCAAGGGTAACGATCACCTCTCTGCTGTTCAAATCGTATTAGATGCGAAATTGGTTATGATTTATGGATCGACATGCTGCAATTAGATCAGATTCTGTCCAATTACTTGTGCATCTGTTTTCGCGTTCTTAGATGTCGAATCAGAGGATCCCATCTCCTAGAGTTATGTGGGGTTCGTTCTTAGCTTTCAGTATATGCAAAGATCACTAAATTCTGAGTTACGGTTTACACGTTATGATGAATTCTTTACTGCTGTCGAAAGTCGAGCGAGAATTAATGATCATTGTATTTATTAAAATATGACTAGGTTAGAGGCTGATTCAGAAGTGTTGCCCAAAATGATTTTTGTAGATAATCTCATTAGCTTTCAGGATTGATAACGAACACCCTATTTGGATTTGTAGAACAAAAGTTATGTATGTTTCAATTTGACTGTCCAAAATGTATGTCGGTTTCTGTCATTAGTTTTGACCCGTGTGCCACTTTTTGTTAAAGGCAAAATATGAGTATCATACCGACTAAGATTTTGAAGGTGGTGTTCTTAGATTTCCAGAATGATAAGAATCTTGGATTTTCGTTAATTCAATCAAAAGTTGTGAGTATTTCTTTACTGATGTATAGTTCTGCTAGACAGATTGTATATTAGACTTTCACGTGAATGTTAGCCTAGGTTTTTGGCTGAATTGGAAGTTTCCGCCAACTAGACTAATGTGGAGGTTTTCGATACCTTTTCATAGGATCTGAGATCACTCCGTTTCAAGTCTTAGAGCAAAAGATATGATGTTTTTAGTACCACTGTCCAATTTAACGTCCTGCTAGACTATCGGTTAATTCGGTTAGAGCAATTATATGAACCTTAGGTTTAGGAATATGAGATTATGCATTGAGAGTAACGTCTTATTCATGTTGTTTCGTATTCAAGCAATTAAATTGTGTAGGAGGAGGGAATTCGAGATTAGAGGCTTCATCCTTACCTCCTAACGCATCGCATCGCAGTTCGAAGGGCAAGTACAAATTGAATTGTCTTGATTGTTGTTTGTTTCACCTGATCGGTGAATATACATTGGGTAATTCTGGTAGTTCCTGTTTCCTTTCAAAATTGATATACCATGACTCTTCGATTATGTGTTTACATCCAATATATTCATTCATTCTTCTATTCAAGCTTCACCCACGGAAGTGGGTAGTGAAGTCTCATCATTCCAACATGGGCAAGTACATTGTGTAAGTATTGCTGATATTAGTTCATAGTGCTTGATGTTCATGCCATGACTGAATACCATGGTTTATGAGTAGTTCTCGATGATTTCTGATTCGATCTATATATGTGAATCCATACTTCTTGAGATTTCGTCTTCCATATTCATACATTCATTCATTCATTGTTCTTGATTCACTCACGGGAGTGGGATGTAAAGACCCATCAATTGCAGTATGGGCATGTAAGACCCACCATTCCAATGTGAGCAAATTGGATCCCCGTTATGAAACGTTCTTCATACGGGCCTTGGATTCCCGCATTTTATGAAATGCAGGCCTGAGTGAACACCGTCGGGTGTTCACTTGCTATACCGATATAAGCAGAAGTGGAGATCATGCATTTCATTCATTTATATGATTTCTACCATTCTACATTCATATTCTATTCTATGATGATAAGTCCTGAATCATCCACTCCACATTCGAACTCTATTCTATGATGCTATGTTCTTATTCAGCTGTTCTACATTCGTATTCTGTTCTGTGATTGTTATTCTTACTCAGTATTGTTCATATTGTTCTGTTGTACTTGCTGAGTCGTGGACTCATTCTTGTCGTGTTTATTTGTTTTAGGTAAACATTGAAGACGGCATGCATGGGTGGGATTAGTCACATGAATCACTTCTTTCATTTCACGTTAGTCACCCTTTTAAACAGTTGAACTCGTTATTATCTTTCATTTGATAAGTTGGATAGTAATAAATGGAGTTTTGATGATTTATACTTTTATTCATTATGACTTGGTTGAATCAGTGAATGCTAAATGATCTTCGTATGGAGCTATCATAGTTTTATCATATTTGATTCAATATGATTGGATGATGGAGTTCGATATGTTGTTAAGTTCTGATTCAATTCTTATACTCATCCTTGTAGATGTTGATCTCTTTATGCCATTAGTTGAAACATTGTTGAAATTATTTCATTTTACTGCGTAGTGTTGGACTTCAGGTAATATCTTGGCTTCCGCATAGCCAGGGTGTTACAGTTGGTATCAGAGCGGACTTTAGGTCCGTAGTAATTAAAACATTAAATTGACACACTGTGCACAGTAGGTGGGATTTGGGTAATCCATTGCATCTGCAATTCTGATATTATGTTTCACCCTGTTGAATTGTTATTGAATTGCTTTTGTACTATCATTCTTGTTGTTAATTTATGACCTGTTACGATCTTCTATACCTATGAATTATTCTACGAATGTTATGAGATGACCTTATGTTCATAATTGATTATATTGGTTATGCGTGTTGGTAACGTGTGTTGTGAAGTTGATGTCACGGTTGTTGCCCTGGGTTTTGCCAGGCTACACCATCGTACGTGGTATGGGAATAGAGAAGTACTTACCCTTGTTCCATAGTTAGGTGTTGAGCATGAGTTCTTTGATGAAGTTGTTGTCTTCCTTGAGCTTGTATTTGGTCTTCTAGTTGTAGTTTCTTGCAGTTGATGAACTTCTTTTAAATGGTGGTTAATAAAGTGGGCAAGTTTCAATTGGTCCCTATTTGTTTTTTCAAAACAATTATTGTCTTTCCGACTGTTGAGCTCTCTTTGTTACCTGTAAACGTTGTTATTGACAAGATTGTTCTATTTCATGAGAGTCGTATCTTTCTTGTTGATAAAAGTGACCTGGTTATTCGTTTGCTATTTTGGATAATAGAAATTATATTTTACAAAGTTCAATGAAAAAAGTTTTTGACTTTACTTATTTCTTTTAGAGTAGTTGGAGTGCTGAAGTTTGGAACCTTTTCTTTGCGAAAGAATGGGTCAAATCTCTTTTGTAATGTTTCATCGTGTTAAGTGAGAAGATGCATGAATACAAGATGATTGATAAAATATGGGATGCCAAGTTGGGTCAGTGGCGTGATGCACAATTAAACTTAACTGATGTCCTTGGTAGTGTAATTGGATAATTTATTGTTGCCTTGCAATGATTGGATAGTATGATCTTGTTAAAGAAAATTTGTTTCTACCTTGTGGCTTGTGTAATAGGTTTTCCATAGATTAAGTAGTTGATAAAGTTTTATGGAGATAGTAAGAAAGTAAAAAAGAAGTGGCATATTGCGTTTCTTTTGAAAAGCTTTAAGATGAGATAATAAGGTTTGATGGTTCTAAGTTCTAATGTATGAGGTTGATGTTATTAAATTCATCGAGAATGTGGGATTGATGCTAATTCTTTTAGCGATAACGTAATTTGATCGCGATAGTGATATCACTTAATTGAGAATATTTCAAGTTTTGCTTTTGTGGTCTTTTGGAATTCATGATTTATGCGTGCTGAAACTAGTTTAAACAAAATAATGTATTTGATTGTTCTATCGGTTCTTAAGTAATTCTTATGATTTGAGTTTTAAGGCTCCTTAGCTTGGGTTGGCAAAGTGATGCTTCAATCAAAGAAAAATTTATTTCTTTTGTTAAAGGGAAGAGTGTAGTAGGAGTATTTTAGATTTAAGTCGAGTTTTGTAACTTGCGTCTATTTGAAGTGTGCCTAAACTTTATGCTTTTGCCCATAAGAGTTTTCGATTTTCAAAAGTAACACTTTCTTCTCATGTGAGGTTTGATAATCTCTTGAGGCGGGACTTGTGCCATCAACTGTGGACTTCCCTTATGATTTAGAGTTCATGGCTTAATTGACTATTTTCCTTGGTCATATGCTTAATGCAAGTGGCAAACATTTTCTTTATCTTTGGGAATCGTTTTCAATTGTCTTATCTTTTGAGAGATGAATTATGGATTTGTTCGACAAAACCTCATAGAGTGTATAGTGGCACCTGGTTGGTAGTGACCAATTGAGAGACTTGCGAGACTTTGGAAGCCAAGTTGTTTGGGACACATTGAGTAATAAGTTGATTTCTTGGAGTAACCCTTGGCGAGGGTTTGACTTAAATAGAAAGTTTTGTCCTTAGGGTCAAACTAATGGTATTATTGCAATTAATAGAACCTATAGTGGTTTATGGTTCAAGATCTTTTGTTCATGTTAAGTGGAACATTAGAATTGCTTAAAGTATGGGAAATCTTGGTCATTTTTTTAGAGTACCATGATTGGGTACCTTAAACGGTTGTGTGGAAAAATTGGGGTGGTGTAGTTTAATGATGATATAATTGTGAGGAATCTAATCGTGATGACAACTATAGAGATGATAGAAAATATTGAGTTAATGTCAGGTATGACTTAGTTACAATGAGTAACCCTCTTGGAGTTAGAATCTTTCAAAGGATAATTTGGTCAAGAATATATCTATCTTTTGATGCTAATGATTGGATATGGTTATAATGTGGGGATTTTAGTCATCGAATTTGATGATTTCCCTATCATTTTCATCAGACGTTCATTTAGGGAGTCTTGGAGGTTAAAATTGGGCTTGGCATATTTATACTAGGACTTTGGTCGCCCAATGATTATGTGTAGAGCAAGTAGAATAAGGGTGGATTCCAAACAGTGAGATGATCATTGATAGCACCCTTCTGATGTAGTACATGAGAGTGTGTGTTGTGATTTCTGAGTTGTTATTCTTAAAGGATTGAGGATGTGATTGCGGGTGAGATCTATTTTGAGATGCTTTGGGAGTCCTCTGTCAAAGTAATGCCGTCGGTACAGGAGTTGGCTAGAGTATGTTTTGTAGAGTCAATAGAGCCTCTCTACAAAGGTGTGGATGATGTATTCAGTTTGAGCATGGCGTTGAGATTGCCAATTTAAGAAAAATAGGTTAGTGTGTTATGTGATGATTGGAATTCCATAAGTTGAGAAAAATTCTATTCTTAAAAGAGAAATTGAGAAAAAAAATTTCCTCAAGTAATGAAACACTCTCTTGCTTATTGGTTGGGCTATGTGTGTTTATGACAAAGGTCATTCGCAAATTGAGTTTGACTTTATGATTGGCATATATGGTTCTTATCGGTTCAAGAAAGAATAAAGAAAGCATTTGATTTGGGTATTTGAGTAGTTTCTCTTTTGGCTTATGTGGTGTTTAATTGTAAACTGCCTACTTGGAAAGCGAAAGGGATTTCATGACGAATCTTCGCTTTTGAATTTGACTCTTTGGTGTCAAGTTGCCATTTCGTGGTTGTGATGAGAATTCGTTATTTTCAATTGGATTATGTTTATAAAAGGTTTGTTCAAAGCGAGTTCTGTTGTGTTCTTGATTAAAGGAGGTGCTCCTTGTTAAGATGAAGAAATCGATTGAGAAACGGGATAAGAGTTTCGTGTGTGTTGTGCATGTTATGTGCTTTTGTACCAAAGGTGAAGTTTGCCCAAGGTACATTGCTTGTTTCCGATAGTTGCAGAGATTTTGGAAGATAGCGTATCACTAGGACCGTCTTGGGTCCACATGCGGAGTACGCATCGTTTGGTATGTTTTGGTGCTGAGTGAGTACCTAAGAGATCCGGAGTTTTGAGGCTCCATTAGAGCCGTTGAATATTGAGTAGGATCTTACTTTCGAATCCCGTCTAGTGCATATTCTGGAAGAATCGGAGCGAGTTCTGAGAAACAAGACATCGAAATATGTCAAGGTGCTTTGGTCTCATCATTTCAAGAGAGAGGCCACATGGGAGTTGGAGCATCGCTTGCGCGAACAATATTCGGATTTGTTCATAATGGGTATGTGTTTATCGTTGTTAAAATTCCGATCGTAGTTTTCTTTTGTGTAGATCGATGTGTAGATTCGGGGTCGAATCCTGTTAAGGGGGTAGAATGTAGTACCCTGTTTAATTCTACGGAATAAATCGTTCAAAAAGAAAATTAAACATAAGAAAAACGGGGTTTCTGCAGTTCTTCGGCAACCTGAGCCTCGGGCCTTGGCCCAGGAGGCCCATGAGGGGGCCTGGCCAACAATAAAAGGAGGGGGAAACCCTAGCTTACTACTATACCTATAGTAGCACCTCCGCTACAGTACATGCTACAGAAGCCTCCCTCCCCCTTGCCCTCCCTTGCTATTCCCCTTCCTCATGGTGGTGCTCTCCTATCGTTGTCGGCCAAGGAGAAAGGAGAAGAAGAGGGGAGGAGCATCTCGCGGGGGAATTCAGCGGGCCCACGCATCTCAAAGGGTAACGATCGCCTCTCTGCTGTTTGAATCGTGTTAGATGCGAATTTATTAGATGCGAAATTGGTTATGATTTATGATCGACATCCCGCTGCGATTAGATCAGATTCTGTCCAATTACTTGTGCGTCTATTTTTGTGTTCTTAGATGCCGAATCGGATGATCCCATCTTCTAGAGTTATGTGGGATTCGTTCTTAGCTTTCGATAGATGCAAAGATCACTCAATTTGAGTTACGGTTTAAGCGTTATGATGAATTCTTTGCTGCTGTCCCGAAAGTCGACGAGAATTGATCCATTGTATTTATTAAAATATGACTAGGTTATAGGCTGATTCAGAAGTGTTGCCTAAAATGATTTTTGTAGATAATATCATTATCTTTCAGGATTGATAAAGAACACCCTATTTGGATTTGTAGAACAAAAGGTATGTACGTTTCAATTTGATTGTCCAAAGTATATGTCGATTTCTGTCATTAGTTTTAACCCGTGTGCCACTTTTTGTTAAAAGCAAAATATGATTATCATGCCAACTAGGATTGTGAAGGTGTTGTTCTTAACTTTCCAGAATGATAAGAATCTTAGATTTTCGTTAATCCAATCAAAAGTTATGAGTATTTCTTTACTGATGTATAGTTCTGCTAGACAAATTGTATATTAGACTTTCACCTGAATGTTAGCCTAGGTTTTTGCCGAATTGGAAGTTTCCGCCAACTAGACTAATGTGGAGTTTTTGATACCTTTTCATAGGATCTGAGATCACTCCGTTTCAAGTCTCAAAGCAAAAGATATGATGTTTTTAGTACCACTGTCCAATTTAACGTCCTGCTAGACTATCGGTTAATTCGGTTAGAGCAATTATATGAACCTTGGGATTAGGAATATGAGATTAGGCGTTGCGAGTAGCGTCTTATTCACGTTTTTTCTTATTCAAGCAATTAAATTGTGTAGGAGGAGGGGATTCGAGATTAGAGGCTTCATCCTTACCTCCTAACGCATTGCATCGCACTTCAAAATGTACGTACAAATTGAATTGTCTTGATTGTTGTTTGTTTCACCTGATGAGTGAATATGCATTGGGTAATTCTAGTAGTTCTTGTTTCCTTTCAAAATTGATATACCATGACTCTTCGATTATGTTTTTACGTCCAACATATTCATTCGTTCTTCCATTCAAGCTTCACCCACGGGAGTGGGTAGTGAAGTTCCATCATTCCAATATGGGCAAGTACATTGTGCAAGTGTTGCTGATGTTAGTTTATAGTGCTTGGTGTTCATGCCATGACTGAATACTATAGTTTATGAGTAGTCTTCGATGATTTCTGATTCAATCTATATATGTGAATCCATACTTCTTGAGATTTCGTCATCCATATTCATTCATTCATTCATTGTTCATGATTCACCCACGAGAGTGGGATGTAAAGACCCATCAATTCCAGTATGAGCATGTAAGACCCACCATTCCAATGTGGGTAAATTGGATCCCCGTTATGAAACGTTTTTCATACATGCCTTGGATCCCCACATTTTGTGAAATGTAGGCCTGAGTGAACACCGACGGGTGTTCACTTGCTATACCTGTATAAGCAGAAGTGGAGATCATGTATTTCATTCATTCATATGATTTCTGCCATTCTACATTCATATTCTATTCTATGATGATAAGTTCTTAATCATCTACTCCACATTCGAACTCTATTCGATGATACTCTATTCTATGATACTATGTTCTTATTCAGTCGTTCTACATTCGTATTTTGTTCTGTGATTGTTATTCTTACTCAGTATTGTTCATATTATTCTGTTGTACTTGCTGAGTCATGGACTCATTCTTATCGTGTTTATTTGTTTTAGGTAAACATTGAAGACGACATGCATGGAAGGGATTAGTCACATGAATCACTTCTTTCGCTTCACATTAGTCACCCTTTTAAACAGTTGAACTCGTTATTATCTTTCATTTGATAAGTTGGATATTAATAAATGGAGTTCTGATGATTTAAACTTTCATTCATTATGATTTGGTTGAATCAGTGAATACTTAATGATCTTTGTATAGACCTATGATAGCTTTATCATATTTGATTCAATATGATTGGATGATGGAGTACGATATGTTGTTAAGTTCTGATTCAATTATTATACTCATCCTTGTAGATGCTGATCTCTTTATGCCATTAGTTGAAACATTGTTGAAATTATTTTATTTTATTGTGTAGTGTTGGACTTCATGTAATATCTTAGCTTCCGCATAGCTAGGGTGTTACATTCAATATGATCAAAGGTCTACAACTTGCTTTCGTTGAAGGCTTGAGTTGCTTCAGTGGACGGTTCCAAGAATTCTTGAGCATTTGGAATCTACAGCGTGAAAAGAGCCAAATAAATACAACAATTCCAAATAAAATCCAAAAATTACCAAATTAGTAGCGATAGAAAGATATCGAATTTAGATAAATTTAGAAATGAGAATCGACAAAATCCGAGTTCGTATGAAGGAGAACAAATATTTGGAAGTTTGCGCTTACATGAAATTATAGAAATTATGTGGAGAGAGAAAATGCAATGATCTCATTGTGCTAATTTTTCCTTCACCGTGAACAAAAGATTAGGATGACCAAAGGGGGTTCACTGGTACGAGAGAGGATAAAGAGAAAGGATGTGAATATGCTCAATGGGACCCACATGCAAGAGAGTACAACCAAAGGAGGAAGAAGCCATTCACAGAGAGCTTGGATAGCAGAAGCTAGAGCTTCGGACATGGCACAAACACTAGCGATGGGAAGGATGACAGTCGCCAGGGATCAGCAAAATGGAACCCCATGGATGTGGCAAACCCAAGGTTGGTGGTGGTGAGAAAGGCGCACAACCGACGTGGGCGCAAGGAGGTGACGGAGCTTCGGCGATGCTCCGGCAAAGGCGAGGGGAGCATGGTGAAGAACGTGATGATGTAAACCCGACGGTGGTGGTGGCTTGGACAGAGAACCTTTGATGGCGACGTAGTTCGACGGAGAAGGAGCTTTCGGTAGCGCACGGTCGCTGACGAAATCTAGGCAAACGGGGAGGAGTTAGAGAGTGGGGTTGGTGGCGATTTAAAGAGGGAGGTTGGGAGCACGCAGTGCTCACTTATATAGGCGAAGGCAACACACGGTTCGATGAGAAACACGAGCGAGATTCGCGGCGACGTATGCGGTCGGCTGCGCACGAGGCTCTGGCGAACCGGCGGTGCTTCAGAGAAAAGGAAGGGAGCACGACGTAAAACATCGCAAGGTGAATTCAATGGTGTAGATGATGCCGCTAGGAGATCAACAATGGTGGCAGAACGTGACGAAAATGGAGCTTCAGCTAGTGGTAGAAAAAGCTCGATTGTGGAAAAAAGAAGGCGAGGGAGAGGGGCGAATTCCAGGGATAGGAAGAGGAAGCCAATGGGCTAGTCGTGACGTAGTCGGCGCAACAAATGGACAACCGAAGAGGGAGAACGGATAGGTGGTGCTCACGGCTAGGCTGGAAGAAGAAATAGGGGGCTCGATAGTGCTTGGCTGCTTCGGTTGGAGAAGAAGAAAAGGAAGGAGGGGAGCTGTTGGTAGGTGAGAGGGAAGGAGAGGGGGGAGAGAGAGTTGGGATAGTCCCACATCAGTTGTGAGAGGAGACAGAGCACAATTTATAAGGGTGAGGGTACATCCACCTATTAGGCTAGTCTTTTGGAGGGAGATGGCCCAAGACTCCTTGGTTGTTGCTCTGTGGTTGGGTTTGTGGGTTAGCGGCACAATGACTTGGGGTCGGAACGCTGGTTTAGTGTAACATCCCAAATTTTGGGTTTGTATTTCAAAGGTATGAAAATAAGAAGAATTTAAAACTTTTGAGCATGCTTTGATTTTCTGGAGCATTTGCATGATTTGTTGCTTTTGAAATTTTTGAAATCAAATAAAACATACAACTCAAATTAAACCCTGAAAGAAAATAGAAACAAAAACTTGTGATGATCTTTTGGAAATAATTTATTCAAATACTATATTAATTATCATGAATAAATATAATTTTTCCCAAATTTATGGGACTAGGTTCAACCCTCAGAAAATTCAAACTCAATTCAATTACCAACACTAAGTTTGAATTTTGAATTATACCAAATATATTATGAACAGTAGGGTTAATAATTTTTATGAACACTAGACCATCCCAGGAACACTTTTGATTAATTTCATAATTTTAGGAAATTTATTTCTATATTCAAGGCCTTGGTCAAAGTTGAGAAACTAATTTAAATCTCACTCAACCCTAGTACTATTCCTTATGCTCAAGCCAGACTCTGACTCGAATCCAACAGTCTTGACTCGGCTCGGTCGCACTGCCTAGCTGCACCGTGCTGAACCCAGCGCTCACCGACCGTCCAATGCAAATCGTGTGGCCCACACGATCGGACTGATTAGACTTTCGAAAGCCCCTTTAGATCTGAGCCGTCCATTCGTGATCAAACGGTCCAGATCGAACCCACCAACTGCACCCAAGCCACACTCGCGTCCTCGCCACTTTGTGTCGCTGCCCACTGGGGCCCACCTATCAGGGCTTTCTTCCTCCTCGCGGCGCTCGAGAGCGGACGCGCCGCGGCCAGAGGCATTGAGATCGCCTCGTCTTCGCGGACCGTCGTCAATCCACCGCCCACGAAACCCAATGGACTGTGTCGCCTCCTCACGTCGTTTCCATTCCGGCCGTTGGAGACCTATAACCCTCTCCCTCTCGCCCAGTAGAGGTCATTCCTCCTCTCGGTGGCTCAGGAGAGAGACACTTGTTCGAGCTACTCTCTCGGGTGAGCTTCTATCCTTCGTGTCCCTCTCTAACTACCTTCCTCGCCTTACTCATTCGAGCTGATGCTAGGTCTTGTCTCCTTGTGTAGCCCCGGAACACGGAGCTCGCCATTTTCAACTCCAGAGCGCATCCGCGCCCACTCCTCCGTGCCATTAGTGTCCCCGGTAGGTATTACCTCTCTCTAATGCGTCACCGAGCGCCTTTTAGCCTAAGGATGAGATCCCCTCAACCAATCTGACCTTTGTTTCACAAGAGCCTCGGGATTTTGAGTTTCCCCTTTCTCTGGCCATAAGTGCCCCTTTTCGTCTCCATCTCTGTCAAGGTCAGCCTCTGTCAAATTCCTCTCTCGTACACCATCTCTTAGCCTCACTAGTGCTGTCAACTCCTTCATTTTCACTCTTTCTTCCTCAGGGTATCCCCATCTTCATCGCCGGCGAAGCTCCAACCAGCTGGTCCTCTCCTCATCTCTCACGTAGTTTCACTGGATCCCCTAGTACCTTATGCGCGCTCTAGTTAGCTCATTTAGCCACTGGGTGGCGACCTGCACCGTAGCCGTAGCACCACCTCCGCTCTTCGTCGTAGGCCCGCTGCGTCGGACCACCTCCGGTGATGCTCCAACATCCTTAGTTTCGACCGCGCACTAGCTTCCCATTTTGGTCCTTAGTTCGCGCCGCCATGGCTCGAGTCGCGAAGCCGCCGAGCAAAGCCTCGGCGTGAGCTCTCTGCTGGTCGGAAATCCCGACGCACTGTAGTGTCATGATTAGGCAGAATCATTGTCGGATAGCGCTAATGATTACAGTTTAGTTGGTTTAATGACTACTCTGTTCGGCTGACGGGTGGGGCCTCGCACAGAAATCCCCACATTTTAATGCACTAAGCTTTGCACCGGGACATTGACATGCGGGCCCGGGAACGATTTAAGAGAAGGAATTTAAAACCAAGTTGTTATAAAGTCTATGACGTGTGGGCCCGAGGCTTTGTTGACCGAGTCAAGTTTGACTGGGCACCTCTCACGCGTTCGACCCACGGATCAGTGGCTATGGCTAGGTTAGGTTGTGTATAAAAACTGTTTAATGCTTATAAAAATTCAGAAATGGTTTATTGTTGCACTGAAAAATCAGTTAACTTCTAAAATGCATAAGAAATTCATTTTAACTCCTTTTTGAATGATTCAAATTTTGTCGATTTCTATTTTAAATGTACTTTAATCTAAAATTAGATTGAATCATGTTACTATTCCAGAAATTACTTTTGGCAAAATTACTTTAGGTTTAATATTATTGTTGCACTAAAAATTGTTTTAACTTCAAAAATGCATAAGTATTTCTCTGTAACTCCAAATTAAGTAAACTCAATTTTTTTGGATTCCTTTGTTACTGTAATTTAGTGTAAAATATGTTTTGAACATGTTGCTATCTCTGAAAAATCTGATTCTACATATGTCATGTGCACTACTTTCATGACTTTGAATAATCATAAGAAATTCATCTTAACTCCAAATGAGCTGAACCAATTTTTGTTGTTCTTAGAATATCATGATCTGTCTACCATTAAATTTTCATGATCACAAACTCTCTGAAAATTGTGCATGAACGATGAATCAAAATGATTTATATTGAATTTCTTTCCCAGCAGTTTTGTTTTGGCTATAACTTTTGCATGCATCATCCAAATGAAGTGATTCTTGTTGCTAAATTCATTTAAAATCATACCCTTGCTGCTGTATAAATTTCATGAGTTTTAGATGACTTTGGGTTTTGAGTTTCTTTCGGTGTTCTTTGTTCTTATTGGATTTCCGCGTTCTTGCGTTAGGTTCCGAAGAATATATTGAGCCCGAGAGTGATCCTCAGTAGCAAGACTCTGATCTCCAGCAAGGCAAGCAGATGTAGCATCATTTGATCATATTGCTCCTATTATTTTCAAAGTCTAATATGTTGTTTGCAAATTCTACGTATGCATTGCTATCTTGTTTTAAACTATTGTCGATTAGTTGACCTATTAGATGCATAATCTGTAGGTAAATGTTTGTCCTCTACTACTGAGCTTAGGAGTATCTTGCTGTGATTTAGGGTTCGTTGGATGAGCCCTTGTCACTTAGTAGGTTACAAGTAACGTTGCTTAGCCATGCTTAGCTACCGGTAGAAATGGGCGGTTATCGACTTGTCGATAACCTTGATCACACAAACACTTATTATAACTTTATTTTTAGCACTTTGTGCTATGATTATTTGAGCAAACTAAAATCGAAAATAAAATGATTTAGACTTGGGCACAATGGTATGTTGGTGTGCTTTTGGGTGTGACTGGAATGGTGCCCGAGTCAACAAGGACCGAATATCTTGTTACACTAAACCAAACATTCTTGCGTGCTAACCACACTAGAGGGTATGGGACCTCTCTTGACTTAGTACTTTGGCGTGTGTTAGCTATGAGTCGCAGGAGGTCGCAGAAGGGAAGGTGTTTGGGAGCATTGTAGTTGTCCGAAAAGCTTTACCCCAAGTGGGTAGTTGTCTTTTCGGCTTTACAATGTAAGCGTATGGGTTTCTATCTATACGAGTGGCTCGTAGTTAATACACAATGTTGGAAATATCTCGTAGGACTTAGCCGTGCCAGCATACCAAAGGAAGTGTGCTTAATAGCTTGGCAAAAAGACGGTCTGAAGTGGGGGTACATTGGTACACCCCTGCAGGGTTTGATCTATTCGAATAGCCTCGTCCTAGTTTATGGACATGCTTGGCAAGGTCTTTCAAGAGTTAGACTAGAACATTTTAATTAAAACTTGATAGGTGGTACGAATCGGGGATTCGTGCTATGTTTTGGTGGCTATTGGGTTAGTCACCTCTAGGTGGTTACTTGTTATTTATTGTTACTCGTTGTTATTTTAATGCTTAAAAATAGATTTTACAAATTGCCTTCAATCTATTACATTATTGCAAATGAAAATTGCTTTATGCGTCAAATTAACCATACAACCATCTCCTTTGTTACAGCTTTCATGTAGCTATGTATAGGCTTGTTATTCGTAAGTCTTGCGAGTACATTATTGTACTCACCTGCATTGCTTGTTGTGTGTAGAGGAGGAAGTGGATCCCCAAGGGATCTACTTCTGTGACAATTGCTGCGGTGGGTGCGACTAGCTTGGCGGCCCGGTCGGTTACCTTGTGGGTTATGTTGGCTAACCAGTCGTCTTTTGTTTATAGCCATCTTATGGTACTTTTGCTTCATTATTATTGCTACTTTGATGTCTCATTGGCGGTCGGCTCTTTTGTAATAACTCTATATTATGTATTTCTTTTGCTAGACTTGTTATTATGTGATGTATAGAATTGATGCATGCTTTTGTAAAGATGTATATATGCTAAAATTTCTGGGAAGCACATGTCCATCGAGGTAGTGTATTTTGTTTGTGATGCTAGAGCCAATGGAAGGCTAAGTATTACAAGCTAAATAAACAGTCTCACAAGCTTGGTATCGAGCCATCTTGTAGAAGCCCCTAGCTTGGTCGCCTTTAGGATATTTTGAAAAACTTAGTTTGAAAACTATCAAATAATTTTGAAAGCTTAAGTAAGTTCTCAGATTTTACTCCTTATCTATCTTAGTTTGCTCATCTCACCTTACTCTTGATCAAGTTTTGGAATGCTGATTTTCCTCTCATCTTCTTTCAAAAGATAGTGGCTTATCGGCTAATTTGGTTTTGGGAGAACCATGAGAGTTGTAAATTGGTAGTGTGGCTGTCTTTTGGAGAAGATTAGAAGCTTCTGGAGTTGAAAATTTTGGCTAGAAGCTTGGGGGCCAAATCTGGACAGCATGTTATTAGTTAGCATATGGGGCTAAAATGAGAGGATAACTCAACTAAAACTTGTGGGGATGAAAGGGTAAGAAGTGATATGAGTTAGCTAAATATCTAACACTCCATTAGGTGGTTTTACCTTGCTTTTTAGCCGTGTTAGATCCGAATGAGTTTGAAATTTTCCTCCTCAATCGATTACTTGTTCTAGCTATACAGGTTAGTCGTGCTGAGGAGTTGATCTTGTGACTTAAGGTCGTGTGCTGGTTTTTAAGCCTTTGAGATTCATTCTTTGTTGTGTTAATCGTTTTCCTTGCCTTCCGTTTTTGGGCTTGTTGCTAACTTATCTTAGTGGGACAAGATGGTGGCAGACTATGTGGTCCACCGGTGAGTGCGGATGAGGAGCTCCCGCCTCCTCCAACTATGGCTGAGGTTCTCGCTCAGATCGAGCGAAACCGGATGGATCAGACGCGGATCCTGGAGGTTATCGCGAGGAACACCTCTACTCCCTCTGGTGCCTCTGGATCTGGAGGTGGTGGACATCAGTCTCGTGGGGGACTTTCAGAGTTCCTTCGCATGCAGCCACCCACCTTCTCCCGGTCCGAGGACCCTCTTGACGTAGACGACTAGCTGCATCTGGTTGAGCGGAAGCTCAATGTTGCTCAATGCCAGGAGCAGAAGAAGGCACTTTTCGCATCCCATCAGCTTGAGGGTGTAACACTCTCATGGTGGGAGAACTTCCTCGCCATGCAGCCCGCTGGCCATGTGGTCACTTGGGAGGAGTTTCACACTGCTTTCCGTCGGGCTCATGTCCCCGCCGGCCTAATGAAGCTCAAGAAGGAGTTTCTTGCGCTCAAGCAAGGGCGTAGATCGGTGACTGGGTACCTCCATGAGTTCAACCACCTGGCGAGGTATGCTCCTGCTGAGGTGGCCACTGATGAGGCCAAGCAGGAGAAGTTTATGGAGGGCTTGTCTGAGGAGTTGCAGGACAAGCTCTCTATTGTTGACTTCCCTGACTTCCAGACCTTGGTGGACAAGGCCATCGTCGCGAGCACAAGGCGAGAGTCTTTGGCGAGTCATAGCGCAAGTGGGAGGCCCAGAGGTCTGCACGGTCGCCCTCTCGTCCCGTGTTGGGCCGGCACCGGGGCCCATTCTCAGGCTTCACCACCGCCGAAGCCATCGGCACCAGCTACTCGTCCCCCGCAGGCCGTGTTTTAGCCACGTGCGCCTGCGGTCCAGCAGCAAGGTGGCCTCCGCAACCCAGCTGCCGAGGTCACTTGCTTCCACTGCCACAACAAGGGCCACTATGCGAATAGTTACCCTCAGAGGACTGGAGCAGCCCCTCGTCCTAATGGAGGACGCGGGCAAGGGAGTGGATACCCACCTGACCAGAAGGTAGCCTAGAAGACCCAGGGCGTGGGTAGCAGCCGAGTCAACCACATCTCGGCTGAGGAGGCACAGGAGGCACCCGACGTTGTGTTGGGTACGCTTCTTGTCAATTCTCGCCCTGCTGCAGTATTGTTTGATTCAGGAGCTTCGCATTCCTTTATTTCAAGATCTTTTGCTATTGCTAGTGATCTTCATTTTGTTCCTTTGGGTGTTCCTTTGCTTATTCGCTCTCCGGGTTCGGAAATGAGAGCTGATCAAGAATGCCGGGACGTTCCTATTGAAGTCGAAGGAGTGAGATTCTTAGCGAATCTTATCCTACTCAACTCAGTGAGTCTGGATGTGATTCTTGGCATGGATTGGTTGTCCCAACACTTGGGGCAAATCGATTGTGCCAGGAAGATTGTCTACCTCACCAGCCCCTTAGGCGAATAGGTTGGATTTTCGCCACAACTGCAAGGGCCACATCTTTGTGCACTGGAAGCGAAGCCAGGAGATTCAGGATGTACCAACAGTGTGTGATTTTGTGGATGTTTTTCCTGAAGATTTGCCTGGGATGCCTCCAGTTCGAGACCTGGAGTTCGTCATCGAGTTGTTGCCCGGTACCGCCCCAATTTCGAAGGCGCCTTATCGATTGCCTCCTAATGAGTTGGAGGAGCTGAAGAAGCAACTAGGTGAGCTTCAATCGAAAGGTTTCATTTGTCCTAGCTCATCTTCTTGGGGTTGTCCTGTGATCTTTGTGAAGAAGAAGGACAAGACCCTGTGCATGTGCGTTGATTACCGTTCGCTTAATGAAGTGGCGGCGAAGAACAAGTATCCTTTGACCCGCATTGATGATCTTTTCGACCAGTTGACCGGAGCTCAGGTGTTCTCCAAGATTGACCTGAGGTTGGGGTATCATCAAGTCAGGATCAAGGTTGAAGATATTCTGAAGACGGCTTTCACTACTCGTTATGGTATGTACGAGTTCACCGTCATGTCTTTTGGCTTGACCAATGCTCCTGCCTTATTCATGAATCTTATGAACTCGATATTCATGGAGTATCTGGATAAGTTTGTTGTGGTATTCATTGATGATATTCTTATCTACTCCAAGAGTGAAGAAGAGCATGCTGAACATCTGAAGCTTGTATTGGGAAAGCTGCGTGAGCACCAGCTGTATGTGAAGTTCAGCAAGTGCGAGTTCTGGTTGAAAGAAGTGGCATTCTTGGGCCATGTTCTTTCATCGGGAGGCGTAGCCGTGGATCCTAGCAAGGTTAGTGATGTGCTATCTTGGGGTCAACCCAAGTCAGTCACTGATGTGCGGAGTTTTCTTGGTTTAGCGGGTTACTACCACCGCTTTATCGAGAACTTCTCCAAGATCGCAAAGTCGATGACTGAGTTGCTCAAGAAGGATAAGAAGTTTGTGTGGCCCGCTGCTTGTGATGAGAGTTTTCAGGAACTCAAGAAGCGGTTGACTTCAGCCCCAGTGCTTGTCCTTCCCGATGTCCACAAGAGCTTCGATATCTTTTGCGATGCCTCTCGTCAGGGACTCGGTTGTGTTCTTATGCAAGAGGGCAAGGTTGTGGCCTATTCATCAAGATAGTTGAGGCCTCATGAACTCAATTATCCTACCCATGACTTAGAGTTAGCTGCAGTGGTTCATGTACTCAAGATTTGGCGATATTACCTCATCGGAAACCGTTGTGAAGGGTATTCGGATCACAAGAGTTTGAAGTATTTGTTCACCCAACCAGATCTGAACCTCAGGCAAAGAAGATGGTTGGAATTGATCAAAGATTATGACATGGGCATTCAATATCATCCGGGCAAGGCCAATGTTGTTGCCGATGCACTTAGTCGGAAGGTGTATTGCAATGTTTTGATGCTCCAAGAGCAGCAGCCCGCCCTTCTTGAAGAATTTCAGCTGCTCAATTTGGGTTTGATTGAGCACGGTTCTCTTGCTACCTTAGTTATGCAACCAACCTTGGTGGATCAAATCAAGACTGCGCAGCAATCAGATATTGGTGTGAGTCAAATCAAGCAAAACATCAAGAATGGGACAGCCAAGTGCTTCTCAGAAGATAAGCATGGTGTTGTGTGGTTTGGACAGCGCCTTGTGGTTCCAAAGGTCATGGAATTGCGGGATTTGATTCTCCGAGAAGCCCATGATTCCCCTTTGGCCATCCATCCTGGGGTCACAAAAATGTATCAAGACCTTCGTCAGAGATTCTGGTGGACCCGAATGAAGCGCAACATTGCCAAGTTCGTTGCCGAGTGAGACATGTGTTGTCGTGTTAAGGCCGAGCATCAGCGTCTAGCAGGCCTTCTTCAGCCCTTGCCAGTGCCTGAGTGGAAGTGGGATTCCGTTGGTATGGATTTCATCACCGATTTGCCCCATTCGTCCAAGGGGAACGATGCCATTTGAGTTGTCATTGATAGGCTGACTAAAGTGGCACATTTTCTTCCTATCAAGACTCAGCTTCGTGTGAGACCCTTAGTCGAGCTTTATGTTTCGAGGATCGTGAGTTTGCATGGTGTGCCCAAGACGATTGTGTCTGATCGTGGTGCGTTCTTTACCTCCCGGTTTTGGCATAGTCTGCAGGAGGCTATGGGGACTCGTCTTACTTTCAGCACAGCCTTTCATCCTCAAACTGATGGTCAGACGGAGAGAGTCAACCAAGTCTTGGAAGACATGCTCCGTGCTTGTGTGTTTTCCTATGGGAAGAAGTGGGAGATACACCTGCCGTTTGTCGAACTCTCCTACAACAACAGTTTCCAAGATAGCCTCGACATGGCACCGTTTGAGGCCTTGTATGGGAGAAGGTGCAGAACCCCGTTGAACTGGTCGAGAGGCGGTGAGAGCGATTCTTGGCCGATTCGATCAACGAGGCCGAGTCGAGTTCGACTTGTTCGCGATCATTTGCGCCTGACCGATCCGCAAAAGAGCTATGCGGATCGTCGTCGTTGTGAGTTGAGCTTTCAGCCCAATGACTTTGTGTATCTCAAAGTCTCACCTTTGAAGGGCCATCAGCGTTTCAGCATCAAGGGCAAGTTGGCTCCTCGATATGTTAGGCCTTATCGCATCATTGAGAAGGTGGGAGCTGTTGCATACAAGTTGGAGTTGCCAGCTACACTTGAGGGGGTGCACGATGTGTTCCATGTGTCCCATTTGAAGAAGTGTCTTCGTGTTCCAACTTAGGAAACTCCGTTGGAAAATCTCGATGTGCAAGAAGATTTGACCTACCGCGAGCATCCTGTTCGTATTCTTGAAGAATTTGAACGAAGAACAAGGAATCGTGTCATCAAGTTCCTTAAAGTTCAGTGGTTGAATCATTCTGAGGATAAGGCGACTTGGGAGTGAGAAGATCGCCTTCACGCGGACTACCCATCTTTCTTTTCCGAGTGAACGGAATCTCGGGACGAGATTCTTGTAAGGGGGGAGATTTGTAACATCCCAAATTTTGGGTTTGTATTTCAAAGGTATGAAAATAAGAAGAATTTAAAACTTTTGAGCATGCTTTGACTTTCTGGAGCATTTGTATGATTTGTTGCTTTTGAAATTTTTGAAATCAAATAAAACATACAACTCAAATTGAAACTCCGAAAGAAAATAGAAACAAAAGCTTGTGATGATCTTTTGGAAATAATTTATTCAAATACTATATTAATTATCATGAATAAATATAATTTTTTCCAAATTTATGGGACTAGGTTCAACCCTCAGAAAATTCAAACTCAATTCAATGACCTACACTAAGTTTGAATTTTGAATTATACCAAATATATTATGAACAGTACGGTTAAGAATTTTTATGAATACTAGACCATCCCAGGAACCCCTCTGATTAATTTCAGAAGTTTAGGAAATTTATTTCTATTTTTAAGGCCCTGGTCAAAGTTGAGAAACTAATTTAAATCTCAGTCAACCCTAGTACTGTTCCATGGGCTCGAGCTAGACTCCGACTCGAATCCAACAGTCTTGACTCGGCTCGGCCGCACCACCTAGCTGCACCGTGCCGAACCCAGCGCTCACCGATCGTCTGATGGAAATCGTGCGGCCCACATGATCAGACTGATCAGACTTCCGAAAGCCCCTTTAGATCTGAGCCGTCCATTCGTGATCAAACGGTCCAGACCGAACCCACCAACCACACCCAAGCCACACTCGCGTCCTTGCCACTTTGTGTCGCTGCCCACTGGGGCACACTTTTCGGGGCTTTCTTCCTCCCCTCGCGCTGATGATCAGAGCAGGGACGCCACGCGGCTGAGGCATTCAGAGCGCCTCCGTCTTCGCCAGATCCCGTCGTCAATCTACCGCCCACGAAACCCAATGGACTACGTTGCCTCCTCATGCTGTTTCCATTCCGACCGTTGGTGACCTATAACCCTCTCCCTCTCGCCCGGTAGAGGTCATTCCTCCTCTCGGTGGCTGAGGAGGGAGACACTTGTTCGAGCTACTCTCTCGGGTGAGCTTCTATCCTTCGTGTCCCTCTCTGACTACCTTCCTCGCCTTACTCATCCGAGCTGATGCTAGGTCTTGTCTTCTTGTGTAGCCCCGGAACGCGGAGCTCGCCATTTTCAACTCCAGAGCGCATCCGCGGCCACTCCTCTGTGCCATTTGTGTCCCCGGTAGGTATTATCCTCTCTCAAGTGCGTCACCGAGCGCCTTTTAGTCTAAGGATGAGATCCCCTCAACCAATCTGACCTTTGTTTCACAGGAGCCTCGGGATTTTGAGTTTCCCCTTTCTCCGGCCGTAAGTGCCCCTTTTCGTCTCCATCTCCGTCATGGTCAGCCTCTATCAAATTCCTTTCTTGTACACCATCTCTTAGCCTCACTGGTGTTGTCAACACCTTCATTTTCACTCTTTCTTCCTCAGGGTATCCCCTCCACGGTGAAGCTCCAAACCGCCATCACCGTCTTCGTCGCCGGCGAAGCTCCGACCAGCTGGTCCTCTCCTTATCTCTCAGGTAGTTTCACTGGATCCCCTAGTACCTTATGCGCGCGCTAGTTAGCTCATTTAACCACCGGGTGGCGACCTGCACCGTAGCCGTAGCACCACCTCCGCTCTCTGTCGTAGCGCCGCCGCGTCGGACCACCTCCGGTGATGCTCCGACCTCCCTTAGTTTCGACCGTGCACCAGCTTGCCATTTTGGTCCTTAGTTCGCGCCGCCATGGCCTGAGTCACCGGCGAGCTGCCGAGCAAAGCCTCGGGCGCGAGCTCCTCTCTTGGTCGGAAATCTTGACCGCACTGTAGTGTCATGATTAGGCAGAATCATTGTCGAATAGCGCTAATGATTGTGGTTTAGTTGGTTTAATGACTGCTCTGTTCGGTTGACGGGTGGGGCCTCGCACAGAAATCCCCACGTTTTAATGCACTAAGCTTTGCACCGGGACACTGTAACATTCCAAAGTTATGTTACCAAAATAAAATAAATAAAGTCATTGGATTTTCTGAAATTTGGAAGAGTTTGATTGCCTTATTTGAATTTCTGAAGTTTTAAAAGTCAAAAATTTAAAATTTATTTGAAGTTCTTGAAGTTTCAGTTGGTTTGGTCTGAAAAATAAAGTTTAAATTAATTCCTAGAATTTTCTGAGTTTTTAAAAAGCTTTTTCCTAAATATATTAAAGCCAAAACAATTTATTTGCAAAATTAATAGCCAATTATAAGTTGGAACTATTTTTATTAAGCCCAAAATAAATAAGAAAATTTCTGTGAACTTTCCCATAATTTTTGGATTTTATTTGCTATATTTTAAAGATATTTTGATTTAACTGGAATATATAAATTGTTAAAACAATTAAAATCAGAAAGTGGCTTTGAGCCGAAACTCTCCCCGGCCCATCTCTCCTTCACCGTGCGCCAGCCCATCTCGGCCCGCTCCACCCCGGCCTCCCCCCCCTCTCACTCACCCCCACCGTTGGATCAACATCCAACGGCATCCACGCCTCCACACCGCCCTGCCTCCTCGCACCGCTGGATGCAAATCCAACGGCCCGTGATCTTTCTTCCTCCCCCGCGTCTTCCTCCGCCAGCCGCTGATGCCGCTGCCATTGCCGTGCGCTCGGAGCTCCGTAACTCCGTGCTTCTCTCCCCTATTCTCCCCGGAATCCTGCGCATTAAATTCCCCGCGTCCCGCCGCCCCATCTCCGGCCACTTTCCCCCTCCGTTTCACGCGTAATCACCGGAATCCAAAAATCGCCGCCGCGACCTCCGCGCGTGATCTCTCGCCCCGGCCTCCTCCGGCTCCTATAAAGGGAACACCGGGTAGGCCCTTCTTCACTCATTCCAACCCCGACCACCACTCCTCCTTCCCCCTCTTGGATTCGCCGGAATCCAATTTTGAAGAATCATGGCCGAGCTTCCTTTCTTCCTCGTTGCCAGCGCCCCCGTCGACCCCGGATTCAGCATCGCCGCCACCTCGCCGACCACGTGCGCGTGCCCGCCTCGCCGGAGAACCACTCCATCGCCCGCGCCACCGTCGACCCAATCAAGCCACCGCCAAAACCCTCGCCGTCGGCGATTTCTCTGTGCCCGGGTGTCGCCGTGGTAAGCATCAGAATCCCCACATCCTCCTCTCTCGTTTGGTGCCATCCATTTCCCTCGCCGGAGCCTCTACCGTCGACGAGCCCGGCACCGAGCGCCTCCCCTCGTCGGTCCTACGTGGCATGGCCACGTGTGTGCCACGGTGGCGCCACCTAAGCCCAAAACGCCCAGTCAGCGCCACATGCGCACGAACCTGCCACCTCAGCCCCATCCCTAGCCCATCTTCCCCGTGGACTTGGTCCATGTGAACCGAGTCACTGACATGTGGGTCCCACATGTCAGTGATTTCTTTATCTCTTTTAAATTCCGAAAAATCCTCGCTGACGTCAGCTTGCGCAATAAACCGAATTTCCTTTAGGAAAATAATTCAATAAAATCAATAAAATCTGATTTTAGGGTTTCTTATATTTAAAAACTTCCCGGGGTTCGTTCTCCCTCATACGAACTCCGATTTCGTCGTTTCAAATTTCTATATTCCTATAAAATCAAGATCTAGCCAACTAAACCAAAATTATTTAATTTTGGGTTCATTTGATCAATAATTCCTTTAAACCCTAATTTATTATTTCATGTATTTTCAAACTTCTAAAATTCATATCTTTTGCATCCAAACTCCGATTTGGGTGATTCAAGTTGCAAAATTTGTATAAAAATGTAATCTAGCTAACTAAATCAAATTATTTTAATTTGGAGTTCTTTTGAATTGTTATTTGAATTTTATTTGAATGTGATCGTATTTTCACGATTAGATTTCGACGACTTCGGAGAATCAGATTCTGACGTCGATTGAAGAACAACATAAGAGGAATGATTTTGACTGTATGATCATCGTGATCGTACACTTGGACTACCTGAAGATAGTACTTGTGAGTACTAGGTGACCTGTTAAGAAAAACAACGTCACCTCAACACGGACGCTGTTAAGGTGATGCATTAAGAAAAACAACGTCACCTCATCAAGCAAGGCAAGTTATACCCTTGATCATATCGATCCTATTATTTTAAATTATTTATATTCTGTTTTAAATTATTACTGCATGCTTATTTATATCAGTATCTTAAATTCCTGTTTTAAATGTATAGTTATGCCTAAAATCCTTTGTATGACCAATTTTGAAAATTGAAGCAAACATATTGTCACCATAGATCAAACCTAGTTGGTACGATAGTATGAACTAGAGCATTTTGAGAAAAATCATGCTTAGCCATGCTTTTAGACCAAACATGTTTATTTTGGGGATTTCAGCCAGAAATCAATTGTTGTTTAGATGGTATCCATGGCATCGGTATGCTATTGAAGTTTATGACTTTGAAATAAATGAAATAAATAAAAATGGTTTGGACTTGGGCATAATGGATGTTTGGTGGGTGCAAGTTTATGCACGGGCTCAATCGGGTATGGTTGAGGCCCATGGGTTTTGTTGAAAAGTTGCCCAAGTCAGTTAAGGACCGGTCTTCGAGCGCATGATGCTACGCCTTACCGTACTACCACGTGTCCTGTGTGGGCGGGACTTGGCTAAATAATTTGTGATGTCTTAGTGTCATTGGTGCTATGTTGTTGGTATGGGTTTTGGTCGACAAGAGACCCATCTCGGCGCGAGGAGGGGCTTAGGAGGATGGCGATCAATGGTAGCGAAACCTTAGCGGGCATAAATACATTAAGGCAGAACATTGTAAAAGCCTCGACACGTGCTCTAGACCGCTTACCAAAGGTAGTGAGCGATGGCATAGATATATGTCGGATAAACTAGAGAAGTCTTGTCATGTGGGTAAAGTTGTACAACCTCTGCAGAGTGTAAAACTATTCGAATAGCCGTGTTCGCGGTTATGGACGTGCTAGCAGAACTACTCAAAGTTAGACTTTGGTTTTGTTTCAAAAAGACTACTTCAAAACTGGTTTATCCAGATGGGAATTGGGCAGGGAGCCATGTGATAGGAGGGTATCCTTCACCATTCATGTGTGAATGTTATCTGACTATAAAAGTGAGAATTTATAAAATGATTTGTAGTTATAAAATAACTGCTTTGGAACTTAGTACAAGTATTTAAAGAAAATGATGCTTTATGAAAATCAATCAATAAGCCATCCTTTGTTACATCCATATATGCATATCATCCTGTTATTTGACGGGTGTAACTTGCGAGCACGGAAGTTGTGCTCATTCTTGCTTTATGCAAACAAAATTTCAGAGGAGAAGGACTTTGCTACCGATGTGGATCTCGACAACTAGGCCGCGTCCCCAGTCGATTGCCTGTGGCAGATAGCTGGACCCTACCACTTCTTCGCCTTCTGCTGTGTTCTTTATTGCTGGCTTGTAAGCCCCTTTGTAATCAACACTGTTGTTTATTAATAAAATTGTGATATGATTTTGTTACCATATTTGTTTACTATGTGAACTAGCTACTGATCATGGGACTAGTTCAGAAATGCACAGAGGATCTGGGATATTAATCCCGGGTTCTGACAGACACTGACATGCGGGCCCGGGAATGATTTAAGAGAAGGAATCTAAAACCAGGTTGTTATAGAGTCTATGACGTGTGGGCCCGAGACTTTGTTGACCGAGTCAAGTTTGATCGCGCTCTCACGCCGTTCGGCCAAGCGGATCGATGGCTATGGCTAGGTTAGGCTGTCTATATAAAGTGTTTAATGCTTAAAAAAAATTCGGAAATGGTTTATTGTTGCACTAAAAAATCAGTTAACTTCTAAAATGCATAAGAAATTCATTTTAACTCATTTTTGGATGATTCAAATTTTGTTGGTTTCTATTTTAAATGTACTTTAATCTAAAATTAGATTGAATCATGTTAATCTAAAACGTGAACTGCCGCCCCCGTTGACGATCCTGTAAGGGTCTACTCTCTCCCACAAAGGGTGAAATGGAACAAAAAATGACAAATGGACAGATAAGCTATAAAATATGTAACAAAACTAATATAGACAATGGAAGAAGCATCAACAAAACACCAGTGGAGAAGGGTTGACAAATAACTTACGGGCGTAGTAGAAGACCCATTGAACTTAAGACACAGTATGGAGGAGGTAGTGATCGCACCTAGGGACGATGGAACTTGCACGCTGCAACAAATTCTACAATCTCCAGTCTTCATGTAGTAATGGCATTTTGGTTGATCAGGTCTATCAAGAAATACAATATCTCTCTACAGTGCGTATTGAGGTACAGGACACGAACTGAATCTGCAGGGTGATAATAATCCCTGATTGCCTGCACTGGCTTCACCTTGTTGAGAAGTTCCATCGGTTTGTTGAGCCCCTGGTGACTACAGTCGACTCTTAGAAGATGAAACAGGTAGCATTTGGCCCCTGAGAGGTAAGCAAAATCACAAATATCAACACTAAATATAGAAGGCCAAAATTGATGTAATTATGTAAGAGTTGGTTTTGATATCATAGTTATAAAATAGAGAAACTAAGTCATTAGAGTCAAAAGAAAAGATAATAGAACAAGATGCATATTACAGAGTCTCCAAAGATGCACATAGAAAGGATTCATTTGTGAAGGAACCTATTTCTTTCCTTTAAGCAAATCATTTTGTACCTAGTTGAATGATTTGATCTATAAGAAAACATTGTTATGGGAGTAGGAGTTCAAACCACAACGTAATGCAAGCGTAGACATGCTATATAAACAGAGCCATGACACATGAATGGAATTCAGCTCGTCAAACATGCAGCTAAAAGTGTCTGATACCTGATTTCGGATCCCTTTTTCCTGCACTATCAGAGTCAGCGTGCAAGGGCCGGGAGAGAGAGGGAAGCAACGGAGGGAAGGAAGACCAAAGGCGACGGTCTTACGGACTCACGGGGACGATCCTGGCAACCGAAGAATCCAGAGAGGACGACGCGACAGACAACGTGGCGAACGGACCGAAGCAAGTAGCGCGGACGAAGCTCAGCTACGTGGGCCGGACGAGCATGCGCATGGGAGCACTCCGCCAAGATGAATCGAACGATCGAGAACGAAGCGAAAACCATCGAACAACCCACAACAGAGGCGGATTCGCAGGAGAACGAAACGAACGCTCGATCGGACGGTCAGCAATAGAAGCGATGCAAAATCGGACGGAACAAGTAAAAGAGGCGACGTGGACGCCTCTGCTAGCACGAAAACTGCGCCCATTTATACCAGAGGATAATGATATTTCTATTCCTGTTTTTTTTATTTTTTGTGTTTCGAATGGGCTATAGTTACAAGCTAGGATGTAGCTAGATAACTAGACGTGCGGGTGTGCTTCCAGTCTAATAGGGTTTATGTCGGGACCCAGAATTACGATTCTGGAACCCTCTGTGTATACCGCACTAGTCCAGGATCACGCTAGTGCACACAGGGTTAACATAGGTAAATATCGATCCACACAAGCGATAAATAAAGTAAGCGATTAATTTGAATAACAAATAAGGGTTTTGACCTTATGGTCGAGTTTACACTTAATAAGCCACGCAGGCTAACAGAAATAAACAGAATGAACGGAAATAACTCCGGCACAGATCCCACCCATTCACCACGGGCAACCAACGGGATCCGACCTTAACGAACGATCACCTTCAATGAACTCCTCCTCGAAAGCAGAGACTCCTCCTCTTCAGTAGGTTTGGGCGCAAGTTTTACAACAAGCGTGAGTACACACTGCATTTCGCAAATCATACCACGAATGCAATGTATAGATGCGGGCTTATTCCAAAGAAAAGACTTCGTGGTTCTTTTGCATAAAGGCAACGTTTGCAATTGAATACGAATAATAGATTGAAAGCATAATTCAAACAAATAGACAATAATAATTTAACATTTATTTCCACAAAGACACACATTAAATGATTTATTTCACATAGCCATATGATTGAGGTCACACACTCCCATCCCAACATTTTATGAAAACTACCCGTCTCAAATCCCGAGCATGTCCATGACCATGACGCGCTATTCGAATAGATTGATTAACACTCTACAGAGGTTGTACACTTTACCCACAAGATACAACTAGTGTAGCAAGCACCAATCGTAATAAAACAGTTCTGAAACTTCATCTCAAACATTGACGTTCCCGGTGTGCTTACAAACCGCTATACCACCACATAGAATTGGTATAACACACACCGCCGGGATGTGGAAGACGATCGTCCCGCGATGCAACCACCAAGTAGTCACACCTCCACCTGTCACACACCTAACCTATCCACCGAACATCAATGCCGAGAATCCATAACTTACTAAGTTAGGCCCGCCCCATACCGGGCATGTGGTCGTCACAAGAAGGCTCGGCTCAATGGCGCACAAAGTT
This sequence comes from Ampelocalamus luodianensis, assembly GCA_036346255.1. Classification (NCBI taxonomy): domain Eukaryota; kingdom Viridiplantae; phylum Streptophyta; class Magnoliopsida; order Poales; family Poaceae; genus Ampelocalamus; species Ampelocalamus luodianensis. Next base: position 20,977,272 of record CM070635.1, read on the forward strand.
AAGTCCTTAATTGACCAAGGCAAGACTTCCATTTTCTAACTAGATCACAAAGATTAACATTCCCATCACATAGTCCACCATATCACACAGTTTCCACCACTTGCCTCAGTCTAAATCCTTTACCACCCAGTTGGTTTTAGTGCAACACATGCCATCCACGAAGTAATAACACATAGCACACAGTTTTACACAAAGTTCCATAGTCACTTAGTCATAGTTCATATTTGCAACTTTCATGAGATGTGAGACTCGTAGCATGGCTAAGCAATTGTACTCGCATCTAACCAACCCACGTTGGTGCTATAATATACCAACTAATAACCAATCTAGAGTGACAAGGGATTATGACATACAAGGCCAAGGTGTGATAACAAATTGGATAATAACTATACCCAAAGCATTTAAATAAATAATTAAAATAGAATGCAATACTTTGAAGTAAAGTAATTTGAAAACTGGGTTCAAGATGATCAAAGGTATGACTTACCTTGGAAAAGGTCTATGTACTGATCTTGATCTTGGGGTGCTCCTTCTTCAACGAAAATCCCCGACGAATCGACGTCTACTCGCAAACGAAACAAAAACAAACAAAACAAATAAATAATAGAGGCAAAACAAGCTCCAAAAATTAAATAAAAATCTCAGATAAATAGAGCTTGAATTTAGACAAATTTAGAAATTTGAATGGGCTCAATCGGAGTTAGGATGCAAAAGTTATGGCCTCTGGAAGTTTGAATCTAAAAAGAAACCCTAATTTGGATTTTCCAGAATTTCCGAATTATTTCTCTGAAGAAAAATCGGATTATTGCACAACGCTGACATCAGCGAAGAACGTTCGGACGGGATGAAAATTGGTCTGACAGGTGGGACCCCACATGTCAGTGGCTCGGTGCACCGTGGACCAAGTCCACGCCAGATCAAGTCTGGGGTTCGGTGGACCGTGCCACGCGGGCGTACGCGTGCCTGCTGACACAGCGCCACGCAAGCGACACGTCGACACGAAAGCTGAGGTGGCAGGTGAGGTGGCGTCCACATCGGACCCGACGGCGGCGGCGCTCGGGGACCGATGGCAACGGCGAACGGCGGGGCTTCGGCGGCGGTGAGTGGTACCGGTGTGTAGCTCTCGCTATTGCGAACCTGATGAGGTAAGTCTGGGTGGTTGGGAACGACGGAGGCGACCGGCGGCGAGCTCAGAGCGGCGGAGCTGCTCTGGTTTGGTCGGACGGGGGGTTCCGGCGAGATCTAGGTGGCGTGGGTGGTCTTTGGAGGTAGCTCTGGTGACGCTGAACACGATGGTGCACTCGACGACGACGCGGCGACACTGGCGGCGGCGCAAACGTCGAAGAACAGAACGACGGCGAAAACCCTAGAACTCCAATTATGGCGGCGCTAAGGCTCGGAAGGAGATGAGGTGGCGGCTGCAGGTTGCGGAGGACCGCGAGCGGCTCAGTGCTATTTATAGGTGGTGCCCGGATAAGGAATCCCTAATTTGGGGATTTCTGTTTCAAACGAAACGAGATAGAGTTGGTTTTGATCCCGATTGAGGGTAGATACGCGCGGAAGATTAGAGATAGAGTTTGGCAAAGAAATCCGGGGGTTTTTAGTTAGGAAAGTCCGTTGTCGGATTGAGCTTCTAGAAGCTCCAATGGCGGACGGCGCCGACTCGGACGCGAGGAAGAAAGCGGTGCGGAGACGACGACTTGGTGGGCCCTTTGGCGATGACATCGAGACGCCCACCACGCGTCGATCTGAGCAGAGCACATACGCGCGAAAGTGGGTCATGAGTTGGGTCGAACAGAGACTGAATGGGCCGGATCGAAGGAAGATTCGGCCCAAAGGGATTTCCGAGATTTTAAATAGTTTTTCTATTTTATAAATTACCAGAAATTCAAATAAGCAATAGAAAATAGCAAATAAACTCAGAAAAATTCTAGGAAAATCTAGAAAATATATCTGAGCACAAAGAACCCAAATAAAATAGTTTTGGCTAATGTTCAAGTTGGGATTATTCACATTAAATGTTTTTGATTGTAAAGTTCAATATTAAGCTTTTGGAATTAAAAACAAATAAAATTCAAATGGTGAATTTTCTCCCTACTAACTATTAAAAGATTTTTAAGCTCTGAAAATTAGGATGTTACAGTTTAGGTGCTAGACTTACGCTAGTGTCCACTGATTTTAGGAATACACATATGTATCTGTGTTTAGTTGGAAAACACGAACCTATGCTCTATGAAACTTTGGGTGTCGATTTTAGGAAAACACACGTGCGTGTGTGTGTTTGTGCATAAAAGCATCTACAATAGTTTATTTCTTAGCTTGTTACTAAAAGAAGAGAGAATACTCAATATAATAAAAAGAAACAAGCTTTTCAATTGATTGTTTCTTGAACTTGTATGTAAGACTTTAATTCCTACTTTAATTACTATACACAAAACAGATTTTTAGGTAACAAGTAAGCCTCCAATAGCTATTTTGTTATTTCTTGTGTCTTGATATTAACAACTTACTTGTTTTTTCGTCTAAAAATAAGCTTACTTTCTCTTATCATCTTCTCTCATCTAAATCATCTAAATACTGATTTGTCCATCTTTTAGTAGCAAGTGACATGAGACTATTATAGATATTATAAGTGGTGTAAGTATGACTGTGATGAGTGCGTACGTCTAATCTCTCTGAAAAGGAATGGGCCTATAAATGTTTTCTATTCATTCCAAACGGGCCGTATAGGTGCTGCGCTCTCGGCCCTTTTCCTGATGGAAGCCGGGATACAAATGCGAAAACATTATGCACTCAATCCTGAAGGCTAAATCATCGCCACCTGCCAATTCGTGGACAGCTCGCCGTCCTCCGCCTCCAATCGATGCCCCCAGCGTTTGGTTTCTCGCGGTTTCTCAACCTGCGTGTGAACTCTTCGACGAATCCCATCCTCCGCCTCTGGCTCGCCTCATGCTTCTCCTCCGCCTCGTCCCCGTCGGAGCCGCCGGAGCTCTCCGGGGGCGGCGGGTGCCCGGCGACCATCAGGGAAGGGCGGGCGGAGATCTTTGCGGACGAGTCCAACTCGGTCTTCTACAACAAGGCCCAGGTTCCGCCTCTTTGTTTATTGTTTCAGTGTTTCTGTGTGCCTGTAGAGTTGATGTTATTAGTCATCAACCCGTGCACCGGCACGGGCCAGTAATTTTACAAACACAATTTCTTTTTACGTTATTTCAAAGGTCCATCATATAATTGTGTAGAAATAATATTTTTTATCGCATAGCTGAATGTCTCTATTTTTATTATTCCCCCAAATCGTGTTATATGCAATTTATAACCTGGCATTGAGACAATCTCTAATTTTGAAAACGGATATTGCTACTTTTTTTTATATGGATATGGAGATATTTTTTACTTTACCTTATCAATATTAAATATAAAAAAATTAGTACTAGCGATCTAAGTCCAAGTCCACTATGCAGACAAACGAAGGAGTCACAAAATATAAGAAAAAGTTAATTACATTGGACCATACGTACCCGTGTTAAATACTCCTTCTGTTTCGTTGTATTTGTCCATGGCCTCGAGAGTATCTGTTTCAATATATTTGCCGATTGAGAGAATCGAGAGCGTAGTTATTGCAATTTTTTTACTCTCTACTCTTACTTAAATACTTTGGAAGAGTTTAAGTGGTTATGGTATGCCATTTTTTGGGGTATGTGTGGCCATTTCTCATTAAGTGTTTCTTAGAATTGATGCTTTCTTGGTCTGTGTGCATGGTGAGCTCTGGACAAATATAGTAAAACGGAGGGAGTAGCAAACTACTACCGTTCAACATCTTTTATTGTATTGAAGCAAGGGTAGAGTGGTAATTTTGGGATAACTACAAATTTGATTTATCCAATAGACTTACATCGTGAAAACAAAAATGGACAGATATTGTGAAATGAGGAATATATTAGAGTATATTTTCAACAAACCGTGTATTAATTACGACCAATTTTGTATCCAATCTAACTATTTTTCATATATTGATGGTCAAACTTGAATTAATGTGGTTGTTTATAGCCTTTTTCCTCATTGCATTAATATAACGGATTTTAGAGAAAAGAATTATTTACCGCGTTATGAATGTTCTTTGAGACAACACTTTGACAATTAATAGGCACTTATTTACTGTTGTGAAACTTTGATAATTAATTACAGAGAATAATTAGGAGAAATTAATAAGCTGCCGGCCTCTTCCTGACTTGTGTCTGCTGGACGCTTGGCCTTTCTTTTCTTTGCTAACTAATTGAGAGATTAGTTAACCAATGCCTACAACATATTCCATATTAGTAATGGGTACGCCCGGGAGTTTTGAGAACAAACCGTGTTGTAGTCATATATGAATCAGATGTTTTGAAAGATCCAAGTCATCACAACTAGGATCGATGGATTATATTGTTTCTTTTTCGATTAATATACGAATTTCTACCTTTTTTTTTCTTCTTTCTCCGATTAATGTGGTAATTTCTAGCTTTTTACCTCCTAAAATTAATGTAAGGGCTCCTGATGGAGCCTCCAATTAGTATAAGATATAGATGGTAGGCTGATGGAATTGCAGCTTCACTTGATGGGGGCCATGAACAGTGGTACAATTGTTCCTTCCTGAAAATAGTAATACTTTTATGGTAATCTCATTCGATTCCTGGAGTAAACCGGATGGTTTATTTGATGATGTACGTTATGGTTGGAACTTGGAGCATCCCATTTCGCTAGGATTGCAAGAATCTCAGACTGAAGTCATTATGTTTAAAGCAATAAACATGTCATAATATGTTCAAGATGATACTATCATATGTAATGTGACCCGGAATTAGTCTTCGGTGTAGGCACCAATTATAAATAAAAAAAGTTAGACGAGACATTTCATTTTCATGGTCCCAGTTTTTTCCCCCAAACAAGACGATTACCTGCAGTCCTGCACCATTAGACCCCTGAGTACTGTAATTGTGTACTGTCTTAGTACATATCCTCTGGTCAATTAGTAGTCTCACAACTCACAAAAAAAGGTAATCTCACAGTAGCTGCTGTCCAAAAATTGCTCTAACAATTTGAATTTTCATTTGATGATGGCTTCAAACAAAAGTTTAGGTTGTTATGTTGTTAATTTTGACAGGTTAACAACAGAGATATTTCTATTGCTGTTTTGAGATCATTTATTTCGAAAAGACGCGAAGAGCATGATATCCGATTAAGAAAAGGTATTTAGTTTGGACAATACATGCACTATTGGCCTACAAACCCATCTTTTGTTAATTGCTGCACCAGTATGGTTGAGCAATTTCTGTGTTGAACCAGGCAGACATACTGAAATACCGCCAGAACAGCATGCCAATGAATCAGACCCTGTGAATGTAATAGGAGGATCTGAAGATACTGCATTGAGAGAAAAAATGAGGCCTAAAGCACCAAAAGTTCTTGAGGTGCATCTCTGAATTCTTTTGCTGATATAAACCCCATACCACATTCCTGTAGTTAATATGATTCTGTATATTTGTCAAAGTGAGATATAATGTGGTATAACTCGAATTGCGTAGGTTGTAGTTGTGGTAGACTGGGGGTTTGGGACGATAGTTCCGGCGTCCCGGAGCCATGGTGGCTACCCGCCAGCGGCAGGGTAGGAGAAGGGGGTTCGGGAGACAGGAGCAGATTGGGAAATTGAAGATTTTCTTGATTGATTGCCTCAACTGATTCGGTTGTCTCCTTTTAAATGGAGACACCCCCTAACAAGCATATCTAAATTAGGAACGAATACGTATCAAAGAAGGACACTACTAATATGAACGTAACTAACTCATGTCTTAACTGACTCGAACTCTATGGTCTTTGAATTGCCACACAAGGCAATAATGTGTGCGCTACTGCTGGCCGACGCTATGGGCTTGCGCATGCCGTGGCCCACATCGACCGTAGGGTATTCCCCACATAAAATCTCTCCCGGCCTTGACAAACAGCTCGTCCTCGAGTTGAAATTCAGGTTAAGCTGCATTGAATGCATCCAATGCTTCCCAAGTTGCCTCAGCCTCATCGAGACGAACCCATTGAACCAAAACATGCCATATGTCGCGGTGAAGGCTAGCCTTCAACACCTTGGCCGGAACAGGAAGGGCACGACCATGCTTGATGGGTGGAAGCATAGGTGGCGTAGTAGGAATATCATTGTGAAACTTCTTCAAGAGACCAACGTGAAAGACATTGTGGAGACGTGTACCCTTAGGTAAGCGGAGTTAGTATGCGACGGAACCAATGCGCTCAACGATCTGATACGGACGATCACCGGTGAGATAGTGAAGATACATGGCGATGGCCTTATTGACTGCTTCGGTCTGACCGTCGAACTGTGGATGAAAAGCCGAGCTGAGGTGGAGAAAACGTTAGACAAATGGAATAAGTTTTGCCAAAAGTTACTAGTGAAGATAGGGTCACGATCACTAACGATGGAGCTGGGGATCCCATGAAGATGAACAATATCTTGGAAGAAATCCTAAGCCACTAAAGTAGCTGTGTACGGGTGACCCAGTGGGATGAAGTGGGCGTATTTGGAGAAACGGTCAATGGCAAAGAGAATGACCGATTTCCCATGTACGTAGGGTAGCCCTTTGACGAAGTCCATGGAAATACTAGTCCATACAGTAGTCGGAACCTCGAGGGATTGGAGTAGTCTCGCGGGATGAAGATGTTTAGTCTTGTTACGTTGGCATGTCACACAAGCTCTGACAATGTCTTGGACCCTTGTCGTACGAGGGACATAAAAATAAGAACGCAGCCTATGGAGGGTCTTCTGTATCCCCTCATGGCCGACATGAGCAGCTGTTAGTATGGTTGGCAGGGACGATGATGATGCCTGGACAAAAATGCTCCCATTGCGCATTAGAAGATTGTCAGCCATGGACCAAGGTGCACCTAAGTCGCCAAACTAAAGCTTGGCACAGATGTCCTGTAGCTTGGTGGAGGATGCAACTTCGAGATGTAGATCATTGAATAAGGAGAAGGATGGCCTGGAGAGTGCACATGTCGAGGCATGCTTGGCGTTTTGCCGAGAGAGCGCATCAGCCATGGTGTTGAGTCGATCGGGCCGGTATTCCACTGTAAAGTTGTAGCCAAATAATTTGCTCACCAATTGATGCTGAGGTATCGTGGAGAGACGTTGATCTAGAAGAAACTTCAAACTGTAGTGGTCGGTGCGGACGATGAAGATACAACCCCAAAGGTATGGGCGCTAATGTCGGACCGCGTGAACCAAATCGATAAGCTCCCGTTTGTACACGACAAGTTTAGCATGACGCGCCACAATAGGTTTACTAAAGAATGCGATAGGACCTGCGCCTTGGTGTAGCACAACACCGAAACTTGTGCCGGAGGCGTCACACTCGACGACGAGTCCTGCTGAAAAATCTGGCAGTTGGAGAACTGGAGCTGTGGAGAGAGCCCCCTTAAGGGCGTGAAAGGCACTTTCGGCTTCGACAGACCATGCCAAGGGATCATCTTTGCCATCATAGGAAGGAAATTCTAGCTTGTGGTATTGCGTAACGCTGGGGCATTGCCGTGATCCGGCCGGGGGGTGTCGTAAGTGGCGGAAAGGTGGTTATGGTGTTGATCTTGTGGAAGGGGTTGGAATTGGGTGGGGATAGGTGGCACGGCTAGAAGGTGGACGATGTGGGCACGTGGGAGGTCGTGTGGGGATATGGATGGTAGTGGTGGCGCGAAGAGTTGATGATGAACGAGCATGGAGGTGGCGGTTGATGGTGTGGTCGTGTGTCCCTCATGCAAACAATTTGCTGGAGTAGCCTATGGTTGCGAACCTGATGGCGGCGGCTAAAGACCCGGAAGGTCTACCACGGGACACTTCTCGACGGCTGTTAGACGATTAGCAACATCTCCCATCTGTTGGTGCATCCCTTCCATGCGCGTTGTCAATGCTTGGATGGACTACATGAGTTGTGCCTTGGAGATCTCGTCGCTGGCTTCGTCGGATCCCGGCATTGATGCGGTCGGTAGTGGCTCTAATACCAAATTTGTACAACTCGAATTGCGTAGGTTGTAGTTGTGGTAGACTGGGGCTTTGGGACGATAGTTCCGGTGTCCCAGAGTCGTGGTGGCTACCGGTCGACAGCAGGGTAGGAGAAGGGGGTTCGAGAGATAGGAGAAGGAGATTGGGAAATTGAAGATTTCTTGATTGATTGCCTCTACTGATTCGGTTGTCTCCTTTTAAATAGAGACATCCCCTAACAAGCATATCTAAATTAGGAACAAATACGTGTCAAAGAAGGACACTACTAATCTGAACGCAACTTACTCAATCTCTTATCTGACTCGAACTCTATTGTCTTTGAATTGCCGCACAAGGCAATAATGTCGTGCGCTACTGCTGGCCGATGCCCTGGGCTTGCGCATGTCGTGGCCCACATCGACAGTAGGGTATTCCCCACATAACATAATGATTGTAAGACCGTAAGGCAATAAAAGTTGTGATATGTTATGATATATAGAGCACACTATATTTGGTCCAAAGTTCTTTTGTTTTTACATTTTGTATGGAGATTAGTTCCTTACGGAGATTTTACTATTAACCATCTTAGAACTTTGAGTAAATAGAGTAATAGACTAAGTAGTGCTTGCATGTACAATCCCAATCCTTTCATTTCATATTCTTCTTGTCATGATTTTTCCAGGCTTTGGCTGCATCAGGATTAAGAGCCATTCGGTACGCCCTTGAGGTAGATGGAATTGGGGAAGTAATAGCTGTTGACAATAATGAAGGTATGGTACTATATTTTTGTGTCAATGTTGCAGATGATTTTTCATAATATTATCTGGTTCTAATAAAATCTATGTTTCGTTTGGTGATACTAAGCATTTGTTTGATTAACTGCAGTAGCTATAGAAGCCTGTAAGAAAAATATCGACCACAATGGCAGTCTTGCATCTTTGAAGGTGGTACCGCATCTTGCTGATGCTCGTGTTTACATGCTCACCCACCCAAAAGAATTTGATGTGGTATGGATTTATAACTTTCACATGCACTCACCTTCTCCAATCGTTGGTTATACGTCTGTTGTGTTGCCTAGGAAAATTGAGTCGTAGTTAGGTATGGTGTGTGGTCTCCAGTATATTACTTTGACCATTATGTTTTATAATAAGTTACTAACATGTTAGCAAAGAATTATGGAGGCACAATACTATGAAAGTACTTTTGGTGATAAATCTACCAATATCATTTTCAGGTGACCAATCTAGATATTTCTGTCTATATCAACGGTGAAAGGGAATTTTGATTACAGACCTGCCTGGGTGACATTTATTAACCAAGTGACTTGTAAGGTTCTTAAGTCGGTCGAGTCGCCAAGGGACAGACTAGTTGACTAGTCGACTAGTCGTCGACTATCTATCGACTTGCCAGCATACCACCCTTGGATGATAGCAAATTAAACAAAGCATGAAATAAACATGACTTCGATAAATTTAGAGCATGTTACCTCATTGTTTCTATTGTTGAAGTATGAAGAATCAAGCCGGCCAAGGGCTAGTTTCCAAAGTGGTTGAAGAAGTATCAAGTCCTTGTAATATACATGCAGATTTACATACATCAATACATATACATTAAATCACTATGGATTTAAGAAGCCATTTACTTAATTACCTATATATTCCTCCATGTAGCAGTATCATGTTCATCCACATGTGGTCTTTTCTCTTTTGTTCTCAACATGAACCTTGTAAATTGAAATATACATATTGGTAGCAAGGAAAATGAAACATAATAGAGCAACAATGAATCAAACAACATAACAAGTTAGCAACAATACAATAGAATTCCAAACGACAATAGAGTTCCAAATAGAAATTAACCTGAATGAGATGGTACATGATAGATGGGATGATCCTGAATGAGATGATACAAGTATGGTATTTGGTTGGTGGGATAGGATGATATATGATTTTGTTTGGTTGGTGGGATAGGATGGTCCTAGATGGTTCAAAATAGTGTTTGAATTGATGAATGAGATTGTGTTTGGATTGCCATAAATTTAATGGTCCTATCTCAGTAGAACAATTTTGTCACATCTCCATTTTAATAAATATATTTTTTATGCATCTCATGAGCATGCATATTGTTTTTGAAGCATTTTCATCATTTATTGTACTTAGAAAATCTTAATCAAATATTAAACTTTCAACTCAAAAAAGAAACTCCCAAAAGAAAACATAAATAAAAACATGTGATCATCTCTGGGAAATAACTTATTTAAATACGATAATACTTATCATGAATAAATATAATTTCCCCAAATTTTTAGAACTTAATTCAACCTTGTAAAAATTCAAACCAAGTTCTAAAATCCCTTGCTGTTAATGAATTAAAATAAGAAGAATAAATCTTGAACAGCATGGTTACAAATTTTATCTGGGTACTAGATCATCCTAGGAACACCTCTGAAAATTTATATAATTTTAGGAATTTATTTGCTATTTTTTTAGCCCGGTCAAATTTGAGGGGTTTGAAGTTAAAACAGTTATCCTGGTAACGTTCGGACCATCTGAACATCACTCTTGGTAACGTTCGAACCGTCTGAACATCACTTTTAGACCGTCTGATCAGACCTGGCTCCGATCGGATCGTCCGAACATTAATTTATCCACTGAAAATTCATTTGACTTCAAAAATTCATATCTAATTCAACTCAACTCCAAATCAAGTGAAACCAATTTTGATATTTTTCATTTTAAATGAACTTTATTTTAAAATAGGTTTCAAACCTGTCTTTGGCCTAGAAAATATAGTTTTTGAAAATTGATCCTTAACCGAATTATTTTCACACTAGAAAATACTTTTAACTTTGAAAATTCATATAAAATGTTTCTGAACTCCAAATGAGTTGAACCAAGTTATTTTGGTCATATAATTTTATTCTCTATTTATCTATGTAATCCTTTTGTCCACCACTATTCTGCAAATGTTCACTAAATAATTAAAATCCAATGGCTGGGGAAGAGTTGATTTAGGTCATAGTTTAAACTCTGATTAAGATTTTCCAAGTGCAATAATTAATGCAAATGCATCCTCCCACCAGCGCACGCGAGCAACACACGGACGAGCCTGTATTGTGTGGTTCAGCCAAATTCCACGAACGAGTTGGTACAACATCAACGTGGAATATTCCTTGAACTTGGACCAGCTCGTCCAGGACGGTTTGGTTCCATTCGTCCAACCAAACATATGAACCAGTCTATTTCCTGAACCATCCCATCCAGTACCAACTCACACACCCATCCAAACGCACCCTAAACAACTGATAGAAGATCAAGTGGCAAAAGCATATAGTAAAGACCCATCAAATGTCATCCAAGTCAAGGCCCTCCAACTCCAAAGGACCCCATTTGAGTTTCCATCATCACCACCCTCATGAGGACTAGTTGGTGGAGAGACACCAAAATCATCCTCCACTTCTTCATCATCAGCCACAAACTCCTCTTCCTCTCCATCTTCACTTTCAGTTTCACCTTCTTCACTGTTGTGATCTAGCTCATCCCTTTCACGGCGATGGGAATAAGTGATAAGCCCACCATGAGCTTTCCTTGGAAGATTGCGACCCTCAAGAGCACTTGAAGCATCAGCGGCATTATCAACACGAGCCCACGTAAGATCATCCCGAGCACCACCATGACCTTTTTCATTACTATTTTCAACCCATTCATTGCCCCATTGAAACTCTTCTAGGATCAATGGGTTACCGTTGCTACCTTCCTCACGCAGCTTTTGAAACCTATCTACCATTTTCCGGTTGTATTGAATGTACACTACAATATTCAACATTTTGTGCTCTAACCGGTTCCTTTTTGTAGAACAGATCTGCAATTGCAAAAGAAAAATTTCATACCTTGCTACAAAATAAAGACATGATCACATGAGGAACATAATAGTGATAGTTACTTACAAACACAAAGGCACTTAAAGTGCGCTCACACCTGGAGGCTGAACAACAAAGACCAATGATACACTTTGCAAATGATTGGAGCTCATGAGCAAGGCCACCATACGCGGACCACCAAAGCACTAAAAAGAACATATGTATAGTGATCTATGTTAGAACTGAGAGCTTTCAAGTATGAAAAGATAGAAAATATGTCTATAAGTTCAATGTACTTATGAGGACTTTTTTTTTATGTTCTTTGATTGCCATTGGAGCTGAAATGACACGGCCTGACTTACTCATACTGATCAGCTTGCCTACTTATCTTGTCTATAAGATCATCGTCAGTGACCATCTTCCATACCACATCATCAAACATTGTCTGTAGCCTACCAAATTCTCTCTTATCAGTCTTCTGCAATTCATAAAACCAAGTTGGATTCAAGAACAATGTAGCACCATTCAACTTCTTCTCCATTTGGTCTTTCCACCTCTTGTTAATAATTTTATTCACCTTCTCTAGTAATTTATCTTCTTCCTAGCAGCATCCATGGCTGCAGCAACCTCTGCCATTGCTGGCCTCTCATCACCGTCGACGATTCTCAACACAATGAGAAGAGGTTGTGATGCTCTAATGCAATCTTGCACAGAATTCCAAAACTGAGTGGAGAGCATAATTTCTGTCACCTTTTCCCCTGCCTCTGTGCTTGCCAATTTGGACATATTCCAATCATCACTAACAAAGAGACACCTAAAAGCTTGCTTGTGCTTAGACAAACTCTGCAGAGCAAGGAATGATGTAGCAAATCGAGTAGCCGTTGGTCTCACAAGATCCCCTTGCCCTTTCCCTCATGGCATCGAGAAGCCTTCCATGTCTGTAAATAAATGTGGTCACCCGTCTTGCATTTGTAATGCACTTCTTGAGCACTGGAATCTTCTCAATGCTCTCCAACATAAGGTTCAAGCAGTGGGCAGCACAAGGAGTCCAAAATAAAGTAGGAATTTTCAGCATTAGAATCTTGCCTGCTGCCTTGATGTTAGCCCCATTATCCGTGGCAATCTGAACAACATAGCCCTTCCAATTTCACCAATTTTTCCTCCAGCAAATCTGCTAACAAGTGTGCATCTATTGACACATTTGATGCATTAACGGTACCCAAAAAGAAAGTCTCCTCTGGACTGTTCACAAGGAAATTTATCAAGTGTCTTCCTCTCCAATCAGTCCATACATTAGACATGAGTGTGTAACCATATTTAACCCAAGCCAACTCATGCTTCTCTCTTATCTTTGTTCTTCTTAGACATCTCAAGCAATGGCAGCCTCAAGTCAAGAAAAGGTTGCGACCTATACCTAGGACCATATTGCCCCACAGACTCATGCACAACCTCCCAGGTCCTTGAGTTGGCAACATTGAATGGTATGCCACACAGAGAAAAAATCGGCAACATGCATCTCAACCGTCTCCTTTTCTTCCTTGGTCCTTCTTGACAATGTAGTTTGAGAAAGCCCCGCTATGGCATGCCTGTCACAAACAACATCTTTAGGTTACTTCCGAAGCATCGAAGCAAAGATCTGAGGCTTTGATTATTATGCAGCAAAAGCGATAACTTCCTTTTACGAGCTGTCCCAGAACTTGGTTGGACAGGGGAGGCGATAGCTTGTGCTTGTGGTTGCTCAACTTGCTCCTCTTCATGAGCATCATCAAAATCACTTCCTCCACTTTTAGCTCTTCTTCTTGATCATCATCATCATCATCAAGCTCAATGGGTTTCTGCCTTGCATTCTTCCTCAAGTGGTCATGCATCTCTTCGATGATGGCTGTGGTTGTTTTTGGGCATTTCTCCACTTCTCCAAACCCCCTGGAAGGTATTGTTTCATTCTCCTCACTCCAGAATGCATCCTATTGCCACAAAAAATACATTGGATGACATCCTTCTTAAGTCTGGCCAAAAGCAATATTGCCATGCTGGGTCTTTGGACTTAGTCGCATCAACTGCATTGTAATCACTAGCCAAATAAAATTCATCAACCACAATTGCAACAAAAATAACCAATGCAAACTCAAGAAAAACAACAATTTTTCCAAAGAAACTCACTCCCAACCTCTATACTAAGTTAAAAACAACAATTTTTCCAAAGAAACTCACTCTCAACCTCTATACTAAGCTACTCTAGGAAAACCCTTTACTAATCCCATACCACGAGCGGTGAGACAGCCTGGCCATGCCTATGGCCACAACCACGATATCTACCTCTCGACATCGACTACTATCACACGTAACAATCATGTAATCAAATCATAAGCATATAGAATAATCTCATAACATAAATCAATAATACGTTATAACGAAAACGCAAATGCAATACTTTACCCATTCCTATCCTACTGTGTACCAATGTGTCAAATTTTAAGTTAATTGACCATTAGCAAATTTTAGTTAATTTTACTAATCCTTGAGCAAATTTTAGCAAATTAAGTTTACTTAAGTTGTCAATCTATTCACCACAGACCTAAAGCTCGCTCTGATATCAACTGTAACACCCCAGCCCAACACTGAGCCCAGAATGTCACCTAAACTATTTTAGCTACCAATTTAAACCAAGATTAACGATAAATTACAGCAAGCATACAAGTGATACCAAAACAATAATGAATAATCCACTATGAATAAGGCAGTTATGGATCTGACCATTAACCAAGCAATCAATACCTCAAACTGAAATAAGCAAATTTATAACCAAACCAAGTTTCATCTAGCAGTTTCAAAATGTCCCAGTCTGTTCATAAATAAACTCCAAATGGAATACCCATGTCTCTAGGTGAAATAAAACAACTATTATAAGAAATATGTGATAAAAGCATGTGAGAATTCCTATGCTACGCCATCCCCATGCATGTCGCCATCAACGGTTACCTACAAAAACAATAATAACAAGGGTGAGTCCACGACTCAGCAAGTACAAGATAAATTAACAAATCCATTAAACATTTAATGCGTTATCATTATTCTCATTCTCAAATCTTATCAATATATTTCTCATGAATGCAAATGCCATGATGCACCTCTTTAGCCGATAACAGATAGCGAAGTGTTCACTCGTTGGTCACATTTTTCTTCCCTACCTTCATTAAGGTGGGGTTCCTACCTCTGTAGGATTTTAACATGGGACACGTCGAGTTAGCTATAATCATGGCAATACTCACCGCCAATAGTTCATTAAGCAATATTAATCTTACCATATCGTTCCCATGGTAATTGCATTATCAACATAATCTTATTCTTTTCATCAATATTACCATAGCAAGTAAATAAACTTAACAAAAGCATAATTAAATCACATGGTAATAAATCAACAAGACAACGACAACCACCCGTTGTTCACTATTCTACCAAGCACTTGCCTCATTAACTTCTATGAACTGGGTGACGCAATGGCAGCACGGTGCTTGAGGCAACTCCCTGGTTAAGCAATTGAAATACATTCAAACACATACCATTACATCACCAATACATGGAACAAATCGTCAGCTCACCTATACGCAAAACCGACGTCTTTCATCTTTACTTTACTAGACGCCCTACCCGTTGTCCCGGTAATAAAACGACGCTAACTCCCTTCTATGAATTCCAAACATAGCGAAATATATATTTTTAGGAAACCCCACAAAATTATCTACAACTTTCTAGTTATGTAAAACCTTTGAATTCTCCGTTTGGTTCCCCGTTTCCAACCTCAAAGATTATCCTAGAATCTGCCAGAACAACCCACTTCATATTTTCATATCTATTTTTATATAACTTGAAAGTAGCAAACAATGGTAGTTCTTAAAACTACTAAGAATTATCTAGATTATTCAAGTTATAATAATAATTAAATTATTCCATCTACTGTGCTTAATTAGCTCATCTATATGACATACCACACGACGACTATTTTCTGAACAGCGACTTTCCCGAGTCCATAACTTTTCGCTCACAACACCAAATTTAGTGTTCTAGCCCTTCCTAGAAAGCTAATGAAATTCCCCACATCTTTTCTAACTATCCAAACACCGAATCAAAACGTAAATACCCTTAATTCCTCGCAATATTCTCGCAACACGTTTAACGAACTAAGGCATCACACAACATCTATCTCCGCGACCAAATCAATCTACCACATGAATAATCATTACTCTATGATCAATCTATGGATCGTCGATCGTTACCCACTTAAAAACCGACGATGAACTCGAACAGATCCTGAACCCTAGCTCCTTCCTCCTTCCTTCTCTTCATGGTTGCAGCCCTCTCCTCCTTCTATTCTTCTTCTCCCTTCCTTCTCTTCTATTTATTCTTTCTTCCTTTCCCTTTCTTCTCTCTTCCTTTCCTGCCTTCATGCTTCTTCTTCCTTGCTTGCTTCCCCTTTGCCCTAGAACACATCTACTAGCAGCAGCAACAAGCAGCGGCAAGGCAGCATGCACACGAACTAGCACGCAGCAGCGGCTGGAAAACGCTAGGGCAGCAACTAGCAAGCAGTAACTTTGCACGCATGCAAGTTTGCAGATCAACACGCACGCACGTAGCATCTGCACGGAAGGCAGCAAGCAGCAGTGGCCGCTGCTGGAGGGCGGCAGCAGCCAGCATGGGCGGCGACAGCGGTGCTCGGTGTGGCAGCGGCTTCTCGGTAACGGCAGCGGTGGCGGCCGAGGGCTAGGCAAGCTAGGGTTTTTGGTGACGGAGTAACAGGTGCAGGGGCAGGCGGTGCTATTTAATCCCTCACGAGCCATGGCCGACTCGACAAGTCGCTGTATACGACATAGGCTCGGTTTTCTCTTTTTTTTCTTTTTTTCTTTTTTCTGTCTCTCTTCTTTCTTACCTTCCAAGTAAATACTTAATGTGGTTAGCTAGTCTGGATACACATGCATGACACTTGTGCCTTGCAGTGTACGTACTACTACCTAGCTAGTTCTGAACGCTTGGTTAATTAGTACTATGTCCTCATGCTATACATTCTCATATTATTATGATTCATGGAATAGGATACTACTACCTCAAATAGCTAGCCGGTAACGAAGGATCAACATGCGGTCCTGAGGTAGATTAACCTCCAAGGAAAAGGGATGTTGCATTCTAATTTGAATTCAAATTCAAATTTAATTCCAATGTTGAGGCATCACACAAAATCGTAAGGGAGGGAACCAGGAGGGCGGAGGCAGCTTGGCCTCCGGGTCGCAAAACAGAGCAGTAGGGCAGCAAAACAGAGAGGGATGAAAGATCTGAGGGGAAAGGGATGAAGGAGGGAGACAAACCTCGAGGTGGAGGCCAGGGGCGAAGGCGACGACGTTGGCGGGCTGAGCTAGGTACGAAGGCGACGGCTTGGTGGCCTGAGCTCAGGGCGAAGGCGATGGATGCTGGAACCAGGAGGGTGGAGAAAGGAACTAGCGGCAGTGGATGCTAGGGTTCCCAAGAGTCCAAGACGGCAAGACCCTCTTCAACCTGACGCTGGGCCACCATTCCCATCGCGCGCGCGACCTCTCCTGCGTTTGCGCCCTCTCCTGCGCTCGCAGACATGTTGCCCGACTGGTCTCTCCAAGTCGACGACTACTCGATCCAAGTCAACCAGTCGATAGCAAGTCGCCGACTTGTTCAGCTAGTCGAGTCGGTGGCTCCAATCAGCGCCGCCGCCGATCGACGACTAGATAACACCGCTTACTTTATTGTAGTAAATTTTAAAATCATGTAATATCCTCTTCATATATTGTCATCTGCACGGCCAATTTCCTCAAGTTTAAGGAAAATATGCATCCATTTCGTGCCGTATTAATGTCCTATATACTTGCTGAATCAGGTTGACCTTGATCCTTATGGATCACCAGCAGCGTTCCTTGATTCAGCAGTTCAATGTGTTGCAGATGGTGGTATCTTGATGTGCTCAGCTACAGACATGGCAGTGCTTGCTGGGGGCAATGCAGAAGTTTGTTTTTCCAAGTCAGTTTTATACTTTAATATCAATTACCAACCGCATGGGCACATCATTTAGTTCTTACTATGCCAGTAGTCTCTACCTGCAGATATGGTTCTTATCCGATAAGAGGTAAACACTGCCATGAGATGGCCCTGAGGATTCTTCTTGCCTGCATTGAGGTAAGACTTGAGTTAGTCTCTTGTTTTCTCTTATTGTCAATTTCTCATGATAACGATCCATCCTTTCATTTTTCTTGTTTGTCTTGCAGTCGCATGCGATCCGCCACAAGCGCTATATAGTTCCTATAATATCAGTGCACTTGGATTTCTACATCAGGGTTTTTGTGCGCATTTTCACGTTGTCTCCTACTTCTACCTTTCCTTGACACATTCTTTTCTGTAGGGTGAATATGATATTTGTGATATGATGATAATTTGATGTCTCAGAATAGATCTTACTGATTGTCTTCTTTCAAATGCAGCTCGGCTAGCACAGTGAAAAGCTCACCTCTTAAATTGGCACATGTATACCAATGTGTTGGATGCAATTCATTTCACCTACAGAATGTTGGAAGAATTAACTCAAAGGTATTCTTTCTTGTACTGTTTCATTGTCTTACATGTGCTTATGTATGTGATCCTCTGATCCAGGATAAGAGGAATATTGCTTTACCAAATTTTTGCCCTACTGTGCCCCAAGAGTGTTCTGAATGTGGCCATAAATTTGTTATGGGAGGACCTATATGGAGTGATCCAATACATGACAAGGAATGGGCTACTTCCATCTTGTCAAATATCCGAGCTATGAGTGGTGCATATCCAGCTTATGCAAAAATTTCAGCTATACTAACGTCAGTATCAGAGGTAATACCATATTATATTTTTTTTACTTCTCTTTTGGCCATGCTTTTCTTGACTCTCGATTATGTGCTAGAGAGAGTGTATTTTATATAAACTGGATGGCAAGGGTACTATTTAGTATGTGTCAGTCTTATTGATGGAGAATATATCTGTGTCTGCAAGCACTTTGGTTGTACTTTTACACAATGCAATGATGACAAGAATGACTGAATGAGAAAATCACTAGATAAGCCAGACTCAAGTTTTGTTCAGTAAAGTACCTTGTATCTTTCTAAGAGAGTCATCAGTCATCAGGTGTAAGTGCCATTGTTTGGCTGATCAAAGTTTGCAAATCTGTTAGTTAGTTTTCACATTACTCTTTTAGAGAAACACATTGTTTCATAATATTGTAGTAAAACAGAAAAACAACTCATAATTTACCATCTTGACTGGTTTAAGAAAAACTTCTCTGGTTTTTGGATGAGTTGGGTTTCGGTGTTGGAGGTAAAACCCTACCAAGTTCGGAAGCACAGGGAAACTGGTTGGAAACTGATACTGGTGCCAATCCAAGGGTTGGTTCTGGAATAATTTCTCTAACAATAATCTAACATATTGGTTTCGTGGTCCCTTAATATGGGGCCTTCTAGGTCTAGACCTACACTTCATTTTCTCTTCTTTCTTCCTGTGCTAGGTTTGTACTAAATTTATTTGTTACTTTGTACCTTTATGTACTTGTGAGCGTTGACAAGATCAACTATGTGTGTATTTGCAATATATTGTGTTTTTGTTGATACTGCTTATGTGCTTGGGAGTGTTAACAATCAACTATGTGTATATTTGTAATATTTCTTGCTTTTGTTGCTTCTTCCTAAACCAAATTAAACTGAAACTACCAAAATGCAAAGCACGCTCTTTCTTATGAAGGTTTTTTTGGCTATCCTGATTTAGTTAATGCTATTGAAGTATTTGTAGATTACATTTAATGATTTTCTTTCGTAACCTTTAAAAGACCTTGTTCTAATGTTGTATCGAAAGTGTAGTTTGCAATGGTTAGCTATAATTTCGTAATATTCAGTCAACTAGTCGGGTGTGCATTCTGATGAAAGTTATATGCAGTCCTATGCAAATTATGAGAATAAGAGAACTCAGAAAGAAAACAACTAAACAAATGCTTGATTTTTTTGAGATGGGAAATGAATCTTCCATTAAACTGAAAGGCCAGTAGAATTGCTGGTTACTAGTTCAGTATCAGGAGGCATCCCAGTCCGACATGGTGACTGGAGGAGATCCACACCTGCCCAAACTTTGCAAGGGCATGCACTACATTGTTACAAACTCTACAACAGAAACCCGCATGAAAAGAGTTAAAACCGCTGACCAGCATTATCCTTGCTTCTTTGAACGTCACTAAAGCCTTTGGTTTATTGCACTCTTCCAATCACAATGCATTCTGAATATCCATTAGGCGCCCTACGCTCAGCAATCAGCACCTGCAGCTTGCATGACACCGCTGCCATGCCTGGTAATGGCCCATCCGCTCTGATGTGTATCCAGAAGGAAAGAAGCGTTGACCTTTACTTTCAGCAGCTGGTCTCCATCTTGATACACTAGCTTGCTTTATTTTCTTTCTCAATGTGGAATGCTTCATTGTACTCTGCCAAGTATTGCCCGACCAAGTAGTTGAGCTCTTCTTGGGGGCCATACTCCATAGTCCATAGTTTGTAGACTGTTAGTCGCTGGACTCTTGCTCTTGGTGATAGCAAGATCCTTACTCTCATGGAGAGGATGACACTTAGAGATGGGGCAAATTTTTCTTGGTTTATTTCTCACACAATGCCATGCTAACCTGAGGGGTTGGGGATATATATTTATAGGCTGCTAATCAGCCAAGCATATGCCAAGATGCTAGTCTAAGATGCTAACAACCTGTCCTAGATGCTGTCCTCTAAGATGCTAACAACCTGTCCTAGATGTTGTTCTCTAAGATGCTAACAACCTGTCCTAGATGCTGTCCTCTAAGATGCTAAGATGCTAGTCAAAAGCTAGATGTCCTAGATGCTAGTCAAAAACTAGATGTCCTAGATACTGTACAAGAACCATGTGCCCACCCCACAAAGACCACAGTACAGAGACTTATTCATCATTCTCCCCTAAGTCTTGTGCGTCGCCTTGTGGGAGAGTTGAATCATCCCGATCCGGAGCAGAGCTCGAGGAACTTGACCTCCTAAGAGGCTTGGAAGGTGTCCGCAAGCCGATCCGTGGTGTTGATGTAGCTCGCCTTGATGTCGCTTCATCCAAATGACCTCTGATGAAGTGGTACTTCACCCGATGTGCTTGCTCCGCTCATGGAAAACGAGGTTCTTTGCCAAAGCCGAGCGACTTGCCGCCCACCCCGAGCGCCACCGCTTGATGTCTCGCCGAGGAGATCACCAAGCGCGAACGAGCCGCGAGCGCTTTAGTCGGCGGTGGAAGCCGCTATGTACTCGCCCACACCGACAGAGCCACCACCGCCGCTTGATCGATCGCCACCTAACGAGGCACTTGCCGAGGAAGAAGAGAATCCGCTTGTGCTCTTGCCGTGGTGTCGATGTCGCCGCGTGGTCGCCGTCCGCGCATTCGGATGAAGCGCGCCGCACGACACCTCGTAGTGCAAGCCGTGAGTCGGAGGTGCCCGCAACGTAGCGGAGAATCCTCTTCACGCGCCGCTGATGCTCGTCGTCGGCCGCCGCATGAACCGACTAACGAGCCGACGGCGAACGCCAACCGGATGCGTGTGGACGAGGTAGCGAAGCGTCGCCACGATACGCCGTGATCGCGTCGCGCCCACCTCTCCGCCGCAGGTTGTCGCGGCTTAGCTTCGCCTTTCTCCATGCGAGCGTACCGGGTTGCGTCGGTGAGCCCGCCACCGACGATGCGCTGGCGAGGCGGTCCGCGAAGGAGATATCGAGCCGCCCCGTGGACCTCGATCCCGTGTAGAAGGAGAAGCCCAAGTCGCTCATCCGAAGGCGGTCTTCATCTCGCTTGAACGCCGACCTCGGCCTCCTTGGAGCGGTGATCACCAAGTCGCCGACGACGCCACCCGCAGGCGTTGCCGCCTTGCCCCGCCGAGCAGATCGCGCACTCGTGCGCGCTCGCCGGAACCCCATTTGCGTGAGGTGGAGTCCACTTAGCGTTCGTGCTCGTGGTGCTCGCCGCAGCCGTAGAGGCCTTGCGCAGCGAGAACCTGCCTCCTTGCCGGGATGACGAATCCCGCGGCCGACGACGTGACCTCCTCCTTCGTCACCGCTGAGGAAGGCGGACTTGACGCCCATGTGATGGACGCGCCAACCTTCCCGGGCCGCAAGTGCGAGGAGAAGACGAACGGACTCCATGCGCGCGCGACGCGCGCGAAGCGCCGCCGGTCGACTTCTCCCGCCGCATGAAGCCTCGTGCCACCAAGCGAGCCTTGTGCTTGACGATGGCGCCGCCATCCCGCTTCAACTTGAACACCCACTTAAGGGTGATCGCGCGGTGACCGGCAGAAGATCCGCCACCTCCACGTCCGGTTCCGCCGACGGCGCCCATCTCTCGCCATCGCGACACGCCACGCCGCGTCTCCTCCGCCTCGGCCAAGGAGCGGGTTCGCCGTCGTCGACGCCAAATGCGCCCGCCTGGTCGGCCGCGCTGAGCCCGAGTGGACGGCGATTCGCGAGGATGTTGTCCATGGTACGGTAGCGAAGAGGCTCGCCGTCGTGGTGGCGCGACGCGATCTCGCCGTGGGACGCCGAGTAGCGAACTCCACCCGCGCGCCGCCGTGGATCGGCCGTTGGGGCCGATCCGGTGGTGTGGCGCGCGCAGAGAGCGTGAGCCGCGCGAAGAGCGTGGAGTGGCGGTGGTGAAGAGTGGGCGTGGCGGCCGGCGGCGGGCGGAGCACTCGCCGAGCCGTGGCGAGCAAGGTGTCGAGGTGGACGAGCCGGTGAAGACGAGCCGTTAGCTCCCGCTCTCGGAAGAGGACGTAGTCGACAACGGTCCCCGAGTCGGAGTCGAACCGCCGCCCACCGCCTTGTCCCACGCCCAAGACGCTTCGCCGAACACAACGCCACGCGAGATGTGGACGCGTTGTGTGGACAGTGGTCGAGATGCGGTAGGCCTTCGAGCCTCCGCGTAGCCGATGAACACCCGAGTGCTCACGCCGCCGAGCTTGCCGATGTGGCCAAGCTCCTTGGCTAACGCGAGGAGCCGAAACCCGCAAGTGGGAGACCGCCGGCTTGCGCCATGCCAAGCCTCAGACGGCGTCCCGCCGCCGAGCGCTGGTAAGCGAGCGGTTGAGGATGTAGACGGCCGTCACCACCGCTTCTCCTCGTAAGACACCGCATCCTCGCTGAGGAGGCCCGAGCCATCCCCACAACCGCTCGTTGCGCTGCCGACGACGCTGCTTCGCCGCGGTCAGACGGCGCGGAATAGTGGCGCTGAATACCCCTCATCGGCGCAGACGACGCGATTCGGCCGCCGTGGAATTCGGCCGCCGTTGTCGTGGCGCAAAGACGCGCAGACTTGCGCCGCGCCGCCTCCGCACGACTGCGTGGCGCTCGATGGCGCCCGCAGCCTCTCCTTGTCGCCGAGGACCATCACCCACATGTAGCGGGAGAGGTCGCCGACGAGCGAGAGGAAGTAGCGTCGTTCTTCCGGTGTGGCGTGTCACCGGGCCACAAGTCCGTGCACGAGCTCGAGCCTCCTTGGCTCGAAACCGTCCCGCTGGGAAAGGGAGTCGCCTCGCCAACACGCAGACGCCGCAGAATCGCTCTACATGGTCAAGGCACGCGCAGCCTCGCACCATCTCCGTGGCACCGATCCGCCGGGGCCTCGGGTGAAGGTGCCCAAAGTGCTCGTGCATCGCACGCCTCGCCGCCCGACAAGCGAGACAGAGGGGTTGTGCCACCTGCACGTGAAGGATGTAGAGTCGATTTGCGCTCCGTTACCTTGGCAAGAAGGCGGTGGCGAAGATCCCAAACCGCAGCACTCGTGCTCGATCTCGACACGCGAGTCGTTCTCATCCGTATCCCAAGCCGATGATGGAGTCTCGCAGACCGATGTAGTAGACGCCGGTGAGCAGCCTGTGCTCACCAGACACGGTGGAGAAGATGACGGAGCCGACGCCCTTGATTTCCACGCCGGAGGCGTCCCCAAACTTGACGGAGCCTCGAACGCTTGAGTCAAGCTCGGAGAAGAACTCCCGCCGCCCGGTCATGTGGTGGGTGGCGCCGGTGTCGAGGCACCACCCGTCGGTCTTCTTTGTTGTCGAACTTTCGCCGAGGAGGCGTGTGCTTTGGCTCGTCAAGGTGGAGGAGAGTCGTTGCGCCGGTGCGGCCGAGGTAGTTCAATGCTCGCACGAGCAATGAACAGAGCGGCCGCTCCTCCTCCTCCGCTGCGCGACGTGGCTCGGCCGCGTGCGTGGTCGCCGACAATCCTTGGCCCAATGACCAAGCTTGCCGCATTGTGGCAAGAGTCGCTCTCGTGCGGCTGGCTTGCTTGCGGCGCCGCTCTGGCGCCCACGGTCATGACCCTAAGACGCCCTCGCGCGCCATGCTCGGCGTCTTTGCGCGGCTTGCGCGCTTACCACGCATGCGCCGCTCGTCGTGGAAGAAGGCTCCCTTCTTCTCGTCACCTGGCCGGCACCACCGCTCCCGAGCGAGGAGGAGCTTCCGCCAATGGTGACAGTCCCGAGAGACGCTGTGGCTCATCGCCAACCACCTTGAGGCGACCCAACGCCTCTCGATCGTCATCGTGGAGAGGTCAGCAGAGACCGGATCGGCGAGCCATCCGCTTGTACTTCTCGGGACGCAAGCCGAAGAGCTTCGGCGCCTCTCTCGCCGTAGTGTGTCGCCGAATCGCACCATCTTCTCGCAACAGGTGTTGAGACGAGAGCAAAGTCATCAACGCCTCACCGCTTGAAGGCCGTGTTCTCCCACTCCGCGCGGCGCTCGCAGTGTGGACTTGCGCGCGCCGCCGCCTGCGCGCGTGCCGCGGCGATGACGTCCCAAGCCTCTTGGCGGTCCGCTTGTTGAGAGCGAATCGCATCTCGCGGATCGCGGCGATGAGGGCATCCAGCGCCCGCCGATCCCGCCGTAGTCGACGCCACCGCATCGACCGCCTCCCACATGTGCCGCACTGGAGCCTCACCTTCATCACCACGGCCCACTCGACGTAGTTGGTCTTGGCGAGGTAGCCACCCGCCACCCGGGCCGGCCCTCGACAACACGGAACCCGTGGTAACCACGGTGACGTCCGGGAGAGCCACGCAGCGCTCGTGGAAGGCCGCGCTCTCTATCGACCGCTCGCCGCCGTTGTCGCGGCGCGCTTTCTTCCAGAGCGCCACCGCCGAGCGCCTCCTCGAGGCGCGCCGCGATCAGCGCTGTTCGATCGCCGCCGCCGCGGGCGGCGCGGCCGCCATCGCGCGCCGCTCTCGCTGCGTGGCTCTCGCCGCCCGGTCGAGGTTCGTGACGACGCTTATCGTCGGCCGAAATGGAGCTACCGACGCGCCCGCAGCCTCGACCTCCGTTGTTGCCACGCGCCGCATTCGCCGCCGCCGCTTCACCTCCGCTCGCCGCCGCCGGCTCGCCGCCGCCGGCCGCCGCGCGACGCCCGGCTGCGCCGCCGCCGCCGCTCGTTGTTGCTTCGCGCTGGCGAAGCTCGGGCCGTCACGACGCCGCAGGCTCGAGGCGATCGAAGGCCGAGATCGCCTCGCGGACATGGCGCACCATCGTGGGTCGTTGCGTGGAGAGAGGGTCGCCGACGAGCCACGCCGCCTCCGGAGAGGAGAGAGTGTGTACCGAGCTGCCGCCGCACGGCCGGGCCGCTGCGATGCCGAAAGGAGATGAGCAGGAGATGCTCAGCAC
Source organism: Ampelocalamus luodianensis (assembly GCA_036346255.1). Taxonomy (NCBI): domain Eukaryota; kingdom Viridiplantae; phylum Streptophyta; class Magnoliopsida; order Poales; family Poaceae; genus Ampelocalamus; species Ampelocalamus luodianensis. The sequence continues at coordinate 21,002,869 of CM070635.1, forward strand.
AGGATAGTATAGCTCGATACCACTTGTTAGTCATTTGGACTCTGCTCTTGGTGATAGCAAGATCCTTACTCTCATGGAGAGGATGACACTTGGAGATGGAGCAAATTTTTCTTGGTTTATTTCTCACACAATGCCATGCCAACCTGAGGGGTTGGGGATACATATTTATAGGCTGCTAATCAGCGAAGCATATGCCAAGATGCTAGTCTAAGATGCTAACAACCTGTCCTAGATGCTGTCCTCTAAGATGCTAACAACCTGTCCTAGATGCTGTTCTCTAAGATGCTAGTCAAAAGCTAGATATCCTAGATGCTAGTCAAAAGCTAGATGTCCTAGATGCTGTACAAGAACTATGTGCCCACCCCACAAAGACCACAGTACAGAGACTTATTCATCATAGACAACATGTTTTGCCAAAACAAAAAGTTTGATGTTTAATAGCAGGCATTAAAACAAAGAATATTTAAACTGAGTGCACAATCAGATGTACTTGTAACCATTTTGACGTATATATTGGATCCATAAATCACACATGGCATTTTCTTGTGCAGGAATTGGCCAATGCACCTTTATTTCTCAGTCTTCATAATTTATGTGCAACATTGAAGTGCACCAATCCAACCATGGGTTTGTTTCATTCTGCTATCAGAAATGCTGGGTATCAAATATCAGGCAGCCATGTGGATCCACTAGCTCTTAAAACAGATGCCCCAATGTCTATAATTTGGGACATTATGCGATGTTGGGTACGGTATAATACAATCTTTAATTTTCCTAGGTTGATCAGCCACAATTGACTGATCTATTGGTGGATTTCTTTCCACAGGTCAAGCTTCACCCGGTAAAAAATCGACCTGGAAATCATCCAGGTAACAGGATACTTTCCCAAGGGCCTAAATTGCAGGTATAGTTTATAAATCACAGTTTTATATCTTTTCTCTGAAAAATGAGTGAGCAGAAAAAAGTTACCATGCAAAGCTGAAGATGGATATGCTTGCAAATCACTTATTTCAAGCTTGAGCTTTTAGTTTATAATGTTATCTGTAATCTGCATAAGCTTGTGTGTATTTCTTCTTGTATTTATCCGAGAAAACTATGTGAAGCTAACCTTGAATGACTTGGACATGGTAAAACCCTGAGCGCATGTCTTGGTCTTGAATAATCATTTACTGTGTGATTTTTTTTTTAACTCTTGTAGCAATTTAACCATTATCATGTTCAGTAGATATATTTGTGGACGTTACTTATATTTGAGGACATGTTACTGAACTAGCTATTCTCTTTGCCATGAATATATTTTTTATTTAAATAATTATTCAGAGCATATTCTTAGATATGAATATAAGTTAGGACGCCCGTTTCATACTCCCACTTCTAATATACCACTTAAACGAACATATTATACTTCTTTATCACCTTCAGTATATTTAAATACCAATTATAAGATACTCCAATGCAACTTGATTGAATTTTTTTCATTAGAATCCTTTATTTTTTTTGCTATATACCATTTTTCATATATAAAAGAAGTATATATACAATTTTTGCCATAAAAATAGATTTTAATGAAATTTTTCATAGAACTTACTTTAGGATATCTTATTATCATTATTGGGGTATACTCAATTGATAAAGAGGTATCATCATACGATTTAAGTGGTATATGAGAAATAAGAGTACGTACTTCCAGGAGTACCATACCATTTTCCTATAAATTATATCAAACAAAGCATTATATTTTTCAATACTTCATACTTCTAAAGCCTCTGTTATTCCGTTTAGTTTTATAGCTGAATTCACTGAATATTTCTTCCATATCTAACTGTTTGTCCTTTTTTTCTCAATGAACAACTGCCAGGCAAAATTTTCCCAAGTACCTGGGGGTTTAGTAGCACGGAAGAGCCCAAGATTTTTACCTAATCCTGAGAAATATTGGGGTCCCAAGAGAAAGGCTGGTAGACCACCAAAGATACGGCCCATGGACAAATTCTAAATCTATTACTGGTGAGACACACTAGTCACTAGAAGATAGAGATCGAAGGATAGTCACTAGAAGATAGAGATCGAAGGCATTCTTTCTATTAGGAACTGAGCATATACAATGTAACAAAGTTCCTCCAGGCAAAACTGTGCTGCTCAACTTTTGGTGGTCTAAGTACGGTGGCATATCTCCTGCACATGAGCTAATTCATAGACATATGCACATCGCCGATCTCTAGATCAAGGCACTTCTGGAATCTAGGACTCTGGGTGCTAAATGCAATACATAGATGGTCAATCATACATAATTTTTCATTATACATAGATGGTCATTCATGCAGAACAAACAGCACAATACCCTTGCACCAATTTATGATTCATACATATTTAGCATTGGGAATTTAAAACATATATACATCAAAGAAAGCACACATTTTATTTATTTCCGAGTGATAATTTCACAGTGTACATCATAATCATAATTTTTTGTTGGGATGTACAATTTCAATTGCAACACCATATACATAAAGATAACTTCTTCATCTAATGAAGCACGTCGTCCACTACTCCAGAATCCAGATTGATGAATTGTTCCTTTTTTCAAATCAGCATCTTAGCCAACCCGTTATTCAGAATTTCAGAAACTTTTTTGTGAGATGAGAATTTAAGAAACTAGAGTTACCTGGAATGAGGAATTGCTGCTGCCACCTTCAAGAACATATTTGAACCAAATCATAATCTCACTAACTTCCCAAATAATTCATATTTTATCAAGAAAAAAGTGGTTCTCAGATCAAACTACACCATTAGCCAAAACAGATGCATAGGGTGGAGGCGCAGGGGGCGGCGAGGCGCAAGGGGGCGGCTCAGGGGGTGGAGATGCAGGAGGTGGCGTAGCGGTCGACGCAGGGGGCGGCGCGGGGAGCTCGGCGCCTGAACCCTAGCAGGGGACGCAGTCAAGTGGGAGGCGGGTGGAAGCAGGCACATCGTTTGATTTTGTGTAGGTGCGGAGGCACGGGGGTGGAGGCACGGGAGGTGGCGGGCGACATAGGGGGCGGTGTAGAACCTAGTGGCGAGGGGAGGTGCTGAAGGACAAGGACGATTCGGCGGAACGTAGCGGAGTAGCGGCGTGGGGTGGTGCTGAAGGAGGAGAAATGAGAAGCAATGGTTTGGGCAGGGGGTTTTGCCACAATGGCAGACCCACGCTTGCTCGCCCTGTGCCGCCGATTTCGGGATGGACCACCAGGATGACTCATGTGCATATGTTCACACAATAGCCCATGTCCACCTGATATGCCACCTCTAAGTATAGGTCATCGTTGTTCGTTTGCTTGGAATGCATTATTAAAGAAATACACCCTACAGAGTGCCATTGGCGTGGGGTGCACTAGCTAGAAATAAAGTAACTGTTTGGCCATCATAGATTCACGGTAAGAAAACTAGGGAATACCGGAGCATAAAGTGTTATGGCGGTCTGATACTTGTTAGAAAAAAGCTGATTTCTCCTTACATTTTTAAGCTCGTAACATAAACAGAACATGCAAGATGCTTTGCGATGTTTGAAGGATTGTTTCCAGAGGAGCAGATTGTTAGTGATATGTAGAGGAGATGGTTGTATTTTTTTTTTTATGTTTATGAACTTTTGAATTATACTTTATTCTATCCCTTGAATAAATTATTATTTTATATAGATGGTGGAACTAATTATTCATATTATGATATTATTATAAATGGTTTATAATCTTGTATCATAATGTGGTACACATGATTTATATATATTGATTAATGATCATGTTTCACGGATTATAGATATGAGATCAAATCGATGACATATTGGTGAATATGATGTTGGATTGATCTACCTTGAGACAATACAGGGATTGTTATATTCTTATATAGGGATTGTTATACACTTACGTGTCAGTTGGTCTCATGAGTATTGATGTGATCTTTTGAGCTGAGATCGTCGTTGTTTCCTACATATGTAATGGTTCTCTTAGTTGTCAAACACTATTTTGTAATTGGGTAGTCTCATGGGTTTACTATGAAGCACATGGAGGGATGTGAGTATTCAAGATAGAATTTACCCCTTTGTTACGGGAAAGATATCTCTAGGCTCCTTGGTGTGATCGGATTAGGAAAGTACATATCTATTCTAAATTTGGTTGAAGATTTAGGTAAAAAAATTTGGTTGAAGAGTCAACTAAGTAATGCACTGTAAGATCGAGTCCATGATCAAACTATCACATGATGTCGTTAGACCTAGTGGTGGGACCAGGAATTCCAAAGACCTGGCGCGAACTTGTAGTATAAAAAATACCAAAGTACAGTGTGATTCAATAGACAATATAACTAATGATGTCAAATATATTCAAATTGTCAAGATCTAACCGATATAACCAAACAAGTATAGAATATAATATTAAAAGCTCATATAAAGTACTAACAAGGGCTCCTGATGCGTGTGCACATCGATGGCTAGCACAAGATATCCAAAACACCAGCACTCCAACAGTTATCTACAACATGTAAACACAATAGAATTTGTAAGAACTTAAATTCATCATTTGTAAGAATTTGAATTCAACACAAGTACAATAATAATTTGAAACTCACGATAGGAAAAGAATTATACCACTAAGTTATACAAGGTACATGATGTAAGTGGTTTCTACGCTCCTTCATGGCTTGATAGCGTCACATAATCTTGTTGTCATCAATTGCCGCAAATATCTTTCGCTCAACATAGCAGATCATTATGTCATTCAACCATTCATCATTTATCTTATTTTGTAGGTCTGTCTTTATGATATTCATGGCTGAGAAAACTCTCTCAACTGATGCGGTTGCCACAGGTAATATCAATGCAAGTGTGATGAGGCGATAAACCAATGGGAAGATCAAATATTGTCTAGTTTCAACCAACATGATAGCAAGCTCAGGAAGGCTACCACAACTCAAAAAATTAGGACTTTTTTTCATGACATCAATGTATATGTTGAGTTGATCATTCAGCAGATGACAACCTTGTAGAGAAAAGTCCACAGAGTAAATATTTGCAAGCTCAACTAGCTTCTCATGATCAAAGCTTCTAAATGAATCTCTAGGATCTAGACATGCAATGCATTTCAATAGCTCTGTCGAAGTTTCACTAAATTGACTATGCATCTCAACTAAAATTTTGTCAAGCACCTCATTAAAGATCTCTGCATTATAACGATGGAAGCAACTAACCATTTTGCGTGAACGTCATGAATAACCTCTAGTTGGAATGTTATCATTCATATTTGGCACTGGAATCTCTTTAGCAACACAGAAGGTAGTGACATCATCCAAAAGTGGCTCCCATCCATGATCTCTCAAACGTTTTTGGAGACTCTTGATAGACACAATCATAGTCATTGCACTAACTATGTTATGATCCTTTTGTTGCAATGTTGTGACAGCTCTTTAGTTAAACCAAACACCTGAAGCATCAAATGTAAGATAAGAACAAATTCAAAGCTTTCCATAAATTTTATCAAACCTGATGCTTTGCCTTTATCGTCGGGACAAGATCCATCATGAGAAATAGCCACTAGCATATCCAAAACTGAATCCCACATTTGGTAGAGACGGATTAGAGTTGTATGGTGTGAACCCCAACGTGTATCACTGGGTCTTGTTAAAATTGTCTCTTGATTTTTGTCTCTTCCTAAAGAAATCTCACCATTCGCTAGTTTCTCCACGATCTTGTCATGATGGCTTTGCAACAATGCATCATTGCATCTACAGGAAGCACATGTCATGATCACAATCATATTGGTATAGCAAAAAAAAAAACTCACAGCTAGAATGCCTTTTGCAATAGCAACCACAACCAATTGACGCTGATGGGCAAAACAATGCACATAAAAAAGCATGAAGGTTTTCATTTAGCACCAATTTCTTTAAACCATTTAGTTCTCCACATATATTTGAGGCTCCATCATAGCCTTGTCATCTCAATCTTGACATGGACAAGTGATGTTGAACAAACAATTCATCCAAAGATCTTTTCAATGAGGTGGACGCAGTATCAACAACATGCTCAACACCAAGCAATCTTTCCTTGAGTGTTCACAAACCTACGAAAGAAATATGAATTTAGATTTGTATGAGGATAGAGGATTGAATAGTTTGAAAAAAACTAAAACTAAAACATAAAACTAACCTCACAATCACAACCATTTGCTCCTTAACTGACGCATCACGGGACTCATCAACAATTAGAAAGATGGCCATCCCCAAGCTTGGCAAGGATGACTTGTGTAGTCTCTTGTGCTCAAGCTTTCGCAATTTCTTTTTGGATCTTTGGAGAAGTCAATTGATGATTCCCAGGAGCATTATCATTAATCACATCTCCTACCTCCTTAACCCTTTCACCATACCACTTCAATAACTCACAAAAATTTCCCTTATTGATTGAAGTATAAGACTCATTATGCCCACGGAAAGCAAGAGCTTGCATAAGAAGGAATCTTACAACACCTACAACAGTAGTCAAACGACTTTGATATGCAATCTCTGACTTGTTGCTGTGAGAAGACGACGAATAAGACACACTTTGCTTCTAATTTTTGAAGTCATCACAATATTTTCTTGCATTGTTGTGAAAGCTGTTTGGTCCACCTACATGAGTATAGAAATATTCAACCACTCTCTTCCAATTTGTAAAACCCATCTTCGAGAAGGCATCACCCCCAAACTTTTCAGCAATTGATGGCTTTTTGAAAAGAAAACAATACAAACAATAAGCTGCATCTTTGGCTACACTATACTCCAACCAGTCAAACTGATCATACCACACTTCTCTAAATGCCCTCGCGTTATTTTTACGAGGGAAAACATGACCTCGCGGCTGGCATCGACCTTTCAACAAATACGCCCTTCTCACTTCATCTCTAATTTCCGGGGTAGCATATTCTTCAATTTGTTTCCATAGGCCTAGATCAGCAACAATGTCATCTGGATTAAACACATCACTAGCACGAGCTCTCTTTGCGGTTGCGATGTTGTTGTTGGCAATGGCATTAGATGTTTCAACCGCTTCTGCTATAGCTTGGGAATTATCATCTATTGTTGCGGTTCTAAAATAAGTCTGATTGATTTCATTTTCTTATAGAATTCCTACAAGACATCAACATTTACTAAAATTGAATCAAAATTCTAAACAATGCTCAACTTCTCAAGGGCTCAAGGCTCTGCCTCGGTCGGTGGCTCACGAAGCGACTACACAATTGCTGCTTGCCTCGCTTTGGAATTAGAGCCCGCCGCGCTACCAGAATATCCCAATTTTAGGCTTGTGTTTCAAATGTAAGAAAATGAGTAGAAATTAAAACTTTTTCTTACATCCTGTATTTCCTATTGTACCAAGCAAGCATTGTACAAGAAGTTATGGAAATACGAAGTCACAAGTCTTTTGATCCAAATCTTGAACTTTCAAAACAATCTTGTCGAACCTCTTGATCATCTCCCGAAATATTTTTCCTAAGTTTTTGGATGGTATGTGACCCTCTGAAAAAGTTCACAATTTTTAGAAATTGTTTGAGTATTTTGGGAGGTCAACAAACCAATTCAAAATCTGGTCAAACCTTGACCAGTGCCTTGTTAAAATTTTTTGAGGAAAATCCACAGCACCAAAGCCTCTGAAAATTTTATGCTAGATCCTCGTTTGCGCTAGCAAGCTCCTGCAAAAATTTCATAATTTTTGGAGTTCGTTTGCTACCTCAAACAATTCTCCAAATGTCACCTTTCTCTAATGCCGGAAATTCAAACTGGTTGAGTCGAACTCGGGCTCGGACCGAGCCCAACTCAACCGATGTGGTTGGACCATGTCGCCGCCGCCACACTCGGGCTCGAGCTTTTGCGCAGCAGTCGAGCCATTGGAGCTCAATCCGACGCCACGACCTCTCCACCGATCCGAGGAGCTCTTGAGCGCCTCGGCCGGGCTGGTCCAAGCCGCGGATGTCCATCGTGTGGCTCACGACCTACCCACGGCTCCTAGGACCTCCCAGACCTCCTCGCGCAAGAAGACCTCCCCACCTCGGCGATTCTTGGACGCCCAGACCACCCTAAGCAACTGGGACGCCCAGACCTCTCCTCGGTTCTGCTTTCTCTTCCTCATGACCTCCCGGAGGTCCGGTCATCATGGTTTTCCCGCACCGCTGCGTGTGTCGTGGTCGAGCAGTTGGGGCGTGAGATGTCACCTTTGCCCTTGTCAACGACTCTTTCACGACATGCATTTATTGCTAGTCGCCTTTAACCTCCAAAGTCTCCACCTGCTCATCACTTGTCTCGCCGAGCGTGCCTTTGCGTGGGCATGGTTCTTGCTCACAGTGGGTTGCCCTAGCCCTTGCCAAGCTCCCCGGCTATACATAGCCCGAGACCTTCCTCTCCTATCCTTTCTTCGTTCTTAGTCGTGCTTGAGCTCCTCCGCTTGAGTTGGTCCTCAAACTCAACCCCACGAACACCACCACCTCCCCGCCTCCATTGTCACTCCGAGCTCTCCTCAAGACCTCCGTGCTCCAAAGTGGTCCCAAAGAACTTCCGGCCTTGTTCACTATCATCTTGATCTCTCAACTCGAGCCTCGCTTCTAACTTGGCTTGGTTCTCATTGCAGTGGTGCACGAGTTGGGGAGTAGCTTGGGTCGAGACCATCTTCTTCTTCCTCTCCCAAGCTCTTCATCGCCGGACTTCGCCGACCTTCCCAAGTCCTCCGTCTTCCTCCGGACCTTCCCTACACTCGGGTGAGTTTATTTTAGCCTCCTAGAGCTCGAGCGTGTTAGGTTAGGTCATAGCGGCCTTTTTCCTATTTTCGGTTTTGTCAAAGGCTTGCTCACGCTCCTCTCAGCCGCCGACGCTCAAGGTCGCCACCGCCGCCGAGAGTGTCTCCGTTAGGTCCGCGCTATTGTGAGCTTAGCTGTGCTTTGGTTCCCCGCCGCGTGGCCTACGCCGCCGCGGTGAGCTCGCTTGGGTGCTGGGCGCTTTGCCGTGTCGCATTTCGGACAGGAGTTGTGATCTAATGATTGGCATTAATGCCGTGCGAGGATGTTTAATGCTGTCCGAGATTGCTCTTTAAGGTCGTCTTGCTGCAAAACGCGTGCGTACCACTAAGTCCCCGACCTCCTAGAGCTCTTCGTGAGCCGCCTAAGACCTCCCCACGCTTAGATCCGGACCTTTGATCTTCCCGTGAAAACCCGTAGTGTAAGACCTCCTCGCTAATCTCGGCCGTTAAGACCACCTCTGCTAGATCTGCACCGTAGATGGGTTTCGCGGAAATTTCTAAGTCCCGTGACCTCCTAGTTCCACCTCGGCCTTTAAAGACCTCCCGGGATTAGCTCTAGCCGTTAGATCCGGCTCTGTAAAATCTCACGCACTAGGACCTCCCCTGTTAGATCCTAACCGCTTAAGACCTCGTGGAACTCCATCCGAGCCGATAGGACCACTCTCTGCAAAAAGACCTCCTCGAGGTCATTTTTGTAAAGCCACCTTCGGACCTCCACCGAGGTCCTCTTTGCAAAAGACCTCCCTTGGTCATTTCGCAAAAACCACCCTAGGCTACCATCGGGTCCTCTTTGTCAAAAGCCACCGGCCTTTTACAAGGAAAACCCCGCAGACTCTTTAGCTCCATCCTAGCCGCCCATGACCTCCCCGCTTTAGATCCGGCGCTAGGTTTTATTTGTAAATCTTAGTCTCGTGACCTCCTCCGCGTTGTTCTGGGACTGCTCAAGACCTCCCTAGGTCTAATGAACCGTCCGCATCTCCTCCCAGAAACACTATAGCTTAGGACCTCCCGAGAAGATCTTGGTCATCCAAGGCCTCCTCAGTCAATCTCACCCATCAAGACCTCCTCCGGAAGATCTTGACCGCCTAGGACCTCCTCCTTTGGATCAGAGCGTTAGGACCTCCTCCTCGGTCTAAACCGTTAGATTTAGATCTAACGGGTTAGACCTCCTTCTCGTGAATTTAGCCGAGGACCTCTCTCCGAGATCTAGACCGTTGGGACCTCCTCTCGTGAGATTCTCGATCGTCCCACCTCTTTCCTCGGATTTAAAGCCTTAGGACCTCCCCTAGTGCTCGGGACCGCGAGATCTCGATCCGACGGTCACGACTCGCTAGGCGCTGCAGACCTCCTTGCGTCGCGCTGCACGCACGCACGACGGTCGTGATCGTTGGATCGGATCTCAACGATCCGCACTCTCAAAGCGCGGGAGGAGGTCTTGTGCGCGCTGTGCCGAGGCTCGTGAGCCGCCGACCTTGATCTAACGCCCACGACTCTCCTTTATCTTCCGCTCGGTTGGACCTCCCGAGAGCTCGAAGTTTTCTAAGTCTTTTCTTTGTTTCAAATTTCAAAAGTGCATAACTTTGTCATTTTAACTCCTTTTGAATGATTCCATTCTTGCAGCTTGGTTATGGTATGAACTTTAATCTGAGAATGAAATTAGGCCCTGTGTTGTAGCAGAAAATGATTTAAATAGCATGAGCTTGTTTAATGAAAAATGAGGTCTAGAAATTCATGGAAAATTTGTAAAACACATAACTTCCTCTCTGTAGTTGCAAACTAAGCAAACTCAACCTGGTAAAGTTGGCCTATAGACATGCTTTAAATTGATCTAGGCTTTGTCTTTATTCATGTTCCTGAGAAATGATATATGCTAGTTGTAGAACTTAGAAAAATCATAACTAAATCATCTTAACTCCAAATGACCTAAAATTTTATATGGGTTACCACTATACCAGTAGGTAGCTACCATAGAAATTTCAGCTTCAAAATCTTTCTAGAAAATATTTTTGCTACAGTGCTAATTATGGCCGAAAATGAGTTTTTAAGTAATATCTTTTGCGCCACAAATCCAAATTAGGTTTTTCCAGTTTCTATGTCTTGGTATATTTGTATTCTACCTCGTGTATAAATTTCGTTGTATTTGGATAATTTTTGCTTGCTCTTTTGTTTAAGTGTTGCTAGTCTTATTGGTTGTTCTTGGTTCTTTTGCCTTTCGCTAGGATTCGACATTTGCGGTAACCCGAGAACGACCCTCCGCAACAAATTGAGCAACAACAAGGTGCAAGCGGTTTGATCATGTTAATCCCAGTATTTTAAGTATTTATGTTGATTACAAATTCTATGTATGCATTGCTACTTTGTTTTAATAGTTGGCCTAGTAGATGCATTTCCTTAGCAAATGATTATCCTCTACTACCATGAGCCTAGGTTACTTGCTGTGATTTAGAGTTCGTGGATGGGCTCTTGTCACTTAGTAGTTGCGAATTAATTGCTTAGCCATGCTTAGCTTCGGTAGAAATGGGCGGTTATCGACTTGTCGATAACCTTGATCATACAAAACTTATTATGATTTATGATTTCCACCTTGTGCCATGTCTACTTATGAAAACTAAAACTAAAAAACAAAATGATTTAGACTTGGGCACAATGGTAAGATGGTGTGATTGTGGGGTGTGCCTGGAATGGTGCCCGGGTCAACAAGGACCGAACATCTTGTTACACTAAACCAAGCATTTTTAGTGTGCTAACCACATTAGAGGGTATGGGACCTCTCTTGACTTAGTACTTTGGCGTGTATTGGCTCTGAGTCGCAGGGAGTCGCAGGAGGGATGGTGTTGGGAGCATTGTAGTGTCCGAAAGACTTCACCCGTGATGGGATTTGTTGTCTTTCGGCTTGCAATGTAAGCGTATGGTGTTTCTACCCATACGAGCGACTCGTAGTTAATACACAAGATTGGAAATGTCTCGTAGGACTTAGCCAGGCCAGCATACCTTGAGAGTGTGCTTGTGGCTTGAAGGCGGTCCAAGTGTGGGTACATTGGTACACCCGCAGGTTAAAACTATTCGAATAGCCTCGCCCTAGGTTATGGACACGCTTGGCAAGGTCTTTCAAGAGTTAGACTACAACCTTTTAAATTAAAACTTGATGGGTGGTACGAATCGGGATTCGTGCTATGTTGTGGTGACTATTGGGTTAGTCACTTGTGTGGTTACTTGTATGTATCTTTACTTATCTGTTACTTTGATAACAAAATAAATTTGCAAACTTGCTTTTAAAATGTATTACGTTATTGCAAATAAAGTTGGCTTCATGCAAATGAGACATATGACCTCCACCTAAATAAGCTTGCATGTAGTTTATGAATAGGTCTGCTATTCCACACGTCGATCTTGCGGGTACAAAGACAATCTTTGTACTCGGTTGCTATGCTTAATTGTTTTGTTGCAGAGGAGGAAGGTGAGCTCAAGGGCCTCACTTTTGTGAGTCGTGTTGTGGTAGCTATGGGCGACTAGCTTATGCCCTGGTCGGTTGCCTTGTGGGTTATGTTGGCTAACCTAGGTCGACTTTTGTTCTAGCCATCTTATGGCGCTTTGCTTCATTGTCATTCTTGTATATTGTTCTATTTGGCCGGTCGGCTCTCTTTTGTAATAACTTTACTTTATGTCGTTGTTGAACTTAGTGATATATGTTGTATGGAAATGATGTGTAATTTTGTGATGATGTGCATATGTTGCAATTCTGGGAAACATATGTCCATCGAGGCTTAGAATGTTTAATTAGTAACGCTAAAACCATTTGGAGGTTAAGTGTTACTAGTTAAATATTCCGGGTCCTCACAAAGTTGGTATCAGAGCCATACTGACCGTAGAAACCCCTAGCTTGGTCGCCTTTAGGATATTTTGAAAACTTACTTTCAAATAGTTTAGGAAAACTTAAGTAAGTTCTCTAATTTTATTCCTTACCTGTCTTAGCTTGCTCATCTCACCTTACTCTCACTTAAGTTTGAAAAAGTTGTTCCTCTCTCCCTTTCAAAAATTAGCCTCTATCGATTAACTTGGTTTTGGGGGAACCATGAGAGAGCTTGGAGAAAGAAAATAGGACGGCTAGCTAGTGGTGAGTAATTAAGGTAGGAAATGAGAGATAAATACAACTAAAAATTTGTGGGAATAAAAGGGTAAGAAGTAATATGAAATTAGCTAATGCCTATACTCTAGTAGGTGGGTATACCTTGAATTTTGGACTGGTTTGAGCTGGAAATTAGTGCTGAAATTTTGGGTCTTCTCAAACGATTACTCGTTCTTCCATACGGGTTAGTCGTTTCGGGAAAGTGGATTCGGTGACTTGTGATCTCATGTTCTTTTGTGGCTGTTCGTTGGTCGTTTTAACTAAGTTTGGATTTCGGTGCTCTTGGGTCTTGAACTGTATCTAACTTGTCTTAGTAAATCAGGATGGCTGGTGGGACACGTAGCGGCCGGAATCAGCCGGGTAGTCCCGATGAGGAGCTTCCTCCTCCGACCATGGCGGAAGTCTCATGCAAATCGAACGCAATCGCTCGGAGGACCGCAGGTGTTGGAGGTTATCGCCAGAACACCTCCACTCCCTCGTGCCTCGGATCCGGAGGTGGGCACGGACGCGTGGGGGCTTGCGGAGTTCCTCCGCACGCAGCCTCCTACCTTCTCCCGGTCCAGGATCCTTGGACGCCTTGACATCGCTGCGTCGATTGAGCGGAAGCTCAACGTTGCTCGCCGGAGCGAGGAGGGCACTTTCGCATCCCATCACCGGAGGGTGCGGCACTCTCATGGTGGGAGAACTTCCTCGCCATGCACTGCGGACACGTGGTCTCGTGGGAGGAGTTCGATCGACTTTCCGTCGGGCCCATGTCCCGCCGGCACGATGAAGTCAAGAAGAAGGAGTTCCTTGCGCCAAACAGGGCGCAGATCGGTGTCGAGTACCTCCACGAGTTCAACCATCTCGCGAGGTACGCTCTGCCGAGGTGGCCACCGATGAGGCCAAGCAGAGAAGTTCATGGAGGGTTTGTCCGAGGAGCTTCGTGACAAGCTCTCTATTGTGGACTTCGACTTCCGCACCTTGGTGGACAAGGCCATCATCGCCGAGCACAAGGCGAGCGCTGGCGAGTCCGCAAGCGCAAGTGGGAGGCTCGGCCGGTGCGCACAGCCGGTCTCGCTTCGTCCCCGAAGTTGGGCCTGCACCGTGGCCGCCTTGGCTTCACCACCGCCGAGGCCTTCAAAGACCAGCTCCACGCCCTCCGCAGTTGTGACTCGATCCACGTGCGCTGCGACCAAAGAGCAGGTGTTCCCGCAACCCCGCGCCGACGCCACCGCTTCTATCGCACAACAAGGGCCACTACGCGAGTAGTTGTCCTAAGAAAGATGGAGCGGCCCTCGCCCTAATGGAGGACGCGGCAAGGAGTGGTCACCCACCGACGTAAGACCCGGGCTTGGGAGCGCCGAGTCAACCACATCTCGGCCGAGGAGGCGCAGAGGCGCCCGACGTGGTGTTGGGTACGCTCCTTGTTAATTTGCGCCCTGCTACGATTTTATTTGACTCTGGAGCTTCGCATTCTTTTATTTCGAGGTCTTTTGCTGATGATTGTGGACTTCACTGTATTCCTTTGGGGATTCCACTGCTTATTCGCTCTCCGGTTGGAAATGAGAACCGACCAAGTATGCGGGATGTTCCTATCCACATCGAAGGAGTGGGATTCTTGGCGAATCTTATCCTACTCGACTCGCACGCCCGGACGTGATTCTTGGCATGGATTGGTTGTCCCAACACTTGGGGCAAATCGATTGTGCCGTGAAGATTGTCTACCTTACCACCCTTCAGTGAACAGGTTGGGTTTCGCCGCAGATTCAGAGCCCCATCTTTATGTCCTTGAAGCAAAGCCGCATTGGAGATCGGGATGTTCCCACAGTATGTGAGTTCGTGGATGTCTTTCCCAAGACTTGCGGGCATGCCACTGTTCGAGATCCGGAGTTTGTGATCGAGTTCTCGCCCGCACCGCCCTATTTCTAAGAGGCCGTACGCATGCCTCCTAATGAGTTGGAGGAGTCAAGAAGCAATCGGGTGAGCTGCAAGAGAAGGGTTTTATCCGTCCTAGCTCATCTCCTTGGGGTTGTCCATTATCTTTGTGAAGAAGAAGGACAAGACCTTTGCATGTGTGTTGATTACCGTCCAGCTTAATGAGGTGACGGTAAAGAAAGTATCCTTTGCCCGTATTGATGATCTTTTCGATCGCTTGATCGAGCACGGGTCTTCTCAAGATTGACTTGAGATTGGGCTATCATCAAGTCGGAATCGAGACGAGGATATTCCTAAGACGGCTTTTGCTACTCGTTATGGCCTTTACGAGTACACCGTCATGTCTTTTGGTTTGACTAATGCTCTCGCTTATTCATGAACCTAATGAACTCAGTATTCATGGAGTATTTGGATAGGTTTGTGGTGGTATTCATCGATGATATCCTTATCTACTCCAAGAGTGAAGAAGAGCATGCCGAGCATCTTGACTTGTGTTGGGCAGCTGCGTGAGCACGGTTGTATGCCAAATTCAGCAAGTGCGAGTTCGTTGAAGGAAGTGGCATTCTTGGGCCATGTTCTTTCAGCAGAGGTGTGGTGTGGATCCTAGCAAGGTCGGTGATGTGCTATCTTGGGGTCACCAAGTCGATCACGGATGTGCGGAGTTTTCTTGGGTTGGCGGCTACTATCGCCGCTTCATCGAGAATTTCTCCAAGATTGCAAAGCCTATGACCGAATCGCTCAAGAAAGACAAGAAGTTTGAGTGGTCCGCTGCTTGTGATGTGAGTTTTCGAACTCAAGAAGCGACGACCTCACTCCCAGTGCTTGTTCTCCCGATATTCACAAGAGTTTTGATATCTATTGTGATGCTTCTCGTCGTGGTCTTGGTTGTGTTCTTATGCGGGAGGGAAAGGTTGTGGCCTATGCATCGCGGCGCTTGAGGCCTCATGAACTCAACTATCCTACTCATGACTTGGAGTTAGCTGCGTGGTCCATGCGCTCAAGATTTGGCGGCATTACCTAATTGGTAACTGTTAGAGGTGTATTCACCACAAGAGTTTGAAGTACTTGTTCACCCAAACGATCTGAACCTCGGGCAAAGAAGATGGTTGGAATTGATCAAGGACTATGACATGGGCATTCAGCACCATCCGGCAAGGCCAATGTCGTTGCGGATGCACTCATCGGAAGGTGTATTGCAACATGTTGATGCTCCAAGAGCAAGACCTACCCTCATTGCGAAATTCAGCGCCTCAATTTGGGTTTGATCGAGCACGGTTCTCTTGCTACATTGGTTGTGCAACCAACCTTGGTGGACCAAATCAAAGCGCATGCTGTGCATGATGCGGTGTGAGCCGGATCGCGAACATCAAGGATGGGATTGCCAAGTGCTTTTCAGAGGACGAGCATGGCGTTGTGTGGTTTGGGCAGCGCCTTGTGGTTCCTAAGGTCATGGAATTGCGGGATTTGATTCTCCGCGAAGCCCATGATTCCCCTTTGTCCATCCATCCCGGGGCTACCAAGATGTATCAGGACCTTCGTCAGAGATTCTGGTGGACCCGAATGAAGCGCGAGATTGCCAAGTTCGTTGCCGAATGCGACGTGTGCTGTCGTGTGAAGGCCGAGCATCAGCGTCCAGCAGGTCTTCTTCAGCCTTTGCCAGTGCCAGAATGGAAGTGGGATTCCGTGGGCATGGACTTCATCACCGGTTTGCCCCGCTCGTCCAAGGGGAATGATGCTATTTGGGTCGTGATTGACCGGTTGACTAAAGTGGCACATTTCCTTCCTGTAAAGACTCAGCTTCGTGTGGGGCCTTTGGCCGAACTTTATGTCTCGAGGATTGTGAGTCTTCACGGTGTACCAAAGACGATTATTTCTGATCGTGGTGCGCTTTTCACCTCGCGGTTTTGGCATAGTCTGCAAGAGGCTATGGGGACCCGCCTTCATTTCAGTACAGCCTTTCATCCTCAGACTGATGGCCAGACGGAGCGAGTCAACCAAGTGTTGGAAGATATGCTCCGTGCTTGTGTTCTTTCCTATGGGAAGAAGTGGGAGAAATGCCTACCATTTGCTGAGTTCTCCTACAACAACAGCTTTCAGGCCAGTCTTGGCATGGCACCATTTGAGGCTTTGTATGGGAGAAGGTGCAGAACCCCGTTGAACTGGTCGAGATCGTGAGAGGCGATTTCGGTCAGATTCGATCAATGAGGCCGAAAGTCAGGTTCAGTTGATCCGCGAGCATCTGCGCACGGCCCAGTCCAGGCAAAAGAGCTATGCAGATCGTCGTCGCCGCGAGTTGAGCTTTGAGCCCAATGACTTGGTGTATCTCAAAGTCTCACCCTTGAGGGGCCACCAGCGTTTTGGCATCAAGGGCAAGTTGGCTCCTCGATATGTTGGGCCTTACCGTATCATCGAGAGAGTTGGAGCAGTTGCATACAGATTGGAGCTACCAGCTGCACTTGAGGGTGTGCATGATGTGTTCCATGTTTCACACCAAGAAGTGCCTCGTGTCCCGATCGAGGAAGCTCCGCTGGAGGTTCTCGATGTGCAGGAAAATTTGACCTACCGCGAGCATCCTGTTCGCATTCTTGAGGAATCTGAGCGGAGAACAAGGAACCGTGTCATCAAGTTCCTTAAGGTTCAGTGGTCAAACCATTCTGAAGATGAGGCAACTTGGGAGCGAGAAGATCGCTTCGTGCGATTTTCCTTCTTTCTTCTCCGAGTAAACGGAATCTCGGCCGAGATTCTGTAAGGGGAGAGTTGTAACATCCCAATTTTAGGCTTGTGTTTCAAATGTAAGAAAATGAGTAGAAATTAAAACTTTTCTTACATCCTGTATTTCCTATTGTACCAAGCAAGCATTGTACAAGAAGTTATGGAAATACTAAGTCACAAGTCTTTTGATCCAAATCTTGAACTTTCAAAAACAATCTTGTCGAACCTCTTGATCATCTCCTGAAATATTTTTCCTAAGTTTTGGATGGTATGTGACCCTCTGAAAAGTTCACAATTTTAGAAATTGTTTGAGTATTTTGGGAGGTCAGTCAAACCAATTCAAAATCTGGTCAAACCTTGACCAGTGCCTTGTTAAATTTTTGAGGAAAATCCACAGCACCAAAGCCTCTGAAAATTTTATGCTAGATCCTCGTTTGCGCTAGCAAGCTCCTGCAAAAATTTCATAATTTTTGGAGTTCGTTTGCTACCTCAAACAATTCTCCAAATGTCAGCTTTTCTCTAATGCCGGGAAATTCAAATCTGGGTTGAGTCGAACTCGGGCTCGGACCCGAGCCCAACTCAACCGATGTGGTTGGACCATGTCGCCAGCGCCACACTCGGGCTCGAGCTTTTGCGCGCGCAGGCTGAGCCATTGGAGCTCAATCCGACGCTCACGACCTCTCCACTGATCTGAGGAGCTCTTGAGCGCCTCGGCGCCGGGTGGTCCAAGCCATGGATGTCCATCGTGTGGCTCGACCTACCCACGGCTCCTAGGACCTCCTGTGACCTCCTCGCGCGCAAGACCTCCCACTCGGCGATTCTTGGACGTCGAGACCACCCCAGCAACTGGGACGCCCAGACCTCTCCCTGCCTGCTTTCTCTTCCTCATGACCTCCCGAGGTCCGGTCATCATGGTTTTCCCCGCACCGTGCGTGTGTCAGGGTCAGAGCAGTTGGGGGGCAGTGAGATGTCACCTTTTGCCCTTGTCAACGACTCTTTCTGCTGACATGCATTTATTGCTAGTCAGCTTTAACCTCCAAAGTCTCCACCTGCTCTGTCACTTGTCCTGTCGAGCGTGCCTTTGGCAGGGGCATGGTTCTTGCTCACAGTGGGTTGCCCTAGCCCTTGCCAAGCTCCCTGGCTATACATAGCCTGAGACCTTCCTCTCCTATCCTTTCTTCGTTCTTAGCTGTGCTTGAGCTCCCTCAGTTTGAGTTGGTCCTCAAACTCAACCCCACGAACACCACCACCTCCCCGCCTCCATTGTCACTTCGAGCTCTCCTCAAGACCTCCAGCTCCAAAGTGGTCCCAGCAACTTCCCGGCCTTGTTCACTATCATCTTGATCTCCTCAACTCGAGCTCGCTCTAACTTGGCTTGGTTCTCATTGCGTTGGTGCACGAGTTGGGAGTAGCTTGCGGGGTCGAGACCATCTTCTTCTTCCTCTCCCAAGCTCTTCATCGCCGGACTTCCGACCTTCCCCAAGTCCCTCCGTCTTCCTCCGACCTTCCCTACACTCGGGTGAGTTTATTTTAGCCTCCTAGAGCTCGAGCGCGTGTTAGGTTAGGTCATAGCGGGCCTTTTCCTATTTTCGGTTTTGTCAAAGGCTTGCTCACCGCTCTCTCTCCTCGCCGACGCTCAAGGTCGCCACCGCCCGAGAGTGTCTCCGTTAGGTCCGCGCGCTATTGTGAGCTTAGCCTGCTCTTGGTTCCCGCCGCGTGGCCTACGCCGCCGCGTGAGCTCGCTTGGGTGCTCGGGCGTTTTTGTGTCGCATTTCGGACAGAGTTGTGATCTAATGATTGGCATTAATGCCGTGCGAGGATGTTTAATGTCATGTCGAGATTGCTCTTTAAGGTCTTCTTTGCGGCAAAACGGCGTACCACTAAGTCCCCGACTCCTAGAGCTCTTCGTAGCCGTCTAAGACCTCCCCACGCTTAGATCTGGACCTTTGATCTTCCCGTGAAAACCCGTAAGTGTAAGACCTCCTCGCTAATCTCGGCCGTTAAGACCACCCTGCTAGATCTGCATCGTAGATGGGTTTCGCGAAATTTCTAAGTCCTGTGACCTCCTAGTTCCACCTCGGCCTTTAAAGACCTCCGGGATTAGCTTCTAGCCGTTAGATCCGGCTCTGTAAAATCTCACGCACTAGGACCTCCCTGTTAGATCCTAACCGCTTAAGACCTCGTGGAACTCCATCTGAGCCGATAGGACCACTCCGCAAAAAGACCTCCTCGAGGTCATTTTTGTAAAGCCACCTTCTCGACCTCCACCGAGGTCCTCTTTGCAAAAGACCTCCCTTGGTCATTTCGCAAAAACCACCCTAGGCTACCATCGGGTCCTCTTTGTCAAAAGCCACCCGGCCTTTTACAAGGAAAACCCCGCAGACCTCTTTAGCTCCATCCTAGCCGCCCATGACCTCCCGGCTTTAGATCTCGAGCGTTAGGTTTTATTTGTAAATCTTTAGTCTCGGGACCTCCCTCGCGTTGTTCGGGACTGCTCAAGACCTCCCTAGGTCTAATCTCAACCGCCCGCATCTCCTCCCAGAAACACTATAGCTTAGGACCTCCCGAGAAGATCTTGGTCATCCAAGGCCTCCTCGTGTCAATCTCAAACCGATCAAGACCTCCTCCGGAAGATCTTGACCGCCTAGGACCTCCTCCTTTGGATCAGAGCGTTAGGACCTCCTCCTCCGGTCTAAACCGTTAGATTTAGATCTAACGGTTAGACCTCCTTCTCGTGAATTTAGCCGTAGGACCTCTCTCCGAGATCTAGACCGTTGGGACCTCCTCTCGTGAGATTCGACCGTCCCACCTCTTTCCTGGATTTAAAGCCTTAGGACCTCCTCCTAGTGCTCGGGACCGCAGATCTCGATCTGACGGTCACGACCTCTGTTAGGCGCGCACCTCCTTGCGCGCGTCAGGCACGCACCGGTCGTGATCGTTGGATCGATCTCAACGATCCGCACCTCCCCAAAGGCGGGAGGAGGTCTTGTGCGCGCAGCCGAGGCTCGTGAGTCGCGACCTTGATCTAACGCCCACGACCTCTCCTTTATCTTCCAGCTCGTTGGACCTCCCGAGAGCTCAAGTTTTCTAAGTCTTTTGTTGTTTCAAATTTCAAAAGTGCATAACTTTGTCATTTTAACTCCTTTTGAATGATTCCAGCTTCTTTGCAGCTTGGTTATGGTATGAACTTTAATCTGAGAATGAAATTAGGCCCCGTGTTGTAGCAGAAAATGATTTAAATAGCATGAGCTTGTTTAATGAAAATGAGGTCTAGAAATTCATGGAAAATTTGTAAAACACATAACTTCCTCTCTCTCAGAGTTGCAAACTAAGCAAACTCAACCTGTAAAGTTGGCCTATAGACATGCTTTAAATTGATCTAGGCTTTGTCTTTATTCATGTTCTGAGAAATGATATATGCTAGTTGTAGAACTTAGAAAATCATAACTAAATCATCTTAACTCCAAATGACCTAAAATTTTATATGGGTTACCACTATACCAGTAGGTAGCTACCATAGAAATTTCAGCTTCAAAATCTTTCTAGAAAATATTTTTGCTACAAAGTGCTAATTATGGTAGAAAATGAGTTTTTAAGTAATATCTTTTGCGCCACAAATCCAAATTAGGTTTTTCCAGTTTCTATGTCTTGGTATATTTGTATTCTACCTCGTGTATAAATTTCGTTGTATTTGGATAATTTTGCTTGCTCTTTGTTTAAGTGTTGCTAGTCTTATTGGTTGTTCTTGGTTCTTTTGCCTTTCGCTTAGGATTCGACATTTGCATGTAACCCCAGAACGACCCTCCGCAACAAATTGAGCAACAACAAGCGAGCAAGCAGTTTGATCATGTTAATCCCAGATATTTTAAGTATTTATGTTGATTACAAATTCTATGTATGCATTGCTACTTTGTTTTAATAGTTGGCCTAGTAGATGCATTTCTTAGCAAATGATTATCCTCTACTACCATGAGCCTAGGTTACTTGCTGTGATTTAGAGTTCGTGGATGGGCTCTTGTCACTTAGTAGTTGCGAATTAATTGCTTAGCCATGCTTAGCTTCGGTAGAAATGGGCTGTTATCGACTTGTCGATAACCTTGATCATACAAAACTTATTATGATTTATGATTTCCACCTTGTGCCATGTCTACTTATGAAAACTAAAACTAAAAACAAAATGATTTAGACTTGGGCACAATGGTAAGATGGTGTGATTGTGGGGTGTGATCGAATGGTGCCCGGTCAACAAGGACCGAACATCTTGTTACACTAAACCAAGCATTTTTAGCGCATAACCACATTAGAGGGTATGGGACCTCTCTTGACTTAGTACTTTGGCGTGTATTGGCTCCGAGTCGCAGGAGTCGCAGGAGGGATGGTGTTGGGAGCATTGTAGTGTCCGAAAGACTTCACCCGTGATGGGATTTGTTGTCTTCGCTTGCAATGTAAGCGTATGGTGTTTCTACCCATACGAGCGACTCGTAGTTAATACACAAGATTGGAAATGTCTCGTAGGACTTAGCCGGGCCGGCATACCTTCGGTAGTGTGCTTGTGGCTTGAAGGCGGTCTGAAGTGTGGGTACATTGGTACACCCTGCGAGGTTAAAACTATTCGAATAGCCTCGTCCTAGGTTATGGACACGCTTGGCAAGGTCTTTCAAGAGTTAGACTACAACCTTTTAAATTAAAACTTGATGGGTGGTACGAATCGGGGATTCGTGCTATGTTGTGGTGACTATTGGGTTAGTCACTTCCTGTGGTTACTTGTATGTATCTTTACTTACATTACTTTGATAACAAAATAAATTTGCAAACTTGCTTTTAAAATGTATTACGTTATTGCAAATAAAGTTGGCTTCATGCAAAATGAGACATATGACCTCCACCTAAATAAGCTTGCATGTAGTTTATGAATAGGTCGCTATTCCACACGTCAGTCTTATGGTACAAAGACAATCTTTGTACTCGGTTGCTATGCTTAATTGTTTTGTTGCAGAGGAGGAAGGTGAGCTCTGAAGGGCCTCACTTTTGTGAGTCAGTGTTGTGGTAGCTATGGGCGACTAGCTTGGCGGCTTGGTCGGTTGCCTTGTGGGTTATGTTGGCTAACCTGGTCGACTTTTGTTCTAGCCATCTTATGGTGCTTTTGCTCCACTGTCATTCTTGTATATTGTTCTATTTGGCCAGTGGCTTTCTTTGTAATAACTTTACTTTATGTCGTTGTTGAACTTAGTGATATATGTTGTATGGAAATGATGTGTAATTTTGTGATGATGTGCATATGTTGCAATTGGGAAACATATGTCCATCGAGGCTTAGAATGTTTAATTAGTAACGCTAAAACCATTTGGAGGTTATGTTACTAGTTAAATATTCGGTCCTCACAATGCTTCGCCGCTTCGCTTCAATGCATTCCCGAGCATCTGTAACCTCGCGTGCCATAGCCGAATGCCTCGACGACGGATGATCCGACAAGAGGATCCGAGGATCAGAGGGTGTACCGAAGAGTCGAGAGCGAAAGAGGAGGAATAGGGAAATGAGGATTTAGGGTTGTGCTAAAGTTGTGCTGGTGCTATGCAGGCAGCTAGTGTCTCATTGCCTTGGGCCTTGGCTGCCGGACTCGGCCCACACCTCACGGGCACGCGGCGCTCCTGCCGCCTATGGCGCAACTCGCTCATGGAGAATTGGAGATTGGAGATCAGGAGATGGAGTCATGGCATTAGTCGGTGAGGGTGGGGAGGGGGGGGTGTGAGACCCTGGTTTATTAAACTTGTAATACTTAACCTTCCTCTGGTTCTAGTATCACAAATAGAATAATCCGCGTCTCGATGAATATGTGCCTCCCAGAACAAGCAACACACATACATCATATCAAAGCATGCATCAATTCCATACAACAGAATATAGCAAGTCTAGCAAAAGACATACATAATATAAGTTATTACAACACAGCCGACCGGCCAAATGACATAAGAAGCAAATAAGTAACAGCGGAAGCAAAAGTTGCCATAAGATGGCTTAAACCAAAAGACGACCGGTTAGCCACATAACACCACAGGGCAACCGACCGGGCCGCCAAGCTAATCGCCCTTAAATCGCACAAAGACAACTCACAAAAGTGAGGTCCATCGGACTCACTGTCTTCCTCTCGCACAACACAAGCAATGCGGTGAGTACAAAAATGTACTCGCAAGACTTACAGTAGCAAGCCTATACATAGCTACATGAAAGTCAGTATTCAAAGGAATGTGGTTATATGGTTCTTTGGACGACAAAGCAAGTTTCATTTGCAATATTGTAATAGATTGAGCAATGAGCTTGTAAAATCTGTTTTTAAGCATTTAAATAACAGCGAGTAAACATAAGTAACAAGTATCCACCTAGAAGTGACTTTCCCAAAAGCACCACAACATAGCATGAATCTCGATTCATACCACCATCAAGTTTTAATTTTAAAAGGTTGTAGTCTAACTCTTGAAAAGCTTATCCAAGCGTGTCCATAACCTAGGACGAGGCTATTCGAATAGTTTTAATCCTGCAGGTGTACCAATGTACCCACACTTGCATCGCTTTTG
This sequence comes from Ampelocalamus luodianensis, assembly GCA_036346255.1. NCBI lineage: Eukaryota > Viridiplantae > Streptophyta > Magnoliopsida > Poales > Poaceae > Ampelocalamus > Ampelocalamus luodianensis. The sequence continues at coordinate 21,026,981 of CM070635.1, forward strand.
CCAAGCTTATTAAGCACACTTCCTTTGGTATGTCAAGACGCTAAGTCCTACGAACCCTTTCCAATGGAATATGCTAATCAAGAGACGCACGATGGGGGTTAATCCTTAGTGATCTCACGACGAAATATGGATCACAAGGACCCATACGTGGAGCAGACACACCGCCCTGCGGGTGCTCCTCTCTACAAACGTGTCCATGTTGCATATAATCAAATATGCAACCCACCACGCGACTCATTAATTAACACAGCCCAAAGTACTCGGCTAAGAGAGGTCCCATATCCTCTAGTGTGGTTAGCATGCACAGAATGCTCTGATAATGATACTCACAAGTAGTTCGGTCCTTAATTGACCCGGCACCATTCCAATCACACCCAAAAGATCACACCATCTTACCATTGTGCCCAAGTCTAAATTGTGTTCATTTTCGCTTTAGTTTTGCAATTTAGACATATATAGCACAAGGTCAAATATACATATCATAACAGTTTGTGGATCAAGGTTATCGACAAGTCGATAACCGCCATTTCTACCGATAACTAAGCATGGCTAAGCATAATGACACGTAATCTACTAAGTGACAAGGGCCCATCCAAATAACCCAAAGTCACGACAAGTAACCTAGGCTTCAGAGTAGAGGAATAAACATTTCCTACGATTATGCATCTATGGGCCAACTATCGACAATAGTTTAAAACAACATAGCAATGCATACATAGAATTTGCAAACAATATATTAGAATTTGAAAATAGTAGGAACAAGATGATCAAATGAATGCTACATCTGCTTGCCTTGCTGGAGTGCAGGATCTGATGGCTGCTGTGGCTCAATATCGGCAATAAAATTATCTTCGGAACCTAACGCAAAAAGGCGATAAGCACATAAGAACGAAGAACACCAAATAAATTCCAACAGCAAAACACATTCAAATCTAATAAAATTTACACAACAGCTAGGGAATGATTTTACATAGAGACAGGAACAAGAATCATGCAATTTGGACTAAGCATGCAAAAGATATGAACAAAATGCTCTTTCTCAGCCTTACAACAACCTAATTAATAATTCGCACTGTTCATGGTGAAATTTTCTAGAATGATCTAAGGTCTGAAATTTTCACAGTAGGTAGATTATAACATCCTAATAACAGCAAAGTTGAGTTTACTAAATTTGGAGTTATACATATTTACTTATGATTTTTCTAAGTTGTAAATCTAATGCAAGTCATTTTACAGAATTATGAACATGCTCAAATCTTATTCCATATGAAAGTATACTAACAGATGAATTTAACAAAATTGATTTTGCACAAATTGGATTTATACGAGAAAAGATATGCATTTTTCAAGGTTAAATCCATTTCGAATATTCAAAGTGACAGAAATCAAGTTATTTCTAGTTACACAATTTTCTGCTACTGGAATATGCTTAAACCCATTTTTATAATAACCTTAAGTGATAACACAATTTATTACAGTTGGAATTATCTAAAAAGCAGTAAAAATGAATTAGTTATGAGTTTCTAAAGTTTTTATATCATTTTCAGTTGTTAAATAAATACTGACCGATAAACAGACAAACTCAAATAATAGAATAAGACGTGGACACTTATCCACCCTTGATCTAAAATCCTACGGCTCACGCGCGCCGAAAACAGCGCACGCGCGCGAAACCTAATCGGAGCCCACCGTTGGATCAAGATCCAACGGCTCACACTAGTGTATGCATCCGGACGGTGCGGTTGCTTGGGCCAATCCCAGCCGTAGATCTGCAGATGGACGGTCCAGAGCGCACCAACGGTCGGAAGGTCCGATTGCATACACGATCTCAGTCGTTGATCGCAAGATCGACGGTCGAGAATGATCAAGGCATCCGGAGGGTCCGAATGCACTCATGATCAGGGCCGTTGATCAAGGGATCGACGGTGACCAAAGATTGAAGTTCAAAAAGAGATGCTGACACGTGGGACCGCATGTCAGTGACCTTGAGTCACAACCGCGAACGTTTAACCCACGTGCACAGTGCACTGGGCCCACATGTCAGCGACTGAAAGTGGCGGCTAAGACCAAATTAATGCTTCTAATGATTATCATTAAATAGACACTAATGACCTCTGGAATTTGATTTTAACCCCTCGGGCCCACAAGTCGTGACCGCAGGTGATTTCCGACGCCGATAGTGTCGGCACATTAATTAATCAATGATTAAGCATTAATGATGTCGGGACAGCGCGGGAACGCGCCAGCGGGTGATTTAAGAATGTTGGGCCCACTGGTCAGTGGCTCAACGACAAAGATTAAGACACCATTAATTAACCAATGATTAGCTTTCACTGCAATTAATATGTCCTAATCAAATGACGAAAACGGGAGTCCTACACCGGCAAAATACCGAGCGACTTCAACGGCTCGTCGCCGGCGACACTGGCCGCGGCGGCGCCGAACAAGAACCAAAATGGAATCGCAATAGCACTACGAACCTAATGGTGGCATTCTCGCCGGCGGTGAGGGACTAGAACGCCGGCTAGCCGGAAAATGAAAATGGGAGCTTTACTGCTAAACACGAAAACAGCAATGAGCTCCGCTGCAGTCCAAGGAAGCGGGTGCCAGAGCCTCTAAGGACTAATAAGAAGCTACCTTGATGAAGAGAAGCTTCAGAGATGGCCGGAGAAGCTTGATCACGGAGGAAGCTCGCCGGACTTGGAGGAGAAGGATTGAAAATGACACCCTGAGCCAAATGAGTGATACCAAAGCATCAATATAGCTTCATTAAGGTCCACAGAAGCTACATGAGCAAGTAATTAGGAAATGGAGCACTCACCTGAGCTGAGGAAGAAGATGGCCAATTTGCTAATTTGAACAAACCCCAAATTGACAATTCCCGAGAATCAAATCCAAAATTAAGTGAGGGGAAATGTTCAAGACAAGAAAGAGATAAGGATAGGCAAAGAAACATGAAGGAGAACCACTGGAACACCAAGAACACCAATGGAGCTCTTCGGGTCAACAATGGCGACTTGCCATCTTTGAGGTGTTAAGCTCCAATACTGTGAATGGAGCTTGATGGTGGTCTAAAGAAACTCCAGGAAGTGATTTGGGTGCTTATAAGACCTTGGGGGCATTAGGGTTTGCACCACAAGCCTTTCGGGCGGCAAAGCACAGAGCACAAGGTGCGGCCGATAAGGATAAAAGATGGTAGACGTGCAATAGGGCATGGCATGGCCGAAGGTGTCTCCCACGACCCTCACTATTGACTAGGTGGTCAGAGGAAGCACGATTTGACACTGCCATCACTCTCCCTACTGTTCATGCACGACTAGAGGTTGAAGATGACCAGAGGAAAGGCTCGGGCGATTTCCAGCCGTTGGATTAGACGCGGCCGGCTGAGATCGCGCCACGCCTCCCAGGTTTAAAACACAATGAAGGAGATCGCAAGCCCTAGGATTAGAAATGAACGGCTCAGATTGCCCCACGCTATAACGTGGTTTACAACGTAGGGACAAGCGAAGCGTTGATCTTAATCCAACGGCTCAGTTCAAACCAACAACCGGAGGGTCCGAAAGTGTCGGAGGATCTCGGTGGTTGGATGGAGATCTAGCGTCGACAATCGCGCATGCAACCGGAAGGTCCGAAGGGTTACACGCACGAGGGCCGCGCGATTTAGATCCAAAGGCTCGAGATCGATCGCGGCTTTTCAAACGGGCGCGGTGCGCTTAGTTGATCGATCGAGTCGCTTGGCTCGAGCCCGAGTCCGACTCGAACCCAAAGCACAGTGAGACTAGGTTTGACTTCTAAATTCAAACAGAGACTTTGAAGGATTTATTTGAGGTAGCAATTTAACTCCAAAAATTATGAAATTTTTACAAGAGCTTGCTACCTCAGATATTAACCTTGTGTAAAATTTTCAGAGGTTTTTATGCTGTGAATAAATCTCAAAAAATTCTGCAAGGCTCTGTTTTGAGGTTTGACTGAAAGTCAAACAAGTTTGATTGCCCCCTAAAAATATTCAAACAATTTCTAAAAATTGTGAAATTTTTCAGAGGGGCCACATACCATCCCAAGAACTTAGGAAAAATATTTCCAGAGGATGATCACAAGATTTGACAAGATTGTTTTTGGAATATCAAAGTTTGGATCAAATAGACTTGTGACATTGTATTTCCATAATCCCTTGTACAAGAATTGTTTGGCACAATAGGAAATACATGATGTAAGAAAAAGTTTTAATTTCTACTGATTTTCTTACATTTGAAACACAAGCCCAAAGTTGGGATGTTGCAGGGGGTCACCCGGCTAGGAGACCCGAGGCAGCTGCCCCGGCTTGCCCCAGGGGTGGTTCCGCCACTGGTTAGACCCCACGATAGGAATATTAATTTCTTGCGATTCTTTGCTTCCTTTAGTTTCCTCACATTAAATTGATATATCAATTATCCCTTCATCGTTGTGTTCTTCTAAAGTTGGTTTCTTGCACTAGCAAGATTGATTTCTTGCATTCTGCGATACTTTGCTCTCTTTGGATTTCCTTATTTGATCTAGTATTTATTCTCATTGGCTCTCTTTTCTAATTGATCTATGATGATAATGAGTAAATCAAAACTTTCAGAATACCCCATTTATTCATAATGTAATATCCTGTGTAAACTTGAAGGTATTAAATGAATTAGAAATGTAATTAAATGGATTTTAAATGGCAAATTTCGAATTTGGGAGAGGAATTAGAACTTGGGCCTTTGGCCCAAGGGGCCAGCTAGCCATAAGAGCAGGGCGTTGGCTCCAAACCCTAGCCGCCCCTGCCATCCACCTCCTATCGTCACCTGCCGCTACAGCCCCATGGCTATTGAGCCCTGCCATGCCGCCCACCGCTGAGACATCACGTGTTCGCCACGGCAAGGGCGAGAGTTGCCGTGGAAGCTCACCTGTCATAGCTCCCACCTGGCGCGTGCGCTGCCGCGTCATGGGGAAAGGGGAAGGTGTAGAGAAGGCAAGGGGAAGGGCAAGCCAAGGGGAAAGAAAGGCAAGGGAAGGAGGAAAGAAGAGAAAGAGCTAGGGTTTTGGTGACCCGTTCATGATCATCGTCGTGTTCTTCAAGGGTATTGATCTGAAAGCCTTTAGTTGGCCCTAGATTAACTATTCAATTTGTAGATCATTTGGTCCATTGGAAGTGTAGATTTTAGTAAGTTCTAGTTTGTCGAATTGCATTGCGTAACTTTGCGGGGGCAATTAGAGCTCGCACGTCGGATTCGTGGTTTCGCTTAGTTAGAACAAATGTGGATAATTTCATTAGCTTTCTAGGAAGATCTATAACACTATTACCTAGTTTAAAGGCCGGAGGAAAGCGCGATCTCTCGTGCAGGACATGTCGCCATGAAGACCGCCACTGTCTGATCGCGTTTGTGCATGCTTGCACCCGCCCGATCTCGCCTGGTGCGCTTGGTGGGAGGAGTGCCACTCGCGCGGGCCATGTCGCCTGCGTCACAACGTCACGTGGGCCACGTCCCCCTCTGGTGTGTTCTTTGCCGCTACTTGTGTCCGCATGAGCGTTCGTTTTGTCCATTTGCACCTTAGCATAGGCCCTAATCCCACCGAGCTCTCTCCTCCCGTCTCCTTGCTTGCTTCATCCCGTGTGTCGCTCCTCCCGTTGCTCTATTGTAATATCTTAAATATTTAAAGAGGATAAATACTTTACAGATGAGAATTGATTTAGAGAGAGGTTTTAACTGAAGTTTCAGGGGTTTTTCACGTTATTCAAAGAACCTGGGCTGTGGGCCGAAAGCCCACATCACCTTGGCCCATTAGGGTAGCTACCAAGTGGAGGGGGCACCAAACCCTAAGCCACCCTCCGCTGCGCTCCTCCCCACCCCTTTGGCCGCCACCTCCTCCTCTTGGCTGCCCTTCCTCTCATTCCAAAGACCTCCCACACATCTCCTCTCCTCCCCTGGTGGCACCTCCCCTCCTCCCTGTGCCCCTCATTTGCTGCCGACTAAAAGGAAGAAAGGATAACTCCTTTTGGTGCTGCCGGCCAAGGAGAGAAGGAAGAGAAAGAGGGAGAAGAAAGGGAAAAAGGAAATTCTCATGGGGATTTCAGCATGATCCAGCGTGGTCTTCTAGGGTGATTTTCAATTCCCCAATAGCTAGTTTAATTCTTTTTCTATGTGATTGTTATCGAATATCAGATTGGTTCCCTGCTGTTAGTGGATCGATAATCTGCAGGTATGTTGATCCATAGATTTGAATTAGTTCAATGCGAAATTAGAGATTTGCAACTCCTAGGGATAAGTAGATAATTTCAATAGCTTTCTGGAAAGTATTGGTTCGCATTATTTGGATGAGCAGATAATTACTTATGATTTTTACAATCCGAGTGTCTGTTCAGTTTCTGGGTTTCGGACAACAAACATAGTTTTGCAAATTAAAATTTGAAAATAGATGAATTTGGACTTTTGGTCTGCATGAATTAGATAGATAACTTTATAATGATTGTAGAGTCGAAGATCATATTTTATGGACAAGTATAATGGGAGTTATGGAATTTGGATCATGTGATTCAGTTCTGTCTTTCTGTTGGGGACAATTGGGGAAAAATGTTATGTTAGCGAAATTTGTTGCACAATAAAAAAATTAGACTAAATTTATTATGGTAGCTAATTCCCTGTAGATTCCAGAATGACTTAGATCACTGTTTTTGGATGCACCAATTAAAAATTATGGAATATCTAAGTCGATATTACTGAAGATGATAGGTCTGTCTTTGGAGTTAAAAACAAGGGTTAGATGAAATAATCTAAACTTTTGATCACTTGAGAAATTGTGGGTATATGTGTGTAGGTTCCAAAAAGCCTAAGTTCATGATTTTTGGAGCTATTAATCAAAAGTTATGATTTTTTTCTAAGTTGACTAGAATGGTATTTGGGAAGGAAATGGTTTCATTTCGGGTTGTGAATAGGAGCGGATATGTTTATTTAGTTTTATTGCTATGCTGTGTGCATTTGGATGGTATTCTTAGTATGTTTTACGAATACCAGGTAGGGTGAGAAACTAGGGTTAGGGTCCTCTACTCATCGTCACTCATCACACGGTTGAGGCAAGTGCAAGCAGTGTATAGTATATGCGGAGATTTTTAATGAAAATTGCTATGGTTTTACTTGTATGAAATATTATTCATGATTTTTCCGCTAATGGTATTCGCCATGATCGATTAAGAAGATCATGTTCATTTGCATCATAGCATTCATCATTGAGCCTTGGATTACGTGGTAGCCAAGTATTGATTCATTTGAGGTCCCCGTCATGTATTGGACAGTAAGAGGTCCCCACACTCATGGAGTGTGGGCTTGAGGTCCCCGTGTTAGAGGGCATGGGCTTGAGGTCCCGTGCCGAGGGCATAGGCTTGAGTAGTATACATCGACGGATGCACTACTCCGTATTACTGGTAATTGCAAAGAAGGAAGAAAGTTGCATTCTTGTCATCTGCATCGCATGAAAATGGAAGAGATTTAGTTAAGAATTCATTGTTGATGGTTTTATGAGAATTTTGTTATGTTCAACGTTTTGTTTAAGATGTTTTGTCTATTACACTGTTGTGCTTTGAGGAGTCGTAGACTCACGCTTGTTGTTGATGATTTCTTTAGGTATTCCTCGAGAAAGCGGCATGCATGGTAAGGGGTAGACATTGGTGCACTTCACTTGAGAATCACCTTGACAAATAAAATGACATACTTGTTTAACTGGAGTAAACTTGTTATTTGCTCTATTTAATTTACTGTGGTGATCATCCTTTGTGATGAAATAATTACTTTGTAATTGAGATAGTTGAGTACATCGCCTACTGTTGCCTTTGATTAAGCTTTAGAATTTCGTTATTGAATTATAAAATTCCTTATTGTTAGACTATTTTAAGAATCTTGTTTAGTCTTAAAAATCCAAGTGAAACTCTGGCGAATTTTTTTAAAAGAAAATGTATGGCTAGAAAGAAACTCTTACTCATTATGATAGAATATTTTTTTATGATTGGAAAGTTGTTGAACAAGAGCTAGAAAATTACTTAGACTCCTTTTATTAAATCCATGTTGTTCAATACTATGGTTATGCGCACTTTGTTCTTGTTATTTAGATTAATGCTAGCTTTATTGATGAAAAGACACTTGTTGAAATTTTATTGTAAGAGTTGATAGTTAAGGTAGTTTAGTAGCATTCCATGTTCATTGTTGAGCTGGAGTGTTACATCTATCCCCCTCTGCCTCCTCGCCCCTCCCTCTTCCTCTCTCGCGCTCTGGGTTTCTCCAACCGCCCGCTCGCTCCTGCTTCCCCTCTTCCTCCGCTGCCCCTCGGTCTCCCTCCCGGCCGCCTCTGCCTCACTCTTCCTCCCCGCCACCCGCCCGATCTCCCCAACCGCCGCTATCTCCTCTGCTTCCCCACCGCCCTCTCGTTGTTGCCCCTCGCCTCTCTTCCATTTCCTCACCTCTCCACCGGTGACACCAGTCTTTCCCTCTTCCTCCCCCGTCGCCCCCTCGATCTCTCTCTCAGCCAGTGTTGCTCGTCCCTCCGTCTTCCTCCCCCGCCGTGTCCTTTTCCCCACGTGTCGTCGCCACCTCCTCGCACCGATGCTGCAGGCACCGCGTAGCTCTGCCTCCTCCATCCCCTTTCTCTGGGTGGTTTGGGTTTACGTGGGTTCTCTTTCTTGTGCTTTCTTTGTGCTTAGTGCGTGCTCAGCGCGGTGGGGGCAGGGGTGGAGCAGGCGCTCAGGTGGCAGCATGGAAGGAGTGCATGTGCACGGCCAAGGAGCGGATCGGCCGCATACCGCCCTGAGCCAACGGGAAGTGCAACTCCATCGTCCAAGAATCTTGCCGCCAAATCAAAAGCAAAGGTCAAGAGGCGCGCGCGTCCTCACCAAGACCAGTAGCATTTGCTACCACTGCTCTTGCCGAGGGCAGCAGCTCCTCCCCAACTTCTCATGTTTGTTCGGTCCCTGCTCATCACCATTCTCCATCATGCTCCCCCCTAACTGATTGATTGCTGGTACAAGGTCGTGCTTTTGTGTGTAGATTCTCAATTTTGCGTTGCACTCTAGGTGCTTGATCAGTTGCTTTAGAGAAATCCCAGTTGGATAGAACTTAAAAGAGAAAGAACAAACTTGATTCTTGGTATAGATGTATTAGTTAAACACTGATTGGTACCACATTGGTATTGTCTCTAATAGGAAGAGTTTTGGTTTGGTTTAGTTTTCTGCATCGCTATATTGTTAGTATTGCTCCTCAAGTTAGCATGATACGCTTCGTTTATTTCATTTATATTTTAGCTCACTGTTTTGAGCATGCCTTAGATTTAAGCACCATCCTATGAAAACTCTCATATTGGTTGGTAACTACTTCAGGATGGAAGTACTAGGATAGAATCTTCTCATCCATATCCACGTAGGCCACATTATAGCTGCAAGTGAAATTAGGGACTTCACCTGTAATGCCCACAAAATGTTTGTTTCCGGTTTGTTTTGCCATTGTAAGGTGAGACTTGAACGATGAAAATTCAGTCAGTCGTTGTGTTGCGCACTGTGCTCAGATGAATAAGAACAACAAATAAAATCTAAGCATCCTTTTCTTTCCTTTTAGAATGTTCTTTTGTTTTGTTCTGACCTTGGGAGTCCTAGATGATGCCATTTTTTCCCTCTTCTAGGTTTGGAATTTGTGGCAATCTCATTCTGTAAATCAAATAGGTAATTCAGCTCCCTGAAATGAAAATGTATATATAGGTGAATGCCCTCTATTAGTTTTGGTTTGTTACTTTGTAAAGTGAGAACTGCCAAAACACCACCAAGTGATGACATTTTCCCCTCTACCAGATTTGTAATTCATGGCAATCTCATTCCCTAAATCAGATAGGTAATTCAGCTCCCTTAAATGAAAATGGATATCTAGGTGAATGCCCTCTATTAGTTTTGGTTTTTTACTTTGGAAAGTGGGAACTGCCAAGACACTACCAGTATCCATCTTACTGTATGCAATGGTGTTTTAGGGCCTCATTCACAGAGATCGATGGTAAGAGATAGTTTCTTTATTTGCTTACTTTGTTGAGGATTTTAGGTGGCCTGCGTTTCAGTTTTGAACAATAGTATAGTTATACATTAGAGTGTCAGTCATGTAACCTATAGTATTAGACTAATATAGAACTGTTTCATATAGCTTAGTCTCCCCTTTCATTTCACACAAACTATGCCCAAGGCTCTTATCTACTTATCAGTGCACGAAAGGGTTTCTTTGATGATTAAACTATTACGAAAGATATTAGATATGTACATAGGATAGGTATGACTGGATCAGCGACTACTAAACTTGCCACTTCTAGATTTTTTAACTTATAGTCATTACCTAACTTCGTATGTGCAGATGGATTACCTGCCTATTGTATTGCTATTTATTTCCTTCTAAGTGATGCCATTTTTTGTTTCTCTACTAGGTTTGGAATTCATGACAGTCTCATTCTCTAAATCAGAGAGGTAATTCAGCTACCTGAAATAAAAATGGATATCTAGGTGCATGCCCTCTATTAGTTTTGTTTTTTTGACTTTCGAAAGTAGGAACTGGCAAGACACTGCCAGTATCCATCTTACTGTATACAATGGTGTTTTAGGGCCTCATTCACAAAGAACATATCATTTAAAGGACCTATCCTGAAGATCGATGGTAAGAGACAGTTTTCTTTGTTTGCTTACTTTGTTGAGGATTTCAGGTGGCCTGCATTTCAGTTTTGACCAATAGTATAGTTATGCATTGGAGTGCTAGTCATGTAGCCTACAGTATTATACTAATATAGAACTGTTACATATAGCTTAGTCTTCCCTTTCGTTTCACACAAACTGTGCCGAAATCTCTTATCTACTTACCAGTGCATGGAAGGGTTTCTTTGATGACGAAATTAGTATGAAACATATTAGATTTGTACATAGAATATGTACCACTACATCACCGACTACTGAACTTGCCACTTCTATTTTTTTTTACCCACAGTCCTAATCTAATTTCAGATGTGCAGATGGATTACCTGCTATTGTATTGCTATTTATTTCCTTCTATCTGCATATTAGCCTGCTGAACAGTCCCTACCGAGTTGTTTAGCTTCATGGAATAGGTACAGTGATTGCCTATGAACATAGATTTGTCCAAGAGGAAAACACTTAACAGAAAATCGATATACATGTATGGACATAATTACTATTGTAGTTGGTGACTACACAAATTTAATCTATGCTAAATAGCATACCTGTCAGGTTGGATGATGTGCAGGCCTACCATGTCTAATCAATCATATATTCATGTATTCGCAGGAGTGGAAGAGGAGCGTCTCTATTCATTGGCTCTCAGAAGCTCAATTGCAACTGTCTAGGACGAATAGGAAATATTAGGTGTGTTTCTCTTCAGATGCCTTTAGAACTAGCTATTAACCTATTACAACTGTCAGAATGACATGCTCGCTTACTGTTCAGAATTCTGTGATTGTAATTCAAGCTGTCGTCTTTAGGTAGTGGTTTTTGGTCTACTGCCTATGTGTGTTTCTATCAAGATAGACTGCTACAATTTTTCTTTCTATTCGTAGTACTTCGATTGCGCCAGTTATTGCAGCATTTGGTATTCTACACTACTACAAAAAGGCTAATACTGGACGCCTCATCACAGACAGTTGACCAAAACCGCCTGTATTACATGCAATCATAGACGGTTTTGGTTTAGAGACCATTTGTGTTACTGGTTGCGCTAAAAACCGTTTGTGAAGAGGTAATATGACAGACGGTTCATATTGAAAACCGTATGTGAAGTATCATAGACGATTCTAAACACGAACCGTCTGTGATAATTGTAGACTTCACAGACGGTTCATATTAAAAACAGTCTATGATATTTGTTCGTCGCTTCAATGCTGCTTCGGCTCCCCGATGCGTATTTTCATCTCATGTGGCGAATTTATTCCTTGTTTTATAAAAAATGATCATCCACCATCGAAGATAATCATCATCCTCACATATAACTCTACTTTATATTTTTCTAAAGCAGAAATATATGACTCCCTCTTCTATTTCCTTGTCACTAGCATTGATGGTCTACCTGTCCATACTGTAGGAGCACCTCTCCGGCCGTACGTTAGCGGATTCGGTGGAAGGACACTGTTCCAACAGTGTCCTCCCTCCTCTGTCCGAGGATTTGCCAGAGCAGGTGGTGGCCACCTTCCGCCGTCTTGACATCCTCCTCCGCCGTGTCTTTCGAGTGATCTCCCACTTCCGGCGAGTTTACCGCGTCATCGACGTGGTCCTCCACAACAACATTGCACGTCTCCAGGAGGCTCACCATCACTTGGACTGCATAATTGAGGTGGTAAACGACCGAGTCGACCATGCCGAGACCCCACAAGCAAGGGAAGAGAGCCTATGGGCTCAATTATTCTTGATTCAACAGTCTGAGGGTCTTCGGGAGACATTCGAACGAGCGCGTGAGCGGGTGGACGCATTTCGGGCTGATGTTCACGAAACGTCCGATGCCGCCGCCGCCGCCTACGAAGTTTTGAAGATGGAGATAGCAGCCTACCTCCGCCACTAGAAAAACTTTGTTTAGTTAGGTTTCTACTTTTTTAATCTTTGTAAGAAGCGACTGGACACGCTGTTTGGCTATATATATGTAAATTCCAAAAATAAAAAAAGCTAGTTTGGAGGTGATCGAATTACTATATTATATGTTGATCCGTCTGTGATATTCCTTTATTAATAACAGCCCACGTGCTAGGGTTTGTAACCAAAACCGTTTGTATTACATGCAATTATAGATAGTTTTGGTTTAGAAACCGTCGTATTATCGTTGCGCTAAAAACCGCTCATGAAGAGGTAATATCACAGACGGTTCATATTGAAAACTGTCTATGATTTATTTTAGTAAAAATACGCTTTCATGTTTTATTTTAGTTGTATATTTAAGCGTTGCCGATGGATACGGTTGCAGTTAGCATGTATAGATTTTGTAAAGATCATATGTTATGATTTTTGGTGAGTTACCTAACTTTTTGCGATGCCATGGTTTCTAATTCACACATACGCCTTCTATTGTGAAAGATTTTATTATTTGTGATGGTCAAAAGGCTTCAATAGATGATCATCCCTATTTATATTGTTATATCTCCATAGTTCCAAATGTAAATCCCTTCCGTAGAACATTTGAACCCATGGATCATTGGATTTTCAAAAAAAAAAATGCATCATTGCCATATTTACATTTCCATAGCATATATTGTTTAAAGTGAAATTACGCATGGGTTTTAGTTTGGTATGAAATGTGAGCAAAGATGTTAACGTTTGTACACATAGCATCACTAATAGGATTTTAGTTGATGGTGTCCATTGAGAGATTCAGTTCATTTCATTCCCACCACATCTTTTTTGTTGAATCCCAATGGTCTACTCAAATAGCAGGTGGAGCATCTTAACGAGTCTAAGTACTGGAATAGTATTGTTCTTGACTGCTTTCTGTTCAGAAACCACTACAAACACATAATTAGATTGTACTCTGTACATGCTTATTTGTTTTTGGAAAATAGGAATATCCTTCAAATTTCGTGAATATAATTCAAGCTAACGTCTTTAGGACGTGTTTTCTGCTATGCTGCTTATGACCAAGGGAAAATAGTCAATTAAGCAATGAAGTCGGAAAAACGTAAGAGGAGTCCACAGATGAGGGCATGAGCCCCACACGAAGAGAATATCAAACCTCAAATGAGAAGAAATTATTGCCTTTGAAAATCGAAAAACTCTTATGAGGCAAAAGCAGAAAGTTTAGGCACGCTTCAAATAACCTGTAAGTTATAAAACTTGACTTAAATTCCAATTACTTCTACTACACTCTTTCCTTTAACAAAAGAAATAATCATTTGAGTACAACAAGACATTGTGTAATACCTCAAATTCCAATTAAAGAGAATATTATTCAGGAGAGGGAAATTTATTTAATATCGAATGCAAAAAAGTTTAGAGATGGAAATAAGTTCAAAATTCAGATTTTTGAGAGAGTTTTGGGCCGCCAACCCACAGTCGCAGAGGAAAGAGCCAGCCTTAGAGGCTCATGGCCCATGGAAGGATGGTAGCCCACTTGAAGGCAAGGAAGGGGGGGGGGATTGAGCCACAAACCCCAATGCACACTGAGATTCCGCATCGCTACTGTTGTTGCCGCTTTGCTACGCATGCCCGATCACACAAGAATAACGCCCTTGGCGTCGCTTCTATCTCCGGTGTTTCCGCGAATTGACCGGCAATAAGGAAGTGGAAGGAAGAAGGAGAAGAGGAGAGGTTGTCCTCGCTGGGTTTGATCAGCATAACACGCATCTCCAAGGGTATCAATTCGTTTCCCCGCAGTTTTGATGATGTTTAGATGTGAAATTGGATTAGTTTGCTTGGATCGAGTTCGTCCTATTGTGGATTCAATTCTATCCAGTGGATTGTGTGGTCAGTTTCGGGTTCTTAGAGGTCGAATTGGAGATTTCCATCTCCTAGAGATATTTAGATTATGTTCTTAGCTTTCAGTGGCCACCAAGAACACCTGATTCCGACGTACGGATCAAAAGTTATGACCATTTTAGTTTCTGCTGTCCAGAATTCTGACGAGATTTACCTTTCAAGTTGTCTCCTAAATTATGTTTATGATAATGCAAGATTCAGGGTTTTCACCCAACTAGGTTATTGTAGAGAATGTCATAACCTTTTCAGATTGGTAAAGAACGCTCTAATCGGAGTTATGGAACAAAAGTTATGATCTGTTTTTTGCAGCTGTTTTTCTGGGTTAGGCAGAATCTGTTATGTATCTTCATCTGCCGGTTACCAAATTAATTTGGCCGAATCGGGAGATCTTGTCAACTAGAATATTGTAGATTTGTTCGTTGAGAATCATTAGAAACTAGGCTCACCTTGTTCTGAGTTCCATATCATTAGATATGATTTTTTTACCGTGCTGCTGCCCAGTTTCGGTTTAAGACTGAGATGTCAGTTTTCAGAATAGGTCTTTTAGTTAAATCTTAAGGTACCAGGAAAGCGTTGTAGAACGTTGTTAAGTCGTGTCGTGTATCATGTTGTTCTTATTTCATGTATTTAATTGTTTAGGCAGCGAGACTTCGGGTTTGGGAGCACCATCGTTGCCTGCTAACGCGTCGCAACGCGGAAGACAAGTACTTTGATAATTTTACCAAATGTGAATTATGAATGCTTGAATGTTTATGTTGTAATTTCTTATGTTACATGAGAAGGTTCAATGTTTATATTCTTTCATTTGAGATATTCTCATACCTAGAGATGATGATATTCTTTATTCAATAATTCATTTCATACATCCATTATTCATGTTTCATCTATGGGAGTGGATTATAAGTTCAACCATTCCAATGTGGGCAGATTTGGACATTGTCATGTCCCGTCCACGAGAATGGATAGAAAGACCCATCAATTCTAGTATGGGCACGTAAGACCTATCAATTCCAGTATGGGCAGATTTGGACACCCGTATGAAACGTTCTTCATACGGGATTTGGATCCCCGCATTTTTGTTAAAATACGGGCTTAAGTGAACATCGACGGGTGTGTCACTAGCTACACCAGTATAAGCACGTGTGCAGTCCTTCCATCTCATTAATTCCATTAATTCTATGCATTCATATTTATTCATTCATTCAGTGTATGTTCACATTCTGTGAAGAGGTTGACTTGTTCTTAACCGATGTATGTTCAATTATTCATTGTGTTTGCTGAGTCTCGGACTCACTCTTGCTTTGTTTATTTATTTTTAGGTGATCGTTGGTGACGATTCTCTTGGGAGGAGTAGACACGCACTACTCATTCACTTCATCTTACACCGTTTCAATAAAAGAACTTAATTGTCTTTCATTCACTAAGTGATGGATCGTAATAAATAAACTTAGATGTGGATGGTATCTTTCTCACGTTGAGGTTGTTTAAATAGTCGCTTATGTTCCCCGATCATTCGTTTGATATGATTATCTTAATGGATTCAGTAGACTTAAATAATTGGAATTTGTGAACTGTTGTTGGACTCAGTTTTTAATTCCTGCTTAGGTTCTAAAAGATGTTGATCTTTTTATATTAGTTGATGAGTTATTGCTGAAGTTCTTCCGCAGTATTATTGTATGTTAGCCCTTTAGGTAACATTTTGGCTTCCGAATAGCTAGGGTTGTACAGTTGATATCAGAGCGGGCTTTAGGTCCGTGGTGAAAAAGTTAGCAATTAGGTAGCTGAACATGCTAAAATTTGTTAATGGTTAATTAACCTAAAACTTGACACACTAGTGCACAGTAGGATGAGATGGTTCAAGCAACGCGTTTTCGTTTCCGTTATGTTGCCTTGTTACTCTATGATATGATCTTCTATACCTATGAATTTATTCTGTGATTGTTATGAGATGATATTCTATATTCATAATTGATTATTGGTTGTGCGTGTGGGTAACGGATGTTGAGAGGTTGAGGTCATAGTTGTGGCCCTAGGTTTTACCATGTTACACCACCGTTCGTGGTTAAAGAATAGAGTAGTATCTACCCCGAATAACATAGTTATGAGTGTTGAGGATGAGTTTCTTTAGAAAATATTATTCTCTTCCTTGATCCTGATTGTGGCAAATTCTGGTAACAGTTGCGATTAATGAAGTTTTCTTGAGTTAGTGTTTTACATTTCTTCTGATGAGTTTTCATTGGACTTTCTTGGTTCTATAAATCGACTACTTGTTCTCTTGACTACTGGTCTAATGTTGTTTATTGGGAATATTGGTTATCGGTAAGATTTATCTTTTTCTTAGGAGTCCTGTCCTTCTTATTGGAAAATATGATTCATTTATTCGCTTGGTATTCTGGATACCGAAAGTTTTCTGTTGCAAGCTCTTTAACATGTGAAAGCTTTGGCTTTATGTATTTGTTTTGGATTATTTCGAGTGTTGAAATTTAATACCTCTTTTTCTGAAAGATTGTGTTAAAATCTTTAAGGGATGTCGTGTCATGCTTAAGTAAAAGGTGTTAATTAAAAGAATTAATCGATATGATATGAGTTATCAGATTTGGGTTATTAGCTTTGTGCAAGCAGTTTATTCTCACTAGAATCCATGGAAGTGAATTGCCTAATGTAGAATGTCGTTGTATTTGGTATATGATAAATTTTAGCTAAGAGTTTGTCCATATATGTTCAAGAACCTATTGTTGTTAAGATGTGTGGAAAATATGGATATACCGGGTTGATATTTACGATCGAGTAATCTGATAAATTTGTTAGATGAGTTGGAATCTAGGCCCTCTTTCGATTGTTCTAACCGCTAGTGATGGTTAAGTTAAGGAGGTGTTCGAATGTTGCCTTGATAAATATTAATCTTGAATCTGTCTTCTAATTGGATCTTGATGAACTTATTCAACTTGAAGCCATTGCTTCTCTTTGCTCAAAGATCACCACATCTCCTCCTCCATACCGAAAGCACCAAATAAATCGATCAAATAATGAAACTATTCAACATGAAATGGGTCAAACAAAAGAAGAAACTAAAATTTAGAAGTGTGATACATGTTTACATAATCTCACTTGTCAGGCTTCTTCCCATCTCCATCTGCCCAATCTCCAAAAAAGAAAGGATGTTATTAATGGGCTTGACATTACAATAAAGATAATGATTTATCAATAGTAATTTTAAATATTATCACAAGATCATGCCGATTCACTTTCACAAAATGCAATAAATTACATGCACATAATATGTAACTGAATAGGGACATTATTGGGTTGAGACCATCAAAACAAACTCAGCCATAATATGTAATTGAATAGGGATATTATTGGGTTGAGACCATCGAAACAAACTCAAGAAGACAAGACTTACTATAGTTGCTCGAGAATAACGAAAACTATAACTGCACAATGTTTTGCTCCTATGCAACAGATGCTCATATTGTAACACAACACACTCATTATCTTGGTAAACCACTAACAAATAACATATACAAATAAAATAACTATATTATGGACAGAAACAATATTGAAATTTGTGAACCACACACAAATAGACAGAAAACAAATCAAATTAATCTATCCTAGACAAAAAAAAATTCATTAACTTGGTGAACACCTGCAAAATTAATCTATCCTAGATAAAAATATCCTAATACTTGGTGAACCCCATACAAATCATTATAAACAAAAATTATTCAATGCTAGACAGATCAAAATTCCAAATCTTGGTGAACCCCTAACAAAAAAGAGAGAAAGAAGAGATTACTCTATCCTACACAAAAATAGTTCCTTCACTTGGTGAACCCCACCTAACAAAAAAAATTGGAGGACCTTTATGAAAGCTACAGAAGAATTTTGAACTAGAAATAATTCATCTACAGAAGAAATTTTTATCAAAGCTAAGCTTAATGCTAAACTTTTGAACTAGGAATATAAGTTTGCACACACATTGAACTAAAATTGTGTAATATCCCGTTTAGTTACAGAAAAAATAAGGAGATTGAGAGATTCCTTATTTGCCCCCCAAAGAAACGGGACATAATCGGTAATCATATTGCAACGTGATTTTCGCGACTAGAACGGCTTCTATTGGAAAACTTCATAACTACAAAGTTGTAGATCGTTTTTCATAGTACAATTTAGAGTCCTCATTGACCTAATTTGGAGTTCTGAGGTTTGAGATATGGGGCCCGCAAGGCAGGTTGTACAGAGAATCAAGGTCCGCAACTGACTCAACTTCCAAGGCAAATTTCATAATGAAGACGGAATTTTCAGAACAACTCCACAACTAGGAAGTTGAAGTACTATATGTTAGATAAATGTGAAGATAAAAATCACTCCATTTCGAGTTTTGGAAAGAAAGTTATGACCTCCGAGGTATTCGTCGCACAGAAATAAAGGTTCCGAGCTTGGGCCTCGGGCCTTTAACCTAGGAGGCCCATGTGGGGTGCGGCTGAAAACCCTAGAGCCCCTTCCTCCTTGTGCCTCCTCCCCTAGAGCCGCCACTCTCTCTTCCCCATGCACCACCCCTCCTCTCCCTCCCATCTTCTCCACCTCCTCCTCCCCATTGGTGTTGCCCAAGCTGTTGGTCGAAGCAAAGAAGAAGGGAGAGCCCTGAGTTTTGCCGTCAGCCAAGGAAGAAGAAAGGGGGAAGTGGGGGCCAGGAGAACCTCGCAAGGATTCAGAGGTCTCGTACGAGTCTCCAAGGGTAACATTTGTCGGTTGTCGTTGTTTGTTTAGTAGTAGAAGTGAAACCGATTAGATTTGTTTGGATCGAAGTCTGCCTACTATAGATTCAATTCTGTCCAGTTTATTGCGTGGTCAGTTTCGTGTGCTTAGAGGTGGAATTAGGAATTGTGATCTCCTAGAGTTATTTAGATAATGTTCTTAGCTTTCGTTGGCCGCCAAGAACACCTGATTCCGACATACGGATCAAAAGCTATGATCATTTTAGTTTCTGTTGTTCAGAATTCTGACGAGATTGATCTGTTAATTTGTCTTTTAATTTATGTTCATGTTAGAGGCAAATTCAGGGTTTCCACCCAACTAAATTGTTTTATAAAATTTCATAACCTTTCCAGAATGTCAAAGAACGCCCTAATCGAAGTTGTAGATCAAAAGTTATGCTATGTTCTTTACTGCTGTTCGTTTCGTTTGGGCAGAATCTGTCTTCTGAGTTCAACTGCCTGTTAGCATTTTATTTTGGCCGAATTGGGTTATCTCGCCAACTAGAATGTTGTAGATATGTTCGTTAAGTTTCTTTAGGAACTGGGCTCACCTCGTGTCGAGTGCCAGGTCAATAGTTATGGTTATTTTCGTTCTGCTGTCCAAATTCGATTCCGTGGTTGTGTTGCCTGTTTTCAGATTAGGGATTATGGCTATATCTTGGGTGTTCGGGAGGATATTGTAAAACGTTAATGATAGTGTCTTGTACCATGATGTTCTTATTTCGAGTACTTACTTGCGTAGGCGGAGAGGCTTCGGGTTTAGGGGCACCGTCTTTGCCTTCTCACACGTCGCAACGCGAAAGGCAAGTACTTTGATAATCTTACCAATTGTCAATGATGAATGTTTGTGTCCCCCCCTTGGCCGCCACCCCTTGTGCCTCCTCCCCTGCATCTCCAGCACCACCAGCAGTGCCATTGTCCCCTGGTGAAGCTCCTTGATGCTGGCCATTTGAGAGGAAGATGGAGATTGCCAATGGAGTGGCTGGCCAAGAGGAAAGAAGAGGAGGAAGAAGAAGAAAGGGGAAGAAGGAGGTGTAACACCTCAAATTCCAATTAGAGAGAATATTATTCGGAGAGGGAAGTTTATTCAATATCGAATGCAACAAAGTTTAGAGATGGAAATAAGTTCAAAAATTCAGATTTTTGAGAGAGTTTTGGGCCGCCAACCCACAGTCGCAGAGGAAAGAGCCGGCCTTAGAGGCCCATGGCCCATGGAAGGATGGTAGCCCACTTGAAGGCAAGGAAGGGGGGAGTAAGCCACAAACCCTAATTTGCTACAGATTCTGCAGATCTGCACAGCATCACCGCTCTGCATAAAGAATCGCTCCCTTGGCCGTCGCACTATCTCCGTGTTTCCGCAAATTGGCCGCCATATGGAAGAGGAAGGAAGAAGGAAAAGAGGAGAGGTTGTCCCCACGGGTTTGATCAGCGAACACGATCTCCAAGGTTATCAATTCGTTTCCCGCTGTTTTGATGTTCTTTAGATGTGAAATTGGATTAGTTTGATTGGATCAAGTTCTGCCTGCAGTAGATTCAATTCTGTCCAGTTTATTGCGTGGTCAGTTTCGGGTTCTTAGAGGCTAAATTAGAAGTTTTGATCTCCTAGAGCTATTTAGATAATGTTCTTAGCTTTCGGTAGCCGCCAAGAACACCTGATTCTGACGTACGGATCAGAAGTTATGATCATTTTAGTTTCTACTGTCCAGAATTATGACGAGATCTACCTTTCAAGTTGTCTCCTAAAATATGTTTATTATAATGGAATATTCAGGGTTTTCACCCAACTAGGTTATTGTATATAATTTTATAATCTTTTCAGATTGGTAAAGAACTCTCTAACCGGAGTTATGGAACAAAAGTTATGATCTGTTCTTTGCAGCTGTTTTTCTGGGTTAGGCAGAATTTGTTATGTATCTTCATCTGCCGGTTAGCAAATTAATTTGGCCGAATCAGGAGATCTTGTCAACTAGAATATTGTAGATTTGTTCGTTGAGAATCATTAGAAACTGGGCACACCTTGTTCCGAGTTCCAGATCATTAGATATGATTTTTTTACCGTGCTGCTGCCCAGTTTCGGTTTAAGACTGAGATGTCTGTTTTGAGAATAGGTCTTTTAGTTAAATCTTGAGGTACCGGGAAAGCGCTCATTGCCCACATTCCACGAATGTGGGGACCTCAAGCCCGTCATTCTCATGACGGGGACCTCAACTATTTATACTTGGTCACCACGTGACCAAGTCTCAATCATGCTTAAAACATGCATATGTTCTATGACATCATCTTTCATACATAAGAATTCAACGTGTACATAATAACATGTAAGCGTTAACAACATACAAAGAAAACTTTAACCATAACTTGCATTCACCCAGATAAATTGGAACTCATCACAATAACATCTATGCATGGCAATTATGAGCCAAACACAAACAGTCTCAGCATACAAGCATAATTATACGATAACCCGAATACTTGTCTCAACTGTGCGAGAACAGTGGACGCGAAGAGGACGCTGCCCCTAGGATCACGCTCCCACCAGAACATAAAGATAACCCAAACTAAGACCAACTTATTGGACCAAAAATATAAATAACAACACAATTGAACTCGCTAAACTCCCAAGCGTTTCCAATCTTCCAATTTCTAGCGATCGATTTGGTGTTCACTGCGGACAGTCAACTTCTAAAATACATAACTTTCTGCTCATGGGTCCAAATAAGATGTTCTAATACTTTATGTAAAGGTAATTAAATTACCTAAATAAACTTAGTTGGGGAGTCCTTCTGATTCTGCCATTTACTGCCCCTACCAAGCCAATCTACATAACATCAATTATCACGTCGGGTTCTCTGGACAGTACACTAAAACCACCATAACATTTGCTACGAAAGTCCAAATCTTGCGTTCTTTATCTCTCTGAAAAGGTATAGAAATTACCTATATTTTTTGTTAGATTGAGATCCTCTGATTTGCTCTTTAACTAATGGCTTAACCCAGTTTTCTACTAACTGTCTGGATGCTGACAGATTAACAGGACAGCGACACTAAACAAATCATAACTTTTGATCTGTACGTCGGAATCAGGTGAACTTAGCGGCCACCGAAAGCTAGGAACATAATCTAAATAACTCTAGGAGATCAAAACTCCTAATTCGGCCCTAAAAGTCGCGAAATTGGCCACTCAACAAACTGGAGAGAACTGACTATCTACCCGCAGCAATACGATCTTATCAATTCTAAGCAATTTCGCAACTACTACCAATCAAAAGATGAAGATCGACATCCGTTACCCTTGAAGAACCTGCTGAGCACAAAGAACACCCGCCTTTGATCACTCCCCTCCCTTTCACCCTTCTTCTTTTCTTCTTCTTGACCGATCTACCTCCCAAGCGTTCCTCCTTTCTTCTTAACACCGGTAGCGGGGAGCCCCTTCCTTGACCGGCAGCAGGGAAGAGCATCAGGGGAGGAGGCACAGGGGGCAGCAGGAGGTGGCCAAGGGGGAGAGGGAGCAAGGGGTGGCGACCACAAGTGGGGAGGAGGGGAAAAGGGGAGGGGCGGCTAGGGTTTGGGGAGGGTAGCGCCTCCCCCCCTTTGGCCGGCCACTACAAGGCCAAATGGGCCAAGGCACAGGCCCAAGTTGTCCCACTTTAGCAGAAAAACCCCCTCTCAAAATGCTGTTAAAACTATTTTATATTTGGTCCCTCTCCTGTTTCGATTAATCTCTCCCGATTTAATTATTCTCTCCTGGTTAAATCCTTTCGAATACTTCTTGGGGTATTATAGACGCGAATGCCGTGGAGGCAAATCGGGAGACATGGGCACGGCGGCGGCCGAAGGAGCCCCCATGGCACTCTAGTCGGCTAGAGCAAGAACCAGGGGGAATACGAAATGGAGAGAGATGGAAAATGGGGAGAGAAGAAATGAAATGAGGAAGAAGCAAGAAAAAAGAATCAAGAGTAAATAACGGCCCCCCTCGGGGCGACTCAGGGCGACCCACCCCACCGCCTAGTGCATCCCACCCCTACCCGGCTGTCGCCGCCATCGGAGTCCTACTCCGGTGACGGCGGCCCCCCTCTCTCTTCCCCTTCTTTCTCCTCTCCCCTCATCCTTTCTCCTCCCCTACTGGTTGGTTTTTCTCCGTCGAGTGATGCTAGCTGGGCCCGTGGTGTCCTCGCCGATCCGCCTGCCCGGCCGGATCGGGTCACCCGCCGATCGGATCTACGCCCCAGCGGCCAGCTCGCCGCGGATCCGCGTTTCTACGGTGCTACGGCGTGGTGGTGGCAGCGCGCGTCGCCGGCGCTGCTGCTCGACCGTATTTGCGCCGCGCGCGTCGCCGCCGGCCTCTTCTTCGGTGGTGACCGCCGCCTTTGCGCGACGTTGGTGGTGGTTGTGGTCGGATCCGCCATCCGGGCCGGATCTGCGCCTCCATCCTCTCGCTCGCCGCCGGCACCCTCTCGCCACCCTCAGGCGTAGGAGCACCAACGTCGCCGCGCATCCTATGCATGTCGACGTGCTCGCCGCGCCCTCGTGTGGGTGTGCCGACGTCCCGACGCGTCGCGCCCTTCGTGGGCCTCATCGATGGAGTGGCCATGGGTGCGGTGCGCGACGCTATGATGTGCTTGCATGGCACGATCGGTCCGCTCGTGCCGCTGTTTGCGGCCGGTGCCGCTAGGTGAGGGTCGCTGGGCTGTACCACCTTTGTGTAGGGTTCGGGCGGAGAGCCACGAGCGAAAGCCCGACTTGGTGCCATGTCGCTGACGCCCGGCGCCATTTCTCCTAGAGGTGACATTATCACGCCACCTCCACCCTAGTTGCTTCTTCGGTGAAAACCCCGTCCGGATATCGAGATGGGCGACAGCGGCATTGATGCCATTACCTTCCTGAAGGCGTCGCTTCGAGAAGCCCCTGCTCTCTTCGTTTTGAATCGCCGGCTTCTTCTGTAGGTTACCCCCTACATCCTCGATTCACGGTGGCTCTTCATTCTGGATTGACACTTCACGATAGCAGTTTGGTCCAATGCGCGCTCCTCCAAAGCGACACGCTACCGACTAGTGTGGCAGAGAGGTACGGCGTGGGAGCTGGGCTCCGTCGACCGAGAGCTTTGTGTGGCATAGAGGTGCGGTGTGGGAGCAGGGATCCACTGACCGAGTGACTCATGTGAATAAGAGGTTGTCAGAACCCGGGATTAATATCCCAGATCCTCTGTGTATTTCTAAACTAGTCCCATGATCAGTCGCTAGTTCACACAGTAAACAAATATGGTAACAAATTTATATCACAACTTTATTAATAATCAACAGAGTTTATTACAAAAGAGGCTTACAGCCAACAATAAAGAACACAGCGGAAGACGAAGAAGAAGTAGTGGAGTCCAGCAATCTGTCACAAGCAATCGACTGGGGTAGCGGCCTAGTCGTCGAGATCCACATCGGTAGCGAAGTCCTTCTCCTCTGAAATTTTTTTTGCATAAAGCAAGCATGAGCACAACTTCGTGCTCGCAAGTTACACCCAAATAACAGTAATGACATGCATATATGGATGTAACAAAGGATGGCTTATTGGTTGATTTGCATAAAGCAGCATTTTCTTTAAATACTTGTACTAAGTTCTAAATTAGTTATTTTATAACTACAAATCATTTTGTAAATTCTCGATTTATAGTCGATAACATTCACACATGAATGGTGAAGGATACCCTCCTATCACATGGCTTCCTCGCCCAAATCCCATTTGGATAAACCATTGAAGAAGTCTTTTTCAAACAAAATCAAAGTCTAACTTTGAGCAGTTCTGCTAGCATGTCCATGATCGTGACACACGCTATTCGAATAGTTTTACACTCCACGAGGTTGTACAACTTTACCCACAAGACACGACATCTCTAGTTTATTCATCAAGATCCGCCGATACCACCGCTCACTACCGTAGGTAAGCGCCTAGAGCACGTGTCAAGGCCTTTACAATGCGTCATTCCACCGTAGTTGCCCTCGCTAAGGTTTCGCCACCCTTTGGAATAAAGACCTCCGGTTCGGCCCTCTGCGCTAGGTGGGACTAACATAAGTCATAATATGACTACCCATTGCATCAGAGGGGAACGCACCATGGTGGAACATTACAAATTAGTCACCAGTCCTACTCCCATATCGAGGACATGTGGTGGTACGGTATGGCTTAGCATCATACACTCAAGACCGGTCCTTAATCGACTTGGGCAACTTTCCAACAAAACCCATGGGCCTCAACTATCCTCGATTGAGCCTGCATAAACATGCACCCACCAAACTTCCATTATGCCCAAGTCCAAACCCATTTTTATTTTATTTTCCAAGTATAAGCATTTTATGAACTTTCTATGGCAAAACAATACCATAGACCCAATTTAAATCACATTTGAAAGATTTGGCTAAAACTTCCCAAATACAAGATTTGATCTAAGCATTGGCTAAGCATTTAATTATTTCCAATATTATTTTATCTAATGGTGACAAGGAAACGATAATCAATATTCAAATTGGCTATACACAAGGAATTGGAATAACTAAGTATTTAAACAGGAATTAAAATATCCGATAAAAATTATGCATGCAATAGTAATTTAAAAAAGTAATTAAATAAATTTAAAATAATGGGATCGATATGATCAAGGGTATAACTTGCCTTGCTTGTTTACTCGTTGTTCTTAAACGGCGCCGAAATCGTCGTCCAAGTCGCCGAAATCTATACGCGGAAAACGAGCTAAATTCAAATAACACTCAAATAAAATCCAAATAAAAATCCAAAATGAATATCGAGGAAGGTATCGACTTTATATGAATTTAGGAAGTTGAATCGACGGAATCGAGTTCGTATGAAGGAGAACGAACATCCAAAGGTTGATTATCATATGAAAAGATGAAATTCCGAATTTCGTAATTTAAGGAATTATTCTTTTGAAGGAAGTCCTTTATTGTGTTAGCATCATGTTCTGCAAAGGGAAAATGAATTTTCTGGTCGAATTTATTTTGTAAAGAAAATTGTTGAGTCAATGACATGTGAGCCCGGTCCACAAAATGGGTTTGGTCCATGGTGGACCGCCCAAGGAATAGTGTCACCACGCATTCAAGACACATGGCCGCCACGTGGGCTTGGGACGATGAGGTAACCGTGACATGGCGTTGATGAATTATTGCGAAATTCAAAATTTTGTTTGAATAGAAAGGTAGATAATATTGAAAGGAACATGTAGGTAAAAGGGTTCGAGCAATTACCCAACGGATGAAGAGATCGGCTCGCTGGAGTTTTCGCTTGACTGGGAAGAAAATGTGGCGTGGTGAAAAATTAAGTGAATCAAAATTCCACTTGAATAGAAATGTGGATAATCTCAATAGGAACTCATGGGTCAAATTTGGTGCATAACGAGCAAAGATGAGGAGATCGGGCTCGTCGGAGTTGTCACCTGAGTTGTAGAAGATGACCGCCTGCATTTTTATGGCAGCGGTGAACCAATAGGATAATCAAAATTCGGCTTGAATAGAATTGTAGAGAATCTCGAGAGGAACTCATCAGAAAATTTGGCTAACAATGGAGTTGCGGACGAGGAGATCGGGCTCACGGACTTGTCGCCGAGTCGGAGAAGATGACCGCTTGCACTTTTATGGCCGCGGTGAACCAATAGGATAATCAAAATTCAGCTTGAATAGAAATGTAGAGAATCTCAAGAGGAACTCACCAGAAAATTTGCTAACAACGGAGCTACTGGATGAGGAGATCGGGCTCACGAGTTGTCGTCTGATTTGGAGAAGAAGAGCTAGCCGAGGGGTTCCGGAGGATTTTGGCAAACTGAGCAAGATGCACGTGGAATGGGGTGGAGAGGCTACTGCTCAATTTATAGGCAAAGAAAGAATTGGGTTGGCGGTTTGGCGGAATCGCTCACAAGTTATGGTCGAAAATTACGCTTCGCCGGAGTTATCAGAGCAGATGGAATATTCCGTGAATTTCTAAGGAATATTTTTTGAAAATTCTAAAGACTCCAATTAATTTCGAAAATAGCAAATTAATTCCGAAAAATCCGAAATAAATCACAGGTATTAAATACAACATTTTGAATTCAAATAAAATATTATTAATAATAATAACAATTTTATTATTGCACAATAATTATTTTTATATTGTTAAAAATTACTTTTAAACTTGAATAATAGTAATATAGGTCTAAAAATTCAATGAATTTTCAGAGTAGTTAAATAGGGTATTTTGAGCTTAAATAAAATATTTTCAACACAAATTTGGTTTTTATTTATGACAGAATTCATTTTTAATTGCTACACAATACAAAAATCAAAAAGGACTTTTAGAAAATACCAAATAGAGTTCCAAAATTCTAGAAAACTTCACAAAAATACCTTGAATTATTTTGAACTTAATAAAAATAATTCCATCTTAAAGTTGGCTTTTATTTTTTGAACATCAATTATTATTTTTTAAAAAATAAATAGTAAATAGTTTTTTTTTAAAAAATTCCAGAAAATTCCATAAATTACTTAAAATTTTATTTTTCACTTTACATCTAATAAAAACTCATAAAACTCAACAAATTTTATTTTTTTGACCTTTTAAATCTAGAAAATTCAAGAAAACACTATCAAACTCGTAAAATCCAATGTAAGAATAACTTTATTAATTTTTATTTTAGTAATGTAACTTTGGGATGTTACAAACTACCCCCCTTAAAAGGAATCTCGTCCCCGAGATTCGGAGTGGCTAGAAAGAAAGAAGACGGACAAAGGATAAATGAATTGAGAGATAGAGAGTCTATCTTCAAGTTGGCTTTACGTACAGGGGTTTTGAGTTGTTCGAAGTTTTGAAGTGTCGACTCGTCTTTCAAGTTCCGAGCGCATCGATAGGTTAGGAGTCCAATGAATTGTTAGAGAAGAGGAAAATAGCAAAGGGTGAGAGAGAAAGCTATGAAGGAAGAAGTCTACCCATTTAAAGCAAACGTTGTACACAAGATCAAAAGATCTATATATGACGTACCAAAAGAAAACATACCATACAAGTTAAGAAACAATACAACGTTCTACTCGATCGATACTGGTAAGCTGGTGAAACGACTCAATACACATAATGAGCCTTGGTAAACTTAAACTATATGGTTTGGCTGGCATTGCATCTTTAGTTCGATGAATCTTGCATGACGACGTTCTTTTGACAGCTTCACGTCTTGTGATCTTCAACGTATAGGTAAGAAACGTGTTGACTACCTATAGAAAATTTAGAGGGAAAGAGGATCTATTTAACATTATAAAATAGTGAAGAGAGAATTAGGTGAGAAAGAATTGCTACGAAGAAGCTACAGGCAGATGACCAAGATGAGGAGAGAACAATTTGTTTTTTTTGTTATAAAATAAGTTTTTGAAAATTTTCAACTAACGACCATTCTAACTAGGTCACGACCTACAGTCGATATGGCTCTGATACCACTTTGTCAGAACCCGGGATTAATATCCCAGATCCTCTGTGCATTTCTGAACTAGTCCCATGATCAGTCGCTAGTTCACACAGTAAACAAATATGGTAACAAATTCATATCACAACTTTATTAATAATCAACAGAGTTTATTATAAAAGAGGCTTACAGCCAACAATAAAGAACACAACGGAAGACGAAGAAGAAGTAGTGGAGTCCAGCAACCGCACATGTGCAATCGATCTGGGTAGCGGCCTAGTCGCCGAGATCCACATCAGTAGCTAAGTCCTTCTCCTCCAAATTTTGTTTGCATAAAGCAAGCATGAGCACAACTTCCGTGCTCGCAAGTTACACCCGTCAAATAACAGAATGACATGCATATATGGATGTAACAAAGGATGGCTTATTGGTTGATTTGCATAAAGTAGCATTTTCTTTAAATACTTGTACTAAGTTCTAAAGCAGTTATTTTATAACTACAAATCATTTTGTAAATTCTCAGATTTATAGTCGATAACATTCACACATGAATGGTGAAGGATACTCTCCTATCACATGGCTTCTCGCCCAAATCCCATTTGGATAAACCGCTTTGAAGAAGTCTTTTCAAACAAAATCAAAGTCTAGCTTTGAGCAGCTCGCTAGCATGTCCATGACCGTGGACACACTATTCGAATAGTTTTACACTCGCAGAGGTTGTACAGCCTTTACCCACAAGACACGACTTCTCTAGTTTATTCAAGATCCGTCGATACCACCGCCACTACCGTAGGGTGGGCCTAGAGCATGTGTCAAGGCCTTTACAATGCGCCATTCCACCGTAGTTGCCCTCGCTAAGGTTTCGCCACCCTTTGGAATAAAGACCTCTGGTTGGGCCCTCTTGCGCTTAGGTGGGACTAACATAAGTCATAACATGACTACCCATTGATCCGAGGGAAACCACCACTGGAACATTGCAAATTAGTCACCGTGTCCTACTCCCCATACTCGAGGACATGTGGTGGTACGGTATGGCTTAGCATCATACACTCGAAGACCGGTCCTTAACTGACTTGGGCAACTTTCCAACAAAACCCATGGGCCTCAACCATCCCCGATTGAGCCCGTGCATAAACATGCACTAATCAAACTTCCATTATGCCCAAGTCCAAACCCATTTTTATTTTATTTTCCAAGTATAAGCATTTTATGAACTTTCTATGGCAAAACAATACTATAGACCCAATTTAAATTACATTTGAAAGATTTGGCTAAAACTTCCCAAATACAAGATTTGATCTAAGCATTGACTAAGTATTTAATTATTTCCAATATTATTTTATCTAATGGTGACAAGGAAACGATAATCAATATTCAAATTCGCTATACACAAGGAATTGGAACAACTAAGTATTTAAACAGGGGATTAAAATATCTGGATAAAAATTATGCATGCAATAGTAATTTAAAAACATAATTAAATAAATTTAAAATAATGGGATCGATATGATCAAGGGTATAACTTGCCTTGCTTGTTTACTCGTTGTCCTTAAACGGCCGAAATCCCACGTCCAAGTCGTTAAATCTATACGTGAAAACGAGCTAAATTCAAATGACACTCAAATAAAATCCAAATAAAATCCAAAATGAATATCGGAGGAAGGTATCGACTTTATATGAATTTAGGAAGTTGAATCGACGGAATCGGAGTTCGTATGAAGGAGAAACGAACATCCTAAGGTTGATTATCATATGAAAAGATGAAATTCCGAATTTTAATTTAAGGAATTATTCTTTTGAAGGAAGTCCCTTTATTGTGTTAGCATGATGTCTCGCAGCGGAAAATGAATTTTCTACGAATTTATTTTCTAAAGAAAATGGTTGAGTCAATGACATGTGAGCCCGGTCCACAAAATAGGTTTGGTCCATGGTGGATCGCCCAAAGAATAGTATCACCACGCAAGCAAGACACATGGCCGCCACGTGGCTTGAGACGATGAGGTGACCGTGACATGGCAGTTGATGAATTATTGCGAAATTCAAAATTTTGTTTGAATAGAAAGGTAGATAATATTGAAAGGAACATTTAGGTAAAAGGGTTTGAGCAATTACCCAACGGATGAAGAAATCGGCTCACGGAGTTTTCGTCTGACTGGGAAGAAAATGTGGCCGTGGTAAAAATTAAGTGAATCAAAATTCAGTTGAATAGAAATGTGGATAATCTCAATAGGAACTCATGTGTCAAATTTGGTGCACAACGGAGCAACAGATGAGGAGATCGGGCTCACGGAGTTGTCGCCGAGTCGAGAAGATGATCGCTTGCACTTTTATGGCCGTGGTGAACCAATAGGATAATCAAAATTCGGCTTGAATAGAATTGTAGAGAATCTCGAGAGGAACTCACCGTAAAATTTGGCTAACAATGGAGTTGCGACGAGGAGATCGGCTCACGAGTTGTCGCTCGAGTCGGAGAAGATGACCGCTTGCATTTTTATGGCCGCGTGAACCAATAGGATAATCAAAATTCGGCTTGAATAGAAATGTAGAGAATCCCGAGAGGAACTCACCGTAAAATTTGGCTAACAACGAGCTACGGATGAGGAGATCGGGTCGCTGGAGTTGGAGAAGAAGGCTAGCCGAGGGGTTCCGGAGGATTTGGCAAACTGAGCAGAGACATGGGAATGGGTGGAGAGGATACGATTCAATTTATAGGGGCAAAGGAGTAACGGTTGGCGGGAATTGCTCACGAGTTGGCCGGAAATTACGCCTTCGCCGGAGTTATCAGAGCAGATTTAATACTCCCGTGAATTTCTAAGGAATATTGTTTTGAAAATTTAAAGACTCCAATTAATTCTGAAAATAGCAAATTAATTCTGAAAAATCCGAAATAAATCACAGGTATTAAATACAACATTTTGAATTCAAATAAAATATTATTAATAATAATAACAATTTTATTATTACACAGTAATTATTTTTAGCTAAAAAATTGCTTTTAAACTTGAAAAATAGTAATATAGGTCTAAAAATTCAATGAATTTTCAGAGTAGTTAAATAGGGTATTTTGAGCTTAAATAAAATATTTTCAACACAAATTTATTTTTTATTTGCGGACAGCAATTCATTTTTAATTGCTACACAATACAAAAATCAAAAAGGGACTTTTAGAAAATACCAAATATAGTTCCAAAATTCTAGAAAACTTCACAAAAATACCTTGAATTATTTTGAACTTAATAAAAATAATTCCAACTTAAAGTTGGCTTTTATTTTTTGAACATCAATTATTTTTGTTTTAAAATAAATAGTAAAAAGTTTTTTTTTAAAAAAATTCCAGAAAATTCCATAAATTACTTAAAATTTTATTTTTCACTTTACATCTAATAAAAACTCATAAAACTCAACAAATTTTATTTTTTTTGACTTTTTAAATCTAGGAAATTCAAGAAAACACTATTGAAACTCAGAAAATCCAATAAAAGAATAACTTTATTAATTTTTTATTTTGGTAACAGAACTTTGGGATGTTACAGAGGTGCAGCGTGGGAGTAGGGCTCCACCGGCCGAGTTGTGAGGGAGTCAGTTGTTTGGTTGGTTTGCGTGCGAGTTGAGTTGGGTTGGTCTTGACTATTGTCTGGTTGTGCCTTTTGGTGTGGGCATCATTCTGTTCGAGTTGAGGCTGTATTGTTGTCTCGGGGTTGGCTGCCGGTTTTTCTCTCTGAAACCATGCATTTGTTAAGGTTTTGGGCCTGCTTCCTTATAGACTAGGTCAATTCTCTTCTTCTTTATATACATGCTAGTCGGGTGCTCTAGCCCATCGTGTCTTTCAAAAAGAGGAAGAAGCAAGAAAGTGAGCCTTGAGCATGGTTTCGGCCGTGAGTGGAAATGAGAGGATAAGGTGAGAGAAAGAAAAGAGATAAGAGATAGAAAAATGGAAAAAGAAAACAAAAAGGTAAAAGGGAAAATTAGGAGAAGGGTAAAATGTAAATTTTAGGAAATTAGTGGTCGAGATTTTGCAATAAAAATAAGCGCCAATATTATTATGTGTCGACCCTGTAATTATTAGACCAAATAATAAATAAGCCACGACGAACAAATGGCCGTGAGACGCACTGATAGAAAATGAAAGTAAAAAAATATGTAAATTTAATCTAAGGATATATAGCGAAATTAATCGATAAAACTTACTAGATTAAATAAATTATCTGAAGCATTAAAAATATATTTAATACCGTTAGGATAATTAATTAAACGACACCCGTTAAATAGTCGCCCCTAAAACGAACTAGCTAGAAGTCCTTTAGTAACAAACGTGTGTTCATGATTTATTTAGGGGAGTAAATGATTACCTAGACACTGCAGAAATATGTGACCAAATAAATTTGTGAATCACGTGTGATTAAATAACAGTAGATCGATTGGTAGAAAATAAAAATGGGAAAAATTTGCAATAATAATCTAAGACCTTATATAACTAAAATAATTACCGTTAGCACTCACAAAAACTAGACAAATAATTTGGGGCACTAGAAATAATTTAAGCGAGATAAAATAATTATATTAAACAACACCGACGTAAAAGCGATTAGGCATTTATTCGCACATGTAAAATTTAATTGACTTAGTTGCATGCAGGATTCATATAGTATTTTATTTTTCATTGGTAAAACATGAATATGGGTGACCTCGACCCTAGAGCCGACAGATTAGAATAACCATCATGGGCATGCTAACCTAGCTGGGACCCCAAAAATATTATTAAATTAAAATCTCCTAAAAGAAAATCATCTAACTATTGTACGCGTAATAACACCAAAAGCAACTATGTATTTATTTAGTTATTATTCGAGCTATCGTTTAATTGCAGCAGATGATCCAATAGACCGGAGTAGCTTATCCGAAATTCTTCAACGCCGATCTTTTCAACGACTACGAAGTCAAGCTTACCTCTCGAACATAAATATAGTTATATTAAATGTAAACTATATATTGCTATATCATATATGTACATGCATCAAAATTATGTCTCAAAATCAAATCAGATAAAAGAAGATGAAAGACAAAAGAGATGATGAAATGAGAAAGAGGTAGTATAGTGGAGGAAGAGTCGCTGTACTGCCAAAGGAATATTCGGCTGGTAAAGGGGGCCCGTGGCAAGGAAAGAGATAAGGGAATAGGTGGGACCCTTTACATATGGTTTTATATATAAGGACCAAACAAAACTCTCACCCAGATCAGAGGCTGTATTTAAGTGCCAACCATTTTCCTATTTTAGCGAGCAGAAAATCCTAACTTGTTACGTAATTATGTTCTCCACAATGGGTAAGTAGGAGCACACGGTAGAGTGTTCGGAATAGGAAGAGAGCCTACCCAACCATGGTGGAGTATTGGGGATAGGAGAGCCAGCCCAACCAACATTACTAGAACTTGGTGGGTAACGGGGTCAGCACCGACATAAAGTAATGGGTGGACACTTGATCACATAACCTAGAAAACATTTTATTCTCTGAACATCAAAACCATTTAAAGGAAATGCAGGAGACATATGTCAGAACCCGGGATTAATATCCCAGATCCTCTGTGCATTTCTGAACTAGTCCCATGATCAGTAGCTAGCTCACACAATAAACAAATATGGTAACAAAAATCATATCACAATTTTATTAATAAACAACAGAGTTGATTACAAAGGAGGCTTACAGGCCCACAATAAAATAAACACAATAAAGACGAAGATGTAGTAGGGTCCACCAATCTTCCATGTGCAATCGATCGGGAAGCGCCTAGTCGTCGAGATCCACGCGGTAGCAAAGTTCTTCTCCTCTCAAATTTGGTTGCATAAGCAAGAATAAGCACAACTTCCATGCTCGCAAGTTACACCCGTCAAGTAACAGAATGACATGCATATGGATGTAACAACGGATGGCTTATAGGGTTATTTGCATAAAGCAGTATTTTCTTTAAATACTTGTACTAGATTCCAAAGCAGTTATTCTATAACTATAAATTCTCAATTTTATAGTCAGATAACATTCACACATGAATGGTGAAAGATACCCTCCTATCACATGGCTACCTGCCCAATTCCTATTTGGATAAACCAGTTTTGAAGAAGTTTATTTTCAAACAAAACCAAAGTCTAACTTTGAATAGTTCTGCTAGCATGTTCATAACCGCGGACACGGCTATTCGAATAGTTTTACACTCTGCAGAGGTTGTACAGCTTTACCCACAAGAGATAATCAACTTTCAATGTCCGTCTGACACACTTCCGAAGGTGTGCGCCTAAGTGATTATCACGAGGCCTTTAAAATGTTCTGTCTTAATGTATTTATGCCCGCTAAGGTTTCGCTACCATTGGACTAGCCATCCTCCGGAAGCCCCCTCTTACACCAGATGGGTCTACTGTCTGACCAACACCCATACCAATAACATAGCACAAATGACACTAAGACATCACAAATTATTTAGCCATGTCCTGCCCACACAGGACATGTGGTGGTACGGTAAGGCGTAGCATCATGCGCTCGAAGACCGGTCCTTAACTGACTTGGGCGACTTTCCACAAAACCCCTGGGCCTTAACCCTAACCAGATTAAGCCTGTGCATAAACCTGCACCCACTAATCATGCATTTCGCCCAAGTCCAAACCCATTTTTATTTTCCAAGTCATTTGTAAAACTCCCATGACACACCAATGTCAAGGGTACAATTTAAACAATAATTGATTGTTGGCTGAAATTCCCCAAATCAGACAAGTTTGATCTATAAGCATGGCTAAGCAATATGTTTAAATGATCCTAGTTCATACTATCGTATCAACCAGGTTTTATCTAGGGTGTCAATGTGTTTGATTCAATATCAACATGGGTCATACAAAGGATTTAGGTATAACTATGAATTGAAAAACAAGAATTTATATTACCGAATATAAATAAGCATGCAGTAATAATTTAAAAACATAATATAAATAATTTAAAATAATGGGATCAATATGATCAAGGGTATAACTTGCCTTGCTTGATGAGGTGACGTATGAGGGAGAACGAACCCCGGGAAGTTAAAAATATCAAAAACCCTAATTTTCAGATTTTATTGAATTTCTTGAATTATTTTTCTAAAGGAAATCAGTTTATTGCGCAAGGGCTGACGTCAGGGACTGATTTTCGGAATTTAAAAGAATTGTGTATTCCGACAGTGGGACCCACTGTCATTGACTCGCCACGGTGGACTCGTTCCACCGAGCCTAGGAGATTTGGTGCCGTGGATCGCCACGCGCGCCGACTCACGCGGACACGCGAGCTGGAAGGCGACGTGGTGCTTAGGTGGCACCGAGGTGACATCGCCACGCCGCACGAGGTCGACGGCACGGCAGAACGAGCTCTGGCGATTGGAGGCACGCAGCGCCGGCGAGGGTACCAAACGAGAGTAGAGTGGGGTCACGATGCTCACCGTGGCGCGCTTTGGGAACGAAGAAACGCCGCGCGAGGTGTTAGGCGGCGGCGTGATCGGGCTCCACGGCGCGATGGGGCTCGGTGGCACTC
The DNA here is from genome assembly GCA_036346255.1 of Ampelocalamus luodianensis. NCBI lineage: Eukaryota > Viridiplantae > Streptophyta > Magnoliopsida > Poales > Poaceae > Ampelocalamus > Ampelocalamus luodianensis. The sequence continues at coordinate 21,063,191 of CM070635.1, forward strand.
GGGCGGCGAGGCGAGACTGGTTCGCGCGAGGCGGGATGCTAACGGTGGTGACGGTGATGATGCGGCGCGACGGAGGCGGCACTAGAGGCGGCGGCATGCTTGCGGCCGACGGCGAGAAGATCTTGAATTCCGTAGAACTCATGGGGAGGGAGAGAAGGTGGATGGTGGGGTTGGAATGAGGAGGAACGGGGCTACCCGGTGCTCCCTTTACAGGGGCCAGAGGAGGCCGGGGGCGAGAGATCACGCGCGGAGGTTGCGGCGGCGATTTTTAGATTCCGGCGATTACACGCGAAACGGAGGGGGAAAGTGGCCGGAGATGGGGTGGCGGGACGCGGGGAATTTAATGCGCGCAACCGCGTAAGGGAAGGGGGCGAGAATCGCGGCGGAGACAAGCTCCGCGGCGCGAAATGGCGGCGCGCAGGCGGCCAAGGAGGAAGGAGGCGCGGGAGGAAGATAAGACGGGCCGCCGATTTTTGATCGACGGCGGAGAGATGATGCGCGCGAGGCGTGGATGCCGTTGGATGTTGATCCAACGGTGGGGTGAGTGAGGGGAGGCCGGGAGGAGCGGGCGAGATGGTCAAGGCGTGAAGGAGAGATGGGCCGGGAGAGTTTTACCAAAGCCATTTTCTGATTTTAATTGTTTTAACAATTGATATATTCCAGTTAAATCAAAATAGCTATAGCAAAATAATTCCAAAAATTATGAGAAAATTCATAGAAATTCCCTGAGGCATTTTGGATTTAATTAAAATATTTCCAACTCAAAGTTGGCTATACTTTTTGCAAATAAATTATTTTGGCTTTGAAATAATTAGGAAAAAGCTTTTAAAAACCTTAGAAAATTCCAGAAATTAATTAAATTTCCCTTTTTCAGATCCAACCAAATAAAACTTCAAGAACTTCAAATAAATTTTAAATTTTGATTTTTAAAACTTCAGAGATTCAAATAAAGCAATCAAACTCGCAAATTCTCGTAAAAACCAAGAAATAATAATTTTATTTATTTTTATTTTGGTAACAACACTTTGGGATGTTACAAACTACCCCCCTTAAAAGGAATCTCGTCCCCGAGATTCGGAGTGGCTAGAAAGAAAGCTAGGGATACAAGGTTTTCAATTGGAGTTGTTGTCGTCTACATCCTTCTCATCATCTGACAGAATTTGAGTTGTGACATTGTACAGACGTCCTCGTCTAGAATTTTGCAGCTTCTTGTTTGCTTGCATGATGTTGACTTCGTGGTTGACTGGTTTGTCGTCACGCTTCTTTGGACATTTACTGGCGAAATGCCAAACCTCCTGGCAGTTGAAGCATGTGATGCCTGCAATATAGGATGGGTCCTTCTGTGCCTGATCACCAGCAGTTGTGTTGGAGGGCTCCAAGTTGGTTGGGTTGTTCATTGCTATCGGAGCTTGTCTTGATACGATGAGGTCCTTCTCGCTTTCCAAAAGCTTCCAGAGTTGAACTTCGGTGCAGCCATTCTTCTCTTGTGATTCTCCATCTCGCGGTGCTTGCCTTCTTGACAAATTGCCTTGTCGACTAGTTGTTGGAAGTCAGATAATCCGGAAATCACCGCACGGACAAGTCATCGCTGAGTCCTTCAAGGAATTTTTCTTGCTTGTCTTCATCTCTGTAACATCTCCTGCATAGCGTGCGCTTGATTGAACTTGTGCACGCACTGCTCACCGAGAGGTTGCCTTGACGAAGTGTGCGAACTCCTTCTTCTTGACGGTCATCATGCCGTATGGGATATGTGCAAGGCGGAAAGCTCGCACAAATTCATTCCAGTGATGGCTTGAGCATCAACATGTGAGATGTCAAGTTGTCCCACCATTCGTAAGCTAGACCCATGAGTGGTGTGAAGCAAACAACACCCTCTCATGATTGGTGCAATCGAGCAATATCCAATTTCTTACTAATCGCCGAGCCAATCATCCGCATCCATGGGCTCGCGCCGCTTGAATAAGTCGCTGACGATCCTTATGAATTCGACATACCGTCCTTTGGGGTGGTGGAGTTGGAGTTGGAGCCATAGCTTGTCGGGCTTGATTGTTGACGATGGACCGAGAGAGCATTCGATCAGCGTTCTGATTGGCCATCATTTGCTGCCATTCTGATCCATTGGGTGCTGATGGTGGTGGAATCGGGGCATTTCCATCGTTATTGGTGTCGGTTTCACTTCCCGAGTGATGAGGGTTCACCATCTGTTGGTTTCTCCAGAGAGTTAGGGAAGGAGACAAGGGGTAGGGAAGAAACAAATAAGAAGACTAAGGGGATAGTGTGAAACAATACTCCCAAATGAAAGAACCAACTCAAAAAGCTTTACAACGTTCTATCGATTGAGATTCTTAATTTGGTGGAACGACTCAATGCACAGAATGAGTCTTGACACACCTATACTATATGGCTGAGCTGACATCGTATCTTCTGCTCGTGGTCTTTGTTGACGATGCTCCTTTATAACTTCATGTCTTCTTGTCCTGGATCAGAATGGAAAACGATTGACCATCTATAGAAATTTCCAAGGGAGAGAGGATCCATTTACTTTATAAAATGGTGAGGCAAGAATTAGACAAGAAAGAATTTCTATAAGGAAACTATAGATAGACGACCAAGATGAGAAGAGAACAAATTATTTTTCTTGTTAAATAAGTTTTAAAGTTTTCAACTAACGACAATTCTAACTAGGTCACAACCTACAGTCGATATGGCTCTGATACCAATTTGTCAGAACCCGGGATTAATATCCCAGATCCTCTGTGCATTTCTGAACTAGTCCCATGATCAGTAGCTAGCTCACACAGTAAACAAATATGGTAACAAAAATCATATCACAATTTTATTAATAAACAATGAGTTGATTACAAAGGAGACTTACAGCCCACAAGAAAATAAACACAATGAAGACGAAGATGTAGTAGGATCCAAGCACCGCCACGTGCAATCGATCGGGAAGCGGCCTAGTCGTTGTAATACCTCGCTTTCATTTAGGAAGTTTTCGGTTCGAAATCGAGTTTAAAATTACAATTTCGACGCTTCGCCGATTCTTCCGTTTTGGCCCGGCCTTTGGCCAACAAGCCCAAAAGGAGGCCTTGGGGCCAAGGGGCTGACTTGGAGCCCAAGGGGGCAGCCGTGGGGCCCAAGCCCACCAAGGGGCCGCCATAGGGGCCTTTAGGGGCGCTGAAAACCCTAGCTCCCACCCCTTCCACCTCTCCCCTGTGCACCGCCACTTTCACCTTCCCTCCTTCTGTGCGCCACCTCCAGCAGGGTGCCGCCTTCCTCCTCCTCCATTGGTGCTGCCCCAAGGTCCCGGAGTCGCGCCCCTTCTCCCGGAGTTTTCCTCGGTGTAGAGCCTCGCGCCGGCCTCCCCGCTGCTTTGGTGGTGTTTCGCAGGGTTCAGATCAAGGAGGCCGGGATCTTCACCACGGTTCGATCGTCGTGCTCCTGGGCGCCCAAGGGTAATGTATCTCGGTTGGGGTTGGTGGTTTGGTCGTAGGAGAGGAAACGAATAGAATTGCTTGGATCAATGTCGGTCTGCTGTAGATAGCAATCTGTCCAGTATGTTGCGTGGACTGTTTCGTGACTTTAGAGGCCGAATCAGGAGTTTGGGTCTCCTGGAGAGTTGTAGGTCTTGTTCTTAGCTTTCGGTGGCCGCCAAGATCACCTCATTCCGACTTTCGAGTTAAAAGTTATGATAGATTTATTATCTGCTGTCCAGAATCCTGACGAGAAATAGCAGTCTCTGTATAGGTTGATTTATGGCCTAGTTAGAGGGTGATTCAGAGGTCTTGCCCATAACAAATTTTGAAGGTGATATCACTATCTTTCAGGATTGATAAAGAACACCTCATTTGGATTTATAGATCAAAAGTTATGCACTTTTCTTTGTGACTGTCCAGATTGTATGTCAGTCTGTCCAGTTTGTATGTCGCTTTTTATCTTTAATTTTGACCCGTGTGCCACTTTTTGTTAAAGACAATATATGAATGTCGTGCCAACTAGGTTATTGTAGATAATTTCTTAACCTTTTCAGATTGTTAATGAACGTCCAATTTGGAGTTGTACAACAAAAGTTATGGATATTTTAATTTAGCCGATATTTCTGTCTATTAATTCAGTCAACAGATTTGAGCCGTGGGCCAAATTTTATTAGATGCAAAATCTGAACTTTTACCCAACCAGAGTATTGTAGATATGTCAGTTAAGAATCCATGGAAATTGGTCTCACCTCATTCCGAGTTCCAGACCAATAGATATGTCAATTACCGTGCTGCTGTCCAGAATTAAGTTATGTCGAAATTGTTGATTTCATTTTAAGTTTTGTATTAATGACTAGAGTCATCGTGAAGCAGTGTTTAGCATCGATTAGTAGTGTTGGGTATATTATGTCCTTATTGAAATTATTTTACTTGTTTAGAGGTGAAACCTCGGGTTTAGGAGTATCACCTTGCCGACTAACGCTGTCGCATCGTGGAAGGCAAGTACATTGCCACCCTTAATGATTGTGGTTGATGAATGTTTATATGGTCATGCTGTGATTTGGTATGATACGAGAGAAGATGGATTGTCTATGTTCTTTCATATGTGTTGAATCCATGTTTTGTTATCATGTCTTTCAATATTCGATTTCATTCTATGCATTCATTATGCATGTTTCATCCACTTAAAGTGGATTGCAAGTCCCACCATTCCAATGTGGGCGTGTTGACATTGTCATGTCCCGCCCACGGAGTGGATTTGAAAGACCCATTAATTCCGAATGGGCATGTAAGACCCATTAACTCCAAGATGGGCAATGTTGGACACCGTGATGAAACGTTCTTCATACGGGAAGTGGATCCCGTATTTTTGTTAAGATGCGGGCTTGAGTGAACACCGAGGGGTGTTTCACCGCTATACTGTGATATGCATGTGTGCAGTCCATTCCTTTGATTTTGAGCATTCATATCATGTTTTCATTTGTAATCGCTGTGATGTGATCGAACTCGATGATGAGTTTGTCTTATTCATATTGAATGATTATCTTATTGATAATCGCATTTGCCGAGTCATGGACTCACTCTTGCGTTGTTTGTTTATTTTAGGTAACCCCGATGTTGGCTCTGGGAGGAGTAGACACGCACTACTTGTTCACAACATCAAATTCATGTTCAAGTCTAAATTTTAGTTCCATATTTCATTCGTTAACGATGAACTGTAATAATTAATTATAATTGGAGAAGGAAGGATACCTTCTCCACCGGATGTTGATTTATTATCTGCTGTGAACCTTCTTTATTGATGTTCAGATTAAATAACTTAGAAGGTGAAGGAAGGATACCTTCACCATGTCCTGCTTATCTTAATGTCGTCTTTAGTTGATATACTTGTTTCAAGTTCTTCCGCATTATGGATGTATGTTAGATGTTTTAGGTGACATCTTGGCTTCCTGATAGCTGTGGTGTTACAATGCCGAGATCCACGCTGAGCAAAGTTCTTCTCCTCTCAAATTTGGTTGCATAAGCAAGAATGAGCACAACTTCCGTGCTCGCAAGTTACACCCACAAGCAATGTAATGACATGCATATGGATGTAACAAAGGATGGCTTATAGGTTATTTGCATAAAGCAAAGATTTTCTTTAAATACTTGTACTAGGTTCCAAAACAGCTTATTCTATAACTATAAATTCTCAATTTTATAGTCGATAACATTCACACATGAATGGTGAAAGATACCCTCCTATCACATGGCTACCGCCCAATTCCCATTTGGATAAACCAGTTTTGAAGAAGTTTATTTTCAAACAAAACCAAAGTCTAACTTTGAGTAGTTCTGCTAGCATATCCATAACCATGACACGGCTATTCGAATAGTTTTACACTCGCAGAGGTTGTACAACTTACCCACAAGAGATAATCAACTTTCAATGTCCGTCCGACACACTTCCGAAGGTGTGCGACTAAGTGATTATCACGAGGCCTTTATAATGTTCTGCCTTAATGTATTTATGCCCGCTAAGGTTTCGCTACCATTGACTAGCCATCCTCCTAAGCCCCTCTGCGCGCGGATGGGTCTACTATCCGACCAACACCCATACCAACAACATAGCACAAATGACACTAAGACATCACAAATTATTTAGCCAAGTCCTGCCCACACAGAGTTTTGTCACTTTCTTTTCCTAAAAATGAAGCATTAAAATTCAACATCCAATTTACTCTCAAAAGAAGTACATGAGCCAAAACTCCACATGTTAAAGATCTTGCAACAAATAACAAATAACTGCTATCATCCAAGATGCCAAGTGAACAAATGAGTCATGCTTCACCACAAGACAGAACTCTCATGAAGGAACCAACCTTGCAAATCAACAACGTTCACGAGTAGCAAAAGTATCTCAATATTTATTCCAAAGAACAAATAGAGACCAAATGAAACCTGTCAACTGCAATGTAACCACCAATCAAAGAAAGTTCATCAACCGCAAGAAACTACAACCAAAAAAAAAATCAGATACAAACTCAAGAAAGACAACAACTTCCCCAAAGACTCGTCTCCAACCTCGGTAACTAAATTTGTAATACCCCATAATAGGACTCGGGAGAAAACCTAAAGATTTAAAGGATACGAGTAGCTGGAAATCGAATCGGGAGAAGAACCTAATAGAAAATAACCAATTAAACAAATAGAGAAGGGGTTAGCGGTGAATTCTCGCCAACTTGGGCTGGGCTTTGGCCCCAAAGGCCCATATGTGGCCGGCCAAGGGGGACACCCTTTCTCCCCTTCCTAACCCTAGCCGCCCTTTGCCTCCCCTCCCCCATGCGCCTCCCCTTCCTCCCCTCAAGCCGCAGCCCCGCCTAGGGTTCTCGGCTGCTGCACTCCTCCCTTGGCGCCTCCTCGCTACCGGCAACTCCGCTCGTCTTCCCGATTGCCGATTTGGAGATCGCTGGAGGTGGCCGGGCGTTGGAGAAGGAAGAAGGCGAGGAACGTGACCATCTTTGGGGAAGAGCTCGCTGGTGGGTGCTCGCGTGCCCGCAAACGGTTCTTCAAGGGTAACCACGTTTTCCCTCGCTTAGATGCGATTTAGTTGATTGTTGCAATGTCGGTTTTCTGTTCCTCAGGACAGATTGTATTGGACAGGCGTTTTGTCATAGATAGGTGCAGATTCTGTTCTGAGCATCTCCTAGAAAGTTGTAGAGGACGTCCATAGCTTTCAATGAAGTGCTAGATCATATTATTTGGACCTCTACAGCAGAAGTTATGAATTATTTACTGTGACTGTCCTGCGAATCTGTCAGCATTTGACAGGTTTTAGTGATCTGAACTTTGCGATCAGTTAAAGATAGAATTAGAGGATCTCGGTATAACGAAAGTTGTAGATAATTATCGTAGCTTTCAGGGAAGCACAAGAACGCGAAATTTGGGTAAACGAGCTGAAAGTTATGTTAGTTTTAGTGCTCTGTCCAGAAAGTCTGACGTGAAATCGATGTCTTGTTAATCGACTTGAAAGAGATTTTAGATGGCCGAATCAGGGAAGCTCACCAACTAGGTTTAGTTGGGAAATTTGATAACCTTTCAATGAAGTCCAAGAACACATAATTTGGACCTATGTACAGAAAGATATGAATTTTAGAACTTGACTGTTCACAGAAGGTACAGAACAGCAATTAGAAATTTGGAGTCGGGATTGGGTTGCGAGCTATTGCTAGTTGTGTTTGTTTTTAGAATTCATGTGGTTCGTTACTGTGGTCTTAGTCTATGTTCTTGATTGAATTTAGGTGGGGAAGAGTACCGAGGCAGCACCAACTTCACGCTCCCGTTCTCACGTGGTTAAGGCAAGTGCATTGTTTGATTCATGGTTGTGTTTGATTGGTCATGATTGTGTGCTTCGATGTGTGGTAGCATAGTGAGATTGTTGGCTTGATGTTGATTTAAGATTTATGGATGCGTCATATATGTCCATGCTCTATTGTTATATGTTCTTACTGTCTTGTGGTAATTTGATGATGATTAAATGATGAGCATGTGCATATTGAGATCATATTGAGGCTTGGTCATGTGGTGACCAAGTATGTTTCTTTGAGATCCCGTCATGAAGGTGACGGGCCGAGATCCTCACTCGTGGAGTGTGGGCTTGAGGTCCCCGTTACTTCATGGAGTAACGGCAATTGGTCCCCTCGGCGCGCGCCAAGACAGCATGGGTATGCGCGGCGGTCGATACTGCAGACACAGTGTAATGTACACAGAAAGTTAAAGATAAAAGTCCTTGAGCATTGCATTTGCATACACGATGTTCTAATGTTAATCTCCTTTACATGTGTGTTATTGCCATGGTTTCTTAATGTACTTGCTGAGTCTATGGACTCACTCTTGCTTTATTGTTGTTTAGGTACCCGAGACAGGAATGACATGCATGGGGAAAGTAGATGCTAGTCACACACATACCACATGAACTAAATAAGGATGAATGATCTTCAGAGAATGATTGATCTTTGAATATTATGATTTGTTTTATGCTATGGATTAAATGTAATAATGAGGAGTAGTGGAGTTTTATACCTCTCTAGTTATGATGGATTCTTAGCATGTTTCTGATTATCCTTTGATGTCTTGGAATGGAAGTTTAATTAATATTTGATTATCCTGTGTTGGAACCTTCATGTAAATAACTTTACAAGGGAGGTTCTGCCAAAATTTATTAGAATTGTCTTCCTTAGAGTTTTTAGAGTTTGTTTAGTAGCATTCCAGTTCATGACTGATGGGTGTTACAAATGGTATCGAGCGGCGGTAGGTCCGTGGTGATTGGATTTACAACCTAGGCAACTTAAATTGCTAAAATTTTGTAATGGTTAATGAACTTATAAACTCGACACACTTTGGTGCACGTAGGATGGGATGGGTCAAGCATTGCATTTACGCATCTGTTGAGTTGTATTAATGATTCTGCTTTGAGATGATCTCGTTATATCTATAGTATAATACTATAGTTATTGTGTGGGGTAACCCATGTTGAGAGGTGGAGGTAGTGGTTGTGGTCCTGGCTATACCAAGTTACACCACCGTCGTGGTATAGGATTAGCGAAGTATCCACATGAGAGATCGTAGTACAAAGCGCAGAAGTAGTATACTTAAAAGAGTTGTTCTCTTCCCTGAATTTGAATTTGGTCAACTCTTATCCAGCTTGAGATTGATGAGTTTCTCTTGGGTTATTTATTCTTGTGGTTGATAGGTTGCTTTGAGAGAAAAAAAGTATTGGTGTGTTTTCTTTGGCTTAATTTGTCCTGTAAAGCAATCATTATTTTCCCAATCGATGAGTTATTCTTGCGGTTTGGTGAACCGAGTTGATTGTCAAGTTTGACCGTTATTTTGGAGTTTTGTCCTTCTCATTGGAAAGCATGACCCATTTATCCGGTTGATGTTCTTGGGTAATGAAAGTTTCCTTTGCAAGTCCTGTAGTACGTGGAAGTTTTGATTCAATATATTTTTTTGGGTATCTTGAGTGTTGAAGTTGAAAAGTTCTTTTATAAAAGAAAATGCTAAACCCTTTAGCGATGTCATCTCGTGGTTAAGTGGGAGGTTATAATCGGAGAAATTAGTGAATATGATATGAGTTATCAAGTTGGGTCTGTAGTGTGTTGTATAATCGATCCTAACTAAGATCCTTGGAAGGAAAGTTGATTAATTTGATGGTATCATGTAGTAGTTCTTGTTGAACTGTGATTAGGTGTACGGCTATACCTAATTGGAATCAATAGAGTTATTAACCACTGTGGAACATTAACGGAGTGGTTGATCCCTGGAGTTGTTTAGTTTGCTAAACTAGTTAGATTATTTGATCTTAATGGATTAATCTAACTGTGCGAAAAGAGAAATATAAGATGTGTTCGACTGTCGTCTTGGTAGATATTAATATAGAAATCTTCTTTAATTGGCTATTTGATGATCTTATTTATGCTCGTGGGAGTACAAATAGATACAGACCATCAATTCGCCCATGATGGAATAATCATCAAAAGTTTATGATAACCTCTAGATTGGAGTTAGTGTGTACTAAATAAGTATGAGCATTCGAATATGTTGTGTTTCATGGGAAGGTTTATGATGGGATTTAATAGGTGACATGTGTTTGCTTGATGGTGAGATTGTCGATAATAGTATGTCTTTGATGAAAGAGTTTTGGTGTAACCTTGTAAATTGTGTAGTAGGTTCCTTGAAAAATATGGTGGTTGTTATAGTGAGGGTGTAAGAATTTGGTGTACCCTCATTTGAGGATGAGAGGATAAAGTGAAATGTAACAGTTTGGTCAATTTTGGGGACTTTATAAAGGAAGAGTTGATGATAACGAACCTTGCTAAGAGTGAAATATTCTTGATGTTAGTAATAAGGTCTACAAGAGATTGTGACGTGTTGGAGTGGTGATGATTCTTCTAGAGAGAAAGTAAGTTGATTGTTTTAATAACGGTTAAATGAAATATTTGGAGTTTGGTATTCGTGATCTTTGGGACTCATGATTTTTGCAGAGATAAAATTAGTTGAGCAATGTGACATATGGAAAGGTTCCGTTTGGTTCGAAGTGATGAATGTGTTTTGGTATTAAAGACATCTCTTGTTTGGTTTGGCAAGTAATGTTGTAATCAAAGAGATTACTTTCGTTGTGTTAACGGAAAATGTTTACCATAAGTATTTGAGGTTGGAGCTAAAAAAATGTAATCCGCAACTTTCTTGTTGTCTCAACTTAAGAGTTTCTTGGGTTTGCATAGCAATATTTTATTATGATTTATGGTGGTGGAAAATTTCTTCTTGTGGGACTTGTGCCCTCGATGGGCTCGTATCTTGTTTTCTCGAGATCCTACTATTTGACTGTCTCTCTTGGTCTCGTGCTCACTTGAGGAGCCACGATTTCTTGTCTGTTGAACCTTCTATCTGCTTATTTCTTCCTTTTGAGTAAAGTATTAACCAAGTTGTGTTGCCAAGTGTTATAAAGAGTAATATGGTGATTGGTTGGAGGTGGTCAAGTATTTGGAATGTTGAGATTTTTCAGAACCAATCAATTTGAAGAGCAGATAAAGTGAATTGGTTTCATTTACAGACGGAGAGAATTCTATTTAAATGGAAAGTTGTCGATGAGATAAAAGTGATTAGTGTTACAACTAGTGGAACCTATTGCGAATTATGATCCAAAGAACCTTTGTCCGTGTTGGAATATTGGGATTATCGAAATTATGGACTCTTGATGAACTTATCGAGTATCGCAATTGGATACTTAGCATGTTTGTGTAGAAGAATTGATGGGTGATTTATAATTGAATGATTATCTTATTGATAATCGCACTTGCCGAGTCATGGACTCACTCTTGCGTTGTTTGTTTATTTTAGGTAACCCCGATGTTGGCTCTTGGGAGGGAGTAGACACGCACTACTTGTTCACAACATCAAATTCATGTTCAAGTCTAAATTTTAGTTCCATATTTCATTCGTTAACGATGAACTGTAATAATTAAATTATAATTGGAGAAGGAAGGATACCTTCTCCACGGATGTTGATTTATTCTGCGTGTGAACCTTCTTTATTGATGTTCGATATTAAATAACTTAGAAGGTGAAGGAAGGATACCTTCACCATGTCCTGTTTATCTTAATCTGTCTTTAGTTGATATACTTGTTTCAAGTTCTTCCGCATTATGGATGTATGTTAGATGTTTTAGGTGACATCTTGGCTTCCGGATAGCCAGGGTGTTACAGTCGTCGAGATCCACGTCGGTAGCAAAGTTCTTCTCCTCTGAAATTTGGTTGCATAAGCAAGAATGAGCACAACTTCCGTGCTCGCAAGTTACACCCGTCAAGTAACAGAATGACATGCATATGGATGTAACAAAGGATGGCTTATAGGGTTATTTGCATAAAGCAGCATTTTCTTTAAATACTTGTACTAGGTTCCAAAACAGTTATTCTATAACTATAAATTCTCAATTTTATAGTCAGATAACATTCACACATGAATGGTGAAAGATACCCTCCTATCACATGGCTACCTGCCCAATTCCCATTTGGATAAACCAGTTTTGAAGAAGTTTATTTTCAAACAAAACCAAAGTCTAACTTTGAGTAGTTCTGCTAGCATATCCATAACCGCGGACACGGCTATTCGAATAGTTTTACACTCTGCAGAGGTTGTACAACTTTACCCACAAGAGATAATCAACTTTCAATGTCCGTCTGACACACTTCCGAAGGTGTGCGACTAAGTGATTATCACGAGGCCTTTATAATGTTCTGTCTTAATGTATTTATGCCCGCTAAGGTTTCGCTACCATTGGACTAGCCATCCTCCGGAAGCCCCCTCTTGCGCCAGATGGGTCTACTATCTGACCAACACCCATACCAACAACATAGCACAAATGACACTAAGACATCACAAATTATTTAGCCAAGTCCTGCCCACACAGAGTTTTGTCACTTTCTTTTCCTAAAAATGAAGCATTAAAATTCAACATCCAATTTACTCTCAAAAGAAGTACATGAGCCAAAACTCCACATGTTAAAGATCTTGCAACAAATAACAAATAACTGCTATCATCCAAGATGCCAAGTGAACAAATGAGTCATGCTTCACCACAAGACAGAACTCTCATGAAGGAACCAACCTTGCAAATCAACAACGTTCACGAGTAGCAAAAGTATCTCAATATTTATTCCAAAGAACAAATAGAGACCAAATGAAACCTGTCAACTGCAATGTAACCACCAATCAAAGAAAGTTCATCAACCGCAAGAAACTACAACCAAAAAAATCAGATACAAACTCAAGAAAGACAACAACTTCCCAAAGACTGCGTCTCCAACCTCGGTAACTAAATTTGTAATACCCCATAATAGGACTCTGGGAGAAAACCTAAAGATTTAAAGGATACGAGTAGTGGAAATCGAATCGGAGAAGAACCTAATAGAAAATAACCAATTAAACAAATAGAGAGGGTTAGCGGTGAATTCCTGCCAACTTGGGCTGGGCTTTGGCCCCAAAGGGGCCCATATGTGGCCGGCCAAGGGGGGGACACCCCTTTCTCCCCCTTCCTAACCCTAGCCGCCCCTTTTGCCTCCCCCCTCCCCATGCGCCTCCCCTTCCTCCCCTCAAGCCGCAGCCCTGCCTAGGGTTCTCGGTTGCTGCACTCCTCCTTGGCGCCTCCCTCGCTACCGGCAAACTCCGTTCGTCTTCCCCGATTGCCGATTTGGAGATCGCTGGAGGTGGCCGGGCGTTGGAGAAGGAAGAAGGCGAGGGGAACGTGACCATCTTTGGGGGAAGAGCTCGCTGGTGGGTGCTCGTCGTGCCCGGCAAACGGTTCTTCAAGGGTAACCACGTTTTCCCTCGTTTAGATCGTATTTAGTTGATTGTTGCAATGTCGGTTTTCTGTTCCTCAGGACAGATTGTATTGGACAGGCGTTTTGTCATAGATAGGTGCAGATTCTGTTCTGAGCATCTCCTAGAAAGTTGTAGAGGACGTCCATAGCTTTCAATGAAGTGCTAGATCATATTATTTGGACCTCTACAGCAGAAGTTATGAATTATTTACTGTGACTGTCCTGCGAATCTGTCAGCATTTGACAGGTTTTAGTGATCTGAACTTTGCGATCAGTTAAAGATAGAATTAGAGGATCTCGGTATAACGAAAGTTGTAGATAATTATCGTAGCTTTCAGGGAAGCACAAGAACGCGAAATTTGGGTAAACGAGCTGAAAGTTATGTTAGTTTTAGTGCTCTGTCCAGAAAGTCTGACGTGAAATCGATGTCTTGTTAATCGACTTGAAAGAGATTTTAGATGGCCGAATCAGGAAGCTCACCAACTAGGTTTAGTTGGGAAATTTGATAACCTTTCAATGAAGTCCAAGAACACATAATTTGGACCTATGTACAGAAAGATATGAATTTTAGAACTTGACTGTTCACAGAAGGTACAGAACAGCAATTAGAAATTTGGAGTCGGGATTGGGTTGCGAGCTATTGCTAGTTGTGTTTGTTTTTAGAATTCATGTGGTTCGTTACTGTGGTCTTAGTCTATGTTCTTGATTGAATTTAGGTGGGGAAGAGTACCGAGGCAGCACCAACTTCACGTTCCGTTCTCACGTGGTTAAGGCAAGTGCATTGTTTGATTCATGGTTGTGTTTGATTGGTCATGATTGTGTGCTTCTCGATGTGTGGTAGCATAGTGAGATTGTTGGCTTGATGTTGATTTAAGATTTATGGATGCGTCATATATGTCCATGCTCTATTGTTATATGTTCTACTGTCTTGTGGTAATTTGATGATGATTAAATGATGAGCATGTGCATATTGAGATCATATTGAGGCTTGGTCATGTGGTGACCAAGTATGTTTCCTTTGAGATCCCGTCATGAAGGTGACGGGCCGAGATCCTCACTCGTGGAGTGTGGGCTTGAGGTCCCGTTACTTGCGGAGTGCGGGCAATTGGTCCCTGTGCGTGCGCCAAGACAGCATGGGTATCTTGGCGGCGGTGCATACTGCATTACAGTGTAATGTACAGAAAGTTAAAGATAAAAGTCCTTGAGCATTGCATTTGCATACGATGTTCTAATGTTAATCTCCTTTACATGTGTGTTATTGCCATGGTTTCTTAATGTACTTGCTGAGTCTATGGACTCACTCTTGCTTTATTGTTGTTTAGGTACAGAGGCAGGAATGACATGCATGGGGAAAGTAGGCGCTAGTCACACACATACCACATGAACTAAATAAGGATGAATGATCTTGAGAGAATGATTGATCTTTGAATATTATGATTTGTTTTATGCTATGGATTAAATGTAATAATGAGGAGTAGTGGAGTTTATACCTCTCTAGTTATGATGGATTCTTAGCATGTTTGATTATCCTTTGATGTCTTGGAATGGAAGTTTAATTAATATTTGATTATCTGTGTTGGAACCTTCATGTAAATAACTTTACAAGGGAGGTTACTAAAATTTATTAGAATTGTCTTCCTTAGAGTTTTTAGAGTTTGTTTAGTAGCATTCCGGGTTCATGACGGATTGAGGGTGTTACGATTGGTATCGAGCGGGCGGTAGGTCCGTGGTGATTGGATTTACAACCTAGGCAACTTAAATTGCTAAAATTTTGTAATGGTTAATGAACTTATAAACTCGACACCTTTGGTGCAGTGGGATGGGATGGGTCAAGCATTGCATTTACGCATCTGTTGAGTTGTATTAATGATTCTGTTTTGAGATGATCTTATATCTATAGTATAATACTATAGTTATTATGTGTGGGGTAACCCATGTTGAGAGGTGGAGGTAGTGGTTGTGGTCTGGGCTATACAAGGTTACACCACCGTTCGTGGTATAGGATTAGCGAAGTATCCACATGAGAGATCGTAGTACAAAGCGTTGGTAGAGTATACTTAAAGAGTTGTTCTCTTCCCTGAATTTGAATTTGGTCAACTCTTATCCAGTTGAGATTGATGAGTTTCTCTTGGGTTATTTATTCTTGTGGTTGATAGGTTGCTTTGAGAGAAAAAAAGTATTGGTGTGTTTTCTTTGGCTTAATTTGTCTGTAAAGCAATCATTATTTTCCCAATCGATGAGTTATTCTTGCGGTGGTGAACCGAGTTGATTGTCAAGTTTGACCGTTATTTTGGAGTTTTGTCCTTCTCATTGGAAAGCATGACCCATTTATCAGGTTGATGTTCTTGGGTAATGAAAGTTTCCTTTTGCAAGTCCTAGTGAGTACGTGGAAGTTTTGATTCAATATATTTCTTTTGGGTATCTTGAGTGTTGAAGTTGAAAAGTTCTTTTATAAAAGAAAATGCTAAACCCTTTAGCGATGTCATCTCGTGGTTAAGTGGGAGGTTATAATCGGAGAAATTAGTGAATATGATATGAGTTATCAAGTTGGGTGCAGTAGTGTGTTGTATAATCGATCCTAACTAAGATCCTTGGAAGGAAAGTTGATTAATTTGATGGTATCATGTAGTAGTTCTTGTTGAACTGTGATTAGGTGTACGGCTATACCTAATTGGAATCAATAGAGTTATTAACCAGCGTGGAACATTAACGAGTGGTTGATCCACTGGAGTTGTTTAGTTTGCTAAACTAGTTAGATTATTTGATCTTAATGGATTAATCTAAGCTATGCGAAAAGAGAAATATAAGATGTGTTCATTATCGTCTTGGTAGATATTAATATAGAAATCTTCTTTAATTGGCTATTTGATGATCTTATTTATGCTCGTGGGAGTACAAATAGATACTGGGACCATCAATTCGTCCATGATGGAATAATCATCAAAAGTTTATGATAACCTCTAGATTGGAGTTAGTGTGTACTAAATAAGTATGAGCATTCGAATATCTTTGTGTTTTCATTGGGAAGGTTTATGATGGGATTTAATAGGTGACATGTGTTTGCTTGATGGTGAGATTGTCAGATAATAGTATGTCTTTGATGAAAGAGTTTTGGTGTAACCTTGTAAATTGTGTAGTAGGTTCCTTGAAAAATATGGTGGTTGTTATAGTGAGGGTGTAAGAATTTGGTGTACCCTCATTTGAGGATGAGAGGATAAAGTGAAATGTAACAGTTTGGTCAGTTTTTGGGGACTTTATAAAGGAAGAGTTGATGATAACGAACCTTGCTAAGAGTGAAATATTCTTGATGTTAGTAATAAGGTCTACAAGAGATTGTGACGTGTTGGAGTGGTGATGATTCTTCTAGAGAGAAAGTAAGTTGATTGTTTTAATAACGGTTAAATGAAATATTTGGAGTTTGGTATTCGTGATCTTTGGGGACTCATGATTTTTGCAGTAGATAAAATTAGTTGAGCAATGTGACATATGGAAAGGTTCCGTTTGGTTCCGAAGTGATGAATGTGTTTTGGTATTAAAGACATCTCTTGTTTGGTTTGGCAAGTAATGTTGTAATCAAAGAGATTACTTTCGTTGTGTTAACGGAAAATGTTTACCATAAGTATTTGAGGTTGGAGCTAAAAAAATGTAATCCATAACTTTCTTGTTGTCTCAACTTAAGAGTTTCTTGGGTTTGCATAGCAATATTTTATTATGATTTATGGTGGTGGAAAATTTCTTCTTGTGGGACTTGTGCCCTCGACAGTGGGCTCGTATCTTGTTTTCTGAGATCCTACTATTTGACTGTCTCTCTTGGTCTCGTGCTCACTTCGAGGAGCCACGATTTCTTGTCTGTTGAACCTTCTATCTGTTTATTTCTTCCTTTTGAGTAAAGTATTAACCAAGTTGTGTTGCCAAGTGTTATAAAGAGTAATATGGTGATTGGTTGGAGGTGGTCAAGTATTTGGAACTGTTGAGATTTTTCAGGAACCAATCAATTTGAAGAGCAGTATAAAGTGAATTGGTTTCGATTTACAGCACCCGGAGAGAATTCTATTTAAATGGAAAGTTGTCGATGAGATAAAAGTGATTAGTGTTACAACTAGTGGAACCTATTGCGAATTATGATCCAGTAACCTTTGTCCGTGTTGGAATATTGGGATTATCGAAATTATGGACTCTTGATGAACTTATCAGAGTATCGCAATTGGATACTTAGCATGTTTGTGTAGAAGAATTGTGGTGGTGAAGTTTAATGAAAGTAGCGGCGTGGAGGAATCTAAGTGTCATGCTAATTAATGGGATAGCAAAAATCGTTGAACTATTGTCAACTATGACTCGACCTTAGTAAGTAACCCTATAGGAGTTAAATTATTTCTAAGGACGTCATGGTCAAAGGATATATTTATTTATTGACGCTAGTGATTGGGTATATTTGAATGTCGGTTAAACAGTTAGGGTTTGGCGAATGGGTATAATGTGGTTGTGTAACTGAATTGGATTGGTGTGGATTAGAGAGGGTCTAAGACTTGTGAAATAAATCGTCTTGGGGTGGTTACTTGATTATGTGCGAAGTGGTAGAATAAGAGTGGATTTGAGTAGTGGAATGATCACGATAGTATCCTTTGTGGCTAGTATATGAGAGTGTGGGATGTGAATTTAAAATTGTTCATCCTTAACGGATTAAGGGATGTGATGGTGGGTGAAATCTATATTGTGTTGTGTTGGAAATTATTTTGACAAGTTCATTGATGCGGAAATTGGCTAGAGTACAATATTGTGGATTGGAAGAGTCTCCTACATAAGTGTGGATTTTGTGTTGGTAGAGCATAGGTTTGAGGTTGCCAATTTAAGAGAAATGAGTTAATGCGTTATCGATGATTTGGGATCCTATGGTTTAAGAGAAAGTTGATTTCTTAAAAGAAAGATTTTGGTAAAGGGTGTGATCTTGGATAGTTAGATGCTTTCTTAATTCTTACTTGAACTATGTAGTTATGATGGATGTCGATTATAAATTGAGTTGGTTCTTGTCGGTATGTGTGATTCCTACCGTTAGAAAAAAGGGTAAGACTGGTTTTTCGAGTGATTTCGCTTTTGGCTTGTGTGGCATTATTTCTAAACTGCCTATTTTGGAAAGTGGAAAAGATTTCGTGGTAAATCCATTGATTTTGGATTGGGCTCTTCTAAGAGAAGGTGACTTTGAGTTGGTTGCATTTTGACTCCTTTGTTTTGATTGAGTTTTGGATAAGTGAGTTGTGAGTGAGTTCTTTGTCGTCCCTTGTTAAAGGAGATCTGCTTGCTTAGGTAAAGTGATCGATTGAGTGTAGGAACAAGAGTTCTGCGGGTTCTGTGCGACGATGTACTTGTACAAAAGGAAGTTTAACCAAGGTGTGTTGGATAGGTTCCTTAGTCACGGGAATATGTAGATTGACGTATCGCTAGGACCGTCCACAGTACTTGCGCGAGTACTCAATGTCTTGTGTTTTTGGTCTTGAGAGAACACATGAGAGGTCCGAGCTTAGGTTTTTGTTGGAGCTGTTGGCCACAGTAAGACCTTACTTTTGAGTCCGTGCGTGGAGCGTGCAGTAAGGGTCGAGATTAGTCTTGAAGTGAAAGATGTTGGTATCCATCTAGGTGGTGTGATCCCATATGTCCCAGGAGGAAGTGACTTGGGAATTAGAGTCTTGCTTGCGCGAGCAATATTCGGAATTGTTCCACAGGTGTGTGGTTTTGTTAAGTAAATCCTAGCTGTGATTGTTCTTGGGTAGAGTGATGGAAAGAATTCGGGACAATTCGGTTTAAGGGGTAGAGTGTAATACCCCATAATAGGACTCGGAGAAAACCTAAAGATTTAAAGGATACGAGTAGTGGAAATCGAATCGGAGAAGAACCTAATAGAAAATAACCAATTAAACAAATAGAGAAGGGGTTAGCGGTGAATTCCTGCCAACTTGGCTGGGCTTTGGCCCCAAGGGGCCATATGTGGCCGGCCAAGGGAGACACCTTTTCTCCCCCTTCCTAACCCTAGCCGCCCTTTGCCTCCCCTCCCCCATGCGCCTCCCCTTCCTCCCTCAAGCCGCAGCCCCTGCCTAGGGTTCTCAGGTTGCTGCACTCCCTCCCTTGGCGCCTCCTCGCTACCGGCAAACTCCGTTCGTCTTCCCGATTGCCGATTTGGAGATCGCTGGAGGTGGCAGGCGTTGGAGAAGGAAGAAGGCGAGGAACGTGACCATCTTTGGGGAAGAGCTCGCTGGTGGGTGCTCGTCGTGCCGGCAAACGGTTCTTCAAGGGTAACCACGTTTTCCCTCGTTTAGATGCGTATTTAGTTGATTGTTGCAATGTCGGTTTTCTGTTCCCTCAGGACAGATTGTATTGGACAGGCGTTTTGTCATAGATAGGTGCAGATTCTGTTCTGAGCATCTCCTAGAAAGTTGTAGAGGACGTCCATAGCTTTCAATGAAGTGCTAGATCATATTATTTGGACCTCTACAGCAGAAGTTATGAATTATTTACTGTGACTGTCCTGCGAATCTGTCAGCATTTGACAGGTTTTAGTGATCTGAACTTTGCGATCAGTTAAAGATAGAATTAGAGGATCTCGGTATAACGAAAGTTGTAGATAATTATCGTAGCTTTCAGGGAAGCACAAGAACGCGAAATTTGGGTAAACGAGCTGAAAGTTATGTTAGTTTTAGTGCTCTGTCCAGAAAGTCTGACGTGAAATCGATGTCTTGTTAATCGACTTGAAAGAGATTTTAGATGGCCGAATCAGGAAGCTCACCAACTAGGTTTAGTTGGGAAATTTGATAACCTTTCAATGAAGTCCAAGAACACATAATTTGGACCTATGTACAGAAAGATATGAATTTTAGAACTTGACTGTTCACAGAAGGTACAGAACAGCAATTAGAAATTTGGAGTCGGGATTGGGTTGCGAGCTATTGCTAGTTGTGTTTGTTTTTAGAATTCATGTGGTTCGTTACTGTGGTCTTAGTCTATGTTCTTGATTGAATTTAGGTGGGGAAGAGTACGGAGGCAGCACCAACTTCACGTTCCCAGTTCTCACGTGGTTAAGGCAAGTGCATTGTTTGATTCATGGTTGTGTTTGATTGGTCATGATTGTGTGCTTCTCGATGTGTGGTAGCATAGTGAGATTGTTGGCTTGATGTTGATTTAAGATTTATGGATGCGTCATATATGTCCATGCTCTATTGTTATATGTTCTTCTGTCTTGTGGTAATTTGATGATGATTAAATGATGAGCATGTGCATATTGAGATCATATTGAGGCTTGGTCATGTGGTGACCAAGTATGTTTCCTTTGAGATCCCGTCATGAAGGTGACGGGCCGAGATCCTCACTCGTGGAGTGTGGGCTTGAGGTCCCCGTTACTTGCGGAGTAAGCAGGCAATTGGTCCCTGTGCGTGCGCGCCAGAGAGCATGGGTATCTTGCGGCGATCGCATACTGCACGTCAGTGTAATGTACAGAAAGTTAAAGATAAAGTCCTTGAGCATTGCATTTGCATACACGATGTTCTAATGTTAATCTCCTTTACATGTGTGTTATTGCCATGGTTTCTTAATGTACTTGCTGAGTCTATGGACTCACTCTTGCTTTATTGTTGTTTAGGTACAGAGGCAGAATGACATGCATGGGGAAAGTAGGCACTAGTCACACACATACCACATGAACTAAATAAGGATGAATGATCTTGAGAGAATGATTGATCTTTGAATATTATGATTTGTTTTATGCTATGGATTAAATGTAATAATGAGGAGTAGTGGAGTTTTATACCTCTCTAGTTATGATGGATTCTTAGCATGTTTCGATTATCCTTTGATGTCTTGGAATGGAAGTTTAATTAATATTTGATTATCTGTGTTGGAACCTTCATGTAAATAACTTTACAAGGAGGTTCTCACAAAATTTATTAAATTGTCTTCCTTAGAGTTTTTAGAGTTTGTTTAGTAGCATTCCAGGTTCATGACGGACTGGGGTGTTACAAAATTACTCGAGAAAAACCTTCACTATCCCCATACAACGAGCAGTGGTGTAGCTTGGCAAAGCCCAGGGCTACAACCACGACCTAAATCTCTCGTCATCTACTATTATAACATATACAATCATATAGGCATATCATAAGAATTCATAATCAATTCATTACAGTAATGCTCAAAGCGACATGACGAAAGCGTAAATGCAATGTTTGACCCATTCCCATCTTACTGTGCACAGTGTGTCAATTTAATTATTCAATTATCACGGACCTGAAGCCCGCTCTGATACCAACTGTAACACCCCAGCCCAACATGAGCCCGGAATGCTACTAAACTGACATGCTAACCAAATAAAACTAAGATTTTTCTCTAAAATCAAGAACCTCTTTTGTATAGATGACCATACGGAGGTTCTAACAGTTTAATAAATCATCAATCAACAATTCCAATCATCCAATTTAAACTAATCATCACAGGTCATCCAAAGCATACTGAACATCTAAAGCACAACTCAAATGGCATCCAAGCATTAATGAATCATTCACCACGAAGGGTGGTCACAAAGAGAAACCTTAGTAATTAAGAAGATTATGAAAGGTAGATAATTGATCTAATTATTTGTTGTGGTTTGTGTATTCGTGTCGTGCATCATGTCTACCCCTTCCCATACATGTCGCTGCCTCAAGAGGTACCTAGAAAACACAACACAACAAGAGTGAGTCCATGACTCAAACAAAGTGCAATGAACAATATAAACAATCTTGAAAAATAGCATAACAATCACAGAATAGAATACGAATGTGGAATGGATGAATAAGAACATAACCGTCACATTATAGAATATGCGTAGAATAATGAAAATCACATGAATGGGTGAAATGCATGAACTCCACTTCTGCTTATACCGGTATAGCTATTGACACACCCGTCGGTGTTCACTTAAGCTCGTATTTATCGAAATACAGGGATCCAAAATACCATATGAAGAACCTTTCATACGGGTGACCAACACTGCCCACATTGGAATGGTGGGTCTTCACATGCCCATACTGGAATTGATGGGACTTTACACTCCACTCCCGTGGAGCTCCACTCCCGTGGACGGAACATGAATATGAATGCACAAAACACTGCCCACATTGGAATAGTGGGACTTCACATGCCCATACTGGAATTGATGGGACTTTAGACTCCACTCCCGTGGAGCTCCACTCCCGTGGACGGATCATGAACATGGATGCATGAATGAATTTATGTATTATGACTAACATCATCTCCACACATATGAAAAGAACATATCATTGAAGCTTGTCACATATCAAATGAAAATACAACACGAACAACAGGCATCCAGTTTTCACAAAACATATGCTTGTCGATGTACTTGCCCACTGTCATTACCATGATTCATCAAAGTCTTCATTAACAAGGTAGCCTCATTGCTCCCCTTGACCCATCATAATTGCAACAATCATGTAACCATTACCATGTACACATCATTATTTAAACATTGTCATGTAAGCATCCTCATGTAAACACTACCATGTAAGCGTCCTCACATAAACATTAGCATGCGTCGTCAGGTAAACATTCACATGTAAGCTTCATCACATGAGCATCATCATAAAAACATCATCATTAAACTATGGTATTCTTGCTCATCAACATTACCAAGCAGTAAGCATCATCATCAAACTATAGCATTTATGTTCATCAACATTAACCAAGCAGTCAACATCATCATTAAACTATGGCATTCATCAAGTATGAAATATAACAACTCGTTAATACTACTTGCACTTGCCTCAACCGTGAGACGGAAGTCAAAAGGTGGAACGCTCTAACCCCAGTTCACCACCACCTCCGTGTTAGCCACAGCTGAATCACCACCATCACCCTACCTATGCATCAACCAAGCATCAATCAGCATAAGTAAAAGGAATCAACCCAATCTGAAAATCTGACATAACAGAAAATGGGTTAAGGGAGGAAGGGAACCGCGTAGGGCTCGGCTGAGCCAAAGGTGAAACTGGGTGAGTGAGAGCCAAGGTGACACTAGCCTCCCGGCTGCGCCAGGGGAAGTCAGGGGAGAGCCCACAGAGGCAGCAGTAATAGGGACCGAGAAGCGGCACAACAACGTCAGCACCACCGCCGAAGCTAAGTTAAGACCACCCACCTCCAACATCATTCACCACATCGTATCTTCTCAAGCTGATAATTTTGCACCATCTGCATCTGCTTCCTCATCATCTTCTCTCCTCACAAGGTTTAATGATCTTCAGGACAGCCAGGCCCTCCATCTGGACGACGCGGAGCAGCAGCGGCACCTCCTCGGTGACCGTCGCCACGGCCTGCAGAAACGACCTCCCTTGTGGGCATTTCATCAAACACCAACAGGGCTAGGCTGCTGCAGCAAGATGTGATCGGCGGGGAGGAAGGAGCAACCGGAGTTGGGGAGGCCGGCAACGGCGGTGGAGGCCGTCGGGCCGGGTGGAGCAACAGGTGGCCAGGGGCCGACGCCGGAGCGGTGGAGCTAGCGCCAGAGCGGTGGAGCCGGCACCGAGCTTGGGAGCGACGGAGGCGGCAGGACCGGCCGGACCCGGTGTTGGCCGAGCGGCGCTGGGACGGACGCAGCGCGAGGAGGAGCCGGCGAGGCGAGCGAGCGGCCGGCGCAAGGCCATGCCGGCGGTGGCGGCGACACGAGGGCGGCAACCGTGGCGGCCGAACCAGCTGCGCAGAGAGGGAAAAGCGGCTCCGGGCGGGCGGGCCAGACCAAGCGGCGGCAACCCGCGCCGAGGAGGAGCGGCGGCGGACGGGCGAGGTGAAGCGGTGGAGCCGAGTCGAGAGAGCTAGAGGCGGCCGGCGCGTGGCGCGGTAGCGGCCGGCGGCGGCGGCGATCATATAGGCCGGCACCGTGGCGGCACCGATGGGCGGCGCCGTGGGAAAGCCGGCGGAACCAATCCACCAGGAGGAGGGGCGGCGCCAACTCAAGGGGAGAACCAGGGGGCGGCTCGGGTGGGAAAAAAAGGGGAGCGGGAAAATTAGGTCTAGGGTTTGGGGTTATGGGCCGGCAGCCCATACCTCCCCTAAGCCCCCTCCCTTCTCTTAATTCTTTTCCTTTTAATCCCTTTCTATTTCTTGTTTAACTATTTAGTCCAACGGGGTATTACATTCTACCCCCCTTAAACAGAATTCGCCCTCGAATTCTACTCGTCGTTACTCGAAAGAACACCACAACTAATATTAAACAGCTGACAACAAGTACCTGACGAGAACTTTGGAATATGCTCACACATGCGAGACTACTCCAACTCCTAGGCCACTTCACACTCAACACGGGTGCGCCCATGGCACCACAATAGATACCGATGTCTTGCACCGGTGCTCGTCCGACCTCTCCGATTACGTCTTGGGCGAGGCTCGGACGTGGGGTCTTACTCAAGGTCACGGCTCAAGCGAAATCTCAAATCCCAAATCTTACAAAATTCTCCTCGGCACCGAACCTACCAAACATTCGTCCCTTGTGTAAGGACCCGAGGCGGTCATAGCGTCGCCCACTTCCTAAACCCCAAGCCGTCGAAGACAAAACAATGTACCTTAGGCCTACCTCCCTTTGGTACTAAAGCTCACAACAGAACTTGCTTTAAACAACTCTGTTACAAAGAGAATCCAACTAAAAATAAGGAGTTCTCATCGCAACCAAGCAATGCTAACTCTCCACCAAAAGGGTCAAATCCAAAAATTGATAACTCATCACGAAAGCCATTTCCACTTCCTAATTAGGAAATTTGCGAATGAACACCACCAAAGTCAAATAAGAGATCACTCAAATCCCCAAATCATAAATTTCTTTTATTCCGTCTGAAGTGGAAAGAATCACACAAGCCAACACAGCGTCAACTCAAATTGCGGAAGACATTAGTCAACAACACAAAGCTCAAACGAGAATCAAGAAAATGTTTCGCTACTCGAGGAAACCTCTTTTTTTTAGGAATAAAATTGCTCTCAAACCTTGGAATTCAAATTTCTTCACATACTACACGAGTTCAAATTTCTTAAAGTAGCATCCTCAAAGATATACTCAATCCAAAATACATCATCCACACCTTTGTGAAAAGGCTGTATTGATCCCACCAATTTACTCTAGACAACTCCTACTAACGAAATTAATTTGTCGGGTGGCACCCAAAGCACCGCGAAATAAATTTCACGTAATCACACCACCACCAACTTTTAAGAATAAACAATTCAAAATCCTCAATACACATGCTCATGTACTACATCAGAGGGGTTCTATCAATGATCATTCCACTACTCAGAATACTCCATAATTCTATTTTCTCTACACGCAATCATTATGTGACCAAAGTTCCAGCATAAAGATACAAAGCCCAACTTTAACCTCCAAGACCTCTACAATGAACTTCTCTTATAACAGATATAGAAATCATCAAATTAAATCTCTAACATTCCCACAATTTCAACATACTCACTCATCGACATCATCAGGAATCACTAACACAATCTCGCAATACAATCCAATTGCGTTACTCTATAAAATTGACCAAGGTTTTCATACCTTCGATAATTCCCAATATTTCAACATGAACTAAGGTTCTGGGATTACACTTTACCATAGGTTCTACTTAGTTGTAACCCTAATCAGTTTTATTTCAATGGCAATCATTACATTCTAATCAAAATCCCTACAAGAGGTTCAGATCAAAACCAATTCATCTTCTACTACTCCTCTAATTTGACAGTAAAATCTCACCACTACCAATGGTTGACCACCACCAAGCGGTTGCCAATCTACACTTTGTAAATGATGAGGACATCCCGATTGGACCGATTACACGAGCAAAGACTAAATTAATTAACCAACAGGTGAACTCGCTCTTAAATGATTTTAATCTTACTAATGAGATTATGATACTGCCTAATAGTTACATGCTTTGTTTGTGTAGTTATACACATATTGAAGACATCAATAATCAAGAAGAGGATGCATGCACATGCTCCATGGGTGCTGTAATTTAATGGTTCATGCATGCATGCATGTTGCGCATACAACAAGGACAACATGCAACAAGGAAGAAAAGAATAAAGAAAGCACATGCATGTGCTTAAGGCATGGAGGTAAATGCATGCATGCATGTGTCTTTGCGTGAGGAGGATAAATCGTGGAGATCATGAAAATCGAGAGAGGAGCTAGATGGAAACGTGTGAAGACTTTTCTCACGTGAACAGAATCGAGATTGTTAAGTCCGAACGTGTGCGTTTGTTTAGGAATTTGGACTTTTCTCTCACGGCCATGTCGTGAGCCAATAAATTGGGCATGTACGTGAATAGCATGGCGTGAAAGGTTAATTAGTGATTAGGAGTTTGGGTCCGCCCAATTACAGTGGCTATATATATATTGAGCCTATGCGCCATGTAGGGAGGACGACATTTTTGAGATATCAATACATTCTTGATTCTAGGGTTTGAGCAATATTGCCCCCATTAGAATAGAAATTTCAATCATTGTGCCGTTCCGTCGTTCTTGTGAATCCTTGTGTTTTGCGGGAGCGTGACACGTCTACTCTGTGGTCAGTGGCGGGATCACGGCGTGTGGTTGGGCGAATTCTTTTGTCGCGAGGTTGCTTTGTTGACGATGGTTGGCGCCATCGGTTCGTCGAGTTGCACGGATCAAGTTATCATTGATCCTCGTCGTGAAGATCGGGCATCCCCGTATCATCTTGGTATCGAGCATCGGTTGCCACGGTAGGATCAATTTACCGTAGTTAGATTTATTTTCTATCCTATACACAAAAAGCCACAAAAAAATTCTTTAGCCCGTAGTTTCGATCTGTTAATTCTTGTGAGTTTTGTTAGGTTTTGATCCATTAGAAAGCGTGTTTAGTCGATCATAGATTTCTTTTGCGTTGCTTGATCTTGTGTTCATCAAAAAAGTCAATCTACTGCACCATATGCTACGCTCGCGCCCGCGAACTTTATTTCGAACAAAACTTGTAGTGCGCGTTACATCCTCCATCGCGGTTGTTTCAACGCGAGGTTCGTCAGTGGGCTCTGTTTGCGCGACCTGCTGATTGCGTGCATAGTATGCTACAAAAACAATACCACTATAGGCGCTACGACTCACGTGTTACGCCAAAAAAGCGATCGCGTCTTGACTCGATCCCAATTGCAGCGGAAAAAAAATTG
Source organism: Ampelocalamus luodianensis (assembly GCA_036346255.1). Classification (NCBI taxonomy): domain Eukaryota; kingdom Viridiplantae; phylum Streptophyta; class Magnoliopsida; order Poales; family Poaceae; genus Ampelocalamus; species Ampelocalamus luodianensis. Next base: position 21,090,727 of record CM070635.1, read on the forward strand.
CCATTGCGCGTGCCTTTGCGATTGCTTGCGCATTGCTACGAAATTGCTACAGTACTACGATTTTTACTATTCACAGTACTTTGCAAAAAAAAACCAATATCTTTTGTGAGCCAATTCAATTCTTTGCGAATACTTTGCTCCTATTCGAGACTAGCTATTTGATTTGCTCTAGGGCTGTTCATTTACACTTTGCACATACGAATTGTTATTTACTTTCATAGCCGAAAGTGGGGTTTTAAGTCTTTGTCGTTGTGACAATTTGATTGGTCAGGCAAAAAAAAATAGAAGAAAAAAAAAGAAAGAAAAAAAATAGAAGAAGAAGAAAAAAAAACAATACTTGGTCGATCACTTATTGTGAGCACACCCTATCATTGTCAAATTTCAGATTGTGCTATTTATTTGTTTTGAACAATCTTGTGCCCTATTTTATATTATTGAGCAATTAGCTAGCGTCTCTTCATAACTTGTGCAATACGAGCTAGTTATTCATCACTTATATTTTTATATATTAGCTCTTTCCTTTGATTGCACTAAGTTCCATCATCTTTGCGTGTGAGTTGCTTCGTTCTTCGCTTATATCATAAGATCAGCAACTAGGCATTGAATTCTAGTTTGGATTATTACCTAGCTTTACAATATCTAGAAATTTCAGATTGCATAGGTAAACACTTTTCATTCGAGCTCCACAAATAAGCCATTGTTTAACGATTGCTTGTGCAATTGAATTCGCTTAATCTATCACCTTGTGTTGTCTACAGTCACCAAAGTGCGTGCAGCTCTTCAATTCCATCAAGGACGCATAAGAACTTCGGTCGGTAAGAGAAGGTGAGATTGAGTGATTTCCACAAATAAAAACTTCCACATCCACATATATAGTTTTTCTTTGTTTGCACTAACCATGTCAGGGAAAGAAGGAGAACCAGAATATGTTACACAAGCTGACCTTGAGAAGCTCACAAATGATTTCAACACTCAGTTGAATGACAACATGAGCGTCTTGAGGAGAGAGATACTAGAGGAGCTTCGCAAAGAGCGGGCCCCAGTTGGTGTCCATGAAGAAGGCGTTGAGCTTGATGAGACCGATGAGGAGAGGGCTGCACGATTCGCTAGAGATGCTCTAGCGGGCCGAGCCGCTGCCAACGCGGTTCGACCACCCCTTCCTGGGCGGGGGGGGGAGGAGTTTTGGGCACAGACCATGGCCAAGGGAGAGGCCGTGGGCGTGGGCGTGGCCATGGACGCGGTGGTGCTGCCCACATTGAGGACTTCGGCGACGACGTTTGGTTACACCGCAATGATAATTATCAACGTCATGGTCGTCGTCATGATGAGCAGCATGTGGAGGAAAAATTTGGGAAGCTTAAGTTCAATATTCCCAAATTTGACGGTGCTTCCGATCCAGATGCATATCTCACATGGGAGCTCAAGGTAGATAAGATATTCCGGATGCACAATTATTCGGAAGAGAAGAAGCTACATATGGCGTCACTTGAGTTTGATGGGTATGCGCTAATTTGGTGGGAGCAAGTATTGAACCAAAGAGAAGATAATGGAGAACCACCAGTTGCATCATGGGCTGAAATAAAGCAAGAGCTCAGAGCACGTTTTGTTCCTAACACTTATAAACGTGATCTTTTTGATAAATTGCAGAATTTGAGACAGGGAGGTCGCTTGGTGGAGGAATACTATAAGGAGATAGAGCAAGCTATGATTAGGGCACATGTGCACGAAGATGAAGAGCAAACACTTGCGCGTTTTCTATTTGGCCTAAATAAAAATATTAAACGCATAGTGCAATATCAGCTCTACAGTACTGTTGTAGACTTGGTGCATCAAGCGACAAAGGCAGAGAAGCAGTTACTAGAAGATGTAAAACCAGCACCAAGGACAGCATCATTCAACTTGAAAGCTCCATCAGCTTCATCTAATGCCACCAAAGCACGTTTCAGTTTGGGACGAGGTACATCTTCAGCTAGTACTAGTTCAAATACTAATGCTCATTCTTCCTTGATTGCAAAATCAGCACCTGCATCAAGTGAGAAGAAGGTGGCTCCATCCCCTACATCTTCAATTAATTCTACAACAAAGAGTAGAAATTCAATGCTTCAAGTGTTTGGGCGTGGGCACATAGCTAGGAGTGTCCCAACAACCGAGTCATGCTTGTGACAGAAGATGGAGAGTTTGAATCCATGAAGTGAAGATGAGGTTGAGCCAGTCATGAAAATGCAACCGATAACGATGATGAGATTGATGTGTTGAGTTATGAAACGGAGAGGCACTAGTAGTCACTAAAAATTTGAGCATGCTTGCACAAGAAGGAGATGCACATCCGCAGCGATTCAACTTGTTTCAAACACAAGCCAAGGTAAACAACAAGGTAATCAAACTCATTATTGATGGAGGTAGTTGTCATAACTTGGCTAGTGTTGAATTGTGTGAAGCTTGGTTTAAAGAAGCTGAAACATCCACGTCCATATCATGTCCAATGGTTTAGCGAATGTGGGGATGTGAAGGTTCAGTATGTGGTGCATGTTACTTTTAAGATTGGTGATTATGAGGACACCGTTGAGTGTGATGTGGTGCCTATGTACTGTGTCATCTGCTGTTGGGAAGGCCATGGCAATATGATAGAAGTGTGCAACATGATGGTCGTTCTAATAGATATGCTTTTAAGTGGAAGGGAAAGACAAAGGAGCTTAATCCAATGACTCCTAGTCAAATACATGCTGAATTTCAGCAAAGAAGCTTGCTGAAAATGAGAGTAAAAGAAAGAAAAGAGTGATTTCCACACATCGGTGAGTGAGAGCCACAAGCCAAATATGAGAGGAAAGAGTAAGAGTGACGGAGGGTTGGTTATGTTAGCCACAAAATCAGATTTGAGAGATGTGAGCAATAACCTATCAAAGATACACTTTGTACTTGTGTACAAAGATGCAATTATTTTGCTTCCAACTAATGACTTAACCTCTCTTCCTAGTGGTGTTTCCTCTCTTTTGCAGGCATTTGAGGATGTGTTTTCGGAGGAGATACCAGCGGGACTTCCGCCATTGCGCGGAATAGAGCATCAAATTGATCTAGTTCCCGGTGCATCACTTCCAAATCATCCACCATACCGTACCAATCCGGAGGAGAAAAAAAAATTCAGCACCAAGTGCAAGGGCTACTTGAGAAAGGGTATGTACGCGAAAGTCTTAGTCCTTGCGCTGTTCCTGTAATTCTTGTTCCTAAGAAAGAAGGTACATGGAGAATGTGTGTTGATTGTCGTGCCATTAACAATATCAGCATTAGATATCGTCATCCTATTCCTAGGTTAGATGATATGCTAGATGAACTTAGTGGTCTTTGTTATATTCTCTAAAATTGATTTGAGGAGTGGATACCATCAAATTAGGATGAAACTTGGTGATGAATGGAAGACTGCTTTTAAGACTAAATTTGGATTGTATGAGTGGTTAGTTATGCCTTTTGGTTTATCTAATGCACCTAGTACATTCATGTGATTGATGAATCATGTTTTAAGAACATTCATTGGTAAATTTGTTGTGGTATACTTTGATGACATTTTGATCTATAGCAAAACGATGGATGAACACATTGGTCATACTAGACAAGTACTAGAAGTGCTTAGAAATGAGAAACTATATGCTAATATTGATAAATGCACTTTTTGTACTGATAAAGTGGTGTTCTTAGGCTATGTTGTTTCTGGACAAGGTATCGAGGTAGATGAATCTAAAACTGAAGCAATTAAGAATTGGCCTACCCCTGTGAATGTCAGTCAAATCAGAAGCTTTCATGGTCTTGCTAGTTTTTATCGACGTTTTGTTAAAGATTTCAGCACAATTGCTGCCCCATTAAATGAGTTAACTAAAATGGGTGTTGTATTTAAATGGGGTGCACCACAAGAAAAAGCTTTTCAAGAGCTAAAGAAACGTTTAATAGAAGCACCATTGCTTGTTTTGCCTGATTTCACTAAGACTTTTGAAATTGAATGTGATGCTAGTGGAATAGGTATTGGTGGTATTTTGATGCAAGAAGGAAAACCCGTAGCATACTTTAGTGAGAAACTAGGAGGTGCCCAATTGAATTATCCCGTGTATGATAAAGAATTGTATGCTTTGGTACGTGTGCTTGAAACTTGGCAACATTATCTTTGGCCTAGAGAATTTGTTATCCACTCTGATCATGAAGCTTTGAAATATTTGAAAAGCCAAGCTAAACTGAACCGTAGACATGCTAAGTGGGTAGAATTCATTGAAACTTTCCCATATGTTGTTAAGTACAAGAAAGGAAAAGAGAATGTGGTAGCTGACGCTTTATCTAGAAAGCATGTGCTTTTAACTCAATTGGAAGTAAAGGTACCCGGATTAGAGAGTTTGAAAGATTTATATGCTTGACCATGAATTTTGAACCATATTCTAAATGCAAAGATGGAAAAGGATGGGACAAGTTTCATATTCATGATGGATTCTTATTTCGTGCTAACAAATTATGTGTTCCAGATTCGTCATGCGTTTGCTTTTATTGCAGGAATCTCATGCAGGTGGATTGATGGGACACTTTGGGAGAGAAAAGACCTTCATGATGCTAAGCGATCACTTTTATTGGCCTAAAATGAGGCGTGATGTCGAAAGGTTTGTAAAGCGATGTGTCACATGCCACAAAGCGAAATCTAAACTTAATCCACATGGTTTATATACCCCACTTCCTGTTCCTAGTGTACCTTGGGAAGATATTAGTATGGACTTTGTTTTAGGACTGCCTAGGACTAAGAGGAAGGATTCGATTTTGTAGTTGTGGATAGGTTCTCTAAAATGGCACATTTTATTCCATGTCACAAAAGCGACGATGCATCGCATGTAGCTGACTTGTTTTTCAGGGAAATTGTAAGACTGCATGGCATGCCAAAGACGATTGTTTCAGATCGTGATGTCAAGTTCATGAGCTACTTTTGGAAGACTTTGTGGGGCAAGCTTGGGACAAAGTTGTTATTCTCTACAACTTGTCACCCACAAGCGGATGGACAAGCGGAGGTGGTGAATAGAACACTTTCAATGCTACTACGAACGATGATCAAGAAGAATCTAAAAGAGTGGGAAGATTGTTTGCCACATGTGGAGTTTGCGTACAATAGGGCCGTACATTCGACTACTCAATTGTGCCCGTTCGAGGTGGTGTATGGTTTTAAACCAATTCGCCACTTGATTTCTTTGCCACTTCGGTACACGAACATACTAATATGGAGGCGTCAAAGCGTGCTGAATATGTGAAGCAAATTCATGTCAAGACTAAAAGCAATTGAAAAGAAGGCGAGCTACTATCTTTGGGAAGGTGAACAAGTCAAGAAAGAAGATGCTATTTGAACACAGTGACTTGGTTTGGGTGCATCTACGCAAAGAACGCTTCCGGACAAGCGTAAGTCAAGTTGATGCCTCGGGAGATGGTCCATTCAGTACTTGAGAAGATCAATGACAATGCATATAAGATTGAGCTTAGGGTGATGATTATGTTGTGAGTTCAACATTCAATGTTGCTGACTTGTCACCATTCTTTGGACCGGAAGAATCAGAGTCGAGGACGACTCCTTTTCAAGAGGGGGAGGATGATGAGGACATCCCGATTGGACCGATTACACGAGCAAAGACTAAATTAATTAACCAACAGGTGAACTCGCTCTTAAATGATTTTAATCTTACTAATGAGATTATGATACTGCCTAATAGTTACATGCTTTGTTTGTGTAGTTATACACATATTGAAGACATCAATAATCAAGAAGAGGATGCATGCACATGCTCCATGGGTGCTGTAATTTAATGGTTCATGCATGCATGCATGTTGCGCATACAACAAGGACAACATGCAACAAGGAAGAAAAGAATAAAGAAAGCACATGCATGTGTGCTGCAGCATGGAGGTAAATGCATGCATGCATGTGTGCTGCGTGAGGAGGATAAATCAGAGATCATGAAAATCAGAGAGGGAGCTAGATGGAAAGCGTGTGAAGACTTTTCTCCGTGAGCTGAATCAGATTGTTAAGTCCGAGCGTGTGCGTTTGTTTAGGAATTTGGACTTTTCTCTCATTGTGTACGTGTGAGCCAATAAATTGGGCATGTGCGTGAGCTGCATGGCTGCGGAAAGTTAATTAGTGATTAGGAGTTTGGGTCGGCCCAATTTGGTGGCTATATATATATTGAGCCGTGCGCCGCCATGTAGGGAGGACGACATTTTTTCAGATATCAATACATTCTTGATTCTAGGGTTTGAGCAATATTGCCCCCATTAGAATAGAGAATTTCAATCTGTTGTGCCGTTAGTCGTTCTTGTGAATCCTTGTGTTTTGCGGGAGCGGCGACACGTCTACTTGTGTGGTCGGTGGCGGGATCACGAGCGTGTGGTTGGGCGAATTCTTTTGTCGAGGTTCTTTGTTTGACGATGGTTGGCGCCATCGGTTCGTCGGGTTGCGCGGATCAAGTTATCATTGATCCTCGTCGTGAAGATCGGGCATCCCGTATCATCTTGGTATCGAGCATCGGTTGCCACGGTAGGATCAATTTACCGTAGTTAGATTTATTTTCTATCCTATACACAAAAAGCCACAAAAAATTCTTGAGCCCGTAGTTTCGATCTGTTAATTCTTGTGAGTTTTGTTAGGTTTTGATCCATTAGAAAGCGTGTTTAGTCGCGATCATAGATTTCTTTTGCGTTGCTTGATCTTGTGTTCATCTGTTAGTAAAAAAATCAATCTACTACACCATATGCAATCGCTCCGACAGCACCGCGCCATTACTTTATTTCCAATTGTGGTGCGTAGCTCGCGTTACATCCTCCATCGCTACGGGCGCATAGAGCGGAGTTCGTCTAGTTCGCTCTGTTTGGGCGACAATTGTGGGATAAAAAAACAATAGTATGCTACATTGCACACGATACCACTATAGGCGCTCTGATAATAGTACGCGAGAAAAGCGATCACGTCTTGATCCGCTCATTGCGGAAAAAAAAATTGCCATTCGCGTGCCTTGCTGCTGATTGCCGTATTGCTACGAAATTGCTCTGATTATTACGATTTTTACTATTCACGATTACTTTGCAAAAAAACCAATATCTTTTGTGAGCCAATTCAATTCTTTGCGAATACTTTGCTCCTATTCGAGACTAGCTATTTGATTTGCTCTAGGGCTGTTCATTTACACTTTGCACATACGAATTGTTATTTACTTTCATAGCCGAAAGTGGGGTTTTAAGTGCTGTCGTTGTGACAATTTGATTGGTCAGGCAAAAAAAAAAAAAAAGAAAGAAAAAAAATAGAAGAAGAAGAAAAAAAACAATACTTGGTCGATCACTTATTGTGAGCACACCTATCATTGTCAAATTTCAGATTGTGCTATTTATTTGTTTTGAACAATCTTGTGCCCTATTTTATATTATTGAGCAATTAGCTAGCGTCTCTTCATAACTTGTGCAATACGAGCTAGTTATTCATCACTTATATTTTTATATATTAGCTCTTTCCTTTGATTGCACTAAGTTCCATCATCTTTGCGTGTGAGTTGCCGTTCTTCGCTTATATCATAAGATCAACAACTAGGCATTGAATTCTAGTTTGGATTATTACCTAGCTTTACAATATCTAGAAATTTCAGATTGCATAGGTAAACACTTTTCATTCAAGCTCCACAAATAAGCCATTGTTTAACGATTGCTTGTGCAATTGAATTAAGCAATCTATCACATTGTGTTGTCTACAGTCACCAAAGTCGTGCAGCTCTTCAATTCCATCAAGGACGCATAAGAACTTGATCGGTAAGAGAAGGTGAGATTGAGTGATTTCCACAAATAAAAACTTCCACATCCACATATATAGTTTTCTTTGTTTGCACTAACCATGTCGGGAAAGAAGGAGAACCGAATATGTTACACAAGTGACCTTGAGAAGCTCACGAATGATTTCAACACTCGGTTGAATGACAACATGAGCGTCTTGAGGAGAGAGATACTAGAGGAGCTTCGCAAAGAGCGGGCCCCAGTTGGTGTCCATGAAGAAGGCGTTGAGCTTGATGAGGCCGATGAGGAGAGGGCTGCACGATTCGCTAGAGATGCTCTAGCGGGCCGAGTCGCTGCCAACGCGGTTCGACCACCCCTTCTGGCGTGGGGAGGAGTTTTGGGCACAGACCATGGCCAAGGGAGAGGCCGTGGGCGTGGGCGTGGCCATGGGCGCGGTGGTGCTGCCCACATTGAGGACTTCCGGCGGCGTTTGGTTACACCGCAATGATAATTATCAACGTCATGGTCGTCGTTCATGATGAGCGCACGTGGAGGAAAAATTTGGGAAGCTTAAGTTCAATATTCCCAAATTTGCGGTGCTTCGATCGGATGCATATCTCACATGGGAGCTCAAGGTAGATAAGATATTCGGATGCACAATTATTCGGAAGAGAAGAAGCTACATATGGCGTCACTTGAGTTTGATGGGTATGCGCTGATTTGGTGGGAGCAAGTATTGAACCAAAGAGAAGATAATGGAGAACCACAATTGCATCATGGGCTGAAATAAAGCAAGAGCTAAGAGCACGTTTTGTTCCTAACACTTATAAGCGTGATCTTTTGATAAATTGCGAGAATTTGAGGCAGGAGGTCGCTTGGTGGAGGAATACTATAAGGAGATAGAGCAAGCTATGATTAGAGCACATGTGCACGAAGATGAAGAGCAAACACTTGCGCGTTTTCTATTTGGCCTAAATAAAAATATTAAGCGCATAGTGCAATATCAACTCTACAATCTTGTTGTTGACTTGGTGCATCAAGCTACAAAGCGGAGAAGCGATTACTAGAAGATATGAAACCAGCACCAAAACGACATCATTCAACTTGAAAGCTCCATCATCTTCATCTAATGCCACCAAAGCACGCTTGATTTGGGACGAGGTACATCTTCACTAGTACTAGTTCAAATACTAATGCTCATTCTTCCTTGATTGCAAAATCAGCACCTACATCAAGTGAGAAGAAGGTGGCTCCATCCCTACATCTTCAATTAATTCTACAACAAAGTAGAAATTCAATGCTTCAAGTGTTTGGGCGTGGGCACATAGCTAGGAGTGTCCCAACAACGAGTCATGCTTGTGACAGAAGATGGAGAGTTTGAATCATGAAGTGAAGATGAGGTTGAGCTCAGTCATGAAAATGCAACGATAACGATGATGAGATTGATGTGTTGAGTTATGAAACAGGAGAGGCACTAGTAGTCACTAAAAATTTGAGCATGCTTGCACAAGAAGGAGATGCACATCCGCGATTCAACTTGTTTCAAACACAAGCCAAGGTAAACAACAAGGTAATCAAACTCATTATTGATGGAGGTAGTTGTCATAACAGCTAGTGTTGAATTGTGTGAAGCTTGGTTTAAAGAAGCTGAAACATCCACGTCCATATCATGTCCAATGGTTTAGCGAATGTGGGGATGTGAAGGTTCAGTATGTGGTGCATGTTACTTTTAAGATTGGTGATTATGAGGACACCGTTGAGTGTGATGTGGTGCCTATGGTGTGTGTCATCTGCTGTTGGGAAGGCCATGGCAATATGATAGAAGTGTGCAACATGATGGTCGTTCTAATAGATATGCTTTTAAGTGGAAGGGAAAGACAAAGGAGCTTAATCCAATGACTCCTAGTCAAATACATGCTGAATTTCAGCAAAAGAAGCTTGCTGAAAATGAGAGTAAAAAGAAAGAAAAGAGTGATTTCCACACATCGGTGAGTGAGAGCCACAAGCCAAATATGAGAGGAAAGAGTAAGAGTGAGGGAGGGTTGGTTATGTTAGCCACAAAATCAGATTTGAGAGATGTGAGCAATAACCTATCAAAGATACACTTTGTACTTGTGTACAAAGATGCAATTATTTTGCTTCCAACTAATGACTTAACCTCTCTTCCTAGTGGTGTTTCCTCTCTTTTACGGGCATTTGAGGATGTGTTTTGGAGGAGATACAGCAGGACTTCGCCATTGCGCGGAATAGAGCATCAAATTGATCTAGTTCCGGTGCATCACTTCCAAATCATCCACCATACCGTACCAATCCGGAGGAGAAAAAAATTCAGCACCAAGTGCAAGGGCTACTTGAGAAAGGGTATGTACTGCGAAAGTCTTAGTCCTTGCGCTGTTCTGTAATTCTTGTTCCTAAGAAAGAAGGTACATGGAGAATGTGTGTTGATTGTCGTGCCATTAACAATATCAACTGTTAGATATCGTCATCCTATTCCTAGGTTAGATGATATGCTAGATGAACTTAGTGGTCTTTGTTATATTCTCTAAAATTGATTTGAGAGTGGATACCATCAAATTAGGATGAAACTTGGTGATGAATGGAAGACGCTTTTAAGACTAAATTTGGATTGTATGAGTGGTTAGTTATGCCTTTTGGTTTATCTAATGCACCTAGTACATTCATGTGATTGATGAATCATGTTTTAAGAACATTCATTGGTAAATTTGTTGTGGTATACTTTGATGACATTTTGATCTATAGCAAAACGATGGATGAACACATTGGTCATACTAGACAAGTACTAGAAGTGCTTAGAAATGAGAAACTATATGCTAATATTGATAAATGCACTTTTTGTCTTGATAAAGTGGTGTTCTTAGGCTATGTTGTTTTGGACAAGGTATCGAGGTAGATGAATCTAAAGCTGAAGCAATTAAGAATTGGCCTACCCACTGTGAATGTCGGTCAAATCGAAGCTTTCATGGTCTTGCTAGTTTTTATCGACGTTTTGTTAAAGATTTCAGCACAATTGCTGCCCCATTAAATGAGTTAACTAAAATGGGTGTTGTATTTAAATGGGGTGCACCACAAGAAAAAGCTTTTCAAGAGCTAAAGAAGCGTTTAATAGAAGCACCATTGCTTGTTTGCTGATTTCACTAAGACTTTGAAATTGAATGTGATGCTAGTGGAATAGGTATTGGTGGTATTTTGATGCAAGAAGGAAAACCCGTAGCATACTTTAGTGAGAAACTAGGAGGTGCCCAATTGAATTATCCCGTGTATGATAAAGAATTGTATGCTTTGGTGCGTGTGCTTGAAACTTGGCAACATTATCTTTGGCCTAGAGAATTTGTTATCCACTCGATCATGAAGCTTTGAAATATTTGAAAAGCCAAGCTAAAGCTGAACCGTAGACATGCTAAGTGGGTAGAATTCATTGAAACTTTCCCATATGTTGTTAAGTACAAGAAAGGAAAAGAGAATGTGGTAGTGGACGCTTTATCTAGAAAGCATGTGCTTTTAACTCAATTGGAAGTAAAGGTACCGGATTAGAGAGTTTGAAAGATTTATATGCTTGACCATGAATTTTAGAACCATATTCTAAATGCAAAGATGGAAAAGGATGGGACAAGTTTCATATTCATGATGGATTTTATTTCGTGCTAACAAATTATGTGTTCAGTTCGTCAGTGCGTTTGCTTTTATTGCGGGAATCTCATGCGAGGTGGATTGATGGGACACTTTGGGAGAGAAAAGACCTTCATGATGCTAAGCGATCACTTTTATTGGCCTAAAATGAGGCGTGATGTCGAAAGGTTTGTAAGCGATGTGTCACATGCCACAAGCGAAATCTAAACTTAATCCACATGGTTTATATACCCCCTTCCTGTTCCTAGTGTACCTTGGGAAGATATTAGTATGGACTTTGTTTTAGGACTGCCTAGGACTAAGAGGAAGGATTCAGGTTTTGTAGTTGTGGATAGGTTCTCTAAAATGGCACATTTTATTCCATGTCACAAAGCGGCGATGCATCGCATGTAGACTTGTTTTCGGGAAATTGTAAGGCGCATGGCATGCCAAAGGCGATTGTTTGGATCGTGATGTCAAGTTCATGAGCTACTTTTGGAAGACTTTGTGGGGCAAGCTTGGGACAAAGTTGTTATTCTCTACAACTTGTCACCACAAGCGGATGGACAAGCGGAGGTGGTGAATAGAACACTTTCAATGCTACTACGACGATGATCAAGAAGAATCTAAAAGAGTGGGAAGATTGTTTGCCACATGTGGAGTTTGCGTACAATAGGGCCGTACATTCGACTACTCAATTGTGCCCGTTCGAGGTGGTGTATGGTTTTAAACCAATTCGCCACTTGATTTCTGCCACTTCGGTACACGAACATACTAATATGGGGCGTCAAAGCGTGCTGAATATGTGAAGCAAATTCATGTCAAGACTAAAAGCAATTGAAAAGAAGGCGAGCTACTATCTTTGGGAAGGTGAACAAGTCAAGAAAGAAGATGCTATTTGAACACAGTGACTTGGTTTGGGTGCATACGCAAAGAAGCGCTTCCGGACAAGCGTAAGTCAAGTTGATGCCTCGGGAGATGGTCCATTCAGTACTTGAGAAGATCAATGACAATGCATATAAGATTGAGCTTAGGGTGATGATTACGTTGTGAGTTCAACATTCAATGTTGCTGACTTGTCACCATTCTTTGGACCGGAAGAATCAGAGTCGAGGGCGACTCCTTTTCAAGAGGGGAGGATGATGAGGACATCCGATTGGACCGATTACGAGCAAAGACTAAATTAATTAACCAACGGTGAACTCGCTCTTAAATGATTTTAATCTTACTAATGAGATTATGATCTTGCCTAATAGTTACATGCTTTGTTTGTGTAGTTATACACATATTGAAGACATCAATAATCAAGAAGAGGATGCATGCACATGCTCCATGGGTCTGTAATTTAATGGTTCATGCATGCATGCATGTTGCGCATACAACAAGGACAACATGCAACAAGGAAGAAAAGAATAAAGAAAGCACATGCATGTGTCTTTGCAGCATGAGAGTAAATGCATGCATGCATGTGTCTTTGCGTGAGGAGGATAAATCGTAGATCATGAAAATCGAGAGAGGAGCTAGATGGAAAGCGTGTGAAGACTTTTCTCACGTGAACTGAGATCGAGATTGTTAAGTCCAAGCGTGTGCGTTTGTTTAGAATTTGGACTTTTCTCTCTGTTTGTGTACAGTGAGCCAATAAATTGGGCATGTGCGTGAGCTGCATGGCGGCGGAAAGTTAATTAGTGATTAGGAGTTTGGGTCGGCCCAATTACGGTGGCTATATATATATTGAGCCGTATGCGTATCATGTAGGGAGGGCGACATTTTTGAATATCAATACATTCTTGATTCTAGGGTTTGAGCAATATTGCCCCCATTAGAATAGAAATTTCAATCATTGTGCCGTTAAAGTCGTTCTTGTGAATCCTTGTGTTTTGCGGGAAGCGCGACACGTCTACTCGTGTGGTCGGTGGCGGGATCACGGCGTGTGGTTGGGCGAATTCTTTATCACGAGTTCTTTGTTTGTGATGGTTGGCGCCATCGGTTCGTCAGGTTGCACGGATCCAAGTTATCATTGATCCTACGTCGTGAAGATCGGGCATCCCCCATATCAGTAAAACTCTACAACACAAATATGTTGATCTTTTCTCGAAAGGAAGAGGCGAACAAAGACAAGATTCGACACACAGGAAAACATTACTCCTCGTCGTGAGCACGAGATCAAAAGAAATAATCCAATAGCGATGATCTGGGAAAACAAAAGTTGAGATCACAGTTGCGGGCACACACCCCTCAAAAGAGAATAGCAAAGAGCAACTAATAAGAATATGACAGTGCGATGGAAACTTGACAACTCTTGTGCAGAGAGAGCAGAAAGATTAGGCACGATTCAAATAACCACAAGTTATAAAACTTGACTCCAATTCTCAAATACCCCTACCGCGATCTTTCTTTTAACACTGCAATTGACCCTTTTGACTAAAACAAACTTTGTCATCTCGAACAAGATAAGTTCTGAAGACCAAACCACAAGAACCACTCAAGAAACAATAAGACCTTTCAACATGTCATAATTGCTCGAAGCAGTTCAACTACTCATGAAACATGAGATCCAAATGATCTCAGTCACAAAACTCAAAACATTTTCGTTTACAGATTTTCACGAAAAGCAAGCAAATTATACTCCCCTTAAAGGAATCAACAAAAATAATTTTCTTTGATTGCAACCTCACGTCGCCAACTCAGACAAAAGAGCCTTTAAGCTTAAATCACACGAATCTCTTAAGAAGCATTTGGACATTCCAATACATCACTTTAACAAGATCATGCTACGCAGTAGCAATAACAAAAGGCACGCTACCAAAGACCACTTACGAAATTTATCTACTCAAATTGTTGGTGTTGCTCAACACCAACTCCATCTCTCATTATCAATTAACTTCTTTACTTACAACTTCTCACTTAACACAACAAAACATTACAAAAGAGTTTTGTCACTTTCTTTTCCTAAAAATGAAGCATTAAAATTCAACATCCAATTTACTCTCAAAAGAAGTACATGAGCCAAAACTCCACATGTTAAAGATCTTGCAACAAATAACAAATAACTGCTATCATCCAAGATGCCAAGTGAACAAATGAGTCATGCTTCACCGCAAGACAGAAACTCTCATGAAGGAACCAACCTTGCAAATCAACAACGTTCATCAACTGCAATGTAACCACCAATCAAAGAAAGTTCATCAACCGCAAGAAACTACAACCAAAAAAAAATCAGATACAAACTCAAGAAAGACAACAACTTCCCCAAAGACTCGTCTCCAACCTCGGTAACTAAATTACTCGAGAAAAACCTTCACTATCCCCATACCACGAGCAATGGTGTAGCCTGGCAAAGCCCAGGGCTACAACCACGACCTAAATCTCTCGTCATCTACTATTATAACATATACAATCATATAGGCATATCATAAGAATTCATAATCAATTCATTACAGTAATGCTCAAAGCGACATAACGAAAGCGTAAATGCAATGTTTGACCCATTCCCATCTTACTGTGCACAGTGTGTCAATTTAATTATTCAATTATCACGGACCTGAAGCCCGCTCTGATACCAACTGTAACACCCCAGCCCAACATGAGCCCGGAATGCTACTAAACTGACATGCTAACCAAATAAAACTAAGATTTTTCTCTAAAATTCGGCAGAACCTCTTTTGTATAGATGACCATACCAAAGGTTCTAACAGTTTAATAAATCATCAATCAACAATTCCAATCATCCAATTTAAACTAATCATCACAGGTCATCCAAAGCATACTGAACATCTAAAGCACAACTCAAATGGCATCCAAGCATTAATGAATCATTCACCACGAAGGGTGGTCACAAAGAGAAACCTTAGTAATTAAGAAGATTATGAAAGGTAGATAATTGATCTAATTATTTGTTGTGGTTTGTGTATTCGTGTCGTGCATCATGTCTACCCCTTCCCATACATGTCGCTGCCTCAAGAGGTACCTAGAAAACACAACACAACAAGAGTGAGTCCATGACTCAGCAAAGTGCAACAGAACAATATAAACAATACTGAAAAATAGCATAACAATCACAGAATAGAATACGAATGTGGAATGGATGAATAAGAACATAACCGTCACATTATAGAATATGCGTAGAATAATGGAAATCACATGAATGAGTGAAATGCATGAACTCCATACCTTATCTGGTATAGCTATTGACACACCGTCGGTGTTCATAAGCTCGTATTTATCAAAATCGAGGATCCAAATACCATATGAAGAACCTTTCATACGGGTGACCAACACGCCCACATTGGAATGGTGGGTCTTCACATGCCCATCTTTGGAATTGATGGGACTTTACACTCCACTCCCGTGGAGCTCCACTCCGTGGGCGGAACATGAATATGAATGCACAAAACACTGCCCACATTGGAATAGTGGGACTTCACATGCCCATCTTTGGAATTGATGGGACTTTAGACTCCACTCCGTGGAGCTCCACTCCGTGGACGGATCATGAACATGGATGCATGAATGAATTTATGTATTATGACTAACATCATCTCCACACATATGAAAGAACATATCATTGAAGCTTGTCACATATCAAATGAAAATACAACACGAACAACGGGCATCGGTTTTCACAAAACATATGCTTGTCGATGTACTTACTTGTCATTACCATGATTCATCAAAGTCTTCATTAACAAGGTAGCCTCATTGCTCCTTGACCCATCATAATTGCAACAATCATGTAACCATTACCATGTACACATCATTATTTAAACATTGTCATGTAAGCATCCTCATGTAAACACTACCATGTAGCGTCCTCACATAAACATTAGCATGCGTCGTCGGTAAACATTCACATATAAGCTTCATCACATGAGCATCATCATAAAAACATCATCATTAAACTATGGTATTCTTGCTCATCAACATTACCAAGCGATAAGCATCATCATCAAACTATAGCATTTATGTTCATCAACATTAACCAAGCGATCAACATCATCATTAAACTATGGCATTCATCAAGTATGAAATATAACAACTCGTTAATACTACTTGCACTTGCCTCAACCGTGAGACGGAAGTCAAAAGGTGGAGCGCTCTAACTTGATTCACCACCACCTCGTGTTAGCCACGGTGAATCACCACCATCACCCTACCTATGCATCAACCAAGCATCAATCGGCATAAGTAAAGAATCAACCCAATCTGAAAATCGACATAACGAGAAAATGGGTTAAGGGAGGAAGGAACGCGTAGGGCTCGGTGAGCCAAAGGTGGCAGGTGAGTGAGAGCCAAGGTGACACTAGCCTCCCGGCCGCGCGGGAAGTCGGGGAGAGCCCACAGAGCGTGCGATGGGGACCGAGAGCGGCACAACGTCGGCACCCTGCGAAGCTAAGCTAAGACCACCCACCTCCAACATCATTCACCACATCGCATCTTCTCAAGCTGATAATTTTGCACCATCTGCATCTGCTACCTCATCATCTTCTCTCCTCACAAGGTTTAATGATCTTCAGGACAGACAGGCCCTCCATCTAGACGATGCGGAGCAGCGGCGGCACCTCCTCGGTGACCGTCGCCACGGCCTGTAGAAACGACCTCCCTTGTGGGCATTTCATCAAACACCAACAGGGCTAGGCTGCTGCGGCAAGATGTGATCGGTGGGAGGAAGAGCAGCCGGAGTTGGGAGGCCGACACGCGCGGTGGGCGGTCGGGCCGGGTGGAGCAATAGGTGGCCAGGGCAGCGTCGGAGCGGTGGGCGGGCGCGAGCGGTGGAGCGGCGCCGAGCTTAGGGCGGCGAGGCGCGAGACCGGCCGAGTCGAGGGTGGCTGGCCAGAGGCGGCCTGGACGGACCGGCCGGCGGCGGGAGAGCCGGCGGAAGCGAGCGAGGCGGCCGGGCGCAAGCGTGCTCGGCGGTGGCAGCGACACGAGCGGCAACCGTGGCGCGAACGGCCGGCGGCGAGGAAGCGCTTCCGGGCGGGCGGGCCAAAGGCCGAGCGGCAACCAGCGCCGAGGGGCGAGGCAGCCGGACCGGGGCCGGGGTCGGGGCGGTGGAGCCGAGTCGGGGAGTAGCTAGAGGCGGCCGGGCGCGTGGCGCGGTAGCGGCAACGGCGGCGGTGTATGAGGCCGGCACGGGCCTTAACCTAACGGATTAAGCGTGCATAAACTGCACCCACTAATCATCCATTTCGCCCAAGTTCAAACCCATTTTTATTTTCCAAGTCATTTGTAAAACTCCCATGACACACCAATGCCAAGGGTACAATTTAAACAATAATTGATTGTTGGCTGAAATTCCCCAAATCAGACAAGTTTGATCTATAAGCATGGCTAAGCAATACGTTTAAATGATCCTAGTTCATACTATCGTATCAACCAGGTTTTATCTAGGGTGTCAATGTGTTTGATTCAATATCAACATGGGTCATACAAAGGATTTAGGTATAACTATGAATTGAAAAACAGGAATTTATATTACCGAATATAAATAAGCATGCAGTAATAATTTAAAAATAGAATATAAATAATTTAAAATAATGGGATCAATATGATCAAGGGTATAACTTGCCTTGCTTGATGAGGTGGCGTTGTTTTCTTAACAGATCACCTTAACGAGCGTGCGGTGTTGAGGTGGCGTTGTTTTCTTAACGAGTCACCTAGTACTCACAAGTACTATCTTCCGGTAGTCCAAGTGTACGATCACGATGATCATACAGTCAAAATCAATCCTCTGATGTTGTTCTTCAATCGGCGTTGAAATCTGATTCTCCGAAGTCGTCGAAATCTAATCGTGAAATAAGCCAAATCTAACTTAAATTCAAATAAATTCAAAAAGACAAATCAAATTAACTCCAAGTAGAAATATTTTGTTTTAGCTAGCTAGATTATGATTTTAGACAAATTTTGCAACTTGAACCACCCAATTTGGAGTTCGGATGCAAAAGATATGAATTTTAGAAGTTTGAAATTACACGAAATAATAAATTAGGGTTTAAAGGAATTACTGGCCAAATGAGCTCAAAATTAAATAATTTTGGTTTGGTTGGCTAGATCTTGATTTTATATGAATTTAGGAATTTGAATCGACAAAATCGGAGTTCGTATGAGGGAGAACGAACCCCGGGAAGTTCTAAATATCAAAAACCCTAATTTTCAGATTTTATTGAATTTCTTGAATTATTTTTCTAAAGGAAATCGGTTTATTGCGCAGAGTGGCGTGTGATTTTCGAAATTTAAAAGAATTAGAGTACCTCCAACAGGTGGGACCCACTGTCATTGACTCGACTCACGGTGGGTGGTTCCACCAGGCGAGGGATTTGGTGTCGTGGGGTGCCACGCGGCGTGACTCGGCGTGACACGCGAGGGAAGGCGGCGTGGTGCTTAGGTGGCGCGAGGTGGGTACCACGCCGCCGGCGCGGCGGCAGCGGCTCGACGAGCTCGCCGGCGATTGGAGAGCACGCGGTAGTGGTCGGCGAGGTACCAAATGAGAGAGTGGAGTGTAGGGGTCACGATGCTCAAGTGGTGCCGCAGGAACGAAGAAATCGCCGCGGTGAGGTGTTAAGCGGCGGCGTGATCGGGCTCCACGGCGGCGGCGAACTCGGTGGCTCGCGGCGGCGGGCGAAGCGGGTTTAGCGAGGCGGGGATGCTAACGGTGGTGGCGGTGATGATGCGGTGGCGGCGGGCGGCGCTAGAGCGGCGGCGTGCTTGCGGCCCGGCGAGAAGATCTTGGTCCGTCGAACTCACGGGGAGGGAGAAGGTGGATGGTGGGGTTGGAATGAGGAGAGCAGGGCTACGGTGCTCCCTTTATAGGGCGAGGCGGAGGCGGGGCGAGAGATCACGCGCGGAGGTTGCGGCGGCGATTTTTAGGTCCGCGATGCAGCGCAGCGGAGGAAAGTGGCGGAGATGGGGCGGCGGGACGCGGGGAATTTAATGCGCGCGACCGCGTAAGGGAAGGGGCGAGAATCGCGGCGGAGACGAGCTCTGCGCGGCGCGAAAATGGCAGCCGCGTGCGGCTGAAGGAGGAAGGAGGCGCGGGGAGGAAGATAAGACGTGGGCCGTCGATTTTTGATCGACGGTGCGGAGGAGATGATGCGGCGTGGAGGCGTGGATGCCGTTGGATGTTGATCCAATGGTGGGGGTGAGTGAGGGGGGAGGCCGGGGAGGAGCGGGCCGAGATGGGCTGGCGCGCGGTGAAGGAGAGATGGGCCGGGGAGAGTTTCGACCCAAAGCAATTTTCTGATTTTAATTGTTTTAACAATTGATATATTCTAGTTAAATCAAAATAGCTTTTAAAATATAGCAAAATAATTCCAAAAATTATGAGAAAATTCACAGAAATTCCCTGAGGCATTTTGGATTTAATTAAAATATTTCCAACTCAAAGTTGGCTATAATTTTTGCAAATAAATTATTTTGGCTTTGAAATAATTAGGAAAAAGCTTTTAAAAACCTTAGAAAATTCCAGAAATTAATTAAGTTTTCCTTTTTCAGATCCAACCAAATAAAACTTCAAGAACTTCAAATAAATTTTAAATTTTGATTTTTAAAACTTCAGAGATTCAAATAAAGCAATCAAACTCTGGCAAATTCTCAGAAAAACCAGTAAAATAATAATTTTATTTATTTTTATTTTGGTAACAACACTTTGGGATGTTACACCTAGCTCAAAGAGAGCTCAGAGTAGCTATAGGTAAAGTGGTACAAAGCCTACGCAGTGCTAAACAAAATCATAAATTCATGCATATCTTCTGGATTAGAATCTAGGGAACCCGCTAGAAGTCTATCCTCTTTTAGTGACATGTAGTCTTTTTAATATTAAAATTGGCTACCCAAGTCTTGTTAAACTATTTTTAAGAAAAGATATGACTAGAAAATGTGATAACAAATAGAGAGGAGTCATCTAGTGCATTTCTTTGCTATTAATGCTTGTTAAGTACATTAGTACTCAATCTTGCTATTATTCTCCTTTATTAGATCTTAGTTCGTCAGGAACTATCCCGAATGGGACGAAGGTTAGGCGGAGTAACAATGAGACCGCGAGGGCGAGGCACTTACCACAAGGACTAGGGTAAGGAGTAATACCCGAATGTTTCTAAGGAAGGAGAGTAAACAAAAAGGGTTTTTGTAATACTCTAACTTATTGTAATGAAGGAAGCAGTGAAAAGAAATTAGACTTTAGAGAGAGAAATGCAATTCTTTGGCAACTGGGCTTGGGCTTTGGCTTAGGAGGACCATGAGGGCCAGCCACTAGTAAAGGAGGAAACCCTAGAACACAAGCGTAGCACGCACTACTACGGTGTTACGCCGTCGCTTCTAATCTTGCTACAGTACATGCCCTCCTCCTTGCACTCGTTGCTCCCTCTTGGTGGTGCTCTCCCATTTTGTCGGCCAGGAGAAAGGTGGAGGAGAGAGGAGAAGAAGAGGAGATGAGCATCTAGCGGGAATTCAGCGACACGCGTGTCTCCAAGGGTAACGATTGCCGGTTGTTGTTGTTTGATTAGTCGTAGAAGTGAAACCGATTAAATTTGATTGGATCAAAGTCTGTCTGCGGTAGATTCGAATCTGTCCAGTATGTTGCGTGGTAAGTTTCGGGTTCTTAGAGGCTGCATTAGAAGTTTTGATCTCCTAGAGATATTTAGATAATGTTCTTAGCTTTCAGTGGCCGCCAAGAGCACCTGATTCCGACGTACATATCAAAAGTTATGATCGTTTTAGTTTCTGCTATCCAGAATTCAGACGAGATTTACCTTTCAAGTTATCTCCTAAAATTTGTTTATGATAATGGACGATTAAGGGTTTTCACTCAACTAGGTTATTGTAGAGAATTTCATAACCTTTTCAGATTATTAAAGAACGCCCAATTCGGAGTTCTAGAATAAAAGTTATGATCGTTTTAGTACTACTGTCTTAATTGTCTAGGCAGTTTCTGTTCTGCTCTTTCATCTAACTGTTAGTAAATTAAATTGGCCAAATTGGGTTATCTTGTCAACTAGAGTTTTATAGATATGTCAGTTAAGAATCCATAGAAACTGGTCTCACCTCATTCCGAGATCTAGATCAATAGATATGGTATTTACCGTGCTGCTGTCTAGTTTCGGTTTGTGCCTGAGTTGTCAGTTTTCAGATTGGAGTTTTTAGTTGAATCTTGAGTCACCGGGGAAACGTTGTAGAATGTTGTTTAGAAGTTTCGTGTGCAATGTGTTCTTATTTCAATTACTTAATTGTTTAGGCGTGAGCCGGGGTTAGGAGCACCGTCGTGCGCCTACTAACAGCGTCATAGCGGAAGGCAAATACTTTGCTAATATTAATGATTGTGATTGATGAATGCTTAAATGTTCATGTTGTGGTATCTTATGATACATGAGAAGGTGAAAAGTCTATATTCGTTCATCTGTGTTGATTCCATGTTTAGAGATGATATCTTTCATTGTTCATATTTCATTCCATGCATCCATAACTCATGTTTCCTCCACGGGAGTGGATTGTAAGTCCCACCATTCCAATATGGGCAGATTTGGACATTGTCATGTCCCGTCCACGGGAGTGGATAGAAAGATCCATCAATTCCAGTATGGGCACGTAAGACCCATCAATTCCAGTATGGGTAGATTTGGACACCTGTATGAAGTTCTTTATACGGGACTTGGATCCCCTCACTTTTGTTAAGGTGCGTGCTTAAGTGAACACCGACGGGTGTGTCACTAGCTATACCGGTATAAGCACGTGTGCAATCCTTCCAATCCATTAATTTCATTCATTTCATGCATTCATATATTCATTGAGTGTACGATCACACTTTGTGGAGTTATTGTCCTGTTCATAACTATTGATAGTACTTGCTGAGTCTGGGACTCACTCTTTCTTTGTTTATTTATTTTTAGGTGAACGTTGGTGATGAATCTCTTGGGAGGGAGTAGACATGCACTACCCACTCAGCTCACTTTACACTAGTCTCAATAAAAGAATTGTTACTGCCTTTTATTCGTTAATTGTTGGTTTGTAATAAATAAACTTAGACTTGGATGATGCCTTACTTAACGTTGAGTTTGTTTAAATAATTGTTTATGTTCATTGAATATTCGTTGATAGGATAACGTAGCGGATCCATTATTACATTCCTGTTTATGTTCCAATTATTGATGATCTGTTTAGCTTAGTTGATGAATTATTGTTGAAATTAATCCGCTGTATGGTTATATGTTAATCCGCTGTATGGTTATATGTTAGGTCTTTAGGTAGCATTTTGGCTCCCGATTAACCAGGGTGTTACAGTTGGTATCAGAGCGGGCTTTAGGTCCGTGGTAATTAAGTTATTAAAATGTCACACTATGCACAGTAGGTGGGGTTGGGAAATCCATTGTTTTCGCATTTCTATTGTTATGTTTTATTTGTTCAGCAATTGTTGAATTACTTTTGTACTATCTTTCTTGTTGTTAATCTATGATATGATATGATCCTCTATACCTATGAATTTATTTGTGTGATTGCTATGAGATGATATTCTATATTCATATTGATTATTGGCTATGGGTGACGTTGAGAGGTTGAGGTCGTGGTGGTGGCCTTTGGGTTTGTCATATTACACCACCGTTCGTAGTATGAGAATAGAGTAGTATCTACCCGAATACCATAGTTGAGTGTTGAGGGTGAGTTTCTTTAGAAAATATTATTCTCTTCCTTGATTACGAATGTAGTGATTCGGTGTTAGTTGCGGTTGATGAAGTTTTCTAGAGTTAGTGTTTTACATTTCTTACGATGATTTTCCATTGATCTTTCTTGATTCATTATATCGACTACTTGTTCTCATTGCTTTGGTCTAATGTTGTTTCTTAGGAACATTAGTTATCGTGAAATTTATCTTTTCTTGGAGTTCTATTCTTCTTGTTGGAGAATGCGAATCATTTATTAAGCTTGGTATTACTGATCTTTGAAAGTTTTTGTTACAAGTTTTTTATCATGTGAAACCTTTGGCTTTATGTATTTTTTTTGAATTCTTTCATTTGTGAAATTTAATACCTCTTTTTCTGAAAGATTGTGTTAAAACATTTAAGTGATGTCTTGTCATGCTTAAGTAAGAGGTGTTAATTAAATGAAATAACCGTTATGAGATAAGTTATCAGATTTGGGTAATTGGCTTTGTGCAAGCGATTTATTCTTAACTAGTATCCATGGAAGTGAATTGACTAATGCGAAATGTTGTTGTGTTTGGTACTTGATGAATTTTAGATAAGAGTTTGTTTGGTGTTCAAGGACCTATTGTTATTAAGAAGTGTGGAAATATTGATGAACGGTTTGATCCTTACGATCGAGTGTCTGTTAAATTTGTTAGATGGATTGGAATCTAGGTCCTCTTTGGTTATTCTAACCGCTAGTGATGGTTAAGTTAAGGATGTGTTCGAATGTTGCCTTGATAAATATTAATTTTGAATATATCTTCTATTTGGATCTTGATGATCTTATTTGAATGATAGCTTTACTTGATTCTTGGCATGCTAAAAATTATTGAAACATGTTTAAATGACTAGATGAGCGATGATGTATCGCCTTGTGAAACCTTGTCTTATGTATCCTATATTATTAAAGTTAAGGACATTTCATTCTAGTTCTTTGAACATAAGTTAGAATGTTGATTATATCCTCTTAACTGTTGTTGAGGTTGCAAACAGAGGTAGGATCATGATTGTGCCATGTGTGGCTAGAGAGCATTTAGTGTGTACTATCTCGGCGTCGAGTGTCAGTAAGAGTTAAATGGATGAAAGCTGATAAGAGATTTCTGTTGGTGTACATTGGTGAGATTGTCATGTTCTATTATCATCTTGTTGAAAGAGTTTGTTTCAATTATAAGGTTTTTGCACTAGGCTTTCCCTAGATCAAGTATATGCAATCTTATTTAGATTTTAGAGACATGATGAAGTAGTTCATTGTGTTTCTTTTTAAAAGTTCATGAAGTGATATGAGATTATGATGATTCTTGCTAATAACATATTATTTCATTGATTAGTGTGATTGTCAGACTGTGGTTGTGATGATAATGTTGAACGAATTATAAGAAAAAAAGAAATTGATCAGTTGCATGATACTGTTTTAGTGAAAGTCTTTCGAGTTTTGCGTTTGTTATGTTTGGACCTCATGAAATTATGTGGTAATTGAGTCTGTTTCGAGCAAAGAGACGGGTTGAAAGATTTTATTGGTTCTTAAGTGGTTCCTATAATTTGGTATTAAGAACTTATCTTGTTTAAGCTGGCAAAGTGATGTAATAATCATAGAAAATAACTTTCCTGGTTAAAGTAAAGAGTGAAGTAAAAGTATTTGAGATTTAAGTCGCGTTTCGCAACTTCCAGTTTATTTGAGTGTGCTTAAACCTTATGCACTTGTTCCATAAGAGTTTACCAATTTTCAAAGGGCAATACCTTCTTCTCATTTGTGGTTTGGTATTAAACTTATAGCGGACTTGAACCCATTTGTTGATGTCCTCTATGTTTCAGAGTTTTGCCTAAGTGACTATTTCCCTTGGTCTGTGTTTACTTTGAGCAGTAAATGTCTTTATTTGCTTTTTCTTTTGAGGAAGGATCCACCGATTCATTTCTGATGGTTTCTCGAGTGTTTATTCAATGTGGTTGTGAGACCTTGGATTGTAAGTTAATCGAGGAGCATTGAAGGATGAACTAATTTCGTGTGTAATTCTTGGAGAGAATTTTATTTATACAGAATGTTTGCCTTTGAGGCTAAATTGATTGCATTATTTCAACCATTAGAACCTATGGAGATTTGTGATCCAAGATCCTTTGTTCAATTCGGGTGGAACATTAGAATTTTCGAAAGGATGGAGAATCTTACTCGAAGTATTAGAGTGTCGCGGTTGGGTACCTTGCACGGTTGTGTAGATGAATTATGATGGTGTTGTAATGAGAGTAGTATTAGCGAAATAATCTGATCGTTAAAGCGACTAATGAGATAGTCGAGATTGTTGGATTACTGCCAGGAATGACTTAGACTTAGTAAGTAACTCTCTAAGAGTTAGGATCTTGATAAAGATAATTGGGTCGAAGAAATATTTTCGTGTTGATGTCAATGCGCGAGTATATTTGGATTGTGAGAATTTTAGGGGTTTAATTTGAGGCTTCCCCTATCTTCTATATGAGAAGTTCATGGTAGGAGTCTTGGAATTTAATTTTGGGCTTCGTATTCTTTTTGCTAGGATCTTGCTAGGACAGCAGATAATAAATCTATCATAACTTTTGACTCGAAATACGGAATTTAGTGTTCTTGGCGGCCACCGAAAGCTAAGAACAAAACCTACAATACTCTAGGAGATGGGATCCTCTGATTCGGCCTCTAAGATTGCGAAAACAGCCGCGCAAACTACAGGAAAGAATTGAATTTCCAACAGATAGACTTTGATCTAATCAAATTTAATCGGTTTCACTTCTCGACTAATCAAACAACAACAACCGGCAATCGTTACCCTTGGAGACACGCGTGCCGCTGAAATACCCGCTAGATGCTCATCTCCTCTTCTTCTCCTCTCTCCCTCCACCTTTCTCCTTGGCCGGCTGACAATGGGAGAGCACCACCAAGAGAGAGCAGGAGTGCAAGGAGGCGCGCTGCTGTGAGTAGCCTTTATGGCGGCGGAACAACTGTAGCAATGCGTGCTACGGTGGTGGGCTAAGATTTCCCCCTCCTTTTATTGCTGGTGGCCCCTCATGGGCCTCCTAGGCCAAAGCCCAAGCCGAGTTGTCAAAGAATTGCAGATTTTCCTCGTCTAAAGTTTAATTTCTCTTTTCCTTTGCTTCCTTCATTACAATAAGTTGGAGTATTATAGAAAAACCCTTTTCGTTTACTCTCCTTCCGTAGAAACATTCGGGTATTACATTTGGTCACCTAGGGACCGGTGGTTGCAGCGTCGAGGGCGGATGCGGCGGTGTAGTTTGGTCGGCGACGGCGGTGGCTCTTGGCGATGCTTGACAAGGATAGAGCTAGCACGGTACAGCGTTGCGGCGAATCTAGAGTGAAGAAGATGGCGGCGAGGAACCACGGATGATGGCGAAAAGGCAGCAGTGGCATTCGACGATGGGAAAAGCGATTGCGGCGAGGAGGAAGCGAGAGAGGAGATGGGACTGGGGCACTACACGAAAACATGTATTTTTGAGTGCCTATATTGTTCCGAGTGTGCGGGCGGAGTGTTTCACAAGACACTCGGGGCGGGGACGTTAGCACTCGGTAGAAATAACTTTCAGTGTTTTCCATAACACTCGAAATCAAGGCGAGATGAAATATAATCCCAAGTGTTTTAAAACAAAAACACTTGGGAGAAAGCTCGCCTTTTTTCCCCACTGGGCCCTTTTTTCCCACCGCTAACCCTACATCCCCAATCCCCAATCTTTCGAGCCTGCGTCGCCACCTCCCCCGATTCCTCCTCCCGAGTGCCGCTTGCCTCCTCCCTCCACCCTCCTCCTCGGCACCCTCCTCCTCCCTCCTCACTTTGCCTCCCTCCTCCCCAGGCAGCCAGGCCCTGTGGCTCAGAGCCTCCCTGGCTCCCTCGCCCAGCGCCACCAGCCCAAGCTCCTCCCCCTCCTCCAGCCAACGCGCCCCTCCTCCTTATGCCGCTACCCCCTGGTCGCCCCCTGGTACTCCTGGCCCGACCCCCTCGCCCGGTGACCTCTGGCCTCTCTCATCCCGGCACCGCCTCTCTCTCACTCTTTTCTCCATGGCGCCTCCTGTAACACCCCAGCCCACATGAGCCTAGAATGCAAGTACCAATAATGAAACATTAAATTCACATCTACAACACCAACATTCCATTTCCATGCTTTACTCGAAAACATGTCTCACAATGTATGAATGCAGTTATTGTGAGGACCCCAATTTATTTGGCTTGTAATGCTTAACCAACCACCTGGCCCTAGCATCACAAATCAAATAAACCGAGCCTCGAGATATGTATACTTCCCAGAAAGCAGTATACACACCTCGCCACAAAATTATGCATCAACTCCATTCCAAACATAGAGTCCAAACATCACACTACTAAGCAGAAAATAACAACAGTGGATTATTACAAACCAGGGCCGACCGGCCAAAAGATACACA
Organism: Ampelocalamus luodianensis; assembly: GCA_036346255.1. Classification (NCBI taxonomy): domain Eukaryota; kingdom Viridiplantae; phylum Streptophyta; class Magnoliopsida; order Poales; family Poaceae; genus Ampelocalamus; species Ampelocalamus luodianensis. The sequence goes on from CM070635.1 coordinate 21,118,201, forward strand.
AATAAACAAGATAGACAGTGAAACAAAGCGCCATAAGATGGCTATAAACAAAGCCAATCGCGTACCTTCAACCCACAAGGCAGTGGCCAGGACCGCCAAGCCTAGTCGTCCCACACAGCGGCACAACTCACGAAGTGAGGCCCTTGGGGCTCACCTTCTTCTCTGCAACAAAAACATTAAGCAAGCGGTTGAGTACAAAAATTGCTTTGTACTCATAAGGCGGCGTGTAAACTAATGAGACCTATTCATATGCTACATACGAGCTTATCGGTGGAGGCCATATGTTTCATTTGCACAAAGCTAACTTTATTTGCAATAATGTATCTGATTGGAAGGCAAGTTTGCAATTCATTTTAATATTGAAATAACAGTAAGGATAATAATAACAAAAGAGTAAAGATAAAACAACCTAGAAGTGACTATCCCAATAGTCACCACGCAATAACATGAATCCCATTCGTACCACCCATCAAGTTTTAATTTAAGCAGTTGTAGTCTAACTCTTAAAGACATTGTCAAGCGTGTCCATAACCTAGGGCGAGGCTATTCGAATAGTTTTAACCTGCAGGGTGTACCACTGTACCCACACTTGACACGCCTTTAAGCCAAAGCACACTTCGAAGGTATGCTTACCTGACTAAGTCCTCACAGATTTTTCCAATATTGTGTATTAACTCTGAGCGCTCGTATGGATAGAAATCCATACGCTTACATGGTAAAGCCAAAAGACAACTACCTTTGCGGGGTAAAGCTTTTGGACAACTACCATGCTCCCAACACCATCCCTCCTGCGACCTCCTGCGACCGGAGCCAATACACGCTAAAGTACTAGGTCAAGAGAGGTCCAATATACTCTAGTGTGGTTGCACGCTAAAATGCTTAGTTTAGTGTAACAAGATGTTCGGTCCTTGTTGACTTGGGCATCTTTCGACACACACAACAGATCACACCAAAACTTACCATTGTGCCCAAGTCTAAATCGTTTTGTTTTCATTTTTAGTTTTGCAATTAGACATAGCACAAGCTTGGAACATAAGAACAATAATAATTTTATGTGATCAAGATCATCGACTAAGTCGATGGCGCCCAATTCTACCGGTAGCTAAGCATGGCTAAGCAAGTGAACTCGTAATCTACTAAGCGATAAGAGTTCATCCAACGAACTCTAATCACGACAAGTAACCTAGGCTCGGTGGTAGAGATCAATATTTCACCTACGAGGATATGCACTCACAGTTTAACTAATCAATTTAACACAAATAAAGCCTTTGCATACATACAATTTGAAACAAAATATTATATTTTAAAATCTTGGGATTAACAAGATCAAGCGCTTTTTGTCTGCTGCGACTCAATATGCTCAACATTGCGAGAGGATTACTCTCGAGAATACGAATCGTGCACTAATCTATCGATCGAGCAAAAACAACGAATAAGAACAAATGACACGACGAAACTCAAACATTCAACAACAACAAAAACATACCAATTTTACACAGCAGCTAAAGCATGATTTAACAAAATTTTAGAAACAGAGAACAATTTATTTTAAGTTGTTAAGAATTTTCTAGGAATTTTCTAAGCTAACAATACACATGAAAGCACCATTTTATTATTTAACAAAATTTATTAACAAAAACACATCTATAACCTATTCTGATAAATAGTACACTAAAATAAAAATTTACAAAATTGGATTCTCTTGCTTTGGACAAAAAAAATTTGAGATAGATATGAACTTTCTAATTTGGAAAATACATAATAACACTATTTAATAAATTATCAGATTTTTTATAACAGAGACATAGCTGAAACCAATTTTAGTAAATAACACAATTAAAAAGAAATTTAACAGAACTAGTTTCACTTGATTTGGAGAAAAATTGAATTAGTTATGAATTTTCTAAGTTTAAATGAATTAACAGTGCAACAGAAAAAACATTACGGAATTTATAATAACGCAGAGATCTTTTCCTCTGGCTCGGTAGCCCACGACAGCGACATGCGGGCCCGGTGAGTGCGAGTCGGACTCGACCGCCCGCCCGCGAAGGTGGCGTCGAAGGTGTATTCAGTTCGCCTTGGCTTACTCGACGTACTCTAACTTACAAATGCAGAGAAATCGCTTCACCAAGAGAATACGTATTAACCAAGTTTACACAAACATTAGCGACAACATGGACCCACATAGCGAGAGACTCGGAGAGAAATAACGGTTGGATTAAAATTTCTAGCGCGATTAACTCGGAGGCCACAGGCGGTGATACAAACAAAAATGATTAACGCTAATGAAGGGGATTAGCTCTAGCGCGATCGATGGTTCGCCGAAGCGAGCGCGGGGGCAGCGCGGCGCGCGGTGATCTAGCCAACGAGAGAGTTTCGGCGAAAGGGTTATACCTACGAGGTTCACTAAGAGCTCGCGAACTTCGATGGCGATGACCGGTGCCTTGAGGATGCCGGCGAGCTAGCGGCGAGCGGAGGCGGAGAAGAAAGTGCGGCTTAGTGGAGAAGATGCTACGAGCGCGAAGCCGAGAAGGTGCACAGCGGCCGCCTCGACTCCGGAAGGATAAGCCCAAGATAGCACCGATGAAGAGGTCGGCGGCCGGAATCGTTGCGGTGGCGGACACCGTGCTCGGAGAAGAACGATCCATACGACCTCGGTGATGTACCAAAGAACAAAAATAAGATCCTTTGTTAGACTCGAGGAAGCAATGCGATCCTAAAGAACCAGCGCCGAAGCATGATACTTACTAGACGCCAGGAAGCTCGTGGGACCGGAGCTCACCGGAGAAGCGAGCGAAGACACCACCCTTGGCGATTCAGCGGGCGACAAGGATCCGGGATGGGCAAAATGGGCGGCGTTGAGCAAGGATCACGATGGTGCGGTCGCGGGCTCGGCGGCTCCGTCTGCGGCGCTACGCTCGGGTTCTTCTCGGCGGAGGAGAAATTTGGGCGGAGCGGGAGAATGGGCGAAGGAGAATGGATGTCCTAAGGGTAGATGGACTCTGGCGATTCTCGGAGGCGAACACGCGTCCACGACGTGGCAGCGGCAGTGCGTGGCGTGCATCGCGGCGCCCGCGAGCTCGGTGAGACGCGGAGAAGGCGAGGAAGAACAGCGGGGAGGGCCGCTCGTCGGCGGATGATGAAAAGCGGCGCGGCCGAGTCTGGCGCGACGTGGCGAGTGGTTTGACTCGGCCAGAGATTGAGTTGATCGTTGGATGCGAGATGGGCCCGGTCGAGATTGGGCGATGCCGCTAAGTGGCGCGACCGAGCCGAGCGATCTTGATCGGACTTGAGCTCGAGTTGGGTTCGAGCGATAAGCGATAACTTTAGAGTTTGATTTTAAAAAGTGGGCAGGTTTAGGGAATTTTTAGAGATAGCTCAGAGCTCGAAAATTTGAATTTTTATGGAGCTTCTGGGATGAAGAACAACCTTGTGTAATTTTCGGGAATTTTCATGCACCACATTTTCCTCGGAAAATTCACAATTCTTTGCGCTAAGGGTTTGACAGTTTCAATGGTTTGACTTAGCCATTTGAAATAGCAAACAAAACTAAAAATTGTGAAATTTTAGAGAGGTAACTAGGATGATCAAGATGATAGGAAAAATATTCCCGAGAGGATGATCACAAGTTCAAGGCCAAGAATTTTGTTGACAACACTTCATTCACAAGAATAAATTCTAGAAAATGGAAATTGCTAGGGAAAATTTAGAAAACTCCCAAATGATTTCATGAGGCATCAAAAGTTTTTATTTCTCCTCATAATTTTACATTGAAACACAAACCTAACTTAGGGCATTACAAATCTCCCCCTTACAGGAATCTCGCAGAGATTTCGATCCACTAGGAAAGAAGGGCGGGTAGTGCGCACGGAGGCGATCTTCCCGCTCCCAAGTGGCTTCATCCTCGGAGTGATTCGACCATGGACCTTGGGAACTTGATCACACGGTTTCTAGTCCTTCGTTGATTCTTCAAGAATACGGACGGGGCGCTCTCGATGGGACAGATCTTCATGCACCGATATTTTCCAATGGCGTTTCCTCAATGAACACGGAGGCATTTCTTCAATTGTGATACATGGAAAACATCGTGCACTCCTTCTAGTGTAGGCGGCAATTCTAACTTGTATGCAACAGCTCCCACTTTCTTGATGATGCGATACGGCCGAACATATCGAGGAGCGGTTGCCCTTGACAAAGCAGCGATGACCCTTGGTGAGACTTTGAGATACACAAAGTCATTGGGTGAAACTCAGCTCACAACAGCGCCGATCTGCATAGCTCTTTTGCCTGGACTGAGCTACGCGCAAGTGCTCACGAATCAACTGCTCTTTTGAGCTCTGATACCAACTTTGTGAGGACCCCAATTTATTTGGCTTGTAATGTAACCGACCACGGCCTAGCATCACAAATCAAATAAACCAGCCTCGAGATATGTATACTTCCCAGCAGATACACACCTCGCCACAAAATTATGCATCAACTCCATTCCAAACATAGAGTCCAAACATCATACTACTAAGCGAGAAAATAACAACGAGTGGATTATTACAAACCAGGGGCCGGCCAAAAGATACACAAATGAACAAGATAGGCAGTGAAACAAAGCGCCATAAGATGGCTATAAACAAAGCCAATCGCGTGCCTTCAACCCACAAGGCAAGCTGACCGGACCGCCAAGCCTAGTCGTCCCCACAGCGGCACAACTCACGAAATGAGGCCCTTGGGCTCACCTTCTTCCTCTGCAACAAAACATTAAGCAAGCGGTGAGTACAAAAATTGCTTTTGTACTGTAAGAAGTAACGTGTGAACTAGAGACCTATTCATATGCTACATCTGAGCTTATCGGTGGAGGCCATATGTTTCATTTGAGCAAAGCTAACTTTATTTGCAATAATGTAATCTGATTGGAAGGCAAGTTTGCTATTCATTTTTAATATTGAAATAACGATAAGGATAATAATAATAAAAGAGTAAAGATAAAACAACCTAGAAGTGACTATCCCAATAGTCACTGCCTTGCAGCTACGAATCTGATTCGTACCACCCATCAAGTTTTAATTTAAATGGTTGTAGTCTAACTCTTGAAAGACCTTGCCAAGCGTGTCCATAACCTAGAACGAGACTATTCGAATAGTTTTAACCCTGCAGGGGTGTACCACTTTGTACCCACACTTGGACCGCCTTTAAGCCAAGCACACTTAGAAGGTATGCAGACCTGACTAAGTCCTACGAGACTTTTTCCAATATTGTGTATTAATTGACAGCAGCGTATGGATAGAAATCATACGCTTACATGGTAAAGCCGAAAAGACAACTACCTTTGCGGGGTAAAGCTTTTGAACAACTACCATGCTCCCAACACCATCCCTCCTGCGACCTCCTGCGACCGGGCCAATACACGCTAAAGTATTAGGTCAGAGAGGTCTCATATACTCTAGTGTGGTTATGCGCTAAAATGCTTAGTTTAGTGTAACAAGATGTTCGGTCCTTGTTGACTTGGGCACCTTTCGATCACACCAGATCACACCAAAACTTACCATTGTGCCCAAGTCTAAATCGTTTTGTTTTCATTTTTAGTTTTGCAATTAGACATAGCACAAGTGGAACATAAGAACAATAATAATTTTATGTGATCAAGATCATCGACTAAGTCGATGATGCCCAATTCTGGTAGCTAAGCATGGCTAAGCAAGCTGAACTGCGTAATCTACTAGCGATAGAGTTCATCCAGCGAACTCTAATCACGACAAGTAACCTAGGCTCGGTGGTAGAAATCAATATTTCACCTACGGGATATGCGACTACGGTTTAACTAATCAATTTAACACAAATAAAGCCTTTGTGACATACAATGAAAAAATATTAGATTTTAAAATCACGGGATTAACATGATCAGCGCTTGCATGCATTTGCTGCGGCTCAATATGCTCAACTGTTGCAGAGATTACTCTCGAGAATACGAGAATCGTCACAATCTATCGATCGAGCAAAAACAACGAATAGAACAAATGACACGTGAAACTCAAACATTCAACAACAACAAAACATACCAATTTTACAAAGCTAAAGCATGATTTAACAAAATTTTAGAAGCAGAGAACAATTTATTTTAAGTTGTTAAGAATTTTCTAGGAATTTTCTAAGCTAACGATACACATGAAAGCACCATTTTATTGTTTAACAAAATTTATTAACAAAAACACATCTATAACCTATTACGATAAATAGTACACTAAAATAAAAATTTACAAAATTGGATTCTCTTGCTTTGGACAAAAAAAATTGAGATAGATATGAACTTTCTAATTTGGAAAATACATAATAACACTATTTAATAAATTATCAGATTTTTATAACAGAGACATATTTGAAACCAATTTTAGTAAATAACACAATTAAAAGAAATTTAAGAGAACTAGTTTCACTTGATTTGGAGAAAAATTGAATTAGTTATGAATTTTCTAAGTTTAAATGAATTAATGATCTGCAGAAAAAACATTACGGAATTTATAATAGCAGAGATCTTTTCCTCTGAGGCTTCAGCTAGCCACAGACAGCGACATGCGGGCGCGCGAGGTGACGAGTGGACTCGACCCCGCGCGCAGAAGGTGGCGTCGAAGGTGTAATTTTAGATTCGCCTTGGCTTACTCGACGTACTCTAACACAAGTGCAGAATCGCTTCTCCAAAGAGAACACGTATTAACCAAGTTTACACAAACATTAGCGACAACATGGACCCACATAGCGAGACTCGGAGGAGAAATAACGGTTGGATTAAAATTTCGCGCGATTAACTCGGAGGCCCACAGACGATGATACAAACAAAAATGATTAACTCTAATGGAGGATTAGCTCTAGCTTGCGCCGCGGTTGGCCGACGAGCACGAGGACGGCGGCGGCCGTGTGCGGTGATCTAGCCAACGAGAGAGTTTACGGCGAAAGGTTATACCTACGGGTTCGAGAGCTCGCGAACTTCGATAGCGATGACCGGTGCCTCGAGGATGCGGGGCGGTGGCGGCGAGCGGAGGCGAGAAGAAAGTGCGGCTTCGCGGAGAAGATGCTACGAGCAGCGAAGCTTGGAGAAGGTGCACAACGGCTTAGCCTCGACTCGGGCGGATAAGCCCAAGATAGCACCGATGAAGAGGGTCAGGCGGTCGGAATCGTTGCGGCGAACACCGTGCTCGGAGAAGAACCGGTCGCCTGACCTCGGTGATGTACCAAAGAACAAAATAAGATCCTTTGTTAGACTCGGGAAGCAATGCGATCCTAAAGAACCAAGCCGAAGCATGATACTTACTAAACGCCGGGGAAGCTCGTGGGGCCGAGCTCACGGAGGCGAGCGAAGACACCACCCTTGGCGATTCAGCGGGCGACAAGGATCGGGATGGGCAAAATGGGCGGCGTTGAGCAAGGATCACGATAGTGCGATCGCGGGCTCGGCGGCTCCGTCTGGCGGCGCTACACTCGGGTTCTTCTCGTAGGAGGAAATTTGGGCGGCGGGAGAATGGGCGCGAAGGAGAATGGATGTCCTAAGGGTAGATGGACTCTGGCGATTCTCGGAGGCGAACACGCGTCCGCGACGTGGCAGCAGCGAGCTGCGTGGCGTGCATGCGAGCGCGCGCGACTCGGTGAGGCGGAGAAGGCGAGAAGAACTTGGCGGGGCGGGCCCACTCGTGGCGGCGGTGACAAGCGGCGCGGCCGAGTCTAGCGCGGCGTGGCGGTGGTTTGACTCGGCCGAGATTGAGTTGATCGTTGGATCCGAGATGGGATGGTCGAGATTGGGCGGTGCCGCTAAGTGGCGCGACCGAAGCCGGCGGTCTTGATCGGACTTGAGCTCGAGTTGGGTTCGAGCGAACAAGCGATAACTTCAAAGTTTGATTTTGAAAGGCTCGGCAGGTTTAGGAATTTTTAGAGATAGCTCGAGATCCAAAAATTTCAGAAATTTTTATGGGAGCTTCCTGGGACAGAGAAAAACCTTGTGTAATTTTTCCAGGAATTTTCATGCACCACATTTTCCTCCAACAAATTCACAAGCTGCTGCACTAAGGGTTTGACCAGATTTCAAACTGGTTTGACTTGGCCATTTGAAATAGCAAACAAAAACTAAAAATTGTGAAATTTTTTAGAGAGGTAACTAGGATGATCAAGATGATAGGAAAAATATTCCCAGATGATGATCACAAGTTCAAGGCCAAGAATGTTTTTGACAACACTTCCATTCACAAGAATAAATTCTAGAAAATGGAAATTGCTAGGGGAAAATTTAGAAAACTCCCAAATGATTTCATGAGGCATCAAAAGTTTTTTTATTTCTCCTCATAATTTTACATTTGAAACACAAACCCTAACTTAGGGCTGTTACAGTTATGCAATGCAACTTTTCTCTTTCACTATTTGTCGTATTTCACCGGTAATGCGAGATATGTGACCGTCGCCACATACCATGTGTGTGCTCGCAAGCCCAGGGACCAATTGCCCAATACTCCACAAGTAAAGGGGACCTCAAGCCCACACTCCACAAGTGTGGGGACATCAAGCCCGTCATGTACATGACGGGGATCTCAACAAATACTTGGTCACCATGTGACCAAGTCTTCATTTTGTCAACATGATGCATATGCACAAATCATGAATCATCATAGTCATACCTCTTCAGCAACATCACATATGAATTCAACTCATTCATACTTCTATCATTCATATCATAAGCATCCATACACTCCAACATCCATGCATGATATATATATTCACAACACCAAATAAAGTCATGGTCATCAACATCTATAACACTCAAGCAACCATAGATATCACATTTATTCACAAAACCAACAAACAAGCACTTGCCTTAACAGCGTGAGACGGAGGATGTGAAGGACGGCGCTGCACCGGGACCAGTCCCCACCTAAAATTCATTTTAAATACTTACTAAGACAACAGTATTGGACCAAATAAACTATATAAGCAACACGAACTAGCAAAAGCATGCATAATCCCAACTCCAATTTTCCTAAATCGATCGCCCCTCTGGAAATAGTCATGTTCTAAAATTCGTATATTTTAGTATAGGAGTTCAAATGATATGTTCTTGGACTTCATTTAAAGGTTAACAAATTATCCAACTAAACCTAGTTGGTGGGCCTTCCTGATTCGTCCATCTAATATCCCTTTTATACTGATTAACAAAACATCGATTTCACGTTAGGTTCTCTGGACAGTGCACTAAAACAATCATAACTTTCAGCTCATTTGTCCAAATTTTGCGTTCTTGGGCTTAGAAAGCTATGACAATTATCTACAACTTTCGTTATCTGAGATCCTCTAATTCTCCGTTTAACTGATCGCTCAAGTCAGATTACTAAAACCTGTCAAAATCTTGTGATTCGCAGAATAGTCGTACTAATAAATTCATAACTTTTGCTACAGAGGTCTAAATAATACGATCTAGCACTTCATCGAAAGCTATTGACATCCTCTATAACTATCTAGGGAAGCCCAAGACTGAATCCGCACTTAACTACATCAAATCGTCATCTACGCGATCTGTCACGAGAGACAGAAATACCGACATTGCTACAACAATTTATGCATCTATTAGAGGGCAAGCCGGGGTTACCCTTGACGAACCACTGTAGACCACGATGCAGCCCATGAACCTTCCTTCCCTTCCCTCTCTTCTTCCCTTCTCCCTTCTTCCTTCTTCTTCTTTGTTTCTTGGCGACCACCACAATGAAGAGGCATCGGAGAGAGGGCACCACCGTGGAGGAGAGGGGTTGCTACTGATGCGATGCTCTGGTGCCACCGTTATCTTGTAGCACCTAGAGTTCCCCCTCCTTTTTAGTTGGTTTTGGTTTTCTCATAGGCCATGGGCCACTAAGCTGTTTTTCCTCCACTTGACTATGAGTTTGCGTGGCCCATTCCTCTCTCAATTTCTGATTTTCTCTTTTAATTATCTTAATTCCCTCTCTAATTTTTATTGCATCCACTAACGACAAAGCGGGATATTACACCTCCTACCAGCGCCTCCTTCGTCGGCCACGCGCCTCCCCTAGCGCCTCCGACCTTTGAGGCTCTATTACAGTTCCCCGTGGCGGCATGGTGTCTAGCGCCACTGCTCACCTCCTCCAGACTCCCTCGCGCGTCCATGCCCATGCCGTCCCCTTACTCTCGGGCCCATGGCGCGCCAGGCTCGACCTACGACCGTCGGCCCATGGCTCACTTGGTTCAACACATCCCCTTAACCTTCACTCTCTCCTCTCGCTAGTATCTTGATTTACATGAGTTTGATTAATTGTGTGCGATGGTGATGCTTAGAGTTCATTTTGGATTTTGGTATCTTGATATGTGGCACAAATGAAGTGTAGATGCAGGTGGAGGTAGGAGATGATTTGCTTGCTCTTGTTGGGTTTGCTGCTGCTGAGGTATACTACCCCTAAATCTCTCTCTCTCTCTCTCTCTCTCTCTCCTGTCCCCTACTCTTTATTTGCTTTTTCTTTTGAGGAATGATCCACCGATTCGTTTCACGATGGTTTCTCGAGGTGTTTATTCAATGTGATTGTGAGACCTTGGATTGTAAGTTAATCGAGGAGCATTGAAGGATGAACTAATTTCGTGTGTAATTCTTGGAGAGAATTTTATTTATACAGAATGTTTGCCTTTGAGGCTAAATTGATTGCATTATTGTAACCATTAGAACCTATGGAGATTTGTGATCCAAGATCCTTTGTTCAATTCGGGTGGAACATTAGAATTTTCGAAAGGATGGGAATCTTACTCAAGTATTAGAGTGTCGCGGTTGGGTACCTTGCAGGTTGTGTAGATGAATTATGATGGTGTTGTAATGAGAGTAGTATTAGCAAGTAATCTGATCGTTAAAGCGACTAATGAGATAGTCGAGATTGTTGGATTACTGCAGAATGACTTAGACTTAGTAAGTAACTCTCTAAGAGTTAGGATCTTGATAAAGATAATTGGGTCGAAGAAATGTTTCGTGTTGATGTCAATGCGGAGTATATTTGGATTGTGAGAATTTTAGGGTTTAATTTGAGGCTTCCCTATCTTCTATATGAGAAGTTCATGGTAGGAGTCTTGGAATTTAATTTTGGGCTTCGATTCTTTTGCTAGGACCTTGAGTCTCCCAATGATTATGTGTAGAGGAAGTAGAATAAGGGTGGATTCGAACAATGGGATGATCATTGATAGAACCCTTTGAGGAAGTATATGAATGTGTGTTGGGAATTTCGAGTTGTTTATTCTTAAAACATTGAGGTGATGTGATTGCATGTGAGATCTATTTTGAGATGCATTGAAGTCATCTCACAAATTAATTCGTCGGTAGAGGATTTGTTGAGAGAAAGTTTCGATGGAGTCGATAGAGCCTCTATACTGAGGTGTGGATGATGTATTTCGACTTGAGCATAGCGTTGAATATGATAAGTTAAGAGAGATGAGTTAGGTGTTATGCGATGAATTGGAATTCCAAAGTTTGAGAGAAGTTTTATTTCAATGAGAAATTGATGCTTCCTCAAGTAGAGACACGTTTTCTTGATTCTTGTTTGAGCTATGTGTTTTGATGGATGTCTTTCGAAGTTGAGCTCGGTATTTATGTTGACATGTGTGATTCTTTCCAGTTCAGACGGAATAAATGAAATTTTTGATTTGGGCATTCAAGTGATTTCTCCTTTGGATTTCGTGACGTTTATTGCAAACTACCACTTAGTAGGTGGAAAGGTTTTCCGTGATGAAATTCGATTTGGTTTGACTCTTTAGTACCGAAGGTAACGCATAGTTGCGATGTGAGTCTTTCATTTTAGATGGGTTTTGTCGGTAAAAGAGTTTGCTTAAAGAGAACTCATTGTGTGTTTCGTTAAAGGAGGTGATCCTTGTTTCAGTGAAGAGTTCAATTGAGAGGTGGAACAAGAGTTTCGTGTTCTATGTGCATGTTGTGTGGTTCAGTATCAATCGGAAGGTTAGCCAAGGTACATTGGGTTGTTTTCGTTAGCTACGGAAATTCAGAAGTTGGCGTATCGCAAGGACCGTCTCGGGTCCATACGTGTACACAACATTTGACATGTTTGGTGCTGAGTGAGTACCTGTGAGAACTAGAGTTTGAATATTCGTTAACGTCGTGGACCATCGAGTAGGATCTTACCTTCGTTTCTCTTCCGATTAGTGTACCTGGAAATGTGGGGACGAGTGTTAGGACAGACGTTGTTCTATGTCTTTGTGTTGTGGTCTCATCAGACCGAGAGAGGGGTCACTTGGAAGTTAGAGTCTCGCATGCGCGAGCAATACCCGGATTTGTTTATGTCTGGTACGTGTTAATCATTGTTAATTTCCAGACGCTATTTTCTTTCGGGTAGATCGGTGAGTAGATTCGGGGTCGAATCTTGTTAAGGGGGGTAGAATGTAATACCCTGAATGTTTCTAAGGAAGGAGAGTAAACAAAAAGGGGTTTTCGTAATACTCCAACTTATTGTAATGAAGGAAGCAGTGAAAAGAGAAATTAGACTTTAGAGGAGGGAAATCGCAATTCTTTGGCAACTGGGCTTCGGCTTTGGTTTAGGAGGCCCATGAGGGCCGGCCACTAGTAAAAGGAGGGAAACCCTAGCCCACCACTGTAGCATGCATTGCTACAGTGTTCCGCCCTTCTGATGCTCAAGACACGCCCTCCTCCTTGCACTCGTTGCTCCCCTTGGTGGTGCTCTCCCATTGCTATCGGCCAAGGAGAAAGGTGGAGCGAGAGAGAGAAGAGAGAGATGAGCATCTAGTGGGGGAATTCAGCGGGCACGCATGTCTCCAAGGGTAACGATTGCCAGTTGTTGTTGTTTGATTAGTCATAGAAGTGAAACCGATTAAATTTGATTGGATCAAAGTCTGTCTGCGGTAGATTCGAATCTGTCCAGTATGTTGCGTGGTAAGTTTCGGGTTCTTAGAGGCTGAATTAGAAGTTTTGATCTCCTAGAGATATTTAGATAAAGTTCTTAGCTTTCGGTGGCTGCCAAGAACACCTGATTCCGACGTAGAGATCAAAAGTTATGATCGTTTTAGTTTCTGCTATCCAGAATTCTGACGAGATTTACCTTCCAAGTTGTCTCCTAAAATATGTTTATGATAATGGACGATTCAGGGTTTCCAGTCAACTAGGTTATTGTAGAAATTTGATAAACGTTTCAGATTGTTAAAGAACGCCCAATTCGGAGTTGTAGAATAAAAGTTATGATCATTTTAGTACTACTGTCTTAATTGTCTAGGCAGTTTCTGTTCTGCTGTTTCATCTAACTGTTAGTAAATTAAATTATCCGAATTGGGTTATCTTGTCAACTAGAATTTTGTAGATATGTCAGTTAAGAATCCATAGAAACTGGTCTTACCTCATTCCGAGTTCCAGATCAATAGATATGATTTTTACCGTGCTGCTGTCCAGTTTCGTTTGTGCCGAGTTGTCGGTCGATTGGAGTTTTTAGTTGAATCTTGAGTCACCGGAGAAGCGTTGTAGAACGTTGTTTAGAAGTGTCGTGTGCAATGTGTTCTTATTTCAATTACTTAATTGTTTAGCGCGAAGCTTCGGGGTTAGGAGCACCGTCGCTATTAACGTCCGCCACGCGAAGGCAAGTACTTTGCTAATATTAATGATTGTGATTGATGAATGCTTAAATGTTTATGTTGTGGTATCTAATGATACATGAGAAGGTGAAAAGTCTATGTTCATTCATATGTGTTGATTCCATGTTTAGAGATGATGTCTTTCATTGTTCATATTTCATTCCATGCATCCATAACTCATGTTTCCTCCACGGGAGTGGATTGTAAGTCCCACCATTCCAATGTGGGCAGATTTAGAAATTATCATGTCCCGTCAACGGGAGTGGATAGAAAGACCCATCAATTCCAGTATGGGCACGTAAGACCCATCAATTCCAGTATGGGCAGATTTGGACACCTGTATGAAACGCTCTTTATACGGTACTTGGATCCCCGCACTTTTGTTAAGGTGCGGGCTTAAGTGAACACCGACGGGTGTGTCACTAGCTATACCGGTATAAGCATGTGTGCAGTCCTTCCAATTTATTAATTTCATTCATTTCATGCATTCATATATTCATTGAGTGTACGATCACACTTTGTGGAGTTATTGTCCTATTCATAACTATTGATAGTACTTGCTGAGTCTGGGACTCACTCTTGCTTTGTTTATTTATTTTTAGGTGAACGTTGGTGATGCATCTCTTGGGAGGGAGTAGACATGCACTACCCACTCAGCTCACTTTACACTAGTCTGAATAAAAGAATTGTTACTGCCTTTCATTCGTTAATTGTTGGTTTGTAATAAATAAACTTAGACTTGGATGATGCCTTACTTAACGTTGAGTTTGTTTAAATATTTATTTATGTTCTTTGAATATTCGTTGATAGGATAACGTAGCGGATCCATTATTACATTTCTGTTTATGTTCCAATTATTGATGATTTATTTAGCTTAGTTGATGAATTATTCTTGAAATTAATCCGCTGTATGGTTATATGTTAATCCGCTGTATGGTTATATGTTAGGTCTTTAGGTAGCATTTTGGCTCCCGATTAGCCAGGGTGTTACAGTTGGTATCAGAGCGGGCTTTAGGTCCGTGGTAATTAAGTTATTAAAATGACACACTATGCACAGTAGGTGGGGTTGGGAAATTCATTGTTTTCGCATTTATATTGTTATGTTTCATTTGTTGAGCAATTGTTGAATTACTTCTGTACTATCTTTCTTGTTGTTAATCTATGATATGATATGATCCTGTATACCTATGAATTTATTTGTGTGATTGCTATGAGATGATATTCTATATTCATATTGATTATTGGCTATGGGTGACGTTGAGAGGTTGAGGTCGTGGTGGTGACCCTGGGTTTGTCATATTACACTGTCAATAAATATGGTAACATCTATAATTCACACAACTTTATTAATAAATATCAGATTTCATTACAACAAAGGCTTACAAGCCAACAATAAAGAATACAATAAAAGACAAAGAAGAAGTAGTATAGCCCAGCTAATCTACTACAGGCAATCGACTGGGGTAGTGGCCTAGTCATCGGGATCCACGCTGATAGCGATGTGCTCCTCCTCTAAACAACATTTTATTAAGCAAGGTTGAGTACAAAAATGTACTCTTCAGGTTACACCCAATAACAGATTATAATACATACAAGGATTTATCAAAGGAAGGCTTATAGGATTGAATTTGCATAAAACAATATTTTCGTTCTAAATACTTGTACTAAGTTCCAAAGCAGTTATTCCAGAACTAAAATTCATTTTCTAAATTCTCATGTTTTATTGTAGGATAACCTCCATACATTTCTGGTGAAGGGTACCCTCCTATCACATGGCTAACCGCCTGATTTTCCAATTGGATAAACTATCCAAGATCATTTGTGAAAATCTTTTGAAATCAAAACCAAAATCTAACTTTGAGTGGATTTGCTCAAGATGTCCACGATGTAGCACAACTATTCAAATAGTTTTGTCCTCTACAGAGGTTGTACAACTTTACCCACAAGAGATAATGTAATACCAAGTCTATTTAAGTGAAAAGAAAGTATTAGAGAGAAGAACCAACTAGAAAAAATAGAATTAACAGAGGATTAGAGGGGTTTGTGCAATTATTCGACAACCTGGGCCTCGGCTTTGGCCCAGAGGCCCGGAGGGGCCGGCCACCATTAAAAGAGGGGGAAACCCTAGGGTGGTACTGAGCATGTCGCTACAGAGCCGCCATGCTACATACTCCCATGAACAGTCGCCCCGCCTCCTTGCGCTGCCTCCTTCGTGCGCGACCAAGAAGAAGAAGAAGAAGAAGAAGAAGAAGAAGAAGAAGAAGAAGAGGAAGGGAAGAGGAGAGGATCTCCTTCGTAGGGGTGGTTCGTCATCTCCCTACGATTTTCAAGGGTAACCTCAATTCCCCTTTGATCGATGCGTTTTGGATAGTTAATCAATGTCGGTAGTTCTGTCGCCTAAGGGCAGATCGTGTTAGAGAGACATTTTGATATAGTTAGTGTGGATTCAGTCCCGGACGTCTCCTAAGAAGTTGTAGAGGACGTCAATAGCTTTCAATGAATAGAACATAATTTTTCGACCTCTGTGAAGAAAGTTATGAATTTATTGGTGCGCTGTTCTGCAACTCTGTCGTTTTTGGACAGGTTTTAGTAATCTAACCTTACGATCAGTTAGAAAGAGAGAAATTAGAGGATATCAGTATAATGAAAGTTTGTAGATAATTATCGTAGGTTTCAAGAGAAGCTTACATCAAGAACGTGAAATTTGGATAAACAGAGCTGAAAGTTATGATAGTTTTAGTGCTCTGTCCAGAAAGTTTGATGTGAAATTGATGTTTTGTTAATCGGCTTAAAAGTGATTTTAGATGGCCGAATCAGGGGAGCTCACCAACTAGGTTTAGTTGGAAAATTTGATAACCTTTCAATGAAGTCCAAGAACACCTTATTTGGACCCTGTAGTGAAAGTTATGAATTTTAGAACTTGACTGTTCACAGAGGGCAGTTCAGCACTTAGGAATGTGTGGTTGGGATCGCATTTGCAATATACTATTTGATGAGTTCGCTTATATAATTCATGTTTTTCGTTACTGTGGTCTTAGTTTATGTTCTTAATGTATTAGGTGGGGTTTGGTTCCAGAGGCAGCACCGCCTTCACGCCCTCCATTCTCATGCGGTTAAGGCAAGTGCATTGTTTGATTCGTGGTTGTGATTGATTGGTCATGTTTGAGTGTTTTTCGATATGTGATAGCATAATAGAGATTGTTGGCATGTTGTTGGTTTAAGATTTGTGGATGCTTCAAATATGTTTATGCTCTATTGTCGTATGATGCTATCGTCTTGTGGTAATTTGATGATAATTAAATGATGATCATGTGCATATTGAGATCATGTTGAGGCTTGGTCACGTGGTGACCAAGTATGTTTTCCTTTGAGATCCTGTCATGAAGGTGACGGCTCGAGATCCCCACACTCGTGGAGTGTGGGCTTGAGGTCCCCAATACTTGCGGAGTATTGGGCAATTGGTCCTCGTATGTCGGCGCGCATGAGCATGGAATATGCTTGGCGACGGTTGCATACTTTGCATTACCGTGTAATGTACAAAGAAAGATAAAGAGAAAGGATCCTTGAGCATTGCATTTGCATGTGAGATGTATTATTGTTGATCTCCTATATGTATGGATGCTGATGTTATAGCTTTTATTCTCGTACTTCTTGAGTCTGTGGACTCACTCTTGCTTTTAATGTTGTTTTAGGTACCGATCCAAGAACGACATGCATGGGGGAAATAGAGTGATGGTCACACACACACATCATGAACCAAATAAAGATGAATTAAACTTCGCACCATGTTTCTTAGTGTTGGGCTTAATTGCTCAAAGGTTATTATGTTATGTTTCATGCAATAGATTAAGTGTAATAATTATGAGTAGTGGAACTTTATACTTCTCTAGTTTTGTTAGTCACATAGCATGATTTGATTATTTATTATGGATTAGAGTTGATGATTTACTTATTTATGATTTACATGTCTATTGGAATCCCTTTGTAACTGTTTTACAAGGAGGTTCCGCCAAATTTATTAGCAATTGCCTTGGTTAGTGTTATTTAATGTTAGTTCAATAGCATTCCGTGGCTCATGGCGGGCTAGGGTGTTACAGATAACCATCTTATAATGTGCGCTTCACACACTTCCGTGAGGTGTACGACTCAAGTGATTATCATAAGACTTTTTACAATACGCCATCCCAAAGTAGTTATGTCCACTAAGGTGACCTCCAAAATTACCCCTGGGCCTCAATCCTTCACTTAATTGAGCCCGTGTATAAACCTGCACTCACCAACTATCCATTTCGCCCAAATCCAAACTAGTTTTAAATTTTATTTCAGTTCTCAAAGTATTTGTAAACTTCCATCACACACCAATGCCATGGATACAATTTAAACAATATTTGATTTTTGGCTAAAAATACCCAAATCAAATATTTTAGGTCTAACCATGGCTAAGCTCAATGTCTCCTAAAATATTCTAGTTCATACTATTGCAAAAAACTAGATTTTATCTAAGGTGAAAAGGTATGGGTATTTCAAAGTCAATATTTGGCCATACCAATGTAATTGGGAATAACTACAAATTTGAAACAAAAATTTAAATTAAGTTTAATATGAATAAGCATGTAATAATAATTTAAAACATAATTTAAATAATTTAAAATATTGGGACCAAATATGATCAAAGATGTAACTTTCCATGCTCAATTAGTTGTTTGTTCTAATATGGCGTTAAATATTTGACTCTCCGAAGTCATCAAAATCTATACGTGAAATAAGCCAAATTCAAATAAATTCAAATAATTTTTAAATAAATTCAAAATTAAATAATTTAGGTTCTGGGATATAGATATTGAATTTATAAATTTGAATTAGTTGAATCGAAGATCGAACGAAGGAGAATGGGCTCTCAGAAGATTGAAATTCACATGAAATGATAGAATTGGAATTTTCAGAATTTACAGAATTATTTTTCTAAAGGAAAAAGAATTACTGTATCATGATGATGTCAGCAAGGGAATTATGGAATTTCGACCGAATTGATTTTCTAAAGAAAAAGAAAATGCCACGTGGGTCTATGACGAGGCGACCACGTGGGCTATGTGACGAAGCGACCACGTCGGCGCGACTGTTGCCGATGGTGTTGGCGTGCACGTCCACGTGGCGACTAGGTGGTGGTGGTGCACAGTGCCAATGACCTGCCGGGAATGGTGGAGATGCGGGAACACGTTGCGTAAGGTTTGGTCACCTAGGGACCCGGTGGTTGGCAACGCCGAGGACTCGATGGCGGCGGTGTAGTTTGGTCGGCGACGGCGGTGGCTCTTCGCGATGCTCGACAGGATAGAGCTAGCCACGAGGTACAAGCGCTATGAGGCGAATCTAGAGGTGAAGAAGATGGCAGCAGAGAACCACGAATGACGCAAAAAAAGGCAACGAAGTGGCATTCGACCGAGTTATGCAATGCAACTTTTCTCTTTCACTATTTGTCGATTTCACCGTAGAATGCGAGATATGTGACCGTCGCCACATACCATGTGTGTGCTCGCAAGCCAGGGACCAATTGCCCAATACTCCACAAGTAAAGGGACCTCAAGCCCACACTCCACAAGTGTGGGGACATCAAGCCCGTCATGTACATGACGGGATCTCAACAAATACTTGGTCACCATGTGACCAAGTCTTCATTTTGTCAACATGATGCATATGCACAAATCATGAATCATCATAGTCATACCTCTTCAGCAACATCACATATGAATTCAACTCATTCATACTTCTATCATTCATATCATAAGCATCCATACACTCCAACATCCATGCATGATATATATATTCACAACACCAAATAAAGTCATGGTCATCAACATCTATAACACTCAAGCAACCATAGATATCACATTTATTCACAAAACCAACAAACAAGCACTTGCCTTAACCGCGTGAGAACGGAGGATGTGAAGACGGCGCTGCACCCGGGACCAGTCCCCCACCTAAAATTCATTTTAAATACTTACTAAGACAACAGTATTGGACCAAATAAACTATATAAGCAACACGAACTAGCAAAAGCTTGTAACGCAATCCCAACTCCAATTTTCCTAAATACTGATCTGCCCCCTCTGGAAATAGTCATGTTCTAAAATTCGTATATTTTAGTATAGGAGTTCAAATGATATGTTCTTGGACTTCATTTAAAGGTTAACAAATTATCCAACTAAACCTAGTTGGTGGGCCTTCCTGATTCGTCCATCTAATATCCCTTTTATACTGATTAACAAAACATCGATTTCACGTTAGGTTCTCTGGACAGTGCACTAAAACAATCATAACTTTCAGCTCATTTGTCCAAATTTTGCGTTCTTGGGCTTACCAGAAAGCTATGACAATTATCTACAACTTTCGTTATACTGAGATCCTCTAATTCTCCGTTTAACTGATCGCTCAAGTCAGATTACTAAAACCTGTCAAAATACTGACAGATTCGCAGAATAGTCGTACTAATAAATTCATAACTTTTGCTACAGAGGTCTAAATAATACGATCTAGCACTTCATCGAAAGCTATTGACATCCTCTATAACTATCTAGGGGAAGCCCAAGACTGAATCCGCACTTAACTACATCAAATCGTCTGTCTAACGCGATCTGTCCTGAGGAGACAGAAATACCGACATTGCTACAACAATTTATGCATCTATTCGGGGGCAAACCGGGGTTACCCTTGACGAACCACTGTAGACCACGATGCAGCCCGCGAACCTTCCCCTTCCCCTTCCCTCTCTTCTTCCCTTCTCCCTTCTTCCTTCTTCTTCTTTGTTTCTTGGCCGACCACCACAATGAAGAGGCATCGGAGGAGAGGGGCACCACCGTGGAGGAGAGGGGTTGCTACAGTACGATGCTACAGTGCCACCGTTATGCTGTAGCACCCTAGGGTTCCCCCTCCTTTTTTAGTTGGTTTTTGGTTTTCTCATAGGCCATGGGCCACTAAGCCTGTTTTTCCTCCACTTGACTATGAGCTGCGTGGCCCATTCCTCTCTCAATTTCTGATTTTTCTCTTTTAATTATCTTAATTCCCTCTCTAATTTTTTATTGCATCCACTAACGACAAAACGGGATATTACACCTCCTACCCAGCGCCTCCCTTCGTCGGCCACGCGCCTCCCCTAGCGCCTCCAGCCTTTGAGGCTCCTATTCTGGTTCCCCGGCGCGGCATGGTGTCTAGCGCCACTGCTCACCTCCTCCGACTCCCTCGCGCGCGTCCATGCCCATGCACCGTCCCCTTCTGCTCGGGCCCATGGCGCGCCGACTCGGCCTACGGCCGTCGGCCCATGGCTCACTTGGTTCAACACATCCCCTTAACCTTCACTCTCTCCTCCTCGCTAGTATCTTCAGTTTACATGAGTTTGATTAATTGTGTGCTGATGACTGATGCTTAGAGTTCATTTTTGGATTTTTGGTATACTGATATGTGGCACAAATGAAGTGTAGATGCAGGTGGAGGTAGGAGATGATTTGCTTGCTACTGTTGGGTTTGCACTGCTACTGAGGTATACTACCCCCTAAATCTCTCTCTCTCTCTCTCTCTCTCTCTCTCCCTGTCCCCTACTGCTCTGTGATGAATCCTAGATGCTCTGAGAGCTATGATGATGCTGCTATTGTGATGTGTATGTGTTGTGCATACTGAGATATACTAGGGTTACCTCTTGTTGGGTTTTGGGGTGGCCAATTGTCTTCTTATCCTGACATAGCAGCTTATCGATCCATTTCTAGTGAGAAGGATCCTCCATTTCTATTAGAGTACTACATTCCGCTAACTGTGTATGTGTGTGTATATTAATATCGATCTTCTTGTTGGCACAAAAGTGGAACTAATAAAAGAAAGAACGAACTCGTTGAGGTTTACTCTTCATCCATATCTGGTAAAATATTTCTTTTAACACTTTAGTAACGCTACCTATGCAAGTGAACTGAGCTACGTATGAGAACTGAACAATCATAACCGTAGAGCTAGTTAGTGGGTATCGAATGATCTTAATTTCTGCTAAGACTGATTCTATTTCTTATGCATGCAAGTGTGCTGCACCGGGGGGCAAGCAAGTACCAGGAGATAGCTCTTATTCATACAAAGCATTTTGGGAAGGTATGTACATATGCATCCATTTTGATAACCGGCGGGAAGATGCAGAGCACGGAGGTGGATGAGTTCATCTACCACGAGTCCTTGATACACCCACCCCTTCTCTTCCATCCAAAGTGAGCAATCCTTCCAGTAATTCTTGCATGTTTAATTAGTTTTTGGTTAATTACTTCACATTCTGTTATTGATATTTGAATGCAAAAAAAAAAAAAAACTGTACTCTGCAAATATTATTCCCATCTGTTGCAGTCATCTGAGTGGAGTACTAGATTGAGATTTCGGCTTAGTGTATCCTAGTAGTTAACTGATGCATGCATGCAAAGCCCCCTAAAAGGGTCCAGTTTTGTTTTGCAATTTTTTTGTTCACTTCATGAGCTAGTTGTTCTTCGTATACATGCTAGAGGGCTAGTTTTCTGTTGTCATACTTGTTCTGACCATTGAATTATAGTTTTTGAAGCTTAATTTGATAATTTTCCAAGTATCTGTTGTCATGCCGAAAAGAATGTAGCAGCAGCTCAGTGTTCCTTTCCAGGTATTTGCCCTTGCAGAAGATTGTATGAAATATGTCTTTCCATATCCTCTTCTAGTTATTATTTTCATACTATCAGACTTCCCTGTTAGCATCGTTTTCTTATATATGTGCATAATCGAAGATTTGATGCAATGATCAAGTGATAGTGACAACGATAAAGGTGGAATAACTATTTCGTGCTTCCCTCACTTCATTATCCATATATCCAACGGACGAGCACAGCGGAGCGCATTTTGCCACCTAGTAATATTAACATTCTGTTCCTTTATCTCCTAATATGGATAGTTCCATTATTAGATTCCTATTTTGGTTTTAAGAATACTACTTTTGTGTGAGTTTTGTTATTTAGGCTGTAGGAGTATACTCAACTAAGGCTATGTCTTGCATGGCTGGGCTGGGCTGTGGGATTTACTAAGCCTTCAAAAATATTTTTTGTTGACATTCAAAACAGGAGGTTGTAAATTAGTTAAGAGTTAATACCATCTAAAAATATTACTCCTTCCAGTCTCATGAACTTGTTAGTCTTCTTTGACATTCAAAACTTGCTTAGTCTCTTATGAGTGCTTAAGAGCTCACCGAAAGAAAGCTAAAAATAAAATGGATATATAGACAATCAAAGGACGCACATGTAAGGCATGCAGTGTTGTATAATTTGATCATACATATATGCAAGTCGCATTGTACTAGTTTCATTAAATTCTAGTTAGTTAGCTAGCTTGGTAGAGCATATTGCATCTTCTGCATTGAAGATATACTAGTATAAATTATAATGTCTATTCTCATCTCATGCATGCATGCACTTAAACAAGGGAATTGTACAGCCATCATAAGTTTAAATTAGTGCAAATACAAACAGCGGCCGCCACAAGTTTGTCCTATTATATGCTCTCTCTCTCTCTCTACACATGCATAAATATGCATACTTGATTAATTAATCTGGCAGTCTCTTGTTAATTATTAGAGCTAGAGCTAGCATAAGAGTAAATATGATCATCCAATGAGAATTCTAGCTTGGATTATTTTTCTTGCACTTATGCTTATTACATAATAGCACAAAATCCTAATGAAAGCACTTTACGTACATTTACTAGAAAAAAAAATACTTTAGACATATTTGCTTCTTTACCCAACCCACTGATTCATTGTCTGATAGCTCATAGCTGCAAGTTTCAACACATGATGTAGTACATCTAAAGCAACTAGTAGCTTTTTTTGTTCTTTTGCTAGGACACATTAGCTAGAAATGCCAGCGGTAGACATGTCAGTCATGACATTAAAATTGATCCATCAGAAGCTTAAACTCCTACCGTACATTTGAATACTGCAATCTGAGTAGAGTATTGTTCTTCCTCGCTTTGATGCGTAAAAAAAACTGCAATCTGCAAATCAGTAATTTGGACCATTGATTCGATGAATAGTTTATAAAAAAGTTAGTATATATTGATCTAGGCCCATGCATGAGAAATGGGATTTTGGGAGCACATTTAATGGCCATGATTTGTCATGCATGCACTTCCAATGGCCATCCATCTTCAGCTTCTTTTTCAATTTTCCTCTCGGTACAATAATTGGTTTAGTAACAATAAATGACATGTTGTTTTGAGTCTTATGAATCTTTGTTCATTTAGAATCAGCTTATAATTGTCATGGTGCTAATTAAATTATAGAAGCGCACTTTTACAGATCTAATTTGCATATGAGTTCTAACTGTATGTTTAAAATTTGATAAGGAGCATATGTTTCCTGTGGTGGAAGATTGGTAATGTAAAATGTAGTTACTTATAAAGAAGTTACCCACGTGAATGAAATTTACATTATCCATATCAGCCCATGTTATTTTGTTAGTAAGCTAATCTGGTAATGCTTTTTTCCATGAGATGATTTGAAATCTGATAGGTTCATTTTCTTTACAATTACCACAAGTCATGTTCATGGTTATTCATGTCCTGGCAATATGCACTGCATAATATAACTTTGTTAAAATTTCAGTGTGTGTTTATCCTAACAAGCTAACATCATTTCAGTCAGATGTAGTTCCTGAACCTGTCATTGTTGTTCCAGTCATTGAAAGGGAGAGGGAAGCTTTGGAAGAAATAAATGTGAAGCTGGGGCTTGCTTTTGATGAACTAGATATCAACTACTATACCCACCTCTTCAGTGAATGTAACATCCTATTTTCCAAAGAAAATGGTTATATATGTAATGAAATTACTACTTGGAACTGTTATATGTATCGAATTTGAACTCGAATGTTGTGGATGTCGATATATTATATATATATATATATATATATATATATATATATATATATATATATATTGTGAGCTTGGGAATTATGTCCATGTTGTTCAATCTATATATGTAATGATTTGTGGTTTTTTTCTTGCTGTGGAATTAGGGTTTATTTGATTGCAAAATCAATGTAAAATTAAATTGGAGTATACCCTGTTCGGGTAACTCCCAAGTGCCTTGTTTGACACACACTCGGGAAACAAATAAAATTTCACTAGTGTTCACACTTGGGGAACTTTCGGGGCTCATTGGGAAAGATAGTTTCCCGAGTGAAGTCTTCTTACTTTCCTGAGTGTTCTTGGCTAACATACACTCAGGAAAGTATTTCGTTATGGTAGGTGAACCCGTTGTGCGAACTATTCTCCTGAGTGTTGTATGTTTCCCGAGTGTAATTCAGAACACTCGGGAAAGTTATTTCTCCCGAGTGTAACTCTCGGAAACACTCAGGAAACCATAGTTCTCCCGACTAAACGATCCCGAGTGGTTTTTCCCGACAGCTGACCTGCAGGAATTACTTTCCCGAGTGTTTTGGGGACTTTCCCGAGTGTTTTGTGCACTCGGGAAAGTAAAGGATTCTGGTAGTGGGGTGAGATCAAAAAGGGTAGGTGTAATACCCTGGCTTAGTAAAAGCCCAAAATGTCACCTACACTATTAACACTACAAATTTCTACATTAAACTCAAGTATTATTACCTTCTAGGCATCATGATTCAACATTTGACAATGAGGTAATCATAAATTTCAATAAGCCGGTTAATCAAAATTCATTTATAATTTAACCTAAATAATTATCAAAGACATTATAGATAAATTTCAATTAAGAGACAACAACAACTAGCAATAATATCAACCATGTGGAACTAAGAGAACCACAATCTACTCAATTATTACACTTCCAAAATGAATGAATCATGAAGTGCAGCGGCGTGCTACACAACTGCAAAAGTACCATGTTCTACTTCACCCCTAAAGTATGATGTCATCAATGCTCACCTAAAACGTCAAATAAACAAGCATGAGTCCAAGACTCAACAAGTACAAATAAGCAACATACGAAACATTAAATCAATGACAAATCATTCTCATTATCTCAAATACATATGTAAATGTCATGAATGCAATGCAAATCATGCACATATCTCCACTTCTCTTCTTCATATACTAGTATAGCTGAGTGTAACACCCGCCGGTCTTCACACATGCCCGCATTCTCAAATGTGGGGATCTAGTACCCATCCTTTTTCATATGGGGATCTCATTGCCTATATCTCAAACATTGGGATCTCATTGCCCACTCTCGTGGGTTATTTCTTTTCAACATGAATGCTTGAAATGAAATGAATAATGTCCATACTTTCCAATATGAATCCTCAATTAATGAAAACATATAAACAATGGGAAATAAACATTCCTCACATTAATAACCATAACAAAGTCATTTAGCCAATTGGTAGCACCAATTATTCAATATTCCTCTAAAATGTACTTGCCTTCTAGATGCGACGACCGGGTTGAGGCGAAGAAGACAATACTCCCGATGTTAATCCTCCTACAATAATTCATCTATCACAATGCTAGCCATAGCAATTCAGTACAACACTTAGATAACAATGATTCTACATGCAGCCCAAATCCAACAATTCATATCTTTTAATCTACCCAAACAAATACGATGAACTAAGACATTTTTAGAATCTACAATAACTCGGTAATGGACAACAGCATTCAAAAATTCATAACTTCCATTTTGTTTATCCAAAAATTGCATTCTTGGTCTGTCTGGAAACCTTAAGGAATTATCTACAATAGTCATGTTGGTCAACTTCTCTGATTAAGTCGTTAACTATTTTTAATCTACCGATTACTACAACTGCCAGAATCTGACAGAAATTCAGGACAGTAGGATTACAAAGGCCATAACTCGAAAACTATTCATCCAAACAATGTGAACTAAAACTCTATAGAAAGCTATTGAAATTATCCACAAATCTCTAGGAGATGAAAGCTCCATATTTTGCACTAAATGTATGCGAAACTACAGCGCAAAACAAACAATAGAATCACCGATCTGCGACACAATTTCTCCCAACTAGCAAAAGTACTAAATAAAACAAGGGAGACTTGTTCGTTACCCTTGGGATCACGTCGATGATCACTGAAATACCCACGAGAAACCCTTTCCTTCTTCCTTTTCCTTCTTTTCTTCCCTTCTTTCTCTTCCATGGCCGAACTCCTTTCTCCTTCTTCCCTCTGGCCAGCAGCAGCAGCATCAACAGGGGCGCATGGGGGAGGTGCTACAATACCAGGGGCTAGGGTTTGGGGTTGCTACCCCTTTAGCCCCTTTAATTGGCTGAATTCCCCTTTGAGCTATGGGCCCCACTTCTCCCACCAAATTCTCTAAATTTCTGAATTAGCTCTTGATTACTTCCTCTAATTTGTTGATTACTTATTTAGTTACAGTAGGGGCGCATTTATAGGGGCAGAGGAGCACTGGGGAAGTAGATCAGGCGCGAGATATTTGCGATGGTTGTTGCGGATTTGGGCGCGCGTTCGCTAAACAAATGCGATAAAAGGGGAAAACAGGCGTGTAAGAAAGTGAGGAAGGAGATGCGACCGATTTGGAGGTTCGTAGCATAACAATGGCGGCAGCACCGGGCAAACAAGAAAGCAAGGAGGAAGAAGATCAGATGACAAGTGGGACCGCCTTGTAAGAGAGGGATGGAGGCGGGTTGGGCCGAGCGGGAGTTGGGCGAAAAGAGAGAAAATGGGCCAGGAAAAAGGGGATTTTGCCCCAAAAAGAAAGGGATTTTAATTAATTTTCTGAATTTGAAATAGGCAACAAATTGAATAAGCTTTTAGAAAATAGCAAATTGAGTTCACAAATTCAAGAAAAATTCACAAAATTCATAGAATTATTTTTAACTTAAAAATTATTTTCAACTTAAAGTTAGATTTGAATTTTGCACATAAATTATTTTTTATTTCTAGAAAATAGGAAAACATTTTCAAAATCCAGAAAATTCAATAAATTAATTAAAATTTTATTTTTAACTATAAATCCAAGAAAATCCCAGAAAACTTAGTAAATTTTATTTTTGACTTTTAAAAATAGGAAATTCAAGAAAACAAAGAATACTCTTTTAAAACATAGAAAATCCAATAAAATATAACTTTATTAATTTTAATTTTGGTAATTGATTTGGGATGTTACATGGATCTACATAATGAATCGACGGAGTTACCCCAAAACCCTCGTAAGGTTCTCAGAGTACAACTTACCAACCATGGCATCCCACAACATCCAATCCCGTGACCAAACTAATCTAAATCTTGAATAAACATCAAATTAGGGTTGATCAGCTCATTACCCACGAAATTAGACAAAGGTCGAAGGCCATGAAACCCTAGCTTTTCCTTCCCTTCTCTTTCCTTCTTCCTCTTGCTGATTCTTCCTCTTTCCTTCTTCCCGATCCTCTTGCTAGTCTTGTCCCTCTCCTTTGCTGGTACCCTATTTTCCTCTAATGTTGATAGTAACATAGCTAGCAGCAGCAGCTGGCAGCGTGGTGTAGGAGGCAGGTGACTAGCGGTAGGCGCCGGATGCTGGGGCGACTACAAGTGTATGTGTGGCAGGGGCCTAGGCAAGGGGTAGGGACGGAATGATATAGGTGTGACTATGGGAGTAACCATACCCTTCTGCTTTTGGCCTGATCTTCACGAACTGTAGGTTGTGCAGGATAACTTATGGATCCATGCAATCTGATGAATAACATCGCAAACTACCGTCTCTATTATGGCAACCTATGGCACTCGATTCACCCAACCACATGCTATGATAATGAAAACTATACTCATGCCTGACGATTCAAATAGCAGCACACCAACATGTCAAAGCATATGACATGCTACCCGAGCAATCAACAATGAAGAACTCAACATGGATAGAAGAGTTGGCACCACACCATGCTACCCATAGCCATGGTGATAAAGCATACAAGAACTCGACATGGGTAAAAGAGTTGGCACCACGTTGCGAGAACCCGGGGTATTTAGCTTGTAACACTTAACCATCCAATTGGTCTTAGCATTACAAACCAAATATCCTGACTCTCGTGTAACATGTACCTCCAGAACAGTACACATACACCTCACAAAACATGCATCAATTCCATACAAGATTACAGAGAATGAGTCTTCAATTTTACATCACAAAAGACATACACATAATAGAGTTATCACAAAAGGAGCCGATGGCCAAAAGACAGGTAAATAACTAAAGTAGCAATGGAAACAAAAGCCATAAGATGACGATAAACAAAAGCCAACCGGTTTGCCCTTACCCACAAGGCAACCGACTAGGCCGCTAAGCTAGTTGTCCTGCACAAAGTCGGTCTCACAATAGTCGATCCCTTGGGGATCAACCTCCTCTACAACAATTAGGCAATGCAATTGAGTACAAAAATTGTACTCACAAGACTTACGAATAACAAACCTATACATAGCTACATGTAAGCTGAATCAAAGGAGAAGGCTATAGGGTTCATTTTCAGCATAAAGCAATATTTCATTTGCAATAGTGTAATAGATTGAAGGTAATTTAACAAATCTATTTTTATTAGTTTAAATAACAACGAACAATTATAAACATAATTAACATCCTGGAGGTGACTTCATAACAGCCACCACAACATGGCATGAATTACCCATTCGTACCACCCAATATCAAGTTTTATCGAAAATGTTATAATTTTACTCTTGCAAAACCTAACCAAGCGTGTCCATAACCAATGACTTGGCTATTCGAATAGATTATACCCTCTAGGGGTGTACAACTTTACCCACATGTCAGACCGCTCCTTTTTCCATGCGATGTAGCACACTTTCGAAGGTGTGCTAGCAAAGCTAAGTCCTACGAGACCTTTTCCAATGGAACGAGTTAATCAGGAGTCATACGTATGGGGGTTATCTAATCGGACAGTCCAAGCGAGAGGTTACATTCGGACAGTCCAAACGGCCCAACCAATCTAGGTGGTTGAATCAAAATCGAACGGTCCCAATGATAGGTTACGTTCGGACGGTCCGAGCGGCCCAACCAATCTAGGCGGTTGAAATGAAATCGGACGGTCCAAACGAGAGACAAGCTCAAACAGTTGAAACAAAATTGGATGGTTCAAATGAGAGGGCTGATCAGACTAGTCCGAATGACCCAATCAATTCAAAATGTTAATCTCCAAATAGACAATCCAAAGTGAGGGGTTACTATGCACATAATGGCTAGACTCTCACATCAATGACTCTTATACAAAATCTAACCGGTTAATGAATTAAGATAAACAATAATTGTGTCCTAACAACCAAGATTAGCCCTAATCATTGAGCTACGAGTGGTCGTGGCAACGACAAAACCCCGAGTTCAATGTTGAGCTCATCGCCGGCGATGTGGTCCATGCCGGCATGAACCAAGGGTAGGGTTGGGTCCCTAATAGTATTGCACATCTATTGGGCGTGGTTACGGTGGCTGAGGTGGCCTGCACCGGTGGCTAACCAGAGAAGGGCAGCGCAAGCATTACTGCCAAAACATGCATGCAGAAAAAAGCTCTGCATTGTCCTCTTAAGCATGTGCCACATCATCTAAGAGGTACTAGGGTGCTAACTGAGTGCTGCAGAGGTTTAGGGAAGCTCAAGTGTTGTCCGGTGACAAGAAGACAATGGCGGCGCTTGCGATTCACGAGAAGAAATGAGCCTGAGCAAGGAGAAGACCCATGAAGCCTCGAGATAGCTCAAGTAGGTTTAGTAGATCGTGGAAAAGCGTGGAATCGGGAAAAGCCTTACCTGATCGACAAGGAGATGAAAAGGGATCTTGTTGGTTGAGAATGGAGGAAGCTCAAAATCCATGAGCTCCTGTGACACATTGCCCAAATTAGTTAAGGGGTTTTCAAAGTCATACCCAAGGACACGATATGACGCGCAAGATTTGAGGATAATACTCACCGGAGTGGAAATTTGTACGGTGATGTCACTCGATGGTTTTCGGAGCATGCTCTAGCAACTCAAATGGCAGGATGTTGGTCCGAGAGCTACAAGACAAACTAAGAGTTCAAACAAGAGGAATGGAGACGACATTGAACAAGAACGAGAAGGGACACAAAGGCTTGAAGCTTACCCGCAAGGAACTAGAACAAGTGTCCCTCTCCTCAGCCGAAAAGAAGAGAAGTGAGGAAATGAGAGGCATGGAGTGTGTTTTAAGTCGGGATGAAGACAGAGATGGAGGCGGTGTTAAGTGGCCAACATGGTGGTGGATTGATGGTATTGACAGATGGCACAAAGATGCGCAAAGAATGTGGCAAACACGCTCTGTGCGCACCATCGAGAGGTGGAAGGCGTAGCTGACAAGCCGGCCCAACTTGTCAGCGACTCAATGCGTGCGAAACGGACACAAGTTCGAGTTAGTTCAATTAGTGGGTTAGGCCCAGTCAATTGGTCCAGGTTAGTATGTTAAAACCGATCGAGAGCTGATCGAACCATGAGATTTGGATGATCCAATTGAGATTGAATGGTCCAGATCGCGCGCTCATTCGGACGGTCCGAACGGCACCAATTGACTCAGGCGGTTGATATCAAATCGGACGGTCCAAAATGCTTTTGCGTTAGTTAGGGCCAGGTCCGAACTTAAAGACGGTTGGGTTCAACCAAGTGACTTGGGTTTGGGTCTGAGGAACAGTGTAACTAGGTTTTGAAAGGAAAAGGGTAAGTCTTTGAGGAATTTTTAGATAGAGTTTCACAACTACAAAAATTTTGAAATTTTTTATAGGAGGTTTTTGACTCTAAGATTAACCTTGTATAAAATTTCCAGAAGTTTTCATGCATAGCAATTTTCTCCAAAAATTTCTCAGTGTTCTGCCCTAGGGTTTTGACCAAGGGTCTAATTGGTTTGACCAACCCTTTTAAAATAGCAAATAAAATCTAAAAACTATAAAATGTCGAGGGTCACTAAGGTGATCAGCACCTAGGAAAAATATTTCCAGGGGATGATCACAAGATTTGGTTAAAAAGTTTTAAAGGTCTATGCTTCTAGATAATTGAAGCATTAGGTTTTCAAGATCAATAAAACTTTAAAAGAAATTCTAGAAAATACAAATGTCCACATGATGCAACAAAAAATTTAATTTCATCTCATTTGCATACATTTGAAACACAAACCAAGTTTGGGATGTTACAAATCTCCCCCCTTACAAGAATCTCGTCTCGAGATTCCATCGGAAAAGAGAAGGGGAAAAAAGACTTTGTCGCTTGTTAAAATTCAATCTTCTTTCCAAAGATCGAAAGACTCGATCTCGAACCCCTACCACCCCTACCTCAATATCTTTTGTTTGGCAATCCCCAAATTGTTGTTCACCCAATTAAAATACACCGATCACATTTAGTCTATAGCAAGCAGACTCCAATCTCAATGTATACATTAACCACCGAAATCGTTTTCTTTGTTGAAATCTTCCAAACCATCCTAAATTCATATATTTGACTTGATTTCCAATAAAGATACTAACTTACTTCTAAACTTTAACAATCCATAAGTGAGCACAAACAACTATTGATTTACTCCCACAATCTAACTCATGGGTTCACTCTAATCTCGATCACAATCCCTAGAACACTACAAATCCTAAGTAAACCAGCATATTGCTCACATTTTCTATTATACTTGCTTTATAAATTTTTATCATAGAGTATCTCCCATATAACTTCCAAATCGTGAGCACTAAAGATCCGTACTTCCCTATCTATAATCCACCAATTGACATATACTATTAACCACTCAACAATTGTTTGTGGTTTCCAGCAAGTCTCCTCAAACAATTTCAATTCTTAAGAGATGGTAATCTATGAAAGATCCAATTGCATCTTCAAGCAATGTCTCTATGTTTCTGCTTTTCAATCCCTTTTGTTAGCACGATCAATCCACCAAATACACCCATTAATCTCATAAGGTCTAATCCACTCATCCCTACTCTAGGATCTAATCAACTACCAAAATCAACATAATCATCCTAGGTAAAAAAATACCTCCTTTATCCATAGTCAACTCCATCTTATTAAATAATTAAGAAGATCATCCATCTAAGGTGAATTTGTAATCCAATTATAATCCAAACAATCTGAATTACTAACCTCATCCAGATCAAGTTATCCACAATAATTATCTTAGTCCAATTCAACAATATTAACCCGATATCTTTCAAAAATCTACTTATCCTCAAGTATCATCTAAATCCGACCGCCACACTTAATCATCCCTAATTGATCCTATTATAACGTCCTTGGAACAACTATTCCCACAAAGATAAATCTCCTATTCAATCCTCATAGTCATATACTACACGATTATTCAATCACCTATTCATTCTTCATCTCTAGAAGTATTACGACCAGCTTATATACTCAATTACAACTTCACAACTCTCAAATTATCATCATAAGTATCCACCAAAATCTATAATAACTTCACAATTTCATTTCTAACTCTATCACACTAGACCGAAATCTGACTCACAATCTTATCAACATATTGACTAGGACATACCTACATTCTAAATCCACAAGTGAATTCACAAAATTATTCATTCAATTCTATACATGCATTCCATGAGTCCCACCTGCATGTCCTCCAACATAATTCCAACATCACCCGCATGCAGGCTTACACTGCACTACAATAGTTCTATTTATACTTATATCGCAACCTCATATGATAACGCCTAACAAAACCCACAAATGATCCCACATAAGTTAATATCTCAGGGTACAAAAATCAAATTAACTCTTCTAAGATCATATTCGAGAACCATGAGTAATAACCAATTTCTTTATTATCAAATAACCCTTTGATCAGGCAATTCCACCAACATCAACCCTAACATAAAGGACCTAATTGAAGATAAAATAGCGGTTACTAAATCATATCCTTCTCTTTACTGATCCCGCTATTGGTCAATTATTTAACATGTGACTTCCATTAAGGAGGTAAGAGGGAAAGGCATAAGGTGAGTAACAGACAACAGCAGAGAAGCAATCGACTATGGAGGAAAGCGATATTACGCTAACATAAACATACAAATATTAGCAATAAAAGAACTCCAAAAATGTATATAAAGGCATAAGACCAGCGCAAAATCGTAAGATAAAAGATTTGCTTCCCGGCACGACTAACTCGTATTTAAAGAACAAGCTATCAGTTGGGACGAAAAAATTCAGAACACAACCCAAGTTTTATCACATCTAAAGAGCATGGTGAAAACCATCTAGGGTGCATTTGTAACACCTCAGTCCAACATAGAGCCTAGGATGCTACCAACTACTCTATTGACTCAACTAATTTCAACATCTTAATAAACATTCAACCAAACATTCATTCATGAAGGACATAAAACTGATAATCAACACTATCACAGTCTATAATTACTCAATAAGAGCGTAACATCTATCAATTGAGTATTAATCAGTTTATGAAGCCTCCTCTCTAACATCTAATCTAAAGCAATCCAATATTACTATGCTCAAGCAGCTAATGATCAAATAGCTACCTCTAAAACATCATTGACCAACCAAACAATAAAGATGATAGAATAACTCAATCAAACCTTCTAATCCATCAAATGAAATTAAATGAACTTGAATGATGAAGAATTAAGAACATAAAAGGACCATCCATGATCACAGTCAAAATCATCCACCACGAAGGATGGTCACAAAATTGAATCTAAAGAAATCATCAAGACCATGAATTGTAGATAATTGAACTAGTTTAATCATTATGGTTTGTGTATATGTGAAGTGCACCATGTCTACCCCTCCCATGCATGCCGCTGCCTCGAGAGGTACCTAGAAAGCACAACACAGCAGAGTGAGTCCACGACTCAGCAAAGTGCAATAGTAATAAATATCATAACATCATAAGCAGCCAATAGGGATAATCAATCCCATCATGAACAACAGCAATATATATCACAAATCTATCTTTTATGTAGAAATGCAATGAACATGTCATGGATGCTTTTTCTTCATCTTCTTTGTAATTACCGGTAATGCCGAGTAGTGTATCCGTCAATACATACTCAAAGCCTATGCCCTCTAGGCATAGGGATCCAATGCCCACACTCCACGAGTGTGGGGACCCAAGTCCATCCAATGCATGACGGGGATCTATGCCTGTCTAATGCATGACGGGGATCTCAAAGGAATAATCTTTGGCTACCATGTAGACCAAGATACATAAATGTATATCATGATGCAAAATTGAAATCACAATATCAACTCATCATGAACAAGTAATGTTCATCAACATTATCAAACATAAAGCTTCATCATTAAACCATGGCATTCATCGATTATGAAATAAAGCAACTCATTATTACTATCAGCACTTGCCTCAACCGTGAGACGGAAGACAAAAGGCGGAATGCTCTAGCACCGGGGTTCACCACCACCTGGTAACCAAGAATGATACTAGGCATCAAACAAACATACTTAAAAATATAATACTCACAGCGCTCTACATCGTCTTCTCATAAGCCAAGATTAAACACTTTATCTACTCAAGCTAGTCAACATGCTAACAGAAATCTATTCTGGATAGCAGTACGAAAAACATCATATCTTTTGCTCTGAAACTTGAAATGACATGATCTCAGATCCTATGGAAAGGTAACAAAACCTCCATAATAGTTTAGTTGGCTGAATCCTCGAATTCGGCCAAAAACTTAGGCTAACATTTAGATGGAAGTCTAATATATAAATTGTCTAGCAGAACTAAACAGCAGTAAAGAAATAATCATAACTTTTGATTGGATTAACTAAAATCTAAGATTTTTATCATTCTGGAAAGCTAATATCATAACCTTCAAAAGTCTAGTTGGCATGAAACTCAGATTTTGCATTTAACAAAAAGTAGCACACAGATCAAAACTCTCATCACAACTTTGATTTATAATCGGACAATCACATTGAAACGTACGTAACTTTTGTTCTACAAATCCAAAAAGGGCGTTCTTGATCAATCCTGAAAGCTAATGAAATTACCTACAACAATTGTTTGGGGTGACAACCAATGACTTAATTAATAAACAAGACGACTCGATTCTCGCAGATTTACGGGCAGCAGATAAAATCAATGTAACTTTTAAACCACAACTCCGATTAGGGTGATATTTGAACCTATTTAAAGTCGAGAACGAACTCCACAAATATCTAGGATACAAAATCCTCCAATTCGGACTCAATCTACATGAAAACAAACGAGTAAGAAGGTACATAATCCGATTCTAATCGCAGTAGTTCAACGATTATCTAATTGAGGGCAAATACAAATCTAACTTGATTCAAAACTGCAGGGAGACAAATCGTTACCCTTGAAGACCCTAATGAAACTCGCTGGAGATCCCTCATGAAGAACTCCTTCCACTTCCCCTTCCTTTCTTCTTCTTCTTCCTTCCTCTTCTTCCTTTCTCCTCTCATCGTCCTCTTTGCAAAGCAACAGGAATGATGAATGCTACAGTACATAGACGTGCTGCAGTAGTCATGCTACAGTACACGGGTGCTAGGGTTTAAGGGGTAGGGCACCCCTCCTCTTGGGCTTCTTAAGGCCAGCACACAAGGAAGACAAAGCCTTGGGCCAGAAGCCCAAGGTCCAAATCCCTCTCAAATTCTGAATTTTTAACTTAATTCTCTCTCTAAACTTTATTTCAATCCATATTAAATAATCAGGATATTACAGCATTAGGCACTAGCCAACTAATATCACATATTACCATTTTATTCCCATGAGTTTTATTTGAATTTTCCTCTAATTATTAGCCCAAACGAAGAATTATGTGCTTGTTGTCCAGATTTTGTAACCGAACTCCAAGCTGAACTTTTCAACTACAAGTGCTTCTAATCTTCTGTAATATCCCAAAAGTATTCGAAAGAATATTTGAGGGAGAACAACTAAATTGAGAGAGAATTAAGAGAAATAAGATAGAAAATTTAGAATTTTAGGAGAAGAATGGGCCGCCAATTCATATTCGAGAGGAGAGGAGCCGGTCATAGTGGCCCAAGGCCCATAAGTGGGCTAGTAGCCCATTAGAAGGCAAGGGAGGGGGAGAACTAAACCCTAGCCACCTGTGCTATAGTAGCCGCCGTGCTACAGTAGCCGCGCTACAGTGCATCCGCCTCTGATTGCTCCTCCTCTCCTCGGCATCATCCTCCTTGCTGCCGGCCATTGGGAAGAAGGAGGGGAAGGAAGAGAGGGAGAGGAAGAGGTAGAATAAGAGGAGAAGACCATCTTCATGGGGAGAGATCGCTGGTGGGTGCTCTTCGTGGCCAGCAATCGGTTCGTCAAGGGTAACCCCTGTTTTCCCCCGATTAGATGCACCTTTAATCGTTGTAGCAATGTCGGTAATCAGGCCTGCGTAGGACAGTTCGTGTTAGATCGACGTTTTGTTGTAGATACGTGCATATTTAGTTCTGAAAATCTCCTAGTGAATTGTAGAGGACGTCGCTAGCTTTCGATGAAGTACAAGATCGCGTTATTCAGACCTCTGTAGCAGAAGTTATGAATTTATTAGTGTGACTATTCTGCAAATCCGTCGGTATTCTGACAGGTTTTAGTAATCTGACTTGAGTGATCAGTTAAAGGAACAATTAGAGGAGTTTAGTATAACGAAAGTTGTAGATAATTATCGTAGATTTCAGGGAAGCTCAAGAACGCAAACTTTGGACAGATGTACTGAAAGTTATGGTAGTTTTAGTGTACTGTCCAAAGAACTTGACGTGAAATTGATATTCTGTTAATTAGCTTGGTAGGTGTATTATATGGACGAATCAGGAAGGTCCACCAACTAGGTTTAGTTGGGGAAATTGATAACCTTTCAAGGAAGTCCAAGAACACCTCATTTGGACTCCTGTACTAAAAGATATGAATTTTAGAACGTGACTATCAACAAAGGGGGACAGAACAACATTTAGGAATTGGAGTTGGGTTCGCGTTAAAAGAACTATTGCAAGTTCGTGTTTGCTTTTATAGTTTGTTTGATCCATTACTGTTGTATTAGTACGCTTTTAATGAATTTAGGTGGGGGACTGATCCCGGAGGCAGCACCCTCTTCACATCCTCCGTTCTCACGCTGTTAAGGCAAGTACTCTGTTTGGTAGAGTAATTATGGATGGTTTGACAGTGAATGCTAGTATTTGATATTTATTAGCTGTGTTTGATTGATAGTATGATATGCTGGATAAAGATGATGAATGCTTATGATACATGCTAGTATTTGATATATATTAGCTGTGTTTGATTGATAGCGTGATATGCTGGATAAAGATAATGAATGCTTATGATACATGCTAGTATTTGATATATATTAGCTGTGTTTGATTGATAGTGTGATATACTGGTTAAAGATGATGAATGCTTATGATACGAATGATTGTTATTCATGTATGTTGTTGAAGTTGTTCATGATTATTGCAAAACTGTAATTGTTTATGTGTATTGTGAGAGCATACATAAGACCTGGTCATGTGGTGATCAGGAATGCATATTTGAGATCCCCGTCATGTAAATGACGGGCTTGAGGTCCCCACATCTGTGGAATGTGGGCATTGAGAAGAGGTCCCCATCAAGAAAACGATGGGCTTATGGTCCCCACACTTGTGGAGTGTGGGCTTGAGGTCCACTTTACATGCGGAGTATTGGGCAATTGGTCCCTGCACTTGCGAGCACAGGCATGGGTACGCAGCGACGGTTGCATACCCCGCACTACTGGTGTAATGTGCAAAAGATTGAAAAGGACAAAAGATGCATTGCACATCTGCATTCATACATCATGAGATATGTTTCCGAGCAAAGTTTTAGACTTGAAGGTTGATGCTGTGATTGTGAAGTTAATGTTTCATTTTTGGTACTTGCTGAGTCTTTGGGCTCACTCTTACTTTTGTTGTGTTTTAGGTACCATTGCAAGAACGACATGCATGGGAGGGAATAGACCTGAGTTGTATTAACACACTGCCACACATCATTAAAAGTTGATTAAATTTTTAGAATGTCCATTAATAAATAAGCAAACTGCTTAAGTATTGATTATGGTCATGCTTCATGCATCGAGTTTTTGTAATAATGATGAGTAACATATTTTAGACAACCTTGATCATGTTCTAGCTGATTAGCTTTTTTTTAATGCTTAGTGATGATCTTTGGATGTTGAAAGATTTAGTTTTGATAATCTTATTTCATTGGAACCTCGTATAGTTAACTATACAAGGAGGTTCTCACTGAAATTTAGTAAATTATCCTAGATTAGCTTTGTTAATGTTTCATCGGTAGCATTCCAGGCTCATGTTGGGCTAAGGTGTTACATCTTCACCAAAGGACAACCAACACTTCGTATTTACAACTCTCATTGAATCCCAAAACCTGAAATTAATCAATAATCACTATCCTTTTGAAACAAGAGGAGGAGGAAATAACTTTTCGAAACTCAACAAGAACAAGGTAAGATGAGCAATCTAAGATAGGTAAGGAATAAAATCTGAGAACTTACTTAAGTTTTTATAAAATAGTTGATATTTTGGAAACTAAGTTTTCAAATATCCTAGAGACGACTAAGCTAGGGGTTTCTACGGTCAAGATAGCTCTAATACCAAGTCATGAGAACCCGAGGTATTTAGCTTGTAATACTTAACCATCCAATTAGTCTTAGCATTACAAACCAAATATCCCGACTCTCGGTATAACATGTACCACCCAGGAGCGGTACACATACACCTCACAAAAAACATGCATCAATTCCATACAAGACTACAGTACCGAGTCTTCAATTTACATCACAAAAGACATACACATAATAGAGTTATTACAAAAGGGGCCGACCGGCCAAAAGACAGGGTAAATAACTAAAGTAGCAGCGGAAACAAAAGCCATAAGATGGCAATAAACAAAAGCCAACCAGTTTGCTCTTACCCACAAGGCAACCGACCGGGCCGCCAAGCTAGTCGTCCTGCACGAAGTCGATCTCACAATAGTTGATCCCTTGGGGATCAACCTCCTCTACAACAATTAGGCAATGCAATGAGTACAAAATTGTACTCGCAAGACTTATAAAAAACCTATACATAGCTACATGCAAGTTGAATCAAAGGAGAAGGCTATAGGGTTCATTTTCAGCACAAAGCAATATTTCATTTGCAATAGTGTAATAGATTGAAGGCAATTTAACAAATCTATTTTTATTTGTTTAAATAATAGTGAGACAACAATTATAAATATAATTAACATCCTGGAGGTGACTTCCCAATATCCACCACAACATAGCACGAATTACCCATTCGTACCTCCCAATATCAAGTTTTATCGAAAATATTATAGTTTAACTCTTGCAAAACCTAACCAAGCGTATCCATAACCAAAGACTTGGCTATTTAAATAGATTATACCTTGAAGGGGTGTAAAACTTTACCCACATGTCAGACCACTCCTTTTTCCACGCGATGTAGCACACTTCCAAAGGTGTGCCAGCAGAGCTAAGTCCTACGAGACGTTTTCCAATGGAAAGAGTTAATCAAGAGTCGTACATATGGGGGTTAATCCTCTGTGAACCACCCATTTCGGGCTCCCATGGGGAACCCATACGTTGTGTCGGAGTTATCGGCCTTAGAAACGGATCGATGCTCTTGGGTGTGGAGAACCTAGATAGGATCTCACCCATCACATGCCCAACAACAATACAGAACATTTTTCTCCTACATCTACCGCCGGCGACTCATCAATTAACACATCCCAAAGTACTAAGTCAAGAGGGGTCCCATATATCCCTCATGTGGATGCATGCAATAATTCTTGTATACTGTGACACAAGATATTCGGTCCTTGTTGACTTAGGCACCAACCACACACCTGATAACCACACCATCAACCATGTGCCCAAGTCTAAATCTTTTTGTTTTTTCAGTTTTAGTTTTCCAAGTACAATTACATATATGAGTACCCTGATCTAAGTAATTATAGTGATGATATAATGACCATCTCCGAAGCAATGATCCCCAGACTACCATTCTAGGCATGGCTAAGCGACAATAACTCGCATACTAGATATGAAGTGACTAGAGCCCATCCATCGAGCTCCAAATCACAACGGATATAAACCTAGGCTCAGTGGTAAAGGATGGATGTTTACCTATAGTTTAAGTAACTATTCAGGTAAACTATCGTGAACTGAGAAAATACTTGTCAACATAGCATGCATACATAGAGTTGAAATTGAAATATTAACATGCGAACATAATAGGATCAACGTGCATCAAAGGAAGAACTGCTTGCCTTGTTGGGCATAACTCTTTTGCTGCAGAGGATCACTCTCGTACTCAATGAATTCATCAGAACCTATCGAAAGAATCGAGAAGAACCAATAAGAACTAATAACGTCAAATAAAACCCAAAAATTTAAAATCATCTGTAAATCATGAAATTTACACAGATGGTAGAGAATGATTTTAAATGAATTTAAAAATAAAAATAATTTGATTTGGATGTTGCATGCAGAAGTTATAGCCAAAACAAAATTAGCTTTTGATAAAAATGCCGAAAAATCCTTCTCAAGTACTGTTCATCCAAATCAATTTTTTGGCAAAAAAATTTCATAGAGGTGGTGAACATGAAAGTTTTATGGTAGACAGAGCACCACATGATATGAACACGGAATTTGATTCTCATTTGGAGTTCATATGAATTAGTTATGAATTTTAAAAGGTAAAGGCATTTTCTAGTTCAAAAATAAATCAGTTTTGGATCAAATTCTAAAAACTATATTTTCTATCCTAGAGACAAGATTGAAACTCATTTCTAAATAAAGTTCATTAAAAATAAAAATTATCAAAATTGGTCTCTTTGGATTTAGAGTTAAGATGACTTAGTTATGCATTTTTGAAGTTATTCTAATTTTTAGTGTATAAATAATTGGTTTCAGATTATCTTTTAAACTCGAGTTGAAAACATTCGGACCATTCAGATCTAATCGGATGGTCCAAGCAAGATGTTACGTTCGACGATGCGAACGCCCAACCAATCCAGCGGTTGAATCAAAATCGGACGGTCGAAACGATAGGTTACGTTCGGACGGTCCAAGCGGCCCAACAAATCCAGGTGGTTGAAACAAAATCAGACGGTCCAAACTAGAGACAAGCTCGGACAGTTGAATAAAAATCAGATGGTCCAAACGAGAGGGCTGATCGGACTAGTCCGAACGACCCAATCAATTCGGAACGTTGATCTCAAAATGGACGGTCCAAAGTGAGGGGTTACTATGCACTTAACGGCTGGACCCACGCGTCAACGACTCAATACAAAATCTAACCGGTTAACGAATTAAACTAAACACTAACTATGTACTAATGACCAAGATTAGCAATAATCATGAGCCACAGTAGCGGTCGGGGTACAACAAAACCCCGAGTTCAATGTTGAGCTCACCGCCGGCGATGTGGTCCACGCCAGCGTGAACCAAGGGCAGGGTTTGGTCCCAAATAGTATTGCACATCTATTGGGGGTTGTTATGGCGGCTGAGGTGGCCTGCACCGGCGGCTAGCCGAAGAAGGGCGATGCAAGCATTACGACCAAAACATGCATGCACAAAAAAAAATCTCTCCATTGTCCTCTTAAGCGTGTGCCACATCATCTAAGAGATACTAGGGTGCTACCTGAGTTCTGGACAGGTTTAGTGAAGCTCAAGTGTTGTCCGGTGACAAGAAGACGATGGTGGTGCTTGCGGTTCACGAGAAGAAGTGAGCCTGAGCAAGGAGAAGACCCACAAAGCCTCAAGATAGCTCAAGTAGGTTCAGTAGATAGTGGAAAAGCGTGGAATCGGGAAAAGCCTTACCGGATCGACAAGGAGATGAAAAGGGATCTTGTCGGCTGAGAATGGAGGAAGCTCAAAATCCATGAGCTCCTGTGACACATTGCCCAAATTAGTTAAGGGGTTTTCAAAGCCATACCCAAGGACACGATATGACGCACAAGATTGTGGATAATACTCACCGGAGTGGAAATTTGCACGGTGATGTCACTCGGTGGTTTTCGGAGCACGCTCTAGCAACTCAAATGGCACGATGCCGGTCCGAGAGCTATAGGACAAACTAAGAGTTCAAACCAGAGGGAATGGAGATGGCATTGAACAAGAGACGAGAAGGGACAAAAAGGCTTGAAGCTTACCCGTGCAAGGAGCTAGAACAAGTGTCCCTCTCCTCAGCTGAAAAGAGGAGAAGTGAGGAAATGAGAGGCATGGAGGCGGTGTTAAGTGGCCGAGCTCTAGGAGTGGCCAAAATGGTGGTGGATTGACGGCGTTGATAGGGTAGCACAACATGCAGCAGCAATGTGGCGAACACGCTCTGTGTGCACCATCAAGAAGTGGATGGCACAGCTGACAAGCGGGCCCAACTTGTCAGCGACTCAATGCGTGTGAAACGGACTCGAGTGCGAGTCGGTTCAATTAGTGGGTTAGGCCCAATCAATTGGTCCGGGTCGGTATGTTTAGACCGATCGAGAGCTGATCGGACCATGAGAATTGGATGGTCCGATCGAGATTGAATGATCCAGATCGCGCGCTCGTTCAGACGGTCCGAACAGCACCAATCGACTTGGGTGGTTGATATCAAATCAGACAGTCCAAAACGCTTTTGCGTTAGTTCGGGCCAGGTCTGAACTTAAAGACGGTTGGGTTCAACCAAGTGACTTGGGTCCGGGTCCGAGGAAGAGTGCAGCTAGGTTTTGAAAGCAAAAGGGTAAGTCTTTGAGGAATTTTTAGATAGATTTTCACACCTCCAAAAATTTCAAAATTTTTACAAGAGGTTTCTCACTCTAAGATTAACCTTGTATAAAATTTCCAGAGGTTTTCATGCATTGCAATTTTCTCTAAAAAATTCTCAAGGTTCTGCCCTAGGGTTTTTACCAAGGGTCTAACTAGTTTGACTAGCCCTCTTAAAATAGCAAATAAAATCTAAAAATTATAAAATGTCGAGGGTCACTAAGATGTTCCAGACCCTAGGAAAAATATTTCAGGATGATCACAAGATTTGGCTAAAAAGTTTTAAAGGTCTATGCTTCTAGATAATTGAAGCATTAGGTTTTCAAGATCAACAAAACTTTAAAAGAAATTCCAGAAAATACAAATGACCACATGATGCAACAAAAGTTTAAATTTCATCTCATTTTCATACATTTGAAACACAAACCAAGTTTGGGATGTTACCCACACCATGCTACCCATAACCATGGTGATAATGCCTTTCAATACAATCACTCCATTGGAGGATAGGAACACATAGTGTAATTTCATTCCAAAAAATCAAGTTTTCTTTGATACAATATAGCACTTGCCCATCTATAGGCTACGAAAGCTCCTTGACAACTCATCATGAGTTGTACAAACACACTTTACAACTCATTATTGGTTGTCAAGTTCCCCTTTACAACGAGATTACAACTAAACATAATCGCAAAATTCAACTTTACTACACATTACTTGTTGTACAAAAACACAATGACATAAGCTATGACCTTAACTTTGATGATGACATATGTGTTGACCTCAAATATATGCTGACATATGCGATGACATCATCTCGTTGCTGACACGTGCGATGATATCATATACTTCTTGTCTAAGTATGCTGACATGTGCGATGACATCATCTCGTTGCTGATACGTGCGATGACATCATATACTTCTTGTCTAAGTATGATTTACGCTTGTATACTCTAGAATATCCTCATCGCGATAGGGGGCTAGGGTTTGGGGGTAGACAACCCCTCTCCTCT
The DNA here is from genome assembly GCA_036346255.1 of Ampelocalamus luodianensis. Classification (NCBI taxonomy): domain Eukaryota; kingdom Viridiplantae; phylum Streptophyta; class Magnoliopsida; order Poales; family Poaceae; genus Ampelocalamus; species Ampelocalamus luodianensis. The sequence goes on from CM070635.1 coordinate 21,162,587, forward strand.
CTTCTTATTTTGGGTGGCCGCCCTTGCCCAGTCCAACCTGGGACTCTCTTGGGGCCCCAAACCAGCCAAAACTTGCCCCAACTCTTAATTTCTAAATTCTCCTTTCCTAATTCCAAATTGTTATTTTCTAATATTTGATAATTAAACAGGAAATTACATGATCCACTATATTAAAGTATTATAGTTAGCATAATTATTTTATAGTCTGACTTCTTTTATCATTCAAACTTCATGTTTATAATTACGCAACATGCTTTTCTCATGATTGCAAGTAGCAGGTTGTAACAACATAATATAAATCTATGAGATGCCCTATAAGAACATAAATATAATGTTGAGACATAAAACATTCACCATAATTAACTGCTCAAAATACTAGATTTTCTTCTAGAATAAACCTAGTTGAATCACCCAAAATGATTCACTATTCTCCGTGATAGTGATTATTCTACAAAGATATGACAAGTTGGTGATAAATAATATGCTTGACTTCTATTTATGATGCCAAAATAAATATGGCCAATTTAGATCATTCAGTCATTATAATACAATAAGTCATCATCCTTTTTATTTGGGAGTTATTTTTACTTCTGGCAAATAATATAGTTGTAAATGGGATGCAACATGCTTCGTGAGCAGCAGCGAATGGAAACACTTCTTGCGTTGCAGCAATGGCCCTATTGTGGGCTATAAAGATAATAGCCATTAACAACATTATTCATATCCACTAGATATTCATCATATATTTATTGGTCTCCTGGATAATCTAGATCACTTAATTACTTTGGGCTTATTTTGCTTATGGCTTTGACCTAGCAAAGGGCAAAATAGGTAAGGTAAGAAATCCTATAAAGTAGGTAAGTTCTACCATTTCAGCAAATTGCCCTATTTTCTAGGAAAAAGACATTAATCTAATGTAGAAGTTTCTGGCATAAAGCAAAAGATAAGAACTATCTCTACATGAGCATAACCACGTTCTACATGAACTATAACTAAACCAATAATGCAACTTGTGTTGGTAAGTGGCATCTAACAATAGTTAAGGGTAGTAACGAGACTATTGCAGTCTCTATATACCTCCCTTTCTATAGGGTGTGAGGTGGACATATTCTTATCAATCGAATTAGCTATAGTCACTACATGGTTATATAGCCTTAATTGAGAGACAATACCATGTATGATAGAATTTATACTCTACTGCAGACTTCTTGTCATGTAGGCACAATTGAATTTGGTCACATCATGCCTACAGGAGAACAATTGGCTTTTACAGGAGAATAATTGGCATTGTGAGGCTTGCTCACTGGCGTTGAAAATGACACTCTCATTCCCAGCGAACCAAGGAGCGAATGTAACACTCCGATTTTTTGAATCAGGATGCTAATATTTAATTTGGCGATCTAATAAAAATTTGACTGTGTTTTAATTTTTTTTCCATGTTTAACTAAAAGATTGCTTTTAAAATCAAATCAAATTGTTTAAAAAGTTGCATAAAAACAACAACAACAACAATAATAATAATAAACAATATTAAATCAAATTATTTGACAAACTGCATTTAAATTTAATTGTATTGATTCTTGTTTTCGCATGCATTTCAAAAATCATGTCGTCATGCATTTATTTGCATCATCGTTCTCGCTTTCAGTTCAACTGATTACAAATGAAACTCCTGTGTGTCCATTCTTTTCCTGTCATTTCTCCTAGCAGTCAAAACCTCTCCTACCCCTTTTGACTCCCTAGCCACCCTCATTATTTAACCCAGCCGAACCCATCCTCATTTTCTCCCCAACCGAACCCATCCCACCCACTGCCATTCATTTTCGCATTCTTCCTCACTCCATTGTCCTTTCTTCCCTGCCCAAAATAGAACACCCCACTACCACTTTCTTCTCAATGTGAACTCAAACACAATCCACTTCTCTCCTCACAATCACAACCAAAAAACCACAAATCATGCAATGCATGTTATACCACTGCGATCCTCATCACACGAGCGTTCCATTTTAGGAAGTCGCTCCCGCATGCGAGTTCGTTCAAGCAAATTGAAGAAGAGGGGAGGAAGAACGGCAGTGCACTGTGTACGCTGTCTGTAGTGGCACGGCGTGGCTAGGAAGAAGAAGAGGAGCATAGTGGTCGTGGCTGGCTGCGGCCGGCCATGGTGACGTTAAGTTGGCGCACGTGACGGCGGTGCATGCATGCCGTTGAGCATGCAAGCAGTGGCTCGGCAAACATGGATGCAGCATGCATGCACCCGGCATAGCGGCTCCATGCGGCCAGGAGGTAGTAGCTGCGTGGCCAAGCCGAGGGCATGACTTCAGCCTGGCGATGTCGCGGCAGCAGCGACGCATGCATGTGGCAGCGTGGTGATGCAGTGTCCAGGTAGCCTGGCGCATGGCAGCCAGCAGCTGCATGGCGCGGCGCAGCCCAGCAGTGTGGCGAGCCCGAGTGTGGTGACCCAGTGCGTAGCACGGCGCCAAAACGTGGCGCTTGCATGCGATAGTGTGTAACACCCAAAAAAATTCCTTTAGGTGAAAATATGGAACTTTTAAAACTTTTTGTGTGATGTCTATTGCCGTCCTATTTGCGTATCTTTTGGGTGTTGTTTTATCTACATTTTGTTTTCTATCAAGGGTGGTGAGAAATAAGAACCCTAAAACTAGAACCCTAAGAGTAAAACTAATCAAAGTTTCATATGCAAGTGAATCCCCTGAGAACTCCTGAAGTAATAGTCTAAAATGAGATCATACACTAAAGAAAATTGAGGTCTAAAAGTTTTTCCCATTTCTTTTGTTCTCTATTCTCCTTCTTTTTTCCTCTTGTTCCAATGGCTAAAGCTGGCTTTTGCCCGACTGTTACCGCCCAACCAACCCCCTCTAAATGCAATGCATAACATTTGGTTGATCAAAATGGCATAGAATAAATTCTCAAGCTACTAGCCATGATCCCTCTTTACAGTACGACATTCGGTCTACAAATCTGTCTTTTCTCCAAACACCAAGACCGATAAAAATTATAAAAGGATCCTTAGGCTATACCTTACATTTACCTTGAGCCATGTCGATCTTTTATCTTCTGTGCATTGCCATTTCTATGTCATCTTTCAAACTCTGGGACTAAACCTTAAAAATATCTTCGCACACATATTAGTCCTATAACACATTGTTGACTTTAATTACCAAAATCAATTTTAGGAGCCTAGATGCTTTCAATCTCCGCTTTTGGTAATTGATGACAACCTAAGCAATATGAATGAATTGAAAGGTTTGAATATACACTAGGTTGTGTATTATTATTTTGACTTTTGATTTGCAAATAATTCTTGGGATGAGTTCAAAAGAGATGAAGAATTAGTTGCTTTCAAATTCAATCAACAAATAACCAAAAAAAACTCCACCTAAATATGTGCATATAGGCACATGAAGTGAATGTCATGCACATGTGTAGATTTATAGAATTTTTTGCGGAGTTTCCTTTATTTATCGAATCCGATGAATTGTCATGTGAAGATTAATCATTTGAGTATAAAGAGATAACAATCATGATAAAGATGCTTGATAACATAAACTTTGATATACATAAGCAATAATAATCATGTAGCACCATAAGTTCAATGTAATATCCCGTTTAAATATACAACAAATAAATCATTAATACTAAAATTAAATATAATTAGAAAGGAAAATTCAAAATTTGGGAGGAGTATTACACTTGGGCCTTCGACCCATAGCTCTTTGGCCCAAGTGGGGAAGCGGCTTAAGAGGTACAAACCCTAGTAGTACTGTAGCATGCACTGTAGCTCCGCTAGCACTGTAGCACCACGCGATACTATAGCACGTCGAGGTACTATAGCGCTGCCTCCCCGCTGCTGCCGGCCAGGAAGAGGAAGATCAGCTAGAGGAAGGGAGAAGGAAAGAAGAGAAGAGGAGAGATGGTCTTCGTGGGGTTTCTTCATCATCTTCCTGGATGCTTCAAGGGTGACGGGTGTCGATCTTCATTGTTTGATTAGTAGTAGACGTGAATTTGCTTCGAATTGATTGGTTCGAATTGCTGCGGTTAGAAATTCAATTCTGTCCAGAAGGTTGTGCGATTGTTTTTGGGTTCTTAGAGGCCGAATTTGAGATGTCCATCTCCTAGAGTTATGTGGGGTTCGTTCTTAGCTTTCATTGGACGCAGAGATTACTCAATTCTAAGTTACGGTTTAAACGTTATACTTAATTCTTTGCTGCTGTCCCGAAATTCTGACGATAATTAGCAGTCACTGTAATTGTTAAAATATGACCTAGTTAGAAGATGATTCATAAGTATTGCCCATAACGACTTTTGTATATAATCTCATTAGCTTTCAGGATTGATAAATAACACCCCATTTGGATTTGTAGAACAAACGTTATGCACCTTTCAAGTCGACTGTTCATAATCTTAATGAGAATGAATTGTCAAGTTGTCTTTTAAAATATGATTAAGTTAATGGCAAATTCAGGTTTCCACCCAACTAGGTTATTGTAGGTCTTGGTCTTATATTTTGATATTGATAAAGAACGCCGTTTGGTTTAGCCAATTAGAAATTATGTCATTATCGTCTTTGCTGCCCGATTGTGTCGGGTAGCTCGCGTAAGGTGTTCATCGATCTTTTGGAGTTAGATACCTTCGAATTCGGGATTTCCATCAACTAGGTTGTTGTAGATAATTTCGTTACCTTTCAAACAAGCCTGAGTTTACATTTTTACAAATTCAGAGCAATAGTTATGTCAATTTTAGTATCGTTGTCCATTACGCTTCTGCTAGAATGTAGTTCAATTTGAGTTAAGCTTATAATTAAATGTTGGGGTTTTGGGGTATGAGTTAGGAGCGTTGCGAGTAGTGCCTTGATATCGTGGTTCTTATTGAGTAATTTAATGGTGTAGGAGATGAGGCTTCGAGGTTAGCGGCATCGTTTTTGCCTCCTAACGCATCCAACGTGAAAGGCAAGTACATTGACTTTTGTATGATTTGTGAATACTGGTTGCTTGATGTTAGAATTGTGTTTTTATTTGATACGTGAGAAGCTTCAATGTTTATATTCCTTTCATATGTGAAATTCACGTGTTTGGAGATGAAGTTAGTCATTATTCATAAGTTCATTCATGCATCCATTTTCATGTTCCGTCCACGGGAGTGGAGTTTGAAGTCCCATCAATTCTAGTATGGGCATGTGAGACCCACCATTCCAATGTGGGCAGTTTTGGACACCCATATGAAACGTTCTTCATACGGGATTTGGATCCCCGTATTTCGTTAAATACGGGCTTAAGTGAACACCGACGGGTGTGTCACTAGCTATACCGGTATAAGCAGGAGTGCAGTCCTTTCATTTCATTACATCCATTCATTCATATAAACATTCGGTGTTATGTTCCTATTCTTTAATGTTGTTGGCTTGTTCATATTTGTTGTATGTCCAATTATTCATTGTACTTGCTGAGTCTCGGACTCACTCTTGTGTTGTTTGTTTATTTTAGGTGATCGTTGATGATGACTCTATCGGGAGGGAGTAGACACATATTGTTCATTCATTTCACCATACTCCAATTTCAATAATAGGACTTGATTCTGTCTTTCATTCTTTAAGTGATGAACTGTAATAAATAAAGTTAAAAGTGATTGATAACTTTCTCTATGTTAAGACTGATTATTAATTGCTTGTGTTCCATGATTACTGATTTGTTATAGCTATTTTAGTGGATTCAGTAGACTTGAATAAAATATTGTTGGATTCAGAATATATTCTTGTATTTGTTCTATAACATGTTGACCCTCTTATGCTATTGGATGAGTTATGGCTTAAATCCTTCCGCTTGATGGTTGTATGTTAGATTATTTAGGTGATATCTTGGCTTCCATATAGCCGGAGTGTTACATTCAACTAGACTATTACAAGCCAACATAAGTCCAAATATTGTAAACAAAAAATAGTCATTACATAACTAAACAAGTTCTAAATAGATACTATAATACAATATATAATAGAAGAGTCTTCACAATCCATTTCTTCTAGACTCTCCCCTTTGGCATCAAATACCAAAAAGAGTAATTCTTGTAGAGAGGGATTACAACAGCGACGATGGCTGTAATGAAGTGGCAAAGGGAGCACTACTGAAGACAAAGCTGGCTCAAGTGCACCCACATGATTTGCTAAAGAAGCCAACTGATAGTTTGTCTTATGCTATGTGTCGCGGATCTCCAAGATGGCTAAGTAAATCTGAGATAAGGAGATCGGTTCTATAGCCAGAGCATCCTATTGTGCTTAAGCGTATTCTTCCTCTTCTTGAACACGAGCTAGAACTGTAGATGGAACAGGAGCCCTTTCCCTTGTCTTGTAAGGCTTGTGAGGTCGTGCTCCACGAAAATGTGTTTTCCTCATGATGAGAGCCATAATGTATGGAGCAAAGTATATCCTTTTGACTCTATCATTCTTGGATGAAGCTATTTCCCTGATGATGAGATCAACTACATCGAATTTTCTTCCATTCATTATATAATCAATAATATTCCAAGCATGTCCACGCACAGCATCGAAATTCCCGCTCTTTGGGAAGAAGGTATGGTTGATGATGCTATTTGTCAAGCTTGGCAAAGGAAGAAGACCTACGATTTTCCCAGGTGTACATCTCACATGTTCATTATAGAACTGACACCATGCTGGGGTTCTGAGTGCTCCACCAGGATAAATCTTCTCTTGTGATCCAGAGTAAGTCCTTAGAGCTTGCTCAAAGTCCGCTTGGGAAGCTTCTACTACTTGAGTTCCTGTCATCCACATCAATTTGTTGAATTCTGGTGAGACATAGACAGTGGCATAAAATTGTCAAATCACATCTTCTTGGTAGTCACATCCCAGTGCCACTATCTCTTGTAAACCAACTGCTTGAAACAGACGATATGCTCCATCAAAGTGATCAATATTTTGCAAATGCGCCCAATCTACGTACTTGTGGTCAGCGAAGTGTCAATGATGGTTGTTGAGTTGGGCAAAAACTTCTTTTTGAAATCAGGTGTGGAATCTTGGGTCCATAGAGCTTGCTGGTTTCTCGAATCGGATTGGATGTCGAACAAGAGTATAGTCACACTTATGATTTGCATGAGGTTGATCATCGGTTCTTCTGGCTTCGCCATGTCCTCATCATCTTCTTCCTCATTTTCTTCTTGAGAATACACCTCATCATCTTCTTCATTTTCACTTTCTTCTTCATCTTCACTCTCTTGCCTTGAGGATTGACCTCGATCTCTTTCTCTCATAGAAAGCAAGAAAGAATCTGTCTCGAATCACTGTCTTCTCTTGGAGTAGCTGGTGCTCTCAGAATCACTATCTTCTCTTGGAGTAGCTAGTGCTCTCATTGATGCTGCCTTCCAAGAGGCCGCCTTGCAGCGAGAAGGTACAATACTAGATGTTGGAGGATCATATCTGTCGACGGGTTCTCCTTTAGAAGAACCATTCTTGCGAACTGAGGTTTTTGTCCTCGGCATAGTTGCTAAGAAAAGAAACAACACATAGGATAAGATAGGATAGAATTGAAGTAAAATAGTATGATGAAATCAATTTGTCTCTCCAAGAGCGGTAGTACCACGGTTGGCATTCCGGTTTACCAACGAATGGTAGTACCACCGGCCTCGGGTGGTAGTATCATGCTCACAGGAACTGCTTAGGGCATTTGATTTATCTTCCAATTTGCAAGTTCATTGTAAATTGTTCATTGCAGGAGTCTTGGAAGTTAAATTTTGGCTTCGCATTTTTATGCTAGGACTTTGGTCGCCCAATGATTATGTGTAGAGGAAGTAGAATAAGGGTGGATTATGAATAGTGAGAGTATCATAGTTAGAACCCTTTTGAGGTAGTACCTGAGTGTGTACTGAGAATTCTGAGTTGTTTATTCTTAAAAGATTGAGGTGATGTGAATGCGTACGATCTATTCTGAGATGTTTTGGGAGTCATCTATCAAATTAATTCCGTCGGTAGAGGAGTTGTCGAGAGTTTGTTTCTGTGGGGTCGATAGAGCCTCTCTTTAGAGGTGTGGATGATGCATTTTGGTTTGAGCATAGCATTGAGAATGACAAGTTAAGAGAGATGGGTTAGTGTGATAAGCGATGAGTTGGAATTCAAAAAATAAGAGAAAATTTATTCCTAAAAGAGAGATTGAGAAAGGATGTTTCCTCGAATATTTAAACGCTATCTCAATTCTTGTTTGAGTTATGTGTTTTATGACGGATGTCTTTGCAAAAAATTGAGCTTGGCTTTATGTTGGTATGTGTGGTTCTTATCAATTCAGAAAGAATAAAAGAAATTTTTGATTTGGGCATTCAAGTGATTTCTCCTTTGGCTTTCGTGATATTTATTCGTAACTTGCCACTTGGAAAGTGGAAAGGTTTTCGTGATGAATTTTTTTATTCTAGATTTGACTATTTTAGTACCGAGTTGGTAACGCATGGTTGCGATGTGAATCCTTCATTTTCAGATGGGCCATGTCGGTAAAAGAGTTTGTTTAAAGAGAGTTCTGTTGTGTGTCCCTGTTAAAGGAGGTAATCCTTGTTACGGTGAAGAGTTCAATTGAGAGGTGGAACAAAAGTTCCGCGTGCTATGCGCTTATTATGTGTTTTGGTACCAAAGGAGAAATTGGCCCAAGGTACATTGGGTTGTTTTCGACAACTGCGGGAATTAAGAAGTTAGCGTATCACTAGGATCGTCTTGGGTCCATACGCGAGGTACGCAACGTGTGGTATGTTCCGATGCTGAGTGAGTATTTGAGAGTTCCAGAGCATGTGTTTCCGCTAGAGCCCTTGGTAATTGAGCAAGATCTTACCTTTAAATTCCGCCCAGTGCAAATTCTGGAAGAGTCAGAGCGAGTTCTGATAAACAAGACAATAAAGTATGTTAAGGTGTTGTGGTCTCATCAGACCGAGAGAGAGGCCACTTGGGAGTTAGAGTCTCGCATGCACGAGCAGTATCCAGACTTGTTCTCGACTGGTACGTGTTAATTTTTATTTCATTTCAGTGGTAGTGTTCTTCTATTCATTTTGGCGATTAGAATTCGGGGTCGAATTCTGTTAAGGGGGCTAGAATGTAATATCCCGTATATTTGTTAGTAAATGCAATAAAGTTTATAGAGATCAATATGAATTGGAAAGGAAATTACACCAAAATTCAGATTTCTTGGAGAGATTTTGGATCTTGGGCTTCTAGCCCAAGCCGGTGGAGCCTTGTGGGCCGGCCATAAGTGGGCCAAGAGGGGGGCTCCCACCTCCAAACCCAAGCCACCCCTTCCCCTTTTTCCCCCTTGGCCCAAACTCCCCTCCCTCCTCACTTGGCCACTGCCCCTCCCTGTCCCTTGTGTAGCCCCTTTCACAGCCCAGCCCTACTGCTTCTCCTCCCCCATAGTTGCCATCTCTGGTGTTTCCTCCTGCAATTGGCCGACTACAAGGAAGAGGAAGGAGAGGGAAGAAGAGAGGAGAAGGGAGAGGAAGAAGAAGAAGGTGGGGGTGACCTTCGTGAGGGTATTCAGTGAAATCCAGTGGGATTTCGTGGGTAAACTTGCATTCTTGATTGGATTTAATAGATAATTCGTATGCGATTCGTCATCTTTAGCTGTTATGTGCTTGCTGTAGTAGATTGGTTTAATTTGTGATCTGTTGACGCGTGAATGCAAGATAGTTCTAGGCAGATTCTGTGTTTAGCGTCTCCTAGAGATATGTGGGGTTTGTCTTCAGCTTTCAATAGGCTCTAAGATCACCTAAATCAGAGTTATGGTTTGGGAGATATGTTAGTTTCTTTATTGTTGTCCAGAAATCCTAACGAGAATCAGCAGTCGTCTTGTTTATTAATTAAGATTTTGTTAAAGGCCGATTCAGGGGTGTTTCCCAAAACGATTTTTGAAGGTAATTCCATTAGCTTTTAGGATTGATAAAGAACACCCTTTTTGGATCTGTAGAACAAAAGTTATGTATGTTTCAATTTTACTGTCCAGAACGTCTGTCAGATTTTGACGGTAGTTTTGAGCTGTGGGATAAAATTTGTTAAAGACATAATCTGAGGGTCAGTCCAACTAGACTTTTGAAGTTAATATTCTTAGCTTTTCAAATTGATAGAGAAATCAATATTTTGTTCAGCCAATTAAAAGTTATAGCATTTCTTGTGCTGCTATCCTTTCTGTTTATCAGATTATAACTTTAGATTTTTAACTGAATACTAAACTCAAATGTGGACAGAATTAGAGGATCTCGCCAACTAGGTTTTTGTATATGATTTCGTTATATTTCTAGAGAGTCCGAGATCACACCTTTTGAGTTTCAGAGCAAAAGTTATGGAGTTTTAGTGCTGTTGTCCAGTATAGTTTCCTACTAGAATGTCGTTCAACTTGAGTAGAATATATATATAAGCGTTGCGAGTAGCGTCTTGATATCATGTTGCTCTTATTCGAGTAAATTAATGGTGTAGGAGGAGAGGCTTCGAGATTAGTGGCATAATAAGTCCCATATGGGCATGTAAGACCCATCATTCCAATATGGGCAAATTGGATCCCTATTATGAAATATTCTTCATATGGGCCATAGATCCCTATATTTTGATAATGTTGGCATGAGTGGACACCGACGGGTGTTCACTGGCTATATCGGTATAAGCAGAAGTGAAGAGCATATATTCCATTCTTGCATAAGATTTATACCATTCTGTTTCATATTTAAATATTGTAAATGTTAGGTTCTTGATTCAGTAAATTTTCATACTACTTCTGTTGTACTTGCTGAGTCGTTGACTCATTCTTGCCTTTGTTTGTGTGTTTTAGGTAAACATTGTTGACGGCATGCTTTGGAGGGATTAGTCACGGATCATTTCATTCACTTCACATATCACTATTAATTAATGGACTTATTATTATCTTTCATTTGGCAAAGTTGGATTGTAATAATGGAGTTCTGGTTGTTGAAGTTATCTTTCATTATGACATGGTTGAACTAGTGAATGCTTAATAATCGTCGTATAGACTCTTGTTAGTTTTATCTTGAATAGTGCAATAGGATTGGATATTTTCAAGTTTGATTTGTTGCTGAAATTTATTTCAATTCTTAGGGTCAATCTTTGGTTTGTTGATCCTTACTTGTTAATAGCTGATAGATTATTGAAATTTTTTCGTATTGTTGAGATATGTTAGACTTTTAAGTAATATCTTGGCTTCCGCATAGCCAGGGTGTTACATACACATTTTGCTCAAACCCTAGAAAAGGGAGAAATGCCAAAAAGTGAGAAGAGATGATTCCAAATGCATTTACCTTGAGGGGTAGATGAGAAAAGGTCTCAAATACCAGATTCAAGTATCCAAGAATAATCCACAAACTCGAAAGTTTTTGGAAGGAGTTTTATGGAGAAGAGGCGAAGAGAGAGAAGTTGAGACTCGGTGGTTTTTCTGAAGATGTGGCTGGTTGGACCGAGGGGAATAGGAAGGGGAGTGGATAAGGAGTTGTCCACAACCATTTTTGGGACCACCAGTTAGATGCGGTAGTACCACACTTAAGGCGTGGTATTACCGGTCACAGTAGTATCTGATGGTAGACAGCGGTATTACTGCTTTTCTGAAAAATCAGTCTTTGAATAGGGATGCAAATGATCTTTAATATAATACTCAAATAAATACCTTTCGAATCATTATGCATGAGATACACAATAAAAGCCCCAATTAATATAGTTTTTTTTTTATCAAATTAGAGAATTTTAAGAAAAATTTTAAAATAGTTTTCATAAGAACTTCAAGAAATCTAAATGAGAGCAAATAACATGGGACATAGGTTTCAAGCAACATTTGAATGATCTATAACATTTAACTCATTCTTCAAATTGTAAAACCGGCTCTCATCTAATGGTTTGGTGAAGATGTCAGCTAATTGATCATCGGTCTTTATATGACTAATTTTTATATCTCCTTTGCTCACATGATCTCTCAAGAAATAGTGCGGATATCTATATGCTTGGTTCTTGAGTGTTGGACCGGATTATTTGCTGTCTTCACAACACTATCATTATCACACAAAAGAGGCATATTATCAAATTTAATTATATAATCTATCAAGGTTTGCCTTATCCATAGGAATTGAGCATAAGGACTACCCGCGGAAACATATTCGGTTTCGGCGGTGGCTAGGGCTACAGAATTTTATTTCTTGGATGACCATAAAACGAAAGATCTTCTTAGGAATTGACAACTACCCGAGGTTCCTTTTCTATTCCTTTTGCAACCCACATAATCGGAATTTGAAAATATCTTATTAAATCAAAATTTGCACCTTTGCGATACCATAAGCCAATACTAGAGGAATACTTTAAATATCTAAGAATTCTTTTCACGGCCACTAAATAGCACTCTTTTGGTGATGCTTGAAATCTTGCACACATACAAACACTAAACATGATATCTAACTCAAATACGGTAAGATAAACCAAACTACCAATCATTTATCTATAAAGCTTTAAATATACCAGTTTACCTCCCTCATTAAGGTCGAGATGACCGTTCGTAGCCATGGGAATTTGGATGGGCTTTGTGTCCTCCATGCCAATCCTCTTTATCAAATCCTTCACGTATTTTGTTTCGCTCACGAAGGTCCCATCTCTGAGTTGCTTGATTTGAAGTCCAAGAAAATAGCTAAGTTTTGTCCGATCAAGGACATTTCAAATTCCCTAAACATCATATCACCAAATTCTTTGTAAAAATCATGGTTAGTAGAGTCAAAAATAATATCATCAACATATATTTGACATACGAAGAAGTCATCATCTAAAACTTTTGTAAACAAAGTTGTGTCAACTTTTCCGATTTTAAATCCTTTTGAGAGTATAAAATATCTAAGACGTTCATACCATGCTCTAGGAGTTTGCTGAAGACTATAAAACATATTGGAGAGTTTATACACATGATTTGGATTCTTAGGATCTTCAAAACCGGATGGTTGTTCAACAAACACAAGTTTAGATATTTAACCATTTAGAAAATCACTTTTAACATCCATTTAAAATAATTTAATATCACTTAACGGTGGAGCGACAGATGATTGTTTCTGTAAAAAAAACGAAGGTATATTAATGTATTTCGAAATAAAAAATATTATTTTTAAAAAATCCTCACAAAAGGTATCCATCATTTTTTGTTTGGGCACCTGAGGTTTCTATTTCTGCTCAAGCGATCTGTATAGTCCGGCCAATAATAATGAACAGCTAACAATGTATTACGTACAATTCATGCCACTGCACTGTTCTCTCTTAACTGATGAACTGCCTTACGTGTCCTACTTTAATTTGTTCCATCCGTTGTTATTTTAGAACATGCTTTTGCAGAATTTGCAAGCATTTTGTCACATGATATCTTCATGTCTCCAAGTGGTTAGAATATTGAAAAGACAAGCCTTCATTGGAGAATTACGTACTATTAACTATGTTGTCAGGAACTTCTGTAACTTTGCATAAAGTGAGGGGTATGTACCCATTATCCTTTGAAATGTCCATATTCAGTTTCCTCTACCTCTCTGTATTGTTTATTAATTCAATTTGTGCCCTTATCTCTGCAGCGATTTCTTTTCCTTTTTTGTGTTGTTTGCTGTATCTTTACCATGTGCAGCTTGGATATATCAAGAAACAAGAGGGTAAAAATTTGCCGAGGTGTCCTTGTCCTGGAGATATGCTGAGCTTTTTATACTTTGCCGTGTTTGTTCTATTCTACTTCACATTGAGTGCTCTATGATACTTAGTTTACTCATCAAAGTTATAACAGTTCATGTTCTTTTTTTACAAAGTCCTTGCTGACAATAATTTCTTACTGCTTCCGTAAAATAAAACAACAACAAAAATGCTTACAGTGCAGCCTGCACGTGGGTCAAGTGATTTGCTTCGAAAGCATAGTTTAATTCAAAAGCACCTACTGTACACACAAACAAATATGCTACAAGCTTCTGCAAGCTAATACATTTGCATGGATAGACATTATTTGTTTATCTTTACGGTTGTCTTCACATATTCATAGAAATATATAGACACTTATTTGTAACAAATAAACTGCAATGAACAACTCGTCCATCCTTACGAACCTACCATTTTAAATAATTACTAGACAATTGAATCCAATTGATTTTGTTCTACAAGATGACCGTTTCCTTCTTTTTCTCCATAACAAAATCATATACATTCTTGCTTCTATTTGAAGTATAAAATACATTCAAATAAACTTATTTGTACCATATTAGCCTGTAAATTTGAATTCAGGGTCAGGGTTTCAGGGGCGCGCAGCATGGCGCGCCAATTCTACCTAGTACTTATTACATCTTACTACTTATATTAACAGCCAGAAATATGTCCACGGACCGCGCTCTTCAGTGCAACGAGCTCCTCCTGGATATCCTCTAGCTCATTCAGCCCCAGCCCTTCAGCTCCAGAATGAAACCACCTGAGCAGTCGCTCATCACAGTTACTTCCAATTCCATCGTCCAGTTGTTTCCCCTTCAGCTTCTCAACCTCAACCAGATTATTGATCTCCTCGATTTCTAGTTGCAGCCCACGTGGTGTAGGCAAAGTCCGGGCATTGCCTTGGCTCCCGCTACTCATGATTGCAACATCTTGACAGCTCGTGTTGAGAAAGCGGCTCATAACAGTGTCAACGGAGGGGTGGCCGAAGGAGAAGGCCTTACCAGCTGGGGAGAAGACGACAGCAGCGATCTCTGCACCACAGAGGATGGAGAGCTCATTGGCCTTCTTGAAAGCGCTAGTACGACGCTTGGAAAATGAAACCTGCCGTGCTACCTCGTTTTGTATACGCTTTATCTCGATCTTTCTCCTACCCAGGCCTGGTCTTGCCTTCACCATTTCTTTGCTAACTATGTGACTATTCGGAAAATGTTTCGAAATTATTTGTGTGTGGTTAGGTGATTGTGCCCATCCCAATTATATAGAGATGAGGAAGGAAACGTGGATTTGGATAGATGTCTATCCATTTGGATAGATATGTAATACATTAATGGATAATAAGTTAGCAAAATGTTAATGCTGATAATCTAATGTTGCTTCCTATTGTGATTAATGGGTGGACAAAATTAATTGGCGGATAAAAGAAGGATAAGGATCGAACATTTGACCTATTGGATGTGTCTGATGTGCGATGTAAGTGAGCAAATGCATGACGACATTTGTCTTCCTTACAAGTTTATGACGTGTGTAGAGTTAGAGTTGTTTGAATTGCTAAAACTAACGCTGGGTTGAAAGCGCGCCCTCCGGTCCTGTACACGTCGCCCGCAAAACGGCGGCCGTTCGATCGCGCGCGCGGCCGTTCGTGGCCCTACGCACCTTCGTCCGAGCGTTGGCCGCTTGATCGCGGTCCCGTCTTTGCGCCTGCCTTTTCCCTGTCAGAGCGCTCGCTGGTTTCCTTCGCTTGCTCCGCCTTCTTTAGTTGCCTGCCTTTGTCTTACGTTCCGTCGCTGCGTGTGGCCCGTGTGTGCCTGCTCCTCCTTTTGCCTGGCCTTGTGGTCGTCAGCGCCTCGCAGAGCCCCGCGTTCGCGCGTCCTGCTTGCCCCCGCTTCCTACGCACCCTTTTCTTACCTTCGTTTATGTCTGGTTCCGTCGCTGCATGTGGCCCTTTCTTTTCTACACCGACTCGCTCGCCGATGCGTGCGTTCGCGCCAGGCTTGCCCTAATTTCCTTACCCTCGCTTGCGTTAGCTTCGGTCGCTGCGTGTGGGCCACGATAATGCTTTCGCTGGCTTTGTCCTTCGTAGCGCCGCGTAGCTCCGTTGTTTCGTTGCCTTCGTCTCGGCCTGTCTTTCACGCTCCTGCCAGCCCACGCGCACATTTAATGCTGCCGCTGTGTGCCATCGCCTGGTCTTCTCGCCATAACCCTTTGCCCATTTGGTCCGCTTCTCCATCCGGTTTCCGTGCCACTGCTGCACGCTCCTACCCATGTCACGACACCAAACGATTTTTTCCGTGCTGCTACTTATATCTTCTATTATATCTAATCGTTATCGGTTTGTTACTGGATGATACTAGCACCCGGATGTTCGATTTGAATATTAAGATTAGACGTCTAGGTTAGAAAACTGTCTTAACACGTACTTGATGCGAAAAGATCTTCACAACGGCGCTTACCCAGGGCATCGCCATCACGTCATGCCACCATCGATCGAGCACGCCTATGTGTGGACCTATACCAAAACATACGACGGGAATTACTTAATTAGTAAGTGTAAGTTGCAATTGGGGATGTTTTGCTAGTTCCTCAATTTGCACCTAGCTAAGTATGGGCACATACTCAAAATTGACACCGAATGGGAGAGTTCTGATCAAATCCTAATCTAAATAGATAATGCATATTGTTCTTTGAGATGTTGTGATTCGTAGAAAAAATATTATATCTGTAGAAAAAAATATTATATACTATTCACAGCGATGTTGCAAAAATATTTCAACACGTTTTTTTTCAGATGCTTTGTTTTTTATTCTGTTCGCGATGATGTTATTTGAAATGATACATATGATTTTTTGATATGTTGCTCTGAATTTTGTTGCGTCTAGCACACAACGATGTTGCGCTGGGGCGTACGACGCTAGCGTTCGGATCGTACGTCTGAGTGCTAGTTGCTCCCAATAGATATTGTTGGATTGAGGAGACAGTTGATGGGCCATCCGACACGAGTCGTCTTATCGAACGTAGGAGCCCAAGCAAAAAAATCGTTGAGGCATGGGGTCGTGGCGCCTCCGGCAAGGAGTCCACAACGCTGAGCTCGACTGGCCATAACAGCTCCCACGGAGTCGATGCCGTAGTGCCTACAAAACTATTGCTGTTGCTCGTGGAGGTCGACGGCCAGCCAACACCATTGCCTCGTCGCCCTGACCACATCCATAGTCTTTTCACATCCGGCGAGCCACGTCAACAATGGGCAGTGGCAGTGGTGACGTCAGACCAGCGGTTGGCAATGGAGCTTGGGCGATGGAGGCATGAATGGCTTCCAACTAGCCGCAGCAGCCATACGCAGCCCCACCTTCTCCAGCCTCAACCTCACCAGATTCGGCGAGCACCAGACATGGCTGCAATAGATCTGGCGAACTCCAACCGCAATGGATGACCTCTGTCGAGCAAAGGCGATGGCAACCTCGGACCGATAGCCGATAGTGGAGCTTGGGCAAGGAAAGCATGGAGGACTGCCTGCAATCGGCCACGGCCGTGCGCATTGACATGTAGATGGAGAGATTAGTGGAGAGAATTAGCATGGCGGAGCGTGGGCGTCTGGCGAATCATTCATATCGGACGTATGAATAAAAACATTACCCTTTGTTATTTCATGCTCTGTAACTCTTCTATTACAATTGCTTTACAAAGGACCCATGCTCTATCATGAGTCTTGCAACTCATCCACTAAATTTTACTCTTTCTCCTTACTACGCCTTGCGTTCACATACAAAGCCCGTTCCTGCAATATACCCTTCCACCTCTCTATCTATTGTTGGAACTTTTTATTAGTCTTTGCTTTATCTTCGCTTCGGTTGTTTCAAAGAACACTCGGCTTTGTCAAAGAAACGGTACGCTCAGTTTCTTGGACCTTCCGATCGTAAAACTTGCTGGTCTCTATTGACGTGACTTGCACGAAGTGATGGATTAGCACCCTTGCTCCCTATCCTTCATGTGATATGCAAGTGCTTTTGCTTGCCTCTGTCTTCACAAGAACCTGCAGCACTCAGTGCCTTCAAGTCTTCGCGTGGATGCAGCCCGGAACCAAAGCAGCGCTACTGCTCTCTGGTTCTTCACGTTCTGCACCTCCTGGCACAAACTGCGCCTTCCCCTTGCCTTCTCTTCCTGCTGAGACAAAACACGAAATGTCGAGACAACGATTTCTTGTCGGGAGCAGTGCTCCTCTTTTGGTTTTTTTATTTCTTCTCTCAACACAACTCGACACAAGACTTCTTCCGACTCTCTGCTCTACAAGGTGCTAGACCATGTTCTTTTATGCACACACACACACAACTCCAACTCGGACTCGGCTACATGCACTGACTTGACTTCATCCAGAAAACAGACTCGAAAACACTTCCAGCACGAAACGGACACGAGAACTAAAACATAAAACTACCAAAACAAGATTAATCCTAATAATCACCCCTTTAATCTTGTTTCTATGTATTTAGCTTCAGCGAACATCCTCTTCCTTCTGCCTTTTATTTTCTTTTGTTTTTGTTTCCTTTTTTCGGTCAGTCTGACTTTCTTAGCCATAAATTTGTACTTGTCTCCTTGCTTGCCATTATGGGGAGGTACAGCAACTTCTACCTGATCAATTTTCATCTTCAACTCATTTCCCTGCTGTTCCTGCTGCTGCCGAAAGTTCTTTCTACCTCGATCTCCAATTGAGCCATCACCTTTTGCTTGTGTGTGGAACATGCTGGCTGCATGTGCTTGGGGCCCACCAGTTTGACCTTCGGAGCTGATGCCTTCAGTGGTAAATGCATGCATGTGGGACCCGCCGTGGGGCCCTCTGCCTAGACCTCCATGACTGCTACCTCCATTTGCATGGACCCCGCCACATTTACTAGCCGAGCGGCCGGTTACGCCTGGTGCATGCTTCTGCGACTTGCCTTCGCCATCTGCATCATGCACGCCATTTTGTCCTTCCGAGCCGTCTGAGATGCTACAGGAAGGAGTAACTGCATGTGCGCCCAGCCCACTGCTCACAGCAGCGTCTAGCGCATCCGAGCCGCTACCTCGGTGATATCCCGTATATCGGTAAGAGAGAAACTTGTTTGGAAGAGAAAAATTAAATTAAATTTAAGGATTCTGTTAGAATTGGGAATTTGGACCTCCAGCCCAAGCTAAGGGCTGTCTTTGGCCGGCCATGAAGTGGGCCATTAAGGGGGGGAGGCGCCCCTAAGGCCTATGGCCCATGGCCCAAGCTGCCCTTTTCCTCCTAAAACCTAGACAACCACCACATTCAGAAGCATGAGTGCGTAGCGCCGCCCAGTCATCGTAGCGCCGCCAGTATCAGAGCACGCCCCATACACCCTTCATCCTGCTGCCATTGGCCAAAAGGAAGAGGGAGAAAGGGATTTCGGCAAGAGAAGAAAGGAGAAAGGAAGAGAAGAGAAGGGATCTTCTTGGGGTGTTTGATCAGCGTCTTCCTAGGGTTCTACAAGGGTAACGAATACCGATCCTCGTCGTTTGATTAGTGGTAGATGCGATTTGGTTCATATTTGATTAGATCGAACTGCTGCGTTCAGAAAATCAATTCTGTCCAGAATGTTGCGGGTCTGTTTCGTGGTTTTAGAGGCCGAATCTGAGATGATCATCTCCTGGAGTTATGTAGGTCTTGTTCTTAGCTTTCGTTGGCCGCCAAGATCACCTCATTCCGACTTTCGAGTCAAAAGTTATGATAGATTTATTATCTGCTGTCCAGAATCCTGACGAGAAATAGCAGTCTCTGTATAGGTTGATTTATGGCCTAGTTAGAGGGTGATTCAGAGGTCTTGCCCATAACAAATTTTGAAGGTGATATCACTAGCTTTCAGGATTGATAAAGAACACCTCATTTGGATTTATAGATCAAAAGTTATGCACTTTTCTTTGTGACTGTCCAGATTGTATGTCAGTCTGTCCAGTTTGTATGTCGATTTCTATCTTTAATTTTGACCCGTGTGCCACTTTTTGTTAAAGACAATATATGAATGTCGTGCCAACTAAGTTATTGTAGATAATTCGATAACCTTTTCAGATTGATAAAGAATGTTCAATTTGGAGTTGTACAACAAAAGTTATGGATATTTTATTTTAGCGATATTTCTGTCAATTAATTCATCAACAGATTTGAGCCGTGGGCCAAATTTTATTAGAGGCAAAATCTGAACTTTTGCCCAACTAGAGTATTGTAGATATGTCAGTTAAGAATCCATGGAAATTGGTCTCACCTCATTCCGAGTTCCAGACCAATAGATATGTCAATTACCGTGCTGCTGTCCAGAATTAAGTTATGTCAGAAATTGTTGATTTCATTTTAAGTTTTGTATTAATGACTAGAGTCATCAGGGAAGCAGTGTTTAACGTCGATTAGTAGTGTTGGGTATATTATGTCCTTATTGAAATTATTTTACTTGTTTAGGAGGTGAAGCCTCGGGTTTAGGAGTATCACCTTTGCCGACTAACGCTGTCGCATCGCGAAGGCAAGTACATTGCCACCCTTAATGATTGTGATTGATGAATGTTTATATGGTCATGCTGTGATTTGGTATGATACGAGAGAAGATGGATTGTCTATGTTCTTTCATATGTGTTGAATCCATGTTTTGTTATCATATCTTTCAATATTCGTATTTCATTCTATGCATTCATTATGCATGTTTCCTCCACGAAAGTGGATTGCAAGTCCCACCATTCCAGTGTGGGCAGTGTTGGACATTGTCATGTCCCGTCCACGGAGTGGATTTGAAAGACCCATTAATTCCGAATGGGCATGTAAGACCCATTAACTCCAAGATGGGCAATGTTGGACACCGTATGAAACGTTCTTCATACGGAAGTGGATCCCGCATTTTTGTTAAGATGCGGGCTTGAGTGAACACCGACGGGTGTTTCACCGCTATACCGATATATGCATGTGTGCAGTCCATTCCTTTGATTTTGAGCATTCATATCATGTCTTCATATGTAGTCGGTTGTGATGTGATCGAACGATGATGAGATTGTCTTA
Organism: Ampelocalamus luodianensis; assembly: GCA_036346255.1. Lineage (NCBI taxonomy): Eukaryota > Viridiplantae > Streptophyta > Magnoliopsida > Poales > Poaceae > Ampelocalamus > Ampelocalamus luodianensis. The sequence goes on from CM070635.1 coordinate 21,183,313, forward strand.
TTCATATTGAATGATTATCATATTGATATATGTACTTGCTGAGTCATGGACTCACTCTTGCGTTGTTTGTTTATTTTAGGTAACCCGATGTTGGCTCACTTGGGAGGGAGTAGACACGCACTACTCGTTCACATCACCCTATTCATGTTCAAGATTAAATTTAGTTCTATCTTACATTCGTTAATGATGAACTGTAATAATTAAATTATAATTGGTGAAGGAAGGATACCTTCTCCACATTGAGGTTGATTTATTCTGCATATGAACTTTCATTATCAATGAACTGAAATAAATAGTTTAGATGGTGAAGGAAGGATACCTTCATCATGTCCTCGTTGTTTTGATACTATCATTAGTTGATTTTATTCAAATTCTCCATAATATGGATGTATGTTAGATGTTTTAGGTGACATCTTGGCTTAGAATAGCGTGGTGTTACTGATTGGTATCGAGCGGGCTTTAGGTCCGTGGTAATTAAGTTATTAAATTGACACACTGTGCACTGATGAGGTGGGGTTTGGGTAATCCATCGTATTCGTATTTCTAGTGGTGTGTTTCATCATATTGAACTGTTCTTGAATTTCTTACAGTACTATCGTTCTTGTTGTTAATATGAACTAATACTATGATTGTCATGAGATGGTCCTGTATATTCATAATTGAGTATTTTGGTGAAGCGTGTTGTTAACGGATGATAAGAAGTGGAGATCGTGGTTGTTACTCGATTCACTGGTTACACCACCGTTCGCGACGTGGTTAGAGGAGTAGTGACCCCAGTACCGTAGTTTCAAGTGTTAAGCGTGAGTTGCTTTAGAAAGTTGTTCTCTTCCTTGAATTCCGATTTTGGCGCTTCTTGTCCTGTGGTGGTTGATGAATTTCTCCGGGTTTGTGGTTCATGATAGTTTATGGTTTTCAATAGATCCTCTTGGTTCTCTCAAACAATTATTGCTTTTCATTTGTTGAGTTGCTTTTACTACTTGTGATCGTTGTCAATTGGCAAGATTGATGTTTTCATGGTTGCTCCTTCTTTCTCATTGAAAAAATGACTCATTTACTCGTTTGATAGCTTGGTTAGTGAGAGTTTCCACTTGTAAGTTCGTTTGCATGGAAAAGCTTTTGCTTTATGTGTTTCTTTTGGATTACTTGAGCGTTGAAATTTGAAGTCTCTCTTTTCTGAAGTAAGACGTTAGAATCCTTTTGTGATGACTTGCCATGCTTAAAATGAGAAGTTATAACTAAACGAATAAATTGCTATGATGTGGGTTACCAAGTTGGGTTTTAGCATGGTGCAAATTAATTATTCTTAACTACCATCCATGAAATTGAAATTTATTAATTTGAAATATCCTTGTATTTGATACACGGTGTATGTTAAATAAAGATTGTCCATATCCATTCGTAACCTATAGATCTTACATAAGAGCTAGATTTATCTATCTCTGGTATGCAAAAATTGTTGAAACTTGTATAAAGTACCGGATAGGTCTGGTGTATCGATTCATGAAACCTTGTTTATAGGAAATTATGTTAGTGAATCTTTAATCATGTTTTGAAATGATTTCTGAATAAAGGTGAAATGTGAATCTATGTTTATATTTGGTTATGTGATTGCAAATGGAATTAGTACCGTATGTATACACATGGTTAGTACAATCATCAATTGTTAATGGTATTTGAAGAAGGTGTTGAGCAACACCAACAGTTGAGTAGATGAATTTCGTAAGTAGTCTTTGATAGCGTGTGTTGTGATATTGTTATTGCTTAGCATAATCTGGTTATAATAAATTTGTTTCAACCTTGTGGTTTGTATTCCCTTTGGGAAGTTTTAGGATGGAGTAATAAAGTTTGATGATTCTTGGTACTAGTGTATGTTGTCGATGTTATTAAATCGTCAAAATGTGAGAATGAGGTTAATTCTGTGGTAATTTGATCACCCATGGTGATATTCTCTAAATGATCAAATTTCAAGATTTGTATTCATGATCTTTTGGGGTTCGGGCTTTATGGTAAATGAAGTTTATCGAGTAACGATATGTTACAAAGTTGCGTGGTTCTTGATGATGCAAGTGCTTGATTTTGAATACTTATTTGTTCTTATCTGTTAAGGTTCGATATTCTATTCTTGTGAGGCTTATGCGTTCAACTATGGACTCCACTTATGTTCTGTGAGTTCATTGCTTAATTGGTTTCTTCTCTTGGTCCCATGTTGGTCTGAGTGGTGGATGAGTTTTCTAGTTGGTGAAAATCGTTTCCATTTGTCTCTTCTTTTGAGAAAGAATCAATTCATTCTTTTCACGTGGGTCTTTTGAAGTGTTTTCTAATTGTTGTTGTGAAATTGATGTTAATACCCATAGTAATTTGATCGCCTTTGGTGATATCGTTGAGATGAGAATAATTCAAGTTTAGCTTTAGTGATATTTTCTTTGAGCCCATGAATCATCCGTAGTGAAATTATTTTAAATAAATTAAGGTATTGGATTGTCCTGTTGCTTCTTAAGAGATTTGTGTGATTTAATTTTAAAGGCTCTTTGTGCGAGTTGGCAACGTGAGGTTGCAATCAAAGAAGTTATGTTGGTTCCTTTAAGAGGAGAATAATCTACTTGCTTTTAGCGAAATCAGAATTGAAAATGTTTCGAGTTTGGTGGTGAGATTATTTGGATCTCATGTTTCTTGTGTAGTTGAACTATTACGAACAAATATGACGTATTGAAGAATTTCATTGGTTCTTAATTAGTCCTTGTGGTTTGGACTAAAGATCTTATCTTATGCGTTGTGGCAAAGCGATGTTAGTCAAAAAATTAATTTCAGTGTTAAAGGAAAGAGTGCGATAAGAATATTTGAGAATTTGAGTCAAGTTTTGTAACTTGTGGTTATTTGAATTGTTCATAAACTTTTGCTCTTTACACTCAAGAGTTGTCGAGTTTCAATCGCAATGTCATTTCTTTTATTGGTGGTTATTTGCTATTCCTTTTAGAGGATGCGTGCACTCATTGTGAACTCAATTTTTGTTTTCCCGGATCTTCTTTGCAGTTATTTCTTTTGGTCTCGTGCTCACCGTGAGCAGCAGCATTTTTTTCTGTGTGGTGAAATTTGTTCTTGTTCGCCTCTTTCTTTTGAGAAAGGATCAACCGTTTTGTCTTTGTAAAGTTTTACAAATCGTAAGTTGTTAATTGGTTTGGTGGTGGTTAAGTGATTGTAGGGGTGAGATTTTGCTACCAGTTATTGGAGGAGTAATAGAAGATGAGTTGGTTTTGACCTGAGCCTCTTGGAGGAAGTTGATTCAGATGGGATGTATGGTTTCAAGTAAAGCGTATATTGTTCGACTAAGTAGGACCTATGGTATAGTGTAGTTCCAGAACTTTGGTTCATGTTGAAATGTTGGGGATTATCAAATGTATGGAAACCTTAATCAATGTTATAGAGTAAAACAATTGGAAAGTATTGCGATGTTGTGTGAGTGATTCTGATGATGTCAATGAGTGAGTATGTCGGATTTGTGGGGATGTTAGAGATTTAATCCGATGATTTCACTATTTGTTATAAGAGGAATTCGTTGTAGAGGTCTCAGAGGTTAAATTTGGGCTTTTCATTTTCATGCTAGACTTTTGGTCGCCCAAAGATTTGCGTGTAGAGGGATAGAAAACTGGAGTATTTCGAGTAGCGGAATGATTGTCGATAGAACTCTTTTGATGTAGTTCATGAGCGGTGTACTGAGGATTCGACGTGTTATTCTTGAAAGTTGGAGGTGATAATATTGCATGGGTTTTGAGGTGCTTTGGTGCCTTCTATCAAATTAATGTCATCAGTTGAAGGAGTTCTCTAGAGTGTTGAGTGGAATCAATAGAGTCTCTCTACAAAGGTGTGGATGATGTATTTCGGTTTAAGCCTAATTTGAGGATGTTAAACTAAGAGGTTTGAGCCCGTGTGGTATGCGATGAATTCAATTCCAAGGTCCGAGAGAGATTTTATTCCAAAAAGTGAAACTAAGAAAAAATGTCTTTTGAGTAGTGAAGCGTTTTCTTTATTCTCACATGAGCTTTGTGTTGTTGGTGATGTCCTTGGCAATTTGAGTTGGCACTTTGTACTAGTATGTATGTTTCTTTCCAATTCGAGCAAAAAATAATATATAAATAAATAAATAATAAAGGAAGTTTTTATTCGGGCATTTAAAATGATTCCTCCTTTGGTTTTCGTGGTGTTCATTCGTAAACGCCTATTTAGAAAGTGGAATTGTTTTCGTGATGAATGTCAAATTTGAGATTTTACACTTTTGGTGAAGAGTTAGTATTGCGTGGTTGCGATGAGGACTCTATTTCCAGTTGGCTTCTTTTGAGAATTGGTGGTTTAGGAACCAGCTCATTGTACACTCTTGTTTAACTGAGTTGTCCTTTCTTAGATGAAGAGTTCGATTTTGAGCCCGTTGTGTGTTTTCGTACCAAAGGGAGTTTGTCTCGAGTTCATTCGCTCGTTTCAACAATGGCGAAATTAGGAAGTTGGCGTATCGCTTTGACCGTCTAAGGTCCATATGCGAAGAACGCAACATCTACTATGTTCAGTCTTTGAGTGAGTAGTTGGGCCATTCAAAGTTTGAGTTTTCATTAAAAACGTTGACCATCGAGTAAGGTCTTACATTCGATCCTCTTCGATGAGTATACTTGGAAAGTTCGGGTTGAGTGTTAGGGACGGATGTCGTTTTACATCTTTGTGTTGTGGTCTCCTCAATTCGGAGAGGCCATTTGGGAGTTGGAGTTTCGATGCGTGAGCGTTATCCGGTTTGATCACCAGTGCGTGGTTACCGTTAATAGTTCTCGATTGTGGTTGTCCTTTCGCGAAGATCTTGTGTGAGGATTGAGGTCGAATCTGTTTAAGAGGGTAGAATGTGATATCCGTATATCGGTAAGAGAGAAACTTGTTTGGAAGAAAAATTAAATTAAATTTAAGGATTCTGTTAGAATTGGGAATTTGGGCCTCAGCCCAAGCTAAGGGCTGTCTTTGGCCGGCCATGAAGTGGGCCATTAAGGGAGGCGCCCTAAGGCCCATGGCCCAAGCTGCCCTTTTTCCTCCTAAAACCCTAGACAACCACCCCTGTTACTGTAGCATGGTACTGCAGCGCCGCCCAGTCATCTTGTAGCGCTGTGCAGTCAGAGCACGCCCCATACACCCCTTCATCCTGCTGCCATTGGCCAAAAGGAAGAGGAGAAAGGGATTTCGGCAAGAGAAGAAAGGAGAAAGGAAGAGAAGAGAAGGGATCTTCTTGGGGTGTTTGATCAGCGTCTTCCTAGGGTTCTACAAGGGTAACGAATACGATCCTCGTCGTTTGATTAGTGGTAGATGCGATTTGGTTCATATTTGATTAGATCGAACTGCTGCGTTCAGAAAATCAATTCTGTCCAGAATGTTGCAGGGTCTGTTTCGTGGTTTTAGAGGCCGAATCTGAGATGATCATCTCCTGGAGTTATGTAGGTCTTGTTCTTAGCTTTCGTTGGCCGCCAAGATCACCTCATTCCGACTTTCGAGTCAAAGTTATGATAGATTTATTATCTGCTGTCCAGAATCCTGACGAGAAATAGCAGTCTCTGTATAGGTTGATTTATGGCCTAGTTAGAGGGTGATTCAGAGGTCTTGCCCATAACAAATTTTGAAGGTGATATCACTAGCTTTCAGGATTGATAAAGAACACCTCATTTGGATTTATAGATCAAAAGTTATGCACTTTTCTTTGTGACTGTCCAGATTGTATGTCAGTCTGTCCAGTTTGTATGTCAGTTTCTATCTTTAATTTTGACCCGTGTGCCACTTTTTGTTAAAGACAATATATGAATGTCGTGCCAACTAAGTTATTGTAGATAATTCGATAACCTTTTCAGATTGATAAAGAATGTTCAATTTGGAGTTGTACAACAAAAGTTATGGATATTTTATTTTAGCCGATATTTCTGTCAATTAATTCAGTCAACAGATTTGAGCCGTGGGCCAAATTTTATTAGAGGCAAAATCTGAACTTTTGCCCAACTAGAGTATTGTAGATATGTCAGTTAAGAATCCATGGAAATTGGTCTCACCTCATTCCGAGTTCCAGACCAATAGATATGTCAATTACCGTGCTGCTGTCCAGAATTAAGTTATGTCAGAAATTGTTGATTTCATTTTAAGTTTTGTATTAATGACTAGAGTCATCGAAGCGATGTTTAACGTCGATTAGTAGTGTTGGGTATATTATGTCCTTATTGAAATTATTTTACTTGTTTAGGAGGTGAAGCCTCGGGTTTAGGAGTATCACCTTTGCCGACTAACGCGTCGCATCGCGAAGGCAAGTACATTGCCACCCTTAATGATTGTGATTGATGAATGTTTATATGGTCATTTGTGATTTGGTATGATACGAGAGAAGATGGATTGTCTATGTTCTTTCATATGTGTTGAATCCATGTTTTGTTATCATATCTTTCAATATTCGTATTTCATTCTATGCATTCATTATGCATGTTTCCTCCACGAAAGTGGATTGCAAGTCCCACCATTCCAGTGTGGGCAGTGTTGGACATTGTCATGTCCGCCCACGGAGTGGATTTGAAAGACCCATTAATTCCGAATGGGCATGTAAGACCCATTAACTCCAAGATGGGCAATGTTGGACACCGTATGAAACGTTCTTCATACGGAAGTGGATCCCGCATTTTTGTTAAGATGCGGGCTTGAGTGAACACCGACGGGTGTTTCACTTGGCTATACCGATATATGCATGTGTGCAGTCCATTCCTTTGATTTTGAGCATTCATATCATGTCTTCATATGTAGTCGGTTGTGATGTGATCGAACGATGATGAGATTGTCTTATTCATATTGAATGATTATCATATTGATATATGTACTTGCTTTGAGTCATGGACTCACTCTTGCGTTGTTTGTTTATTTTAGGTAACCCCGATGTTGGCTCACTTGGGAGGAGTAGACACGCACTACTCGTTCACATCACCCTATTCATGTTCAAGATTAAATTTAGTTCTATCTTACATTCGTTAATGATGAACTGTAATAATTAAATTATAATTGGTGAAGGAAGGATACCTTCTCCACATTGAGGTTGATTTATTATCGCATATGAACTTTCATTATCAATGAACTGAAATAAATAGTTTAGATGGTGAAGGAAGGATACCTTCATCATGTCACGTTGTTTTGATACTATCATTAGTTGATTTTATTCAAATTCTCCCGCAATATGGATGTATGTTAGATGTTTTAGGTGACATCTTGGCTTCCGAATAGCCAGGGTGTTACAACCTCGGCCTGAGTAGCCGCCTGCATGTATGCCTCCTTGGCCGGCTGGTCTTCCCGAGCCATTGCCCGCTGCGCTTCATGCATCAACTTTGTGCACGCCACGCCCTTTATGCGCGTAGAACTCGCCGCCCTCCTGTGGGTTGCCTGGATCTCAAGGCCTCGCCTGCTGTGCTTCCTGCACCAACTATGTGCTGTTGCTGGGTCCTGCCATGTCCTTGGCCTACTGGTTTAATATTTCAGTTCCACTCTAGCTCCTCCAGACTATCCTTTACACAAACCGGTTTACAAGTTTTCAGAAAATTTTGTACAACCGATTTAGGGATCTTTTCACCTTCATCAACAGATTTTTGTTCTTATCATAGACACGCAAGAACCCATCCTACAGCTCCACCCTACACCCCCGTTCCGCCAACTGTCCGAGACTGAGTAGGTTGATGCACAAACTCGGTATAAAATAAATTTCAGACAACATCTTCTGTTCGCCATTCTTGCATTGCAACAGCATTGATCCTTTGCCTTTTATCTGCACCGTGGAGCCGTCGCCAAACTTGATTTTTCCCGAAAATTTTTCGTCAAGTTCGTGGAACATGGAGCGATCTCCTGTCATGTGATTGCTTGCTCCATTGTCCAAGTACCATTGATCGTTATGATCGTGGTTGCCTCTCTTCGTTCGTAGTTTAGGAACTACGTTCTCCTCATTCAACATCACCATGACCGGCGCTTCTTTGACACATAAGGAGAGAAGCAAGGTAGGATCATCGTCATCTTCACAGACTCGGTTGAGGTTTACCTCCGCGTTCTTCTTCTTATTTTGGCACTTCGACGCGTAGTGTCCATACTTGTCGCAATTAAAGCACTTTATGTGGCTGCGACACTCCGACGCGTAGTGACCGAATTCTTCACATTTAAAACACTTGACATGAGACTTATCATGTGATCTGGCACTACCGCCTTCCCCATCCCAGTCTCCATGTCCTCCTTTGCCACCTCGGCCACTCTGGCCGTCTCGTCCGCTTCTATTCCTCGTGCCACTGCTGGAGTCTTGACCCTCTTCCTTTTATTTTATAGACAATGCTTCCTATTGTGCTCTAGAGAGCATCAGCTGTTCACCTTCTTCTTCTTTGCGATATCGTCTCCCCTTCAAACTTTCTTCAAATGCCCTGAGTCTTCCAATTGCCTCTGACATGGACATTGTGGAGACATCGCCCCACTGCTCGATTGTCCCGACAATCGGAAGAAACCGATCAGGAACAGCACCAAATAGCTTTTCAACCATCAGATCGCCTTTACTTCAAGCATCGAGAGTGAATTTCTCCAACTACTGTAGAGAGCTTCTGAGAGAATACACTGATCGTCTCGGAGTCCTCCATGATCATACGATCAAATTGTCTCTTCAGTACCTGCACCCTTGCTTTCTTGACGCGATCTTCACCCACATGAATCACCTTGATTGCATCCCATGCTGCCTTAGCCGTTTCCTTCTCTGCAATGGCCATCATCACCGCGTCCGACACAGCCTGGGAGATTGCTGCTAAAGCGCCTTGGTCTCTTTCTTTCTCAACCAATGCATCGCCTTCTACTGCAGCCCATACACCAAGAGATCGTAGGATGATTTTCATTTTTACCGCCCACAGGCTGTAATTCGTCTCTGTCAACATCGGGTACTGAATCGGAACCCCTCTCATCAGCGATTTTCCTGTCGCCGACGTTTCGATGACGTTCACTGCCGGTGGTGTCTCCTTCTTTGACGACTTATCTCCAGACATCGCTTATAATAATCCAGACTCTGATACCAATTGTTGAAACTTTTTATTAGTCTTTGCTTTATCTTCGCTTCGGTTATTTCAGAGAACACTCGGCTTTGTCAAAGAAACGGTACGCTCAGTTTCTTGGACCTTCCGATCGTAAAACTTGCTGGTCTCTATTGACGTGACTTGCACGAAGTGATGGATTAGCACCCTTGCTCCTATCCTTCACGTGATATGCAAGTGCTTTTGCTTGCCTCTGTCTTCACAGAACTCGCAGCACTCGGTGCCTTCAAGTCTTCACGTGGATGCACTGGAACCAAAGCGGCGCTCTCGCTCTCTGGTTCTTCACGTTCGCACCTCCCGCACAAGCGCGCCTTCCCTTGCCTTCTCTTCTGCTGAGACAAAACACGAAATGCCGAGACAACGATTTCTTGTCGGGAGCAGTGCTCTCTTTGGTTTTTATTCCTTCTCTCAACACAACTCGACACAAGACTTCTTCCGACTCTCTGCTCTACAAGGTGCTAGACCATGTTCTTTTATACACACGCACACACAACTCCAACTCGGACTCGGCTACATGCACCGACTTGACTTCATCCGAAAAACAGACTAAAACACTTCCAAGACGAAGCGGACACGAGAACTAAAACATAAAACTACCAAAACAAGATTAATCCTAATATTACACACCTATACTACTTCCAACCCGTACTATATATATATGATCCTCTTTTCTTTCTTTCGTTGACTATCTTCAGCATAATTTTATCTATCCCACTCATACAAGAGACACCTATCGTCCGTTAACTCGCTCGGCACTGACCACTCGAACTTATGTGTGTTTATTTCTATGCTCTACATATGTCGCCCAAAAAAAAAGAGCGCCATGCTACCATGCACAAGAAAAAGTACGCTTTTGCTTTGCTCTTTCATTTTCCCTTACTTTTTCGCTCCCTTCTTACAAAGCGAATGTCGCGTTTTTTAACCTTTCCTCGTCAATAGGGGACGTTAATTGCCGTACTGTTTTCCCTTCTACTGCTATCAGGAACCGTGCAGAGCATCACCTCACTACTACAAAAAAAATCTTCACAAACGATTCAAAAATATCATCACATACAGTTTCGTGAACCGTCTGAATCTATGAGTCAGTGATGACATGAGTCATCACATGCATACTGTCACAGACGGTTATTAACTCAGAACCGTCTGTGATAGGTAACTATCACAAACGGTTTGTACATAAAATCATCTGTGATAGAGAATTATCACAGACGGTTTGTAGCTAAAACCGTCTGTGATGACTTTTCTCTATAGACGGTTTGTAACTGAAACTGTCTATGATAACTTTTCTTTATAGACGGTTTGTAGCTGAAACCGTCTGTGATGATTTTTCTCTTTAAAGTCTCCAAGCAGTGGCTGCTTGTGCTTTTAAAACCGGCAGCATATTATATGAGACAGCAGCCACGGACAACTTCATCGAGCCCCTGCAAGTTCAAGAAGCATGGCTGCCAAGAGAGCGTAAGGACATCCAATTACCTGGATGTCATCGACAGAGAATTAGACGTCACTGTGTTCAGAAAGTAACGTGGTTGATACCAGTCGGAGTAGTTATGCGTCCACGTCAGTTTCTAAACACAACGACGTTCAATTACCTGTCGACGACATCCAGGTAATTGGATGTCCTGACGCTCTCTCGGTAGCAATACTTCTTGAACTTGCAGGGGCTCGATGAAGTTGTTCGTGGTTGCTGTCTCATCCTCCTCATGCTATGCGGACGACCTTCCGAAAGTGGCTGAGGGACTACGAACAATATATATATATATATATATATATATATATATATATATCATATCGGTTTTAAAGGCATAAGCAGACACTACTTAGAGACTTTATAGAGAAGAGATCAGGATCCAAGGGTACAATCTATACACAATACATAACAGCAGGTAGTCTAACAGCTCAAGGCACAATTAATCTATACACAATATCACATCCAATTGCATTTGTGACATCAATTCATCATAGAAGTATCATCCAATGGCACAATCTATACACAATACATAACAGCAGGTAATCTAACAGCTTAAAGCATAATTAATCTATACACAATATCATATCCAATTGCATTTGTGACATCAATTCATCATAGAAGTATCATCCAAGAGCACAATCTATACACAATACATAACAGCAGGTAATCTAACAGCTCAAGGCATAATTGATCTATACACAATATCACATCCAATTGCATTTGTGACATCAATTCATCATAGAAGTATCATCCAAGGACATAATCTATACACAATACATAACAATAGGTAATCTAACAGCTCAAGGCACAATTAATCTATACACAATATCACATCCAATTGCATTTGTGACATCAATTCATCATTGAAGTATCATCCAAGGGCACAATCTGTACACAATACATAACAGCATGTAATCTAACAGCTCAAAGCACAATTTATCTATACACAATATCACATCTAATTGCATTTGTGACATCAATTCATCATAGAAGTATCATCCAAGGGCACAATCTATACACAATACATAACAACAGACAATCTAACAGCTCAAGGCACAATTAATCTATACACAATATCACATCCAATTGCATTTGTGACATCAATTCATGCTGATGAAGCAGTTCACGCAGGTAGGATGTCCGTGGCTGCTATCTCATCCTCTTCATGCTACTTGGTAGATTTCTTAGACGTCCATGGTAATTAAAGAAATCATGATCTAGTGCAGACACGACGCAGCAACGGCGGCAAACACCAGCCACCACCAGCACAACCCACATCCAGGGGAGAGAGGCAGATTTGGCCAAGGTGAGGTAGCCGAGGGAGTAGAGGGGAGCGGCGTATCTCGATTTGACGGCGTAGATGGTGGGGCGAGCTTGATTCGGCTTAGGAGATGGCGGGAAGAGATCGATTCAGCGAGGGAGATGGCAGCGAGCTCGATTCGGCGGCGTAGATGATGGGATGAGCTCGATTCGGCGGGGGAGATGGCAGGGTGAGCTCGATTCGGCGGGGAAGATGGTGGCGAGGTCAAATCGGCGGCGGGGGAGTCGCGATGCGGGAGCCCGGCCAAAGTCCCGAACCCAAACGCGCGCTGGAGAGTGACGAGTTAGGGCGCAAACCCTACCGCGCGGGCTCCTATTAATGAAGGTATATCACAGACGGTTATATTATGGAACCGTCAGTGATAAGTATCACAGACGGGTCCATAATAGAACCGTTTGTGATATGATCTCATATCACAGACGGGTCCACAATAGAACCGTCTATGATATCGTATCACAGACAGTCCCATAATAGAACCGTCTGTGATACGTCTGTGAATTATTTTTTGTATTTTTCTATTAATACTTTTGTCTGTTTTAGAAAAAAGACAATCTGGGCCATAGAATGTTAATTTAACGTTGAGAAAGTGTGATATAAAACTATGTTAAAACCGCTAATTTTATGGCAAGTAGTCCAACACCTATACAAAAAAATTGGCATACTCATGCCTAATCCTGCAGTCATCATTGTAGAAGACGGCGTAGTCGTCCCACCCTGACACGCCGCAGCCGGTGCTCGTGCACCGGTGGCCGTCCTCCGACAGCGCCCACACCCGGCCCAGCGGCCCGGCCATCCTCCCCCACGCTGCCATCCGGATCATGCTCGTGGTGAGCCTCTGGTACCACCTGCACTCCCGGTTGGTCCTTTTGGCCGTCTCGCACCCACCGCCGGCTGGCTCGCCCTCGACCTGCCTGATGTAGTACTTCCCAACGTCGCGTGTCTCGCTGGCCGTGTAGAGGAGGAGGCCAAGCACGTAGACCGCGGCCTTGTGGCCGGCGATGGTGTCGGCCGTCCGTTCAACGAACACGAGGCCGCGCTGCATGTCTTGGGGCACGAAGACAAGCGCGAGACTGGTAATGAAGCAGGCCTCCGGGTTGCCGGTGCCGGCCAGGTAGTTGACGACGGTGAGGTAGTGCTCGTTGTCCTGCCACTTCATCGCCTCCTCTCGCTCCAGCGCCACGCGCATCCCCACGACGCGCGCCTTGGACGCTTTGTATATGGTCTTGCAACTAAAATTCAAGACACGATAGAATCTTAATACAATAATTAATTACTGGATATTGGCCACAAAACGAAATCATCACGAGATTTTATTTTTTGCACCGTATCATGGTACGACTTTTTGGTTTTGTATGCTACAGTCATCTTCACAAACTGACTATAACCAGACTTACTAAAAATAAAAGAACAGAATACGTACGTGGCTCGTAGTCGCAGAGCTCACCATGGTGAGAGAGCTTGCGGCCACGAGGCCGACGATGTGGACGACGACCTCGTCAGGCAGATCAAGGGCGGCGATTGCCAACCTCCTCGCCCGCTTGGTCCTCGCCATCATGCTCCGCGTGCTCACCATGGTGTACTATTCAATACCATATGTGCTCACCATGACGCGCGATAATATCACTCTTATAAAACGTTGAAGAGACACATCGTAACATCGGCGCGCGAGACGAAGAGACGCATCGACGCCCGTCGGCGCGGGAGACGAAGAGACGCATCGACGCCCGTCGGCGCGGGAGACGAAGAGACGCATGCATAACGCGCGGGAGCCGAAACATTTAATTATCACAGACGGTTCTGATAAAAAACCGTCTGTGAAGTGTACCATTATCACAGACGGTTAGTTAAAAGAACCGCCTTGGAAGTTTCATAGACAAATTGTTTGTTACAAACCGTCTGTGATAATGGTTTACTTTACAGACTATTATTTTTACGAACCGTCTATGATACTTCACAGACGGTTTTAAACACGAACCGTCTGTGATATTTCCTCTTCACATACGGTTTTTAGCGTATCCATTTACACAAACGATCTCTAAACCAAAACCGTCTGTGATTGCATGTAATACAAACTGTTTTGGCCAACCGTCTGTGATGAGGCGTCCAGTATTAGCCTTTTTGTAGTAGTGCCTTAAACTTAATCTTGCTATGTCCAAACGCTTAGGTCAGTACATACCATTTCCCTGTATATCTCTAGATGTCTGTCGATTACTAGACAAATTTCTTTAGATACTTCCCTTCCTTCCTACCCTTACTCATTTGCCTTCCTTACTTAATTTATGCCTCTCTATGCTCAGACCCTGCTTTTGACCACCTCTTAACACCTCATTGCCCACCCTTTCCATCTGCCTACGTAGAATCCCCAAAAGGTATACTCATTTCTTCCTTTCCTCCTTTAGCCTCGCTCATCTTCCCTTGTATTAAGCCTCGTGGGAATGCCGAGCTCAGAGCGACGCCGTACATTAAGTCCTCCAATGCGCTTGCGCCGTGTGCCTTCGTCGGCCCGTCTTGCCCTGCCGAACGTGTTCGCAGCTACCTTTCGTCGGTCGCTCGGTACCTCCACCGCTTGCGCCGGTTGTCTCTGCGTTGCTCGCCACAGCTGGTTTGTATCGCCCGGTCTCCAGTCTCGGTCGTTGCGTGCGGGTGGAACAGCCTGCCCATGCTGTGCTCTCCGGGTTGCGTCGTTGCACAGAGCCTCGACTCCCGCGCCTTCCAAGCTTGCCCTGCTGTTGGCTGCGTCCACCGTTTTCTGCGGCATTTGTTCGTCTCGTGTCCCACGTGTCCCCTCGCAGCGGATGCGTCGTAGCGTGGTTAGTTCGTTTTGCTGTCTGTGTTTGCTGCTACGTTCGTGTTCACTGCGTGCGAGAAGTTCCTTTCTTATCCCGTCTTGCTGCCTGCGCTGTGCTGTCGCTTTTCCCCGTTTCTTCTCTGCCCCTTCAGCACTTGCTTTGCCTTTCTTGCTCCGTCACGCCAGGCTGTGCTCCCTTCCTCGCCATTGTGCCCTTGACTCGCCATCTGCGACGACCGAGTAGAATCTGCTTTGCGATTTTCGTACTGCTTAAGAACCAAATTGCTTTTGTGCTGTGACCTGATGTTTCGTCGCGGATCCTTAGTCTTTTGGGTATTGTTTGTTACATGTGTTTAGCTTTGTCGGGGTGTTGTTGTGGTGCCGTCGCCGTCCTGAGTACCGGAGCCTTTGACTGACGGAGCTCGTGCTTTAGGCTTCGGTTCAGGTAACGTGATATGCAATTCAGTGCTGATGATTGTTATTTTATTGTGGTATAGATTCCAAATTGCTTTACAGATAGGAAAAGCACAGGTGCTAGAAAGTACATGCAGTCTTATTGTTTTGTGTCGCTTTTACTAATCATGTTATTTTTACCTGTTTTGTGTCGGTTACTTCAGAGCAATTTGCTTGTTTTCAAGCTCATCGCACTGTATCTAACCACACAAAACATTTATGGTAACTTTGCAACATCTCCGTAGATCAGACCTCCTCAAAAATAGACGCAGGCTTTTCCTTTTAGGCCTATTTGACAGTTTTTAGTTATAAATTGCACAGTTGAACAGTTTTTTTTATATGAATAGAGCGCTACATATCAGATCGAATATCTAACGATATCTTAGTTTCAGTAATCCGATGCCATCTCAAAAAAAAAACCGTATGATCACTGCCCAACAGTCGCTGAGTCCTCAGAGCTAGCACATAAATTAGCCTTGCAATAGATTAGCCTTGCAATAGATCATTTTTCGTATCTCAAAAAACCTCCCGAGCTGTTTGTTCGGTTATGATTGTTCATGCTGTTTGTTAATATTTTTATGTAGACTCTTGAACCCTGGAGATTATCTGACATCATATGTATGACTTGAAGCCTACCTCCTGCGCAACAGTGCATTTTGCTACACGGATCTTGCATATTTAAAGGCAAACTGATGCTGAATTTGCATAGAGTACAGAGAGCTTAGTTTTTTTACTCTGAGTGAAGGTGATATATAGCTTAGTCTTTTATTTATTGTATCCCTGTCCATCGTGCTTAGATTATCTCAGATAGCAAATAGTGAAGCTGGTGCATATAACAAAAGTATGTCTTGAATTATTCAGTTTGTTGGATGCATCGTTTTTGGGAATTCCTATATTATAATGCTAATCACTGAGTCATGTTATTTGGATTTTATTAGGACAGGAACAGGACAGCAGTTAACGGAAGCGCATCTGTGTGTGCTGCTATGGCGCCCTTTACATCCTAGGTCCAGGATCATTCGCTTACGGATCTCTGGCTTTGCGGTGCTATTTAGGTGACGTATCATCCACTTATGATGATTTCTGTTATTTCATCTAATTATTCGTGGTCCGTTTTTTCCTATTTGTCTGATTGCCGTGGCCAACTACAGTGTGCTTAGTTATGCCTATACTGTTCTGCATGTAGTCATCCACGTTGCTCAGCGCGGATTGTTCTAGATGTTGTCTAGCACAGTGCTTATGAATGCTGCGTCTCACATTTTTTTTTATTGTTTTTCCTATGTCATGTCGTTGTGTTCGTGCTTACTGACACTTCATCGCGGATGCTTGCGTAGGTTACAGTTCCCGTTTTTTTACCTTACAGCGCCCTTGCCACTAGCTTTCTCTTCGGTTTTATTTGTTTGGTTGCTTCCTTTGTTCGTTTGGGCTTCATATACGAGTTTACTTCATGCTGCGTGTTTGCTTTCTGACTTCTTGTGCTTGCTTAGACCGGTCTCACATATTCTCTTTTTAGTTCTTCCCTGCCTTCTGTTTAGGCTCAACTGCATTCTGTTTGGGCTCAGCAAATTTCCGATGCCGAGAGGCCGTCCACGCATCAACGCGTCTGGTAGGTTGTTCAGTAAGGATGCAACCGTATGTCTTTGGCTCATGTTGTATCATCCTTCTGTCTTGTTTATGGACGCCTCTTTTAATTTTATGCTTCACTCATGCTGGAGCACCCAGACGCCCAACCATCGCATCATGTCTTGTCTTCGCACCTTGGTTCTGCGTTGCAGCTAGGTACGTTTGTGCCATTTGCTCTACCAGTTTGCATGGGTTACGACAATCTACCTTACCTATCAAATGGTCAACACTCTCGGCTCATACCATCACATGGTCTGCTCAGATGGATTGCTCCATATCTGCCCTTGGACTGTTCAGCGACTGTTCGTTCCTTTCCTTCTATTCAAGCCCCTCATCGATTCGTTTTCCTTGTTTCCCTTTCTCTCTCTTTTTTGCCGACTGTGCCGATGCTTCCAGTCCAACCTATCCCATCAGTTGTTCCTACACACGCATCGAACAGTAATGTTCCCTCTGCGCTCCCTCGCCCTCCTGTCTATTTATGATACTTGCATGTGCTTCATTCATATGCCATTTGTTCTCTATGTGCTTTAGGAGACCACTTCTGTCCTATTGTACATACTGCGGTTGCGCGAGAGAATCGTAGGAGGCGGCGCCTGTCCAACAGACGCCGTTTGTTCAATATTCAAGGTTATATACTGTACTCATCTTCTCTATACGTTACCTCATCTATTTGATGTAAAGCTTGTTCTGTGCGTGCGAGCCGTATCTATTCTTCACTTTTTTTTTCTGCGGTTCCAAAAATTGTCCTTTGCAGACGCTATACCCAGAGACCCATTTATTGTTCCTAACTTTTCCTTGCCAGCTGACTATGTCCAAACACTTAAAGGTTAGTTAAGCCTCCTTAATTTGTTAGTTGTTGCAGCTTCTGCCTTCCATTCACTTCGTATGCCTTATAATTATTTCTGTTATCATTGTTTTTCGGGACACATCTGTTTGCAGCCACGTATTCAGGCCGTTCTTACTATGGTGCTCCCGACTATGTATGCACACATTGTTCAGCCATTTTCTGGTACCAGGAAAGGGTTTGCAATCAAAGTGCATCCACTCAAAGACGCATCTCTTATAATTTGTGTTGCCGAGGTGGCAAAATTTCTCTACCACCGTCCAAGCCATGGCCACCGCCGTTACAAGATCTTGTTTGTTTTAACGGTGGGCCAATATCTAATCGGTTCATGCGATTGATCAGGGAATACAATTCTCTTTTCGCATTTACTTCCCTTGGAGTACACGTCGACAGAACCATCAATACTGGTGCCGGCCCATACATTTTCAAGATCAATGGTGTAGTTCACCATCGTATTGGCTCACTACTGCCAGTTGACGGAAACCGGCCTGAGTATGCCCAGCTTTATATATATGATACTCAAAATGAAGTACAGAATAGGCTCGCTCTTTTCCAGAGTGGTTCGTCCCAACGCGAACAACCAGATCCTACTATCGTAGCTTCTCTCATTGATATGTTGGACAGATGCAATCCATTGGTCAGGCAATTCAGAATGGCACGCGACCGCCTACTTTCTCCGCATGCTCCGGAAATTCACATTCAACTCATTGGTACAGACACATCACATGCCAGCCGCTACAGTCTACCATCTTCTTCGGAGTTAGCTGCTTTGATTGTTGGCGATTTCCCTACCGATGTGTCCACGTTTGACGTAGTTCTACAGACACAGCACGGTGATTTTAAGCAGATATCACCACTCCATCCAGCTTTGATGTCTTTGCAGTATCCTCTTCTATTCCCATATGGCGATAAGGGTTTCCACCTTGGCATAAAGTTTCGAGAGACTGATGATCTTCGCACCACAATTCGTGAAGATGTTTCCATGCGTGAATTCTATTGCTACTACCTGCACTATCGTGCGGGTGAGCCTAATGTTTTCACCTGCTCTGGTAGGCTGTCAGACCAAATAATTGTCAATTCTTTCTCCTGCATAGAAGGAAATCGCCTTTCTTTCCATGCTTTCAATCAAGATAAGCTTAGGTCCGATACATACCAGGGTATAACAGATGCTGTTGCTCAGGGTGCCGAGACTGGCAGAGATGTTGGCATCAAAATGATATTGCCTGCTAGCTTTGTTGGTAGCAGAAGATATATGGCTCAGAACTATTATGACTCCATGGCTTTGTGTCGGTCCTATGGTCCTCCTGATTTATTTAGTACATTCACCTGCAATCCAAAGTGGCCGGAGATAATGGAGGCACTACGCCACGAGCCTGGCCAGTGCCCTTCTGATAGATCTGATATTGTAACTCGGGTTTACCATATGAAATTGCAGGAATATCTTGCTGACATTAAAGACGGTACTGCTTTTGGTCCTATTCGAGCAGGTGCCTCTCCTATGTCCTACCACCTTTTTCCCTACTCATTATGTTTGACTACTTTCTAAATATCATTCCTATCTTTTGTTCTTCATAGTGATATATACCACGGAATTCCAAAAAAGAGGACTCCCTCATGTACATGTGCTTACATGGCTAAAAGATCGAGGTGATGGACCTACGCCTGCTTTTATCGATAGTCTAATTTCTGCGGAGATACCAGATGTTTCCCGTGATCCGCTTGGCTATGCTCTTGTGGAAGAGTTCATGATGCATGGTCCATGTGGAGACCTTAATCCTAAATGCCCTTGCATGAAGAAAGGGAAGTGCTCGAAGTGGTATCCGAAGCAATTTCAGAATGAGACAACTGTTGATGAAGATGGCTTCCCAATATACCGCCGTCGTGATGATGGCAGGTTCATTGTCAAGCATGGTGCTAGGCTTGATAATAGATGGGTTGTCCCACATAACCTACCATTGCTTAAAAAATATCAAGCACATCTTAATGTTGAGTGGTGCAACAAGACAAACCTCGTGAAATATCTTTTCAAGTATGTCATGAAAGGTCATGATTGTGCTGCTATGTCATTCAGCATTAACGACACTTTACAACCTTCCACAAATCAACGCAACAATGCCCCTTCTGACGAAATCGCCGAATATGTTAGGTCTCGCTATCTATCAACATGTGAAGCAAGCTGGCGATTGTTTGGTTTCGAGATTCATGCTAAGATGCCTTCAGTTGAGCGCTTGGCTGTCCATCTACCTGGCATGACCAGGGTTTCATTTACAGAAACTTCTGACTTAACCAATGTACTTGATGATCCTGCCGGATCTAAGAGCACCTTGACTGAATGGTTCGTCGCAAACCAACGCCATACAGGAGCTCACAGCTACACTTACTGTGAGTTCCCAACAAAATGGACATGGAACACTGATCGTAAGGTGTGGTCAAATCGGAAGAGAGGCACTAAAATTGGGAGGTTGATGCATGTTCACCCGGGCAGTGGCGAACTTTTCTATTTAAGAATGTTACTCATGGTTGTACGAGGTGCCACGTGTTATGAAGATGTAAGGACATATGAGGATGTCGTGTACGAAACCTTTCGTGAAGCATGTCATGCACGTGGCCTCATCGGTGATGATACTGAATGGTTTGCTCTTTTTGACGAAGCCATCATATGGGCGACATCTTCACAACTCAGGCATCTTTTCATGGCTATTATTCAGTACAGTGATGTTGCCAATGTGTGTATGCTGTTCGATAGATACTGGCGTAACATGACTGATGACATCACATACAAGATGTCCCGCTCACTTGGTGTACGCTCTTACACGGTGCCTGACTACTCACTACAAGTACATCTGTTAAGAGAACTTGATTCTCTTTTCTCTAATAATGGACTCTCTTTGTCATCCTACAATCTCCCAATACCACCTGACGGATATAGAGACAGCCTAGGGAATAGGCTCGTTGCAGAGGAACTTTGCTATAATAGATTAGAACTTGAGACACAGTCAGTATCGATGTATGATAGCCTAAACAGTGAGCAGCGCCTTATTTACAACAAGGTCATGCATTCTATCTCAAATGGACAACCTTGTTTCTATTTTGTGTCCGGACATGGAGGTACAGGTAAAACATTCCTGTGGAATTCTATCATCTCCAGTATTAGATCCGAAGGCAAAATCGTGCTTGCCGTCGGTTCGTCAGGAGTTGCTTCCTTATTGTTACCGGGTGGTCGGACCGCACACTCGCGCTTCCGAATCCCTCTTGATATAGATGATCGAAGTCTCTGCAATATTCGTCGTGGCACAATGCTTGGAGAACTTATAAAAAAAACTGCCTTAATTTTGTGGGACGAAGCACCAATGACCCACAGACGGTGCTTTGAGGCACTCGACCGCACTATGCGAGATATTCTGTCCTCGGACAATCCTGCAAACGCAGGTATTCCATTTGGTGGGAAACCTGTAGTCCTCGGTGGAGATTTCCGCCAGGTATTACCAGTTGTTCAAGGAGGAACACGTGCAGAAACTATTGCCGCTTCTCTTATCAAGTCACCGTTATGGAAACACGTCCAGATCCTTCGTCTCACTAAAAATATGCGTCTTACTGCAACATCTTCTTCTACTTCTGAGAAAAAAAACCTAGCAGAATTTGCGCAGTGGGTGCTTGACATTGGCGAGGGTCGTTTTCCAATGGAAAAGCATCCAGGAGACACACATGCATCATGGATACAAATCCCTCCTGAATTGTTGCTTAAGCCGGCGGATGATAACTTGGCCGCACTTATTGATACTGTCTATGATGAGTTTGCTCATAATTACAGTTCTATTCCTTACCTTGCAGCTCGTGCCATAGTATCCCCACTAAACACTTCAGTTGACAAGATTAATGCTTCTGTCCTTCTAAAAGTACCAGGAACTTCTAGGGAATACCTAAGTTATGACACCATTGGTGATGCCCTTGATCAGCCATCCGATCTCGATTTGTTGTATCCAACTGAATTCCTCAATTCAATAAGCATCAGGAATTTCCCAGAGCATAACCTTTCACTAAAGGTTGGAGTACCCGTTGTTCTTCTAAGAAATATAAATCAGACAATGGGTCTGTGCAATGGCACACGCCTTTTACTAACTATGCTAGGAAACCGTGTGCTTGAGGCTACAATTATGACAGGCACACACATCGGTGAAATTATCTGCATACCAAGAATAGTTCTCAACTCAAATAGTCAAAAGTGGCCGTTCACATTACAGCGACGCCAATTCCCAATTAGGCTATGTTATGCAATGACAATAAACAAATGCCAGGGACAAACTCTTCATAAGGTCGGGATCTATCTAAAAACCTCTTTTGATCATGGCCAATCAGACGTTGTTGTATCAAGAGTAACATCAAAACAAGGACTCAGTATATTGATTGAAAATGAAGATGGCTCGGCTGGATCAGAGACAAGGAATGTTGTCTACGACGATGTTCTGGACTTCCTCTGAGTGCTACATGTCTCTTACAGTTTTTACCTTTCTCCTCCTGCTGTCACCTACTACCATTCCACCTTGTGCTGACCTTACAACCATGTGTACATGTCGTAGCATACACCTTTAAGCTCCATGTAGCTTGTTTTTTTTGTACAACCGCAGCTACTTTTTCTATTTCGAATCAGAAAAAACCTTAATAACACAACACGCTACTTCGCCATACCTCCTCCTTTAACAAAGTTTTTACCAAACCACTTTTTCATTATATTTGCTTGCCTGCGCACCCGCTAAATTTCATTTCCTATGTTTATTTGATTCAACACGTGCATGTATAAAATATTGTTCTTGCCTTTTCAGACATTCTATTCGTGTGCACATGCAAGACACTCTTGATCCCACCTTTTAGATCTTTATATGATGGTATCTTTTTATGGTTGACGCTAAATGTCAACCCTTATCCTTTCTCACCGTGCTTACTTACGGCACCTATCTAGATATCACACTATACCTCTTTAGATTCCACAACGATACTAATCCTTCAAGACCTAACACACCATGTCTACATGATTGAGCTTTCAGATTTTGCCTTCTCATTGAAACATGCATCCTTTCCAGTATTTCAGACCTATACTTCTACTACCTTTCACCACATATAGAAAAAAAAACTATTAGTTTTCAGCTCTGGTCTGCTTTGCTCATACATCGGACCCTACCATACCTGTCGATCGCATTTCCACACATGCCTATCTTCAATAAAATGCTCATTTTCGATTGCGCTGCTCATCAAACTAACTTTCCTCTTTATATTTCAGTTTTTCCAAATGGAGTATGTTCTACTGAAAAATGTCACACAGGAATCGCATCGTTGGCGTGTCCGTGTCAGAGCAACTCGCTTCTCCGAATATGCGGATGATAGTGCTCCTAGAAAAGTCCTGCGCCTTGATTTTGTTCTTTTAGACGAACAGGTCAAACACCACTGTACATAATAATTTTACCCACAACCCACTACTTACATATTGATTGTCTCTTGTTATTTTAACAAACAGGGGACCACCATGGAAGCCCAAATTCCAGGAAGGCACCTTTACCTGTTCAACTTGTCTCTAAAAGAAAACCGCATGTACTTTATTGAATACTTCGAAGTTGCTAATGCTAAAGCATCCTACCAAGCAGTTGACTGCCCTGTTATGGCTAGATTTACCCGGCACACAAAAATCAACGAGATAACAGATGTTCCAGACGATTTCCCAATGTATGCGTGCACAGTGGTTTCCTTTGATGTGCTCAGAACACGTCTTGGCCAAAACCGGTATCTTTCAGGTCAGTAACGTCTCGTGAATTAGTATTTTTACATTGTACATGATATACCCTTGCATTCTTTTACATATACCTTTGCTGAATATTTATGTCTTGCAATGGATTCTACTGATTCAAAGATACCATTGGTCTTATCACGGGAATCTCTCACACTAAGACGGTCCTTGCAAGAGGAGTCACAAAGACAATTCGTAATATCAACATCACAGATGGCAGGTATTCTTCAATTTTTTAGCCTTTGTTTTAGTACTACATATCATTGTCCTCATCTGAGAGATACACACTTCCCGATTAAAAAAAAAAAAAGAGAGACAGCCTGTGTTACTCTATGGGAAGCGCACGCCACAGAATTTGATGCACCTGGGCTAAAAGCTACAGCAGAAAACGGACCAGTCGTTATACTCTTTGTTGGTGTTACTGCTAGACTCTACGACGGTACGAACCACTTGCATTTACATACATAATCAGCTTATATGTACACTGAACTACAAATGTACACTGACAGCACACAGATTTCTTACTGACATGTTCAAAAAATCTCTGTAGGACAACTATCACTTCAGGGCAGCACTATCTGCAAATGGTATATTAATGCTCACCTACCTGAAGTGCTTGCTCTACAGAACAGGTCAGCGAAGGATGAGCTTGCTTTCTTAAAATTCTAATTCTTTTATGTTTCATCTAATTCATACCTATAAAATACGTCAAATCTAATAACTTTATTAAAATCAAAAGAACACATACGGTTCAAATTTTGTTATGAGGTCTTTATAAAAAAGAATAGCCAATACACCACTGTTCATTCAAATTTGTTAGTGCTATTTCGGTTAAAGCAAATACCTTCTTTCCACACTAACATGTAGGATAACATAACCTCTAACATAAATAAGGTTTCAGATTACTTTACAAAAACTAACAGCACGGGTGCTACAAATGTGCTCATTTTATGTATGAGACACTCAGTATCAAAACAAACATTTAATGATATATTTGTTTCTGTAATCCCATGAAAAATAAAAACCTACAGAACAAACAAGCTCACTCCTAGAATCACCAATCAATGATAGCACAATTCACAGAACTAGCGCATACAGTCCTCTATCACTTTATTTATTCTACAACAATCATCATCAAATTCACTGCTTCTTGCAATTCTCCCAGACTACTATCAGACACCTTAGTTTTTTCATGTTAGCATCTTTGCCCTCAGCTTTTCAGGCATACCTCATCAGATTACATGGTTTGGCCAGAGCCAAACTCAAACAGCACCTGTGCCCATGACAGTCCATGAACTATCAACCTTGAATGCGCACGAAGCTGTGGTATGCTGCCCTCCACATATCGTTACTACAGTACATTGCCACCATATTACTGTATGTCCTGTGCTACCTTCACACCTTCTACAAAAACACAAATGCCAGGGTCGCAAATACACTGTTGACATCGCGGTCAAAGATCTCACTCCTAATGAAGACTGGTGGTACCTAGCCTGTGGCGGTTGCAAAAGAACCGCATTCGAACCCTCGAAGGTTACTGGATGTGCACTGCAACGACTTGACACCAACCAAGGTTCTTACTGCAACACATGTTCGCCTTTCCTTCTACTACTATGTCTATGTACTTGCTAGAACCAAATCAAACCATCTAACTTACACACTTTACATGTAGGTACAAGGTACCTGTACGTGGTATCGATATATCCAACATTGCCAAGACTAACACACCGCTAGCAGAATTTGTGTTCTTTGGAGATGTCGGACAAGAATTGGTGGGAATCGACATTAGACCTCACAAAGAATCGCTCCCACCATGACTGGTTTCATACCGCCTGAGATAACAAGACTCTATGGTCGCCAATATAAACTAAAAGTCAGTGGATCACGTGGATCACTTCAAAGAATATCCGCATCATTCCAAGTTGATAGCTTCAGCGTCATACCCACAAAGACTTCAGCTCCATTCCTACCTGCAATGTGCACCGAAGCTTCAGAAGATTCCAACCCTACCTGTCAGTCTGCAGCTGGCTCATCAAAGCGTACAATTGAACACCAACTTGTTTTATCGAGCACCATCGCAGCACAAACTGAACATACTCCATCTCCAACTCCAACAAGCAGCGCGCCTGTGCCACAAATGACACTGAACCAGCCTGCGCTACATACACCTCCATCCCCAGAAATCAACAAGGTTAGAATTTTCATCATGCAACTTACAAACATACTTAACTTCCCATTGTTACAGACCCCTTACATCCGAAATATCTAAGTTTTTGTTCCTGCCATACAGAAACTAACAAAACTCTCTTGCAGTCCACAAAACGTCTCGCCCAGGATAGCCCAATGCTATCTTCAAACACTGATGCCGATGCAAGGTACTTCCACTTCAGACTGTTATTACACTCTGCTAGATTAAAACCGCAAACCTGAATCAGCTAACGACCTGATATTGTCCTATTTACGGTAACTTCAGACAAACGAAGAAACCCTTTGTTGCTAGGAAAATCGACATGGATGCACCGGCAAACGAATAAAACAGCAGGTCAGCAAAAAAAACGCTCCTTATTTTTGGCACTACTAGATACCATATTTCTTCTACACCGAATTCCTTTCTTGCAGGCCTTAAATGTACAACCTCAACGGTGTTTAATAAGCACACGGCGCCTTTTGTCACTAGCGCCCATGCCAACACTACGTTGCACAAGACGTATTGCAATGAAATAAAACTAGCTGCACGTGCTTCTTGACCTTACGTGCGTTTTACGAAATAGGCTGAACAAAGATCAGCCAGCTCTCAATGTTGTTTCCTACCCCGTCATGCTTCCTGTAAATATTTACTGCCATTTTGAACTGTGCTGTACACTACAAACTCTATGTATTGCCTACACTACCATGTAAACGCACGCTATATGTACGTAACAAAACATAACCACCGGTTCCCTAAGTTCGCCTCATGTTACATTCCTTGTTAGACCACTACCAGACATATATATGCTCTGTTCTATGTTTCTCACAGATATATATACCTACTTCATTCTTCCCCATGCCGACCAAAATACATCAAAATTCCCTCGACACAATTTATAGCCGTCCCAGTCTATCACCGGCAGTCAACTTGACTTCCCTACATAATACGCACATTTCCAAATACGAAACGAAATGTTGCCCTAACCATTTTCCCTGTCCCGTTCAGTGCGAAATATTTAACTTGTATCTCTATCCCTTAGGAATACTATTCGATACTGATTGTGCTCATTACCATTTCTACCCGCTCACATATGAAGCTGTACTACCATTACCAACCACGACGCAGCGCAGCGCATCTAGCATCCTGTTGTAGTAATTTAGAGTTGCTTTGTAGTAATCATAGATATATAAGCAAGTGCAAGCATGGTGTACGCACTCATATATTTATCCCGGTTCACCTAGCCTAACCCCGCTTCAGCCTTATTTACTGTCTTAAACAATCGTAAACCCTTCAGGCTTACAGGAATAACCTGTGTTTTTATCAAAAACACAATAAAAAAATATGGCATTTATTTTTCCACATCATTTTAACGCACTCGATACGAGCGCAGCGTAGCGCGCCAATCTTCCTAGTACGTATTACTTAGCCTCTCACGTTAAAGCCTTACACCAGGGAAGATCATAGTACGGTCCACCGTAGTGTGAATGCAATAGCTGCCGCGCTGTTTTCTAGTTCCAAGAGAGAGTTCGTGGACGCTCCTCTGTCAGACAGAGCCGCATGGTTTATAATTTATGATACAAAGGTGGTAAGGTTAGAATCCTCCTTTTAGAAATCCCCCGGAAATTCTTGCTTCGTTGCTACGATTTAATGGTGATCATCAGTCAAAATCGTTCAGACGCCCGATCCGTCAATACAACTCTCTTTGCATTCACTTCCATGGGAGCTACTATAGACCGATCATATAACACGAGTCATAGCCCTACAATCTTTAGAATAAACTAGAAGTTCACCCGCGCCACCTGGCGCGGGCCGTTTCGCTTGTTTCGCTCGGTATGGGCCCACGAACAATGCGCGAGCGGCGAATGCGGTCCCACAGACGCGTGCGGGAACGCACGAGCGGCGAGTGCAGCGCGTAGCGAATGGCGGGGCCACAGACGCGTGCGGGAAGGCGGGGCCCACGGACGCGGGCGGCTGCAAAACGCACAAAGCGCAAGCGTGTGATCGGGCGGTTGCGGTGGGCGCGAGCAGGCCATCGGACAGCTATTCTTTTGGAGACGACGTGACCCGGCCGGCTGGAGTCCGTTTCTACCGGGAATTAATAGTAGTAATGACCAGATCCATCATCATATAGGATCTTTATTGCTGTTCCTAGGTAACACTCCTAAATTTGCTGAACTATATATTTATGACACCGATAACGAGGTCGCAAATCGAATCCATGCCCTAGACCCAACTGATGCTGCGGGAACAAATCTGGACCCCGATATAGTAGCCACCCTTATAGATATGTTTGATGAACACAATCCTTTGGTAAAACAGTTTAGACTAGCTAGAGACCGCTTAATTGGTTATGAAGATGAAAGGATTGCCATCTGGATAGTTGCTCCTAGCGCCGGTGACGGTCCACAATACGAGTTACCATCGATTGATCGGCTTGCTGCTTTGGTGATCACCGATTTTTCATTGGAAACCCCATCACGAGATATAATTATCCATGACAGATCGTTAGGCCTTCGCCAAATTTCGTCTTTACATCTTACTTTTATGTCGTTACAGTACCCTATCCTATTTCCGTATGGTGAACGCAGCTTTCAGCTTAACATTCCTTACAGTTCCATCCCCCATGCTCGCCCCACAAAGCGTGGTAAAATGACTATGCAAGATTACTACTGTTACTTTTGCCACTATAGAAAAAACAAATATAATTCGTACCTATGTTGTGGCCTGCTATCCATCCAGATTAAAGTCGATGCTCATGCGTGCATTGATGAGTGTCGCTTAACCTATATTATACGTTGTTAGGACCAATTTAGATCAAAACACTTTCAAGGTATCACAGATGCAGTTAGTTCGGGCTGTATAGATGGCAATACTATCGGCAAGAAAAATATATTGCCTTCAAGCTTTACTGGCGGCCGTCGATATCTGCAAGAAAACTACCAAGATACGATAGCCATTTGTCATTTCATGGCCCACCTAACATATTCACAACCTTTACGTGCAATCCTAAATGGCCTGAAATCAATGATACTCTTTTATTGGATCCTAGTAAAAAAAACCTATTAACAGACATGATATCGCTGTTAGACTTTACAACATAAAACTTAACGAATATCTTAGCGATATAACATCTGGCCGTGCCTTTGGTCCAGTTAAAGCAGGTTTCTTCTGGCCGTTGCCCTCGCTACGCCATCCTCTTAATCTTAGCTTCGTAGAGTTCCTTCTGATACGTTTATAAATAGTATCCTGTTCCCTGACCAGTTCCGTGTTTTTAAACAAATAGTTCTCCATACTGTGGAGTTCCAGAAGCGCGGTTTACCTCATGCACATATCCTGGTATGGCTAGCAGGTTCCAATAGGGAAGTTAGCCCGTCTCATATTGATTCTTTTATAAGTGTTGAAATTCCAAATCCAGTTTTAGATCCTCTAGGCTACACTTTAGTTAGCGAGTTCATGATTCATGGTTCATGTGGAACCCTTAACGAAAGATGCGTTTGTATGAAAAATGGCAGCTATTCAAAACACTATAAAAGAAATTCAAAGATGAAACCATCATTGACTCTAATGGCTTTCCTATTTAAAAGCGCTCTGATAATAATCGATACATCGTTAAAAGCGGGTGCAAACTTGATAGCAGATGGAGAGTGCCTTACAACATGTCTCTTCTTATGAAATATCAGGCTCATATAAACGTTGAATGGTGCAATAAGACAAATGTCTTAAAATATTTATTTAAGTACGCCACTAAAGGTCCCAATCGATCAAAAATGCTTTTTAAAAGAAGCACACAGAAAATAGCCTTGATACAAGTCAAAATGAACCTTCCATAGATGAGGTAAAGGAATATCTGGAGTGTCGATACATTTGCGAGCAAGATGCTTTATGGAGAATATATGGATACGACATCCATGGTAAGATTCCTGCAGTAGATCGCCTCCTGGTTCGTATGCCAAACATTAATTTAGTCCAATTCCGTTCCACCTCAAATCTAGCGAGCATTGTGTCAAACGATTTTCCTAAACAGACAATGCTTACTGAATGGTTTGTCACAAATCGATTGAATCCCCAAGCGTGATCATTGACTTATTGTGAATTCCTAACTCAATGGTCTTAGGACACCGGTTCTAGATCATGATCACATCGTAAAAGAGGCCATAAAATAGGTCGCCTATACTACGTTCATCCTTCAAGCTGTGAACTCTATTATCTAAGAATGCTTCTCATGATTGTTAGAGACGCCACATGCTATGCTGACTTAAGAACATGTGATGCGGAGATTTTTGATACTTTCAGACAAGCGTGTGCCGCGCGAAGCTTATTAGGTGATGACAGCGAATGGTACCATGCGTTTGAGGAGTCCTTATGTTCATCTAATGGATCACAGCTTAGACAACTTTTTGTCACTATCCTAATATTTTGCCATGTAAAAAATGAGAGGAAGTATCATACAATAACGTACTAGGGTTGCTCTGCATAATCCATACTATATAATTCCTATTACATCCCTTCGTGATATGCTTCTTGCAGAACATGAACTTATTTTTAGTAAAAATGGCGCATGCATAAGTAACTATGATATACCTACTAGAACATATACCCAAGAAAGAATTTATGAAAATAGACTCATCCAGGAAGAAATATCGTACGATGCACCTACTCTTGCGCATTCAATGCCGGCCGGCTTTATTTGCTCAAGTTAACGACGATCAGAAAAGTGCTTACACATCCATTATGAAGTCTGTACAGAACGGATCACCAGCTTTCTTCTTTGTTTCGGGTTATGGCAGCACTGGCAAAACTTTTCTCTGGAAAGCGATTACTACAACTTTAAGAGCTGAAAAAAATTGTTCTAACTGTTGCATCTTCAGGTCTTGCATCACTCCTTTTACCGGAAGGAAGGACCGCACATTCACGCTTCAAGATACCTCTACAGCTCAACGAAGAGCTATCTTTGTGACATGAAATGAGGTATGATGCTTACCGATCTTATTATGCAAACTTCATTAGTTATTTGGGACGAAGCTTTAATGATGTATAGACACTGTTTAGAAGCTTTAGATATAACTTGGAGTTTGCTAGAGAGTACTCGAGTGTTTTTTGGGTTTGTGAGTACTTGAGTTTTCTTAATCTATGCTATGCTTGGTGATACCTCATTAAGGGAGGAGGCAAAATGATCTCATGTATTGAATCTAGATCTAAGAATTCAAAATTTGAGTACTAGTTATCAGTACACGATCCCTCTGTTGCATCACTCCCTTTTGGTGGTAAGATTGTCGTGTTAGCGGTGATCTAAGGCACATGTTACCGGTTATTGAGGGAGGCACATGAGCACAGGTCATAGATGCTACAATAATACACTCGTCGCTTTGGCGCTATGTTACAGTCTTACATCTAACAATAAACATGCGTCTTACAAGTCATACATTACAAATAGACCATCAGAACGATGTTGCGCTATTTTGCCAATGGCTACTAAAACTTGGAGATAGCAAGTTGCCAACTACTATTCGTGAGGGTGAACATGAGAGCACTTGGATTGAAGTTCCAGAAGATCTGCTTATACGAACCGATGGTGACAAGGTAGCCGCAATTGTATCTGCTAGCTACATATAGCGCTATCAAAACCCTACATACAAATGAGATGGCAGATGTGATTAATTCTCATATCATTTCGATAGCTCTGTTACTAGCAGCGAATGTTAAAGCTGTGACTCAATAGCTGCCTCCACTGATACAATCAGTGAAGCAAACATGTGTTCTATCCAACTGAGTTCCTAAATACAATATGTATTAACAATTTTTCCCCTCATAGGTTAGTCCTTAAAAATTGGCTTTCCTATTATGCTGCTTGCAAACCTCAGTCAATCTAACGGCTTATGCAATGGTACATGCTTAATTGTGCAAAATCTTTCACATCATGTTATGGAAGCTGTAATTATAACCAGTCCGCGTGATAAAGATATTGTATATATTCCTAGGATAGTCCTAACAAATAGATATCCAAAATGACCTTTCATACTTCAATGTCGCCAATTCCCAGTCTGACTTTCTTATGCAATGATTATAAACAAAAGTCAGGGTCAGACTTTATCATCTGTTGGTATATACCTGAGAAAACATGTTTTCACACATGGCCAACTATATGCTGCTATTTTGCGTGTCACATCTAGAGATTCACTCAAAATCTTGATTGAAGATGGTGATGGAAATTGTGCTTCGCACACTAAGAATATCGTATTCACAGAAATTTTTCGCTCAGATAGGTATGTTACATTAACAGTTTTCTCTTTGTTTAACTGTTTCACACGTAACCGTAATCGCCACTGTATCTCCTCTACACTTAATCACACTTTTTTCCCCAATCAATCTCCCCTAACTGTATATGCTCTCTGTAACATCCCCAAATTAATTAATGGGATTTGGTATGCATCTTATCAGCATGCTTGACTTTTTGGAATCATTTGCATAATATTTTGCACTTGAAAATTTATCAAACAAATTAAACATACACTTCAAATATGAACTCCAAACAAAAACAGGAACAAAAACCTTTGATCATCATCTGGAAACAATTTATTCAAATACTATGATAATTACCATGAATAAATATAATTTTTCCAAAATTTTTGGAACTCAACTCAACCCTCTGAAAATTCGAACACAATTTAAAGACCTATTCTAAGTTTGAATATAAACTATACAAATTATATCTTGAACAATGAGGTTTAATATTTTATTTGAGAACTAGACCATCCCAGGAACCCCTCCAAATATTTTCAGAATTTATTGAATTTTATTTCTATATTTTAAGCCTCGGTCAAACCCATTGTTTCTCGGTCAAATTGAAATCAAATAAAACTTGGCACTGTTCTTTTGGTTCGAGCCGTTCATTGTTCCGACCCGGACCCAAGCCAACTTGGCTCCACCCAACCCGCTCGCCCGCGCCACTTACTTGCTTGTGAGTCTGACCGCCGGCCCACGCGACAGGTGTCTTCCTCTCTCGGCCGGCACGAGCAGACTCCACTCCACGCGGCGCCGCTCAGCGCCCGCCCACGGCGTTTCGCCGCCGCGCGTTAGCCACTCACGCCGCCGCCTCACACCGTCCCTTTCTCCGCCCTGGACTCGCCAAAACCGCCTCCGAGCCCTCCTCTTCCCTACTTCTCTTCCGGCCGTGGAAGAGGGGAGGTCTTGTCGCCACTCCTTTGGTAAGTCCGACCGACATCGCCTCCATTCAACTCTCTGTGGTTCACCGCTTCCATTTTTGCTAACCCGAGCCCTCTTTCGCAGTTGTATCTCTCGAACGCCGCCGCTCTCGCCGCCGAGCGCCTGCCGCCGTCACCACGTCTTTCGAATCCGGTGAGCTCCTTGCCACGCCACCTTGTTTGGGAGGTTTCCTCGTCACGCCGAGTTTATTTACCAAGATAATCTCCGTATGGTGCACCCAGGGGATCGATCTCTTCTTCTCCAACTGCGGTACCTCGCCGCCACCGAGCATTTCATCAGCTCCGGCGAGCCCCGCACCGATTCTTCGTACCTGGAGCACCGTCGTGGCGTATTCGTCTTTCCCCAACCCTGAGTGGAGCTCCCCTTTCGCCCGAGCTTCCCCGCCACGGTGACCACCACCGCGCCACTGCATGCTCCCGTCGCCGGACCACATCGGCCGCGCTCCTCAGTGAACAAGCACGCCGGTGAGTTCCTCGTATCACCCTCGTGCCCGTGCTCTCGCCAATTTCGCATTTCCTTCTCTCCGTGTCGTCGCGCCATGTCGCCCCCACGGCCGCCGCCGTGCCCTTGCCGAGCCGCCACCGAGCCGCCTGAGCCCCAAAAACGCTAACCCTAGCCTCCTTGTTCCTCAGGCTTTCCGCTTTTGTGGTCGCCTCCGCCACGCCACCGCTTCCTCGCCGCGACGAATCACGCCCGAGCCACCTCGACCTCTCTGCGCGGCTTTCTGTTGTCCTGCATGAACCTTTGTCACCAAAACGGGAACCCACCGTAAGGTTAACAACTGATGGGTCAATTTGGTTCCTCGAATGAGTTAACCCATGTGAAGATTGAAGTTTGGAGAAATTTTAGTTAGCACCTTTTGTAGTTCAGAGGGCACTTCATTTGTCATTGTATGAGCAGAGTAGTGTGTTGTGTGGAAATCAAATTTGCATGAGGTTAAAATGCTAACCATCTTGTGATTGTTGTTGAACCGCTCAAAAGAGTTAACAAAAATTTGAAGTATGAATTATCTATAAGTTTTGCTTTTACAAAGACATTAAATCGTGAGAAACTTCTTCAAGAGAATAAAAGGATCGAGAAGCTTTTGGGTTACAAGTTATTTTGTCGGTAGGGTTAATAACATGGCTAACCCTAGTAGTTAGAGTTTAATTCAATTAGTTGGTTTGCAATTACCTAACAGAAAAAGGCAAATCTGAAATTTTGTTGTCTGAAGGAAGTAGCTAGTAACACTTAGCACTTAGTTCAGAGAAACGTTCTGTTGTAGGTTGCCTGAACTGTAGCATTTTTTTTTTGGTTGTCAACAGACTTTTGTCATTGTATAGCAGCAGTTAGAAATGTTCTTGAGTCCTTTGGTCAGTTGAACTTTTATTTTCTAGTGGTAGTAGTCAAATCTGAGGATATAAGATTTGGCAGTAGGTTAATAGCGATTAATTCTAGTATTTAGATGTTATGCTTTGGCTTCTTTTAGTCATATGTACTTTTAGTTTTCAGTGGATTTCAAATCTTAAGGTAATCAGTTTTGGTCATAGGCTTATAACAGTTCTAATGCATTGGAATAGTTATTAAGGTAATTAGTAAACTTTTCTTATCAGTTAACTGTTTAAGAAATTAGAGGGCAATTGGTATTGATAGTAAGTTTCTGTCAATTCTAATACTAGTACTTAGGTAGTTATTGATTCAATTAGCTCTTAAGCTAGCACTAGCAATCCTACCTGACAACCAAATTTTGTTATTTAAATCAAGCAAGGAACTAGAACCTTGTTAAGTACAAAGATCTGTAAGTACAATTTCTTAGTGACTAGCTCTTAGTAATTAAATATAAAAGAGTTAGATTATATGTATGACAGTAACATTATGCCTTGATTGTGATAATAGCATTAGTAGCAATAAGTCCATGGGTTGATTAGTAAAAGCTAATAAAGCAAATAGAGATTGAGAATATTGTAGCCCCACCTTAGAATAAAATTTATAACTAATACACTTTAACTTCAAATTGAATGAAACCAACTTGGTTGGTTCTCATTTTTAAAAGTGCTTTAAATTGGAATAGGTTTGAGTTATGTTTCTGTCACAAAAAAAAGTTGTTAATTAAATTAATTATACATTAAGGACTTAAACCTTGATAAATTCCTAGAAAATTCATATGAGCTCCAATCGAACTGCAAATTTCACCTAAAATTCACCTAAAATATTACTCTAACTACTGTATGAATGTCTTGTAATTTTGAATGTTTTGAATTTTCAGCTTTATTGGCATTATTGCAATATTGGTATTTGTTGGGTTTTTCGACGATACCGATATATTCACCGATGTATTCGTGAGATCAATTTGAGTGTAATCAAAGGTTGAACAAGTGGTACAGCACTGGTGCGAGCACCCTCCTCTTGATCATATTGCTCCCAGTGGTTTTTAAATGTTTTGTGTGAGTTTTATTATTCGCAATTGCATGCTATTTTGAAATATATGTTTATGGGTAGAAGTAGTTAATCTCCTAATTGCTGCATTAGCCCTCCTTTAAATGTTGATTACCCTTTTACCTTGAAATGACTAAGGTTATATGTTATATGGGTTGTTTGCTAGTTTGTAGAACGATGTTTAGCCATGCTAGTAGTTGTAGCCGAAAGCGGTTGATAGAGCTAGTCCATCGGCCGGTGGATTGAATCGAATATTGATGAAATTTGAGGATTATATGGATTGAATTATATTGATATTGAGGATTGTTTCCAGATCTTCGAATCTGGTTATTTGTGACTTGTTAGGTGGTTTATTGTTGTGTGTTGGACTTGGACGGGTGATAGGGTGATGAAGGGGTGGTCCCGGATTCGTGTAGCCCCGTCTGGGTATATGAGGACCGGTCTGTGGTGTGATGAACCAAGTCTTATGTACAACCACACGCCGGGTTTATGGGCGATGTCTTGGCTGAATAATTTGCTGTGTGTTAGCTATCAGAACACAATCGGGTTGGCAATTGTTATTGTTATTTTTAATTGTTCTCTTGTCAATCTGGTGGGGGCATGTTAAGTTTTGTCTTACTTGCTCTTAAGGGTCTCTTGTTTGAAAAGGGATTTACTTACACAACAGGGTTCACCTGTGGTCAGGAGATTCTTAGTCTCCTATGGGATTTTCTGTTCCTCGGGTGGGTTGATAGTTAGGACATGGCATTGTAAAGGCCTCGTTATGATATCTTAGTCACACTCCTTCTAAGAGTGCATGGCGGCAGTATAAGGTATTCATATCGTGTGGGTAAAGTCTGCACAACTCTGCAGAGAACTAAAATCTATTCGAATAGCCTCGTCCTAGGTTATGGACATCACTTGTGGGAAAGCAGACACAGTTAGTTTTGTTCTGGAAAATTAAGTTTGGGTTATGGTTGGGAATGTTAAGTCAGCATGTTAGTTTGTTCATATCTGAAATGATTTCATGATCGCGTTGTTCGCGCGTTAAATTTGTTGAGAAATGAATTGTGCCACGAATGGGATGTTAGTGTGTTGATTATACTTGGAGATTGTACCTTTGTTGATCATTACTTACTATCTTAAAATGTTTTCTAAATGTTTTACAAATGGCAAGTTAGAATCTTTTATCTATATGCAAAACTTGCTTTATGCCAAAAATTGACTAGATTAGTAGCCTTCCTTTGATACTCACATGCATCTTTATTTCTTTTGAAAGTCTCGCGAGTACAACTTTGTACTCTAACAGTGTCTATTTATTCAGGTGAGACCGACGGGTGGAACGGCTTTAACTCCAGTTGGTTGCTTGTGGGATTGTGGGCATAC
Organism: Ampelocalamus luodianensis; assembly: GCA_036346255.1. Classification (NCBI taxonomy): domain Eukaryota; kingdom Viridiplantae; phylum Streptophyta; class Magnoliopsida; order Poales; family Poaceae; genus Ampelocalamus; species Ampelocalamus luodianensis. The sequence continues at coordinate 21,219,870 of CM070635.1, forward strand.
CAACTCGGTTATTCCCTTTTTATTTTAAGTTTTTCTTCCACTGCAATTTATTTGTTTTAATTAGATTTGGCCGATCGGCCCTCTTATGCAACCTTGTACTATAAGGTTCTATTTAAATGATGTTGTAATTGATTATTTTATTCTTGTACATTGTGTATGGATGTGATTGCAATGTTGTGTACTAGGATATGTGCATGTTAGTCACTGATCCTTGGGAGCTAGCATGTGACACATATCCGGGTCACTCGGAATCGTATTCGTCTCACGTTAAGTGTTGCTTTTACGGCGTAATCACTTAGCTTGATACGGATCCGGTCTCGGGGGTCCTCACACTCTCCATGCTGTTCATATAAAATTCCTTTGTTCATTGAGCCTAATCTTACGTACTTCACTACAGAAATTTCCTCCTAGACTACTCTCGGAAAAAAAAACTCAGTCAAACAGTTAAACATTTTCTCCTTTTAACATCACATCTTTCTGCATTACATACATGTTTACCACCCCAATGTTTATTCATTCCCCTTATTATCCACAGCCGTTAAAGCCACCTATGCACACCATCTTTGCTACTCATCTTTAGGTATCTCTCCCGTAAATTAATCCAATCAACGTGTGGATATCATGAGGATATGTGCACGATATTAAGATGATGTTACAATTGGCAATGGCATTTTTGGTTTGCTATTTCTCGTGTTTTCGGCAAATGTTCAAAGGTCGTCAGTTCAAAGCGGTCCGATCGGCGTTGAGCGGTCGATCGCCAGTAAGGGTCGACCGGTTTTGTGCTGTTCATTGATTTAATGGGAAAATAATTTTGGATTGGTCATATCCATGTTTATCTTTGCATATGTGTTGCATATTGCATGTTTTCACTGACGTGGGTCAAGTTGTGAAGAACTTGTTTCCGGAGACGATTTCTCTGTCTATTGCTGTGCAGGTGTCTTGAAGGTCAATGACGGTCAACGGCGAGAGGATCGGGACTAAGCTTGGAGAGCTGAGGTCCAGAACGATCATGGATGCCGAGTGAGGTCAAGTGGCTCAAGCGTGGCGCAGAATGGACGAGGATAACCGAACGGGCAATTCGGTGCGACGGGTTGATCAAGCGGCGCGGGCCTGCATAAGTGCCTTGGTGGTTCGGTGGGATCCGGACGGAGAGACTTGTCGACATGATGAGAGTTGTTGATCAACCTACACGAGTGGAGCAAAGCGATTGCTTCGATCGGATTGGACTCGGTCTTCTGAGAAGGATCGAGAAGGGGTATTTTGTAATTTCACCAAATACGGCTTTAGACGTTTGGCTAAACCACGGCGCGGGACGGCGCAAGATGAAGTGGTTTAGGTCAAGAGATGATGGTTTCGGGGCTTTAAAAAGTGTGCGTAAGTGTCCCGTTTGTGTTGGGCCTTAACGGGAGCCCATTAGAGAAATTCTTCTAGAAGCTAGGCCTCTAGTATAAATAGGAGGGGTGCTGCCACACAGCCCCCAAGCACTTCATTTGTAAACCCTAGTTTGGTTTTAGGAACTTAGAGAGAAAGAGAGAGGCTTAGGGTTCTAGGGAGATGAGTTGATTGTGTGCTCATGGATTGAGCTCTTGTCTTCTTTGAGGAGTGGTCAGAATCAAAGAACAATCACGAACCAATCCATGGATGATTTCTCAAAGATGTGTCTCTTTGTGTTCTTCCTTCTCGTTTTGTGATTTTGAGCCCATATTTGATTCTTTGGTTTTTGGTTGATCTCTTCTTCTCTTTTACTTTGCTGTGATGTATGGGAATACATCTAGAATCACCTAGACCATCAATCGCCCACGAGCAAGTCTTTAGATCAAGTTTTCGTTTTTGCTCGGTTTTGAACCTTCCTTCGGTAAAACTGAAAAAGGTCTAGACTTTGACGTGGATCTACTCAATCGTTGCTTGGAATAGGTTCCTAATATCCTTAGGAAGGTGTGTTCCAAATTTGGTCAAGTTTGGCCGTATAGATCAAAAGTTAGATCAATTTTTATTTTTGAAATAGTGCTAAAATTCACGTTCTGTGTTGAATTTACTATTCACCGATCCGATCGCCATCAGAGGCGGTCCGACCGCCGCATCGGTCCGATCGCCATCGTTTCACCAAGATCGTTCATCAAAGTTGAAAATTTGTGTTTCTGGTTGTTTCTTCTGGGGGTTTGAAGGAAATTCAACATAAGTCTTCCACTGTGTTTATCTATTGATCTTCATAGCTCTCATAGCTATTGGAGTGAAATTTGTGTTGAATCTAATCTTAAAAGAAAAATTTGGTTAAGCTCCTATTCACCCCCTCTAGTCGCCTTTCCGGTCCTACAATTGGTATTAGAGCCCGGTTAGCTCTTCTCATAGATCTTAACCGGTCTTTGGAGCCATGGCGACTGACAAGTATTCAATCACACCTCATATCTTTGATGGATCTGATTTTGCTTACTGGAAGGCTCGTATGCAAGCCTACATCGAGGCTCAAGGGCACGCTATTTGGCTTAAGGTCAAAAATCCATATGTTGTGCCAGCTGATGACGATGTGATCACTCCAGATGTTGAGGCTAATAGCAAGGCTCGAAACTTTCTGATTCAAGGGCTTAGTCGATCTGAGTTTGAGCGTGTTGCTCATTTGAGATCCGCTCATGAGATCCGAGGACTCTTTGTGATTATCACGAGGGTTCTACTGCGATCAAGGAAGTGAGACAGAACCAACTCAAGAAAGCATACTCAAAGATCGAGCAAAGGCATGGTGAATCTTTAGATGAGCTGTGGGGGAGGTTCTCTAAGATTCTGCATGATCTTCGCGCTGTGGATCTTGTTTTCACTGAGTCTGAGAACGCACGCCAGCTTTTGGGTGCGCTTGATGTGAGAGTCTGGGGGATGAAGATCACTTCCATCAATGACAACACTGTCATGAGTGAGCTTACCATGGATAAGCTCTACTCGAGGTTGAAGACGCATGAGATTGACTTTATCTCGCATCTTCCCAAGACAGAGTCGATGGCTTTAGTGGTCGACCCATCTAAGGGTAGTTCTTCTGATTCCTTGGACTCTGGCTTTTCTTTGTCTGCATGGCATTCTATGAGCGATGAGCAACTTGAGAGGATACCTGAGGATGATTTAGCCCTTCTATCCACCAGATTCTTGAGAGCATATAACAAAGTGAGGAATAGGAGGAGAGGAGGCCTTTTCACCTGCTTTGAGTGTGGTGAGCCAAATCACATTCGGTTCAGATGTCCCAAGTTGAAGGGCAAGGAGGAAAAGGACTCTCGGAGGTGTCCTCAAGCTAAGGATGCAAAAGCAAAGAAGCCCAACTATCGCAGTTCGTCACCGGTCCTTGCCGCTCTTGAGAGTGTTGATATGAGCGATGTGGACTCGGGACTGAGGACGACGACGATGACTCACATGGCAAGAAGAAGACTCAGGACTTCACCGGCATGTGCTTCATGGCCCGGGACCGCCACGACGTCGAATCCTCCAACGACGACGAGCTTTTCAGCGATCCCGATGAGATATGTCCATTACCAAATGAAATGAAACGTGCTTTGGTTGTTGCTGAACAAAAACTGAAGAAGCAAGCTAAAAAGATAAAGAAACATGATACCATAATTGAAGACTTGAACCTAGAAGTTGTTAGGCTCAAATCTATTAATCCTACCAATGATTGTGATTCTTGTATTAGCTTGATGTTTGATTTGACCAATCTACAAACTGCTCATTCCTCTGTTGTAAATCAATTAAAAGATGCTCTAGATGAATTAGAATCTCTCAAGTCAAGCCCTGCTTGTATGAATGCTATTGCTCTAGATGTGACTACTGTAGATGCTATTCCTTTACCATGCTCAAATTGTGCTTTGCTTGAATTAAAATTGAATAGCACTACAAAAGAATTGCAGAAATTTGATCCTAGTCATACTTGCTCTCATTGTGAGGATAATAAGGTCAAAATGAAAGAGATGACTGAAATGGTTCTTTATTCTAGATCTGCATCATGTGAAAATTGCCTTAAACTCACAATAGAGAATGATGCTCTAAACAAGACTTTAGAGGAGAAAGCTAAAATTGAAAAATCCATGTTCATGATTGCATCCAAGAAAGCTATTGACTCTTCTTGTTGTATCTTGTGTACTGAAGTTGGAATAAATGTAGATAAGATACAAGAGGCATTTAGAGATAAATTTAAGGAGCAGTTAAATAGGATTAAGAATTCCTATTGTGTGTCTTGTGAGGCTTTGAAAGTTGAGATAGCTATTCTCAAGGATGAGTATGATGAGGCAATCAAGTCTAGTAATTGTGCTACATGTAAGGACCTAGCCAAAGAAAATGATTACCTTAAAGATACTCTTGAGAGATTCACTGGTGGACAGAAGAACCTCAACATGATTCTTGATAAATCTAAGGTGAGTGTGAAGAACAGTGGCTTAGGTTTTAATTCAATAGAGCATTCCAAGAACCATCCACCTAAGATTGCGAGAGCTGTTGAGAGTGGCTTGTTTGAGGTAGAACCCCCTGAACCATCTAAGATTTTTTTTAGATCTGTAGGTTTTGCCCAAACTTCTTCTAGCAAGACAGGTGCTTCTACTTCAACAGGTCAGACCCCTCAAAAGGTCAAGTACCATTGCACCTTCTGCAAGAAGGATGGCCACATTGTTGAGTTCTGCTTCCGTAGAGCTAAGATTGAGAGGAAAGGAAGGATGAGTGCTTTGAGGTCCATTAGAGGAGTTCCTTTACCTACTGTAGTCTCTAGAGCCAGGCAGCCTTCCTTTTCTGCTAGACAAAGGCCTAGGTTTGTAGATGACTTCTTTGACTCCTTTGGAGGTTCTAGGCAGTGTTCTGGTTTAGGATATCATGGGGAGAGACCACGGGTAGCATCTAGAAAGGGGGAGTACCGACCTTTTGGTAGGTCGATTCGGAGAGGTCTAGGTGTTTCTCATGTGCATTCTGATGATTTTTCTCCTAACCATTTTATTGCTGCTTCTGTTGGTGTTCCCAAGCATCGTGTGGCTCAAGATCGATTCCCAAGTCTTTATTACTAACCCAGATCGAGGCACGGATGTTTCCTACTTATGCCCCGTAGGTCCGTCGTGCAGGAAGGAGGACATATGGCTTGTTGACTCGGATGTTCTCGACACATGACGGAGATTCTAGATGGTTCTCCTCCTCACACGTGCATCCGACAATGAGTTGATCACATTTGGGGATGCTTCTACCGACCGTGATGCCTAAGGGCACAAGGCGCGCCAACAACAAGTTCATGCTTAAGGACGCCGCTTGGTAAGTAAGCTAAGGTATAACTGCTATCTGCTTCTCACCGCTTGATGAGGGTCCGAGGTAAGATTTAAGAATGGTGAGTGTAGAGTTCTGACTCTTGGTGAGCATGTCTTTGGGATCACTAGGTTTGAGAGGATCTTTAGTGCGGATTTCAGTGTTTCTTCTGCTTCCAGTTCTAGATGTGTTGTAGCTTCTGATTCTTATGATCTAGTCTTATGGCATCGTAGACTTGGACACATAGGTTTTGACCACTTGACTAGAGTCAATAGCAAGGATTTGATTAGAGGGTTGCCTAGGCTGAAGGCTGTTAGAGACCTAGTGTGCGCTCCATGTAGACATGGTAAGATGGTTTCTGCTTCTCATCCACCTCTTACTTTAGTGATGATTGATGGTCTAGGTCAGCTTTTGCACTTAGATACTGTTGGCCCTTCTAGAGTTCAGTCTGCAGGTGGGAAATGGTATGTGCTTGTGATTGTGGATGTCTTCTCCAGGTGTTCATGGGTTTATTTTCTAGTTTCTAAGGATGAGGCTTTTGGATTTTTTAGAGAATTGGTCCTTAGACTAGCTGTTGATCTTCCTGGAGCTTTGAGAGTCATTAGGAGTGACAATGGGACAGAATTCAAGAACTCTTCTTTGCCACTTTCTGATCGATAGGGAATTGAGCATCGCTCTCTTCTCCTAGAGTTCCCAACAGAATGGAGTTGTAGAAAGGAAGACAGTAACCACAGTAGAGATGGCTAGAACCTTGTTAGATGAACATTCCACACCTAGGAGGTTTTGGGTGAGGCGATCTCACCGCTTGTTATGTGTCTAATAGGGTTTTCTTGAGATCTGTGATTGGCAAGACTTCTTATGAGCTTAGATTTGGTCATAGGCCTAAAGTCTCTCATTTCAAGATTTTTGGTTGCAAGTTGGATACTAACAAAATTGTTGAGACTTGCGAAGTCACTTTTGATGAGGCTAGTCCTGGTACTAGACCCGATGCTGCAGGTACGCAGGTTTCTGATATTCGAGAAATCATCTTCGTCGACGATGACTCTGAGGATGAGGACCCAATCCATCCTCAAGTCCCTTCTGAGATGGCTGGAGAGCCTGCTTCCACTACTCCAGCTTCAGCTGAGCAACCTCCTCCTATCTTCACCGACGAACTGAGTGGCTCTGCTCCTACCTCCACAGGCCACTTCTGCACCAGGAGCTCCTCTTCACATCCAGCGACGACATCCGCCTGAGTAGATGATTGGAGATCTCAATGAGCGAGTCACTCGCTCCAGGTTTATTTCTCCTGATTCTCATGCACATTCTGCTTTTGTCGCGTCTTTTGAACCCCGAGATGTCATCCATGCTTTATCTGATTCCTCTTGGGTCAATGCCATGCATGAAGAATTTGAAAATTTGGAAAGAAACAAAGTTTGGACCTTGGTTGAACCTCCACCTAATATTCATGTAATTGGAACAAAATGAATTTTCAAAAATAAGCAAAGTGAGGATGGGTTGGTAGTTCGCAACAAGGCTAGGCTTGTAGCTCAAGGTTATTCCCAGGTAGAGGGCTTAGACTTTGAAGAGATCTTTGCTCCTGTCGCTAGATTAGAAGCCATTCACATACTGCAAGCTTTTGCTTCTTCTAAGGGCTTTAAGCTTTTTCAAATAGATGTCAAAAGTACATTTCTTAATAGTTTCATAGAAGAAGAGGTCTTTGTCAAGCAACCTCCTGGCTTTGAAAATCATAAGTTCCCAAACCGTGTTTTTAAACTCTACAAAGCCTTGTATGGATTGAAGCAAGCCCCTAGAGCTTGGTATGATAGGCTTAAGAGTTTATTGCTTAATAATGAGTTCAAAATGGGAATGGTTGATAAAACCTTGTTCACTCTCAGGCATGGCAGTGACTTTTTATTGGTTCAGATTTATGTGGATGATATCATATTCGGTGGTTCTTCTCATGCTTTGGTGTCCAGATTTTCAGATTCTATGAGCAGGGAGTTCGAGATGAGCATGATGGGTGAATTGACTTCCTTCCTTGGTTTTCAAGTCAAGCAACTGAAAGAAGGCACCTTCATTCATCAAAGTAAGTATACAAAGGACCTTCTTCGGCGCTTCGACATGGGAAGCAGTAGACCAATGTCTACTCCCATTGCCACAACTACCGTCTTTGGACCTCGATGAGGATGGAGAGCCCGTGGATCGAAGGAGTACCGCAAAGATGATCGCTCCTCCTCTACCTCACGCGCCGAGGCCGGACATACAATTCATTGTGTGTCTGTGCGCTCGATTTCAGGCTTCCCCTCGTGCTTCTCATCGTCAAGTAGTGCGGCGCATATTCAGGTACCTCCAAGACACTCTTGATTTTGGACTCTGGTTTTCTTCTGATTCTACTCTCTATTCGGCTTTTTCGATGCTGATTTTTGGGTGTAGAGTGGATAGGAAGAGTACTTCTGGCACTTTTTATTGCTTGGGCACATCTCTTATTTCTTGGTCTTCTCGAAAACAATCTTCTGTTGCACAGTCCACTGGTGAGGCCGAGTATGTAGCTGCAGCAAGCAGTTGCTCTCAGGTTCTCTGGATCTTGTCTACTTTATGACTATGGGTTGTTTTTGGATAGTGTTCCTCTTTTCGTGACAACACTAGTGCCATCAATATTGCCAAAAACTCAGTGCAACACTCTAGGACCAAGCACATTGATATTCGATATCATTTTCTTAGAGACCATGTTGAGAAAGGTGATGTTGTGCTTCATTTTGTTGAGTCTGAGCATCAGGTTGCCGATATTTTCACTAAGGCTCTTGATTCTTCTCGCTTTGCTACTTTATGGGAGAGTTAGGGTTATTAGTCCTCTTGGACTGTTTTGAGGGGAGTTTTGTTCTTTTGCATTCATTGTATCATAATGCATTTTCAATTCTACAACTTGCATTGTAATATAATTTCATGGAGCTTCAATTATTATCCTTGTATGACTTGTTTCATACTTTATACATTGCCATGTCTCGTGTTAGTATGCTAAGACTTCATTATGGTTTTTCATATGTAGCTTCGCTTTTGCCATGATAGTTTTATTATTCGTGAGCAATTTGAATCAAAACATAACTTCTTGAATCTTGTGACTAGTTTTGCTATAGTGATCCTCTTATGATTCACGCCATGTCATATACGCTTAATTGAGTCTTGAACTGATATGAGTTTTGAAATGAGCCGAGTCAAGCAAATGAAAAAATTATGTTTTTCTGTATAAAAACCGATCTCACCAATTCTTTCTCATGAGACGGCTTGCCATTGTACTAGGCTTGAACTCGTGGGGAGTTTTGGATGACTTAGATCACTCTCTTAAGCTTTCTTGCTTGGGATGGTCTCTTAAGGCTTGAGATCTAGCACATTGCTAAGAAAATAAAATTATCTTTGGTTGAAGCTTAGGAGGCGGTTGTGGATGGCTCCTAGTCTAGGACTTGCTTTACTAAGATAAAACCTGAAGTCTTTCAGCAAAGTGCTAAAATGTGCTAAAATTCCACTTGCTTGAACAAATTGATTCATAATTGCACTCAAAATGCTCAAAATTGACTCGTTGTCTAATTTCTGGGTTCCATTTTGCTTATAGACATGGCTTGACTCCTTTTTGGATACCTTTAATTAAACTATGATCTTCAATATCTTTACATGCTAAGCTTTTTATTTCAACTCAGATTATTGCTCTGTTGGCTTTAGCTTGCTATATATGATTTGCCATGATGGAACATCGCTACTTCACATAATATCGCTTGGTGTAATACTTGTCTAGTCTTCTTGGATAATTCTTATGGCTCCTGTTGCTAAAAATGAAAAACAAAAAAAATGTAGTCATTCCATTTCATTCATGCTCTATCTTCTTCCATGTTTCTTGCTGAATACATTGTCAAAGGGGGAGAAAGATTGATAAAAATGATGTTTTAGAGCTGTTTGGAGTCTTAGGGAGAAAGTGTTTTTTCATGACAATTGGTGATCATTGTGAGTGGGAGCATCTCATTTGCATTCCTTTGGTTTTATTGCCTTTTCTGAATCTGAATTGCAATTCGTGAATACTCACCATGATCGAAGGTCAAATAGAACAATTGTTCTTTCATATGGATCTTAAGTGAGATTTTTGGCGATTCTCTAAAAATTGAAGCTTTTGTGCCTTCTGTTGCCTTATCTCACTTGCCTTAACTATTCTGAAGCTAGCTTGGTCATTTTCATGGCTTTCTCTTGCTTATGGACCAAGTTGTGCCTTTGCGCGAAAACGACGAGTATTTTCATTTTCAAACCTAAAACTTACATTTTCTGGAAGATTGCCAATGTGTTCAACAAGGGGGAGATTGTGGATATCATAAGGATATGTGCACGATATTAAGATGATGTTACAATTGGCAATGGTATTTTTGGTTTGCTATTTCTCGTGTTTTCGGTAAATGTTCAAAGGTCGTCGAGTTCAAAGCGGTTCGACCGCTACTGGAGCGGCCGATCGGCTGTGGTGGTCGACCGCCATTGAATGGCGGTTTGACCGGTTTTGTGCTGTTCATAGATTTAAATGGGAAAGTGATTTTGGGATTGGTCATATCCATGTTTATCTTTGCATATGTGTTGCATATTGCATGTTTTCACTACGTGGGTCAAGTTGTGAAGAACTTGTTTCCGGAGACGATTTCTCCGCCTATTGCCGTAGGTGTCTTGAAGGTCAATGACGGTCAACGGCGAGGATCGGACTAAGCTTGGAGAGCCGAGGTCCGTAACGATCATGGATGCCGGGTGAGGTCAAGTGGCTCAAGCGTGGCGCAGAATGGACGAGGATGACCGAACAGGCGATTCGGTGCGACGGGTTGATCAAGCGCGCGGGTCGGTCGCAAGTGCCTTGGTGGTTCCGGTGGGATCCGGACGGGAGAGACTTGCCGACATGATGAGAGTCGTTGATCAACCTACACATGGTGGAGCAGGCGATTGCTTCGACTGGAATGGACTCAGTCTTCAGAGAAGGATCGAGAAGGGGTATTTTGGTAATTTCACCAAATACCGGCTTTGTGACGTTTGGCTAAACCACGGCGTGGGACGGCGCAAGATGAAGTGGTTTAGGTCAAGAGATGATGGTTTCGACGCTTTATAAAGCGTGCGTAAGTGTCCCGTTTGTGTTGGGCCTTAACGGGAGCCCATTAGAGAAACTCTGCTAGAAGCTAGGCCTCTAGTATAAATAGGAGGGGTGCTGCCACACAGCCCCAAGCACTTCATTTGTAAACTCTAGTTTGGTTTTAGGGACTTGGAGAGAAAGAGAGAGGCTTAGGGTTCTAGGGAGATGAGTTGATTGTGTGCTCATGGATTGAGCTCTTGTCCTCCTTGAGGAGTGGTCAGAATCAAAGAACAATCACGAATCAATGAATGGATGATTTCTCAAAGATGTGTCTCTTTGTGTTCTTCCTTCTTGTTTTGTGATTTTGAGCCCATCTTTGATTCTTTGGTTTTTGGTTGATCTCTTCTTCTCTTCTAGCTTGCTATGATGTGTGGGAATACATCTAGAATCACCTAGACCATCAATCGTCCACGAGCAAGTCTTTAGATCAAGTTTTCGTTTTTGCTCGGTTTTGAACCTTCCTTCGGTAAAACTGAAAAAGGTCTAGACTTTTACGTGGATCTACTCAATCGTTGCTTGGAATAAGTTCCTAATATCCTTAGGAAGGTGTGTTCCAAATTTGGTCAAGTTTGGCCGTGTAGATCAAAAGTTAGATCAATTTTCGTTTTTGAAATAGTGCTGAAATTCGCGTTCTGTGTTGAATTTACTATTCACCAGTCTGACCGCTACGGTAACCGGTCTGACCACTACTGTTCACTAGTACTGTTCATCAGGTTGAAAATTTGTGTTTCTGGTTGTTTCTTCTGGGGGTTTGAAGGAAATTCAACATAAGTCTTCCACTGTGTTTATCTATTGATCTTCATAACTCTCATAGCTATTGGAGTGAAATTTGTGTTGAATCTAATCTTAAAAGAAAAATTTGATTAAGCTCCTATTCACCCCTTGTAGTCGCCTTTTCGGTCCTACACAACGGCCGGTAGATATTTTCCCAACCAAGATCTCACCTTCTTTTTGCTACAGTAGATCAAACACTTTTCACTATTTCTTACCTGCATCTTACTCAAACTGCAGATGGCGTATACTCTCTTTCTAAAATAAATCCAAGCAGTCGTCAATGGATTGTTTGTGTTAAAGAGTCTCACGCCGTTGGCACTACCGTCGCGGCAATGATAAAGGGCGATCGATCACACCGACTTAGTACTCCTTGATGAGCAGGTTCTAACAGCATTTATATCAGTACATTCTTAGACAGTTCTACCGTTATAGACTGTATTCACTATGTTTCAAAATCTGTCCTAATTCACATATCGGTGTCTTTGTGTAGGGAAACCATATGTATGCTGAAATAGCCCTTGATCATGTTACCTGATTTGAATCTAAACTACAAAAAGGCCACATCTATGAGCTTAGAAAGTTTGTTGTTGGTCAGGCAAAGAGTTCATTCAATCCTGTTCACGCCCCTTTCATGATTTGGTTTACAAAACAAACGTCTGTTGAAGAAAAGCCCATTGTGCTCAACGTTTTCTCAATGTGGACATATAATCCTACTCCATTCACACAGATTCCAAGACCTACCCAGTGCACCTGAGTACTTTATTGGTACATTCTTTGACTGATTCCCCTGTATACTTTTCCCTTTTGCTTTACCTACAGTGTCTTGTTCAATTTTTATAATGCAGCTTTTTTATGCCTCTCCTAAATACAATAGATGTTATCGGTGTTATCGCTGTGATTTCTGGTGTAGAATAGATCCAAACAGCAGCACGTGCTACGCCTTCGCTAAAGAGAACGATTTTCCTTCGTGATATTAAGTACGTACAAATCACTCCGAATCATCCATTGTTCAGCTGTTGTCTCAGATTTGTACCTCTCTCTACATGTTACACATCCTTACTCTTACTTTACGTTCAGCGATCATGAAATCAGACTAGATATGTGGGGTGAATGCGCAACAAGCTTTGACGCTGATACCATCCAATCAATCGGCGAAAAAGAACCTGTCATCGCAATCTTTATCGGGACTCTACCAAAAACATACAAAGGTGACAATACAATCCCTTAAACAGGTTATATTCCCAATTCTCTTAGTATGCTTTTTCACATATACTTCATGTTTCCTTCATAATATACATAAAAAGGTCAAACAAGCCTGAGCGGAAGCTTAGCTTGCAGATGGTACATTAACGAAAACGTACTACAAATCAGTGCGCTTCGTTACTGAATTACTGCCTGCATCCCTGCTTTTAGACTATTCTAATACATAGAAGTAAACACTTCCAACTTCTCTGACTTTGCTCACAGTATGCAAGAAAGGTTCACTCCGCTTAGGATAGTAGCACCTTCTGCACAGGACATTTCAAGTTTTCCACAGTCACGGCAGCCAGCCATGGAAGGAAAAGCTGTTTCAGAGCTACTTAATCTTGACCTGTTAGACCACGAGGTTAGCTATTTCTTAGCTCATACAATACTGGTCCCCATTTATATACATCCACCGCCCACACTAACATGTCCATGTTTATATTGTCTCACAGGGCGTGTATTTCGCATGCACAGTCACAGTTATACAGCTATCACAAGGACAACGTTGGTGGTTTTCTTCGTGTCAACTGTGCCACAAAACAGCAATACCAAGTGGCTCACTCTATAGATGCTCTAACGCAGGTTGTCCATCCACAGAAGCAGAACCAAAGTGCATTAGGACCCTATCCCTGTCTATTATTCTTTATAGTACATCACGTCCTGACACACAAAATCTATATCAGGTATCGCATTTCTTTGATTGGCTCAGATGGAACTGGTGAAGCCGAATTTGTCCACTTCGGAAAATTGGCCAACAAATCACTCAAAAACCACTCCTTGCATTGCTCCGTGCAGAACGCCCTATGCATGAACCCCTCCCTACACGAAACGGTCACTGCCGCTCGTGCGAAACAAGACATACCAAGCGCCATTGCTGCGGTCATCTCACAGAAATACCGCTTTGTCGTATCGATAACTGAAAAAAGCTTCTTGCAACAACAACCTTGCTTCCAGGTACACAGAATTGAAACTTACTTTGGCAAACAACTCCATTCATCACTTTTCCATTCTACTGCCACATCCTCCCAGCCAGTCGCTATAAAAGATGCATCTGTGCCTCAGCAAAACCTCTCTCAAATTGATACTGAGTTGGCCCCGGCATACCAGACGCTTACACAAATCAAGACACCTCTATTACCGGAACAACAAGCACTAGCAACTACTCTAGAGGTAACATACAAGCTGTTTTCCTTCCACTTTTATAATAAACTGTTATTCACATCCTTACATCATAACTTTTGTATTTAATATATTACGAACTACATAGACATCCTATGAAGAATTTTTTTCAAATAATCTATTTTTTAATCGGAATTACAGAAATAATACCACTTTTTTTTTTACATAAATGGCCTCAAGTCGCCGTACGGTTGGGTGACATAGTATAGTCGCCCAACCCGAGTTCGAAACGGATGCGAATCGGTCAACCAAACGGCGATTGCACTTACCGAGCCACTGTCGCTGTACGGTTTGACGACAATTAACCGCCTGGGCCATAGTCGCCCAACAGTATTTCGACTATTATCCACGCCGACTCTAGTCGCCAAACCGTATGGCGACTTTAAGTCAATATAAAAACCGCGTGCGGCCGAAGAGTCGCCATTCGGGTGGGCGAGCCGAAAACTAGAGAAGAAAAGAGGAGGGGAGAAAGGAGAAGGAGAGGAGAAAAAGGGGAGAAAGGAGAAGGGGAGGAAGAAGAAGAAGAAAAGAAAAGAGTTCGTGTTGCATCGACGACTAGAACGGTTAGTTTCTAGTATTATTTTGTAGAATATATTCTTTAAACCATGGTAGGATAGCAATCAACGTCATATGTCGTAATAGATTATTAGTAAATATTTAGAAATAGCATGATTCATTATTAACCATTGTAGATTAGCAAGCAATATCATATGTAGTAATATGTTGTTAGCATATGTTTAGAGATAGCATAATTAATACAATTAGTTTAGTAGTTTGTATAGAGAAAAAAGATAGTCAGTCAAAATATATGTATTTATTTGCACAATAAAAAAAATGATAAAAATTACATTACATTACATTAAGGAATTACAAAATTGTAAGACAAAAACCACAGATACATGGTACCGAACCCGTAGAATTACGAAATATGTGAAACTTTTAAATTTTTCCCATATAGCTTCACCCATTGCAAATATACATGGTAACAATGATGTTTTTTAATATTTTGCAATGCGTAATAGCCAGTGCAGGTGTTAACGTCGTCACCCAATATGAAGTACTAAGACAAAAACATAGATGATTTGAACTGTAGGATTATGAAATATGTGAAAGTTAGAAATTGTAACATCCCAATTTTGGACTTGTGTTTCAAATGTAAGAAAATGAGTTGAAATTAAAACTTTTCTTACATCATGTATTTCTGTTGTACCAAATAATTCTTGTACAAGGAATTATGGAAATACAAAGTCACAAGTCCTTTTGATCCAAATGTTGATCTTCCAAAAAATATAAAATCATGTCAAACATTGTGATCGTCCTCTGGAAATATTTTTCCTAAGTTCTAAGGATGGTTTGTGACCCCTCTGAAAAATTTCACAATTTTTAGAAATTGTTTGAATATTATTAGAGGGCAGTCAAACATGTTTGACTTTTAGTCAAAACTGTGAGTCAGAAACTTGCAGAATTGTTAGAGAATAATTCACTACATAAAAACATCTGAAAATTTTACACAAGGTTTATGTCCAGGTTAGAAAGCGCCTGTAAAAATTTCAGAATTTTTGGAGTTGTTTTGCTACCCCAAATAAATCCTCAAAAGTCTCTGTTCTAATTTAAAAACCAAATCTGGTTTGTACTGTTACTCGGGCTCGAGTCAATCGACTTGGTTGAGCCAACTAAACCGCACCAGGTCTCTTTATAAACCCGCAAACCTTTTCAACCGTTAGATCTTGATCTAACGGCCTTAAATGATTGGGCTGTTCGGGGCATCGCGAAGAGCCCATCAATCTGAGCCCTTGAATCGAAATCTAACGGTCTAAAATAAGTGTGCTGATCGGGTCACCCGAAGAGCGCATCTAATCTCAGCCGTCCATGATCGATCCAACGGTCACAGTTCCTCTGTTGTTTTTAAAAGGGCGCCAGGGCTTTGAGATCTAAGCCGTCCGCGATAGATCCAACGGCCCAAAATTGCCCAAGTGCATTGTGAGTCATCTCCTACCTCCAGTCGTGCGTGAGCAGTGGGAGAGGTATGGGGATGTCAATTCTTGCTCCCTACAGCCGCCCTAGTTGACCTTTAGGGTTGTGGGAGGTGTTTCGGCCGAGCCATACCCTATGCCATCATCTCCACCTTTTTCACTTTCGGCCATGTCTTGAGCTTTGCACCATGTCTCCCGAAAAGCTCTTTGTCCAAACCCTAATGCTTTCAAAGCTTTATAAGCACCTTCAATACCTCCTGGTATCCCTTTACACTACCCTTGAGCTCTATTCTCAATTGTGGAGCTTAATACCCCAAAATCGACAATCCACCATTGTTGACCCGTGGAGCTCCATTGGTGAATTTGGTGTTCCAGTGGTTCTCGTTCACATTTCTTTACACCATTTTTATCTCCTCACTATCTTGAACATATCCCCTCACTTAATTTTGGGTTTGATTCTCAGGAATTGTCCAATTTGGGGTTTGTTCAAATTCGACCGATTTTGGTCATCTTCTTCCTCAACTCAGGTGAGTGCTCCATTTTCAAATTATTTGCTCATGTTGCGTCGGGCTATAATGAAGCTATGTTGATGCTTTGGTACCACTCATTTTGCTCAGGGTACAAATTTTCACCTTTCTTCTTCAAGTCCGGCAAGCCTCCACCGAGGATAAGCTACTCCGGCCATCTTTGAAGCTTCTCTCCATTAAGGTAGCTTCTTATTAGTCCCTAGAGGCCTTGGCACACGCTTCTTTGGACTGCAGTGGAGCATTTTGCTATTTTCATGCTTAGCAGTGAAAGCTCCCTTTTTCATTTTCCGGCTAGCCGGCGATTAGAGCCCTCACCGCCGGCGAGATTGCCACCACTAGGTCCGTAAGGTTATTGCGATTCCATTTCACTACTTGGTTGGCGCTGCCGCGACCGGAGTTGCCGGCGATGAGCCGTCGAACACGCTCGGGAGTTGCCGGCGAAACTCCGTTCGTCGAAATTTTGACAAAGATTAATGCCCAATCAGTGTTAATCGTTAGGTATTAATGGTGTCTTAATCGCACCTTGTGTCACTGCCAGTGGGCCCATGTCCTTAATTCACCATGCTGGCGCAATCCCGTGCGCTCCGGACACCATCAATGCTTAATTATTGGTTAATTAAGTGTGTCGTCGTTTAATTGTTGTCGGAAATTAACCCTGGGTCACTGACATGTGGGCCCGTAGGGTTAAAATCAAATCCAGAAGTCTTTAGTACTGTTTTAGAGTTCATTAATTGCCAATCATTAGCAACATTAAATCATCCTAAGCCACCACTTTAAGCCACCGCGGTGGGCCTCAATTGCTTTAATCACTTGCAAATCATCAGACACATTAACTCCTAATCATTAGATTCGTAATAGATCCCCGTCCTAAAACCTCCCTTAAGTCGCCGACATGTGGGCCCCGTGCACCGCAAGCGCGTGGTTTAACACCGTGTTTATGACTTAAAGTCACCGACACGTGGCCCCACGTGTCGGCCGTTTTTTGAATCGCGATCGCCACCGCCGTCCGTGTCGTGATTCGCGGTCGGATCAAGTGGGCGTTCGGTCACCCAATCCCCATCATCGTGGGCGATCCGTTCGGTCCGCGTCGAGATCGGTGTTTCGTTCGCGAGGTCCGAACCACCACGCCTTAGCCGGATCTTTGATCAACGGCCGAGAGGAATTGGGATGTTCGCCGCCCAGCACTCCACGCGCCGCGCCGTCCGATTTTGGATCGACGGTTCTCGTCGCGCCCACGCCATAACTTTCGTTTAGGTTTGTCTCAAATCGGAAAACAATTATTTTGTAATCGAAAATTGTGCGAAACTTTAGAAATTCATAACAAATTCATTTTAAACCCTTTTTGGTTGATTCCAACTGTAGTAAATTTGTTTTGACACTAAGGTTTTATTTAAAAATGCTTTTAACCATGTTTCTATAGTAAAATTCTGTAAGCACAAGAAACTTGATTTCTGCTGTTTTTGGTTTTTCCAGAAATTAAATGAAATCATATAAAATGCATATCTTACTCAGATATGTCCAAAATGGGTGATTTCAATTTTGAAAAATTTGTTATTAACCAAACTTTAATATAAAAGGATTGTAGGCCTAGGATAGCGCTCAAATATTAATTAATGACTTTGACCTATTTTTAGCATTTAGAAATTCGGGAATCTTATAAAAGTCACAAGTAATACCTCAGAAATCCTAAATATATAAAATCAATGCTAGAAAATCCCTCTGTTAGCATACTTTAATATGGAATAGGTTTTGAACTTGTTTATGTTTCTAGAAAATGTAATGTGCTAGGTTTACAACTTAGAAAAATCATAAGTAAATTATTATAACTCCAAATTTAGTAAACTCAACTATGCTGTGATTAGGATAACATATCCTACCTACCATAAAAATTTTAGGTTCTAGATCATTCTAGAAATTTTTGCTATGAACAGTACCTATAATTAAATTAGGAAATAAATAGGCTGAGAGAGCTAGATTTCACCATAACTTTTTCATGTCTACTCCAAATGAAGTAATTCTTGTTTTTAAAATTATCTAAAATCATAACCTTGCTGCTGTGTGAATTTCTTTATATTTGAATATCTTTTGCTGTTGAGTTTATTTGGTGTTCTTCGTTCTTATTGGTTTTATTGCCTTTTTGCGTTAGGTTCCGAAGAAAATATTGATTACGTGAGTGATCCTCTACAGCAAATAAGTGATCTTCAGCAAGGCAAGCAGTGTAACATCATTTGATCATATTGCTCCTAATACTTTTAAATTCTAATATCTTGTTTGCAAAACCTAAGTATGCATGCTTCTTGTGTCAAGATTTATTTTATCGATTAGAGGTAGCTAATCCCATTGCATGGTTGCCTTTAAATTGTTCATCCCCGGCCACAAAACATAAGTTATTAATATCGCTGGTGAATTAGAGCCCGGTGATTTTATTATACTCTTTTATTGTCTTTACGGTGTCATGCTTAGAATGCTTAGATACCGATAGAATTGGGCGGTTATCGACCTAGTCGATAATCTTGATCACACAAACTTATTATGACTTTATGATTTCAGCCTTGGTGCTATATTTAATTGTAAAAACTAAAAATGAAAGCAAAATGATTTGGACTTGGGCACAAGGGTAAGATGGTGTGAGTTTGGGTGTGAATGGAATGGTGCCCAAGTCAATTAAGGACCGAACTACTTGTGAGTACCTGTTATCCGAACATTTTTGTGCGTGCTAACCACACTAGAGGAAATAGGACCTCTCTTGACTAAGTACTTTGGGGTGTTAATTAATGAGTCGCGTGGTGGGTTGCATGTTTGGATGCAAGATGGACATGTTTGTGGGAGGAGCACCCGCGGCGGTGTCTCCTGCTCCACGTATGGGTCCTTGTGATCCAGATTCCGCCAGCAGGTCACTAAGGGTTAACCCCCATACGTGCGGCTCTTGATTAGCATTTTTCATTGGAAATGTCTCGTAGGACTTAGCCGTGCCGGCATACCAAAGGAAGTGTGCTTAATAGCTTGGCAAAGAGGCGGTCTGATGTGTGGGTACATTGGTACACCCCTGCAGGGTTAAAACTATTTGAATAGCCTCGTCCTAGGTTATGGACACGCTTGGGTAAGCTTTTCAAGAGTTAGACTACAACCTTTTAAATTAAAACTTGACATGGGTGGTACGAATGGGTAATTCGTGCTATGGTTGTGATGGCTATTGGGTTGGTCATCTCCAGGATGTTGTTACTACTTATTGTATCGCTGTTATTTATGCAAATAAAATTCAGTTTGTTACAACAGCCTTCAATCTATTCTCTATTGCAAATAAAACTTGCTTTATGCTGAAAATTAACCTTGAGCCTTATCATTTGATCAAAGCCTGCATGTAGTAGTAACTAGGTTTGTTACCCGTAAGTCCTGCGAGTACAATTTTGTACTCATTTGCTTTGCCTAATTGTTGCAGAGGAAGAAGGTTGATCCCCAAGGGATCAACTTTGGTGAGTTTGGCTACGTTATGGACGACTAGTGTGAGGACCCCGGTTTATTCGGCTTGTACTGTTTAACCATCCACTTGGTCCTAACAGTACAAATCAAATAAACCAAGCCTCGAGATATGTATACTTCTGTAAATGCAGTATACACACCCGCTACAAAATCATGCATCAATTCCATTCATACACATAGAGCCGAAGCAAAAGCAACAACTGAAAGACATAGATAATATAAAGAGAGTTATTATAAAAGAGAGGCCGACCGGCCAAAATTCATAAAGATAAGTAAATACACAGCGGAAGCAAAATGGCCATAAGATGGCGATAAACAAAAGCCAATCGGTGTGCGTTTACCCACAAGGCAACCAACCGACCGCCAAGCTAATCGTCCCAACAACACAAGAACATGACTCACAAAAGTGAGGCCCTTGGGGCTCACCTTCTTCCTCTGCAACAATTAATATTAAGAAGCGGATGAGTACAAAACTTGTTTTTGTACTGCAAGACTGACGTGTGAGATAACAGAACTATAATTAACTACATGCAAGCTTTATTTAAGTGGATGAGGCTTTGGACTTATTTTCAAACATAAAGCAAGTTTTCATTTACAATAAGGTAATAGATTCAAAGCAAGTTTGCAATTAACTTTTATTGTTCAAATAAAGAGAGACAATAATAACATAGATAGAGAACAACACCAACCTAGAAGTGACTAACCCATAGTCACCACAACAATAGCATGAAGTACCCTTCATACCACCCATGTCAAGTTTAAGTTTTTAAAAGGTTGTAGTCTAGTTCTTGTGGGAAATAACCAAGCGTGTCCATAACCTAGACGAGGCTATTCGAATAGTTTTAACCTGCGGGGTGTACCAATGTACCCACACGATAGACCGCTTTCCACCACCACGGTTAGCACACTTCCTTTGGTATGCAGGCATGGCTAAGTCTAACAAGACGCTTTCCAATGGACGATGCTAATTAAGAGCCGCAACCCACGGAGAAAGACACATTAAACAGCCTAACCGGTGCGCTAATGCTCCTCCAACACCACAAACACACACACACAGAACACACCCACCGACCAGCTCATAATTAACACCTCCCAAAGTACTTAGTCAAGAGAGGTTCCATATCCCCTCGTGTGGTTAGCACGCACTAATTGCTTGGATCAATGGCACAAGTAACTCGGTCCTTAGGGACTTAGGCACCATTCCAGCCACACCCAACAGATCACCCAACATACCATTGTGCCCAAGCCAAGATATAATTTTTGTTTTCAGTTTTGATTTGCAAAATGGTAAAACACAAGGGTTGGACATAATGGAATAATATAAGTATTTGTGTGATCAAGATCACCGACTAAGTCGATGATCGCCCAATACTACCGATACTAGGCATGGCTAAGCAATATTTATTCGAAATCTACTAAGTGACAAGAGCTCATACAACGAACTCTAATCACAGCAAATAACCTAGGCTTAGGTAGTAGAGGATATTGATTTACCTACAGATTATGCAACTAGGGATTAACTAATCAATTTAACACCCAAATAGCAATGCATACATAAAGTTTAAACAAAGTATTAGACTTTAAAAGTAATGGGATTGAATGGGAAATGATCAAACTGCTTGCCCGCTTGCTGTTGCTCAATTTGTTGCGGAGGGTCGTTCTCGGGTTACCGCAAATATCGAATCCTAAGCGAAAGAACGAAAACAACCAATAAGACGAGCAACACTTAAATGAAAAAGCAAGCAACAATTATCCAAATGCGCGTGAAATTTACACACAAGGTAGAATATGGATATACCTAGACATAGAAACTGGAAAACCTAATTTGGATTTGTGGTAAAAGATATTCCCTAAAAACCTATTTTGGCCATAATTAGCAATGTAGCAAAAATATTTTCTAGGAAGATCTTGAAGCTGAAATTTTATGGTAGCTACCTACTGGTTTAGTGGTAACCCATATAAAATTTCAGGTCATTTGAAGTTATAAAGAATTAGTTATGATTTTTCTAAATTGTTTTAGGGTATTAAACTAAAATATGACCCTTATGATTTTTAAAAACAGTAAAATTTGTGAAACCAATTTTCCTAGCAAATACACTAGCAGTGGAAGCTAATCCAATTGGATTCATACAAAAATGAGCTATAGACTAAAAGTTATGCATTTTACAAGTTTGCTAAAAGTTCTGAAAACAGTATTAAGTTCACTTGTTTATTATTTTTGAAAATGGTTTTCCAGATTTGATCATGGTCTACAATTATTTTTCTATTTAAGTGCAAGTTATAAGGAAGCTAACAAAACTGGAATCATCTAATTTGGATCTAAGATGACAAAGATATGAAAATGACAAGACCCTAATGTGACACTGATTTCTGGACTTAGCACTTTCGGGACTTCACTAACACCTAGCGACGTGGGCGAATGAGAGCCGTCGATCTCAGATCCAACGGACGACATTGAACCAGACCAAACACTCCTCACGCGCGCGGAACAGAGGGCCGACGTGGAGGCTCCAGGGTCGTTGATCTCTGGATCCAACGGCCGAAGACCAGCCACGTCGCCCCCGCAACGTTGTCGTCCGACAACGCGGCAAGAAAACCAGCGGACAACGCCGGCGACCAAAGGCACGGTGGCGCGAGTGAATGCCAGGAATGGGTGCGCAATAGCATTGCGCACCCTCTGGTACCACCCACACCGACGGTGGTGGACCAGAGCGGCGGCGCGACGGCGAGGAGCGGCACGGGAAAAATGACAACGACGACAACAGCAAATAGCTCCGCAGCGGACCATTCAAGCGGTGCCCGAGCATCTAGGGGCTACCAGGGAGCTACCTGACGGACGCGGAGGTGCAGAGGCGGTCGAGCGAGCCCGGCGACGAAACTCCGCGACGACCGAGGAAGATGACGCGAGGAAGACGGTCCGGGCAAAATCAACCATGCCGCGCCATCACGATGGGTTCTAAAGAGCACGTAGAAGCTCCACGAAAGGAATTAGAAAAAGGAGCACTCACCGCTGGCCGAGACGAAGAAGGATGCTCGCGTCGATTTGGGAAATCCAAAATCCGGTGCTCCGTTGAAGCAACCTGAAATTGAGCGGTTGTTAAGCACCACCGAGGTGAGAGGGAGGTGCAGAGCAAGAAGGGAGCCAGGAACCACCGAGCACGGCCTTCACCGAGAAGCTCCGCGCAACAATGGCGGCGAGAGAAAACAGGCGTTTGGGAGCTCCACAAATGCAAGGTGCAAGGAGAGCTCACGGTGCGTAAAGGAAGGCAGGGAGGAAGATGGGAGCTTAAGTAGCCGAGGGAAAGCGAGCAACGGCAACAAGCCTCGGATGCCGCGCCTCACGGTCGTGACGAGCGACGGAGCAGCGAGCAGCGATGGACTTTCGGGGCGCTCACGACGCGCATTTAATGCACCCGCCTGCTGGCGCCGAGGGTGAGTGGACGCGACGCCATCGCCACGCAGCCTCTACGCCATGGCGCAGAGCGAGCGCGAGCGGCCGGGCGAGCGAAGCGAGGAGGACGACGATGGCCACCGTCCGTTGCATCCAAGGGCTAGCGCGATCACGTTGAAACGGCATCGGATGAACGCCGACCGCCCGATTGAAATCCAACGGCCGCGAATCCGGCAACCGGAGTTGTCCGAATGCATACATGAACGCGAGCCGTCCGATGGAGATCCAACGGTCCAGCGCCGCGCGCCGATCGATCGCGCCAAGACAGCTTAGTTGACTCGGCCGAGTCGGTTGGCTCGAGCCCAGTCGACTCGAGTCCAATGAACAGTGCAAACCCATTAGGTTTTGATTTTTGAACTGAAACTTTGAGGATTTAATTGAGGCATCAAATCAACTCCAAACTTTATGAAATTTTAACTGGAGCTTGCTTACCTTGGGGTTAACCTTCCATAAAATTTCCAGAGGGTTTTGTGCACTGGAATTTTCTCAAGAAATTCCAGAAGGTTAAAACAGAGGTTGACCAAGGTTTGACTTGCCTCTAAAATATTTCAAATAATTTCCCAAAATTAGGAAATAATTCAGAGGTGTTACCAAGCAACCCTAGAACCAGGGAAAATTATTTCCAA
The DNA here is from genome assembly GCA_036346255.1 of Ampelocalamus luodianensis. Lineage (NCBI taxonomy): Eukaryota > Viridiplantae > Streptophyta > Magnoliopsida > Poales > Poaceae > Ampelocalamus > Ampelocalamus luodianensis. Next base: position 21,243,500 of record CM070635.1, read on the forward strand.
GGGTTTGACAAAATATTTGACCAAGGAGGTTGTTGACTTGATAATTGAGGCTTTTGATTTTGAATTCCCCAAAATTCCTTTACAAGAATTTCAGAAAAGTTTCAAGAGTAAAAGGATGAAGGAAAAGTTTTAATTTACCCTCAATTTCTTACATTTGAAACACAAGCCAAAATTTGGGATGTTACAAACCTCCCCCCCTTACAAAAATCTCGTCCCGAGATTTGGTTCACTCGGAAAAGAAAGAGGGGTAGTCTGCACGAAGACGATCTTCTCGCTCCCAAGTAGCCTCATCCTCAGAATGATTCGACCACTGAACCTTAAGGAACTTGATGGTCTTATTCCTCGTTCTTCGCTCACTTCCTCGAGTATGCGAACAGACGCCATGAGGTCAAATCTTCACGGACATCAAGAGTTTCCAACGGAGCTTCCTCGCTGGAACACGGAGGCACTTCTTTAGCTGGGACACATAGAACACATCATGTACCCCCGCAAGTGCAGCAGGCAACTCCAACTGGTAGGCAACGGCTCCCTTCTTCTCGATAACACGGTATGGACCGACATATCGAGGAGCCAATTTTCCCTTGACACCAAAACGCTGGTGACCTTTCAGAGGAGAAACCTTGAGGTAAACGAAGTCATTGGGCTCAAAGCTCAACTCACGACGACGACGATCCGCATAGCTCTTACGCTCGATTGAGCCGCATGCAAGCGATCACGAATGAGTGGACTTGACCTCGGCCTCATTAATTGAGTCCGGGCCAAAGAAAGGTCTTTCACCGGTCTCAGACCAGTTCAACGGGGTTCTACACTTTTTCCCGTATAAGGCCTCAAATGGTGCCATGCCGAGACTCGCTTGGAAACTGTTGTTGTAAGAAAACTCGGCGAATGGCAAGCACTTCTCCAGTGCTTCCCATAGGAAAGAACACAAGCTCGCAGCATGTCCTCCAAAACTTGGTTGACCTCTCTGTCCCACCATCCGCTTTGGGGTGATATGTCAGGCCGAAGAAAGACGAGTTCCCATAGCTTCTTGCAAGCTATGCCAGAACTGGGAAGTGAAGATGGAACCACGATCAGAAATGATCGTCTTCGGCACCCCATGCAAGCTCACTATCCTGGCGAGATAGAGCTCCGCAAGGTGACCGTGACGAATCTTGGTCTTGATCGAAGAAAGTGCGCCACTTTTGTCAACCGGTCAATGATAACCCAAATGGCATCATTGCCCCGGTGTGACTGGTAGGCGGTGATAAAATCCATCCCGACCGAATCCCACTTCCACTCCGGAATGGGCAAGGGTGAAGCAATCCATTGGCGCCGATGCTCGGCCTTGACACGACGGCACACCTCGCGATTCGCAACGAACCTTGCGACTTCCTCTTCATCCGGTCCACCAAAATCTCTGGCGGAGATCATGATACATCTTTGTGGCCCGGATGAATGGACAGGAGAATCGTGGGCCGCGGAGGATCAAATCCCGCAACTCCTTGTCCTTTGGAACCACGAGGCGTTGTTCGAACCTCACAATACCAAGCTCATCTACGAGAAGCACTTGGTCGTTCCATTCTCGACATTTTCCCCGATGTGGTTCACTCCAACATCCGATCGCGAGCGGACGTGATACGATCCACCAAGGTTGGTCAGTACAACCAAGGCGGCGAGGAACCATGCTCAACCAAACCCAAGTTGAGACGCTGAACTCCTCCGGAAGAGGGCGATGCTCCTGGCAACAATGCATTGCAATGCGCTGCGACTAAGCGCATCCGCAATGACATTGGCCTTGCCCGGATGGTAGTGAATACCCATGTCATAGTCCTGATCAACTCCAACCATCTCCTTTGCCGGAGGTTCAGTGCAGTTGGGTGAACAACATTCAAGCTTTTGTGATCCGAATACACTTCACAACGACACCGATTAGGTAATGTCGCCAAATCTTAAGTGCATGGATCACAGCGGCTAACTCCAAGTCATGGGTAGGATAGTTAAGTTCATGAGGTCTCAATTGCCTTGATGCATAGGCCACTACCTTGCCTTCTTGCATAAGGACACAACCGAGGCCTCGACGAAGCGCCGCAAAGATATCAAGCTTCGACGGACATCGGGAGAACAAGAACGGAGCGGTGGTCAATCGCTTCTAAGCGCTTGGAAACTTTCCTCGCAATCAGCGGACCACGAGAACTTCTTGTCCTTCTTGAGCAACTCCGTCATCGGCTTCGCTATCTTGGAGAAGTTCTCGATAAAGCGACGATAATATCCCGCTAAACCAAGAAAACTTCGAACCCGGTGACCAAGTAGGTCGACTCAGAAAGCACATCGCTGATCTTGCTAGGATCCACAGCTACGCCTCCTGCCGAAAGAATATGGCCTAAGAAGGCTACTTCCTTCAACCAGAACGCACACTTGCTGAACTTCGCATACAGTTGGTGCTCACGAAGCTTGCCCAACACAAGCCTCAAATGCTCGGTGTGTTCTTCATCGCTCTTGGAGTAGATAAGGATATCATCGATGAAGACCACAACGAACCTATCCAAATACTCCATGAACACCGAATTCATGAGGTTCATGAACAAGGCTGGAGCATTGGTTAAGCCGAATGACATGACGGTATACTCGTACAAGCCATAACGAGTAGAAAAAGCCGTCTTCGGAATATCCTCAGGTCGAATCCGAACCTGATGATATCCCACTCTCAGATCAATCTTGGAGAAAACGCGAGCTCCAGTTAATTGATCGAAGAGGTCATCGATACGGGGCAAAGGGTACTTGTTCTTTACCGTTACTTCATTAAGTGGACGGTAATCAACGCACATGCGCAGCGTCTTGTCCTTTTTCGGGACAAAGATTGCTGAGCATCCCCAAGGAGATGAGCTAGGGCGGATGAAACCCTTCTCTTGAAGCTCACCTAGTTGCTTCTTCAACTCCACCAACTCAACTGGGTCCATTCGGTAAGGCCTCTTTGAAATCGGGCGATGCACGGAACCAACTCAATGACAAACTCGAGGTCTCGAACCGTGGCATCCTGGAAGGTCGTCGGGAAGACATCAACAAAGTCACATACCACCGGGATTTCACTAATATCTAGAGCGGCTTCGCGCCGAGCGCGAAGAGATGCGGATCTCCGGCTTCGGAAAGCGAACCCGCCGCGGAAGGATGGTGAGGTAGATGAGCCTCCTAGCGCAATCAATTTGTCCCATGTGCTGAGACAACCAATCCATGCCTAGGATTACATCTAAGCTCGCCGATCGAAGGAGGATAAGGTTTGCCAAGAATCCTACCCCTTCTATCTCAAGCAGGACATCCCTACACTCGATTCAGCTCTCAACTCCAACCAGGAGAGCGAATGAGCAGCGGGACCAACAATGGAGTAAAAGAAGACCTCCCACAGCAGAAGAAAAGACTCGTAAACAAAAGAATGAGATGCGCTCAATCAAACAAAGCAGAAAGGTGGAAAGAGTTAACCGAAAGGGTACCCAACACGACGCCGGGTGCCTCCTGCCTCCTCCGCGGAGATGAGGTTGACGCGCCACTACCCACGCCTGGGTAGCGGGACAACCTTCTCGATCCCAGAAGAACCACCTCCCGCCGCGTCCTCCATTAGGACGAGGCCGCCGCCGATCTGTTAGGGCAACTATTGGCATAATGCCCTTCGGTTGCACGAAAAGCAGTGACCGGCGGCCGGATTGCGGGGGCCACCTGCTGGTTCGCAGCGCACGTGATCGGGGCACGCCTGCGGAGGCGAGGAACTGGTGCCGCGGCCTCGGTGGTAGGAAGCCGCGAGCGGGCCTCGGAGTAGGCCCGACACGAGGACGAGAGGCGGCACTGCGCACCGCTGGGCCTCCCACTTGCGCTTGCGGGACTCGCCCAGCGCCTTGGCCTTGTGCTCAGCAACAATGGCCTTGTCTACCAAGGCCCGAAGTCGGCAAAGTCCACAATGGAGAGTCTTGCTGCTCCTCGGACAAACCCTCCATGAACTTCTCTGCTTGGCCTCATCGGTGGCCACCTCGGATGGAGCATAACGAGCCAAGTGGTTGAACTGCATGTGTACTCCATCACTGACTTACGCCCTTGCTCGAGCGCGAGAAACTCCTTCTTCTTCAGCTTCATCAAGCCGGCAGGGATGTGAGCTCGACGGAACGCCGTCCGGAACTCATCCCAAGAGACGGTGTGGCGGCGGGCTGCATGGCCAAGAAGTTCTCCCACTAGGAGAGTGCTGCCCCCTGAAGCTGATGGGAGGCAAAGAGTGCCCTGTCCTGGTCCAGGCACTGAGCAACGTCGAGCTTACGCTCAACCTGACGCAGCCACCATTCATGGCCCAATGGGTCCTCGGACTCGAGAACGGGGGCCGAAAGCGAAGAAACTCAAGCAAGGCCCCCACGGATCGATGTCCACCCCCGCCGGATCCCGAGGCACCGGAAGGGCGGAGGTGTTGCGCGCACAACATCCAAAGCAGACCCTCCCGTCCTCCGAGCGGTTGCGCCGATCCGAGAAGGACCTCACCATGGTCTGAGGAGGCGAAGCTCCTCATCCAAACCAGTCGCCGACTACGGCCGCACGAGTACCTCCAAACCATCCCGATTCAAGGAAATTAGGTTAGCAACCAAAACACTAAGACTAGAAATCGATGAAAGCGAACACTAACGATTAGGGAATAAGATATCACCCTAACCGAAGCCAAAAGCAGCAAGTAAACAAACTTTAATTGCTTCCAAAAGGCTCCAAACCGCAAGGGAAACATCAAACCAAATCTCAACTTCTCAATGCCATCCACCGTATTGAATGAACGAGTAATGGTGTGAGAAGATAAAAATTTCAGCACACTACAACCAGCCTAACACTACTCAAGAACAAGGTTAAGGCGATAAAATAACGTTAGATACTTAGCTAACTAGTATCACATCTTACCCTTTTATTCCCACAAGTTTTACTTGGTTAATTTCTTATTTTCTACCCCGGTTAGAACCTTTGAGCCTGCTGTCAGGAAATTGAATGATCGCTGTCCGATTTCGTGATCCAAGCCTCCTAATTGAAATCTTCAACCGGAAGCTTCAAAACCTTGTAGAGGGCGGCTAACATTTCAATTTGCCAAGCTCATTGGTCCCAAAACCCAATTAATCGATAATGACTATCTTTGAGAGAAGGAAAGGGGAAAACACTTTTTAAAACTCAAATTAGAGCAAGACGAGAGAAGAAAGCTAAGATAGGTAAGAAATAAAATCCGAGAACTTACTTAAGCTTTCACAAATCATTTGACCCTTTGAAAATAAGGTTTTCAAAATATCCTAAGGACGACCAAGCTTGGGTTACTACGGTCGGAATGGCTCTGATACCAACTTTGTGAGGACCCCGGTTTATTCGGCTTGTACTGTTTAACCATCCACTTGGTCCTAACAAGACAAATCAAATAAACTAAGCCTCGAGATATGTATACTTCCTAAATGCAGATACACACCCGCTACAAAATCATGCATCAATTCCATTCATACACATAGAGCAAGCAAAAGCAACAATCGAAAGACATAGATAATATAAAGAGAGTTATTACAAAAGAGAGGCCGACCGCCAAAATTCATAAAGATAAGTAAATACACAATGAAGCAAAATGGCCATAAGATGGCGATAAACAAAAGCCAATCGGTGTGCCTTTACCCACAAGGCAACCAACCGACCGCCAAGCTAATCGTCCCAAACAGCACAAGAACACACTCACAAAAGTGAGGCCCTTGGGGCTCACCTTCTTCCTCTGCAACAATTAATATTAAGCAAAGCGGATGAGTACAAAACTTGTTTTTGTACTGCAAGACCGACGTGTGAGATAACAGAACTATAATTAACTACATGCAAGCTTTATTTAAGTGGATGAGGCTTTGGACTTATTTTCACATAAAGCAAGTTTTCATTTACAATAAGGTAATAGATTCAAAGCAAGTTTGCAATTAACTTTTATTGTTCAAATAAAAGAGAGACAATAATAACATAGATAGAGAACAACACCAACCTAGAAGTGACTAACCCATAGTCACCACAACAATAGCATGAAGTACCCTTCATACCACCCATGTCAAGTTTAAGTTTTTAAAAGGTTGTAGTCTAGTTCTTGTGGAAATAACCAAGCGTGTCCATAACCTAGGACGAGGCTATTCGAATAGTTTTAACCTCGCAGGGTGTACCAATGTACCCACACGATAGACCGCCTTTCCACCACCACGGTTAGCACACTTCCTTTGGTATGCGGGCATGGCTAAGTCTAACAAGACGCTTTCCAATGGACGATGCTAATTAAGAGCCGCAACCCACGGAGAAAGACACATTAAACAGCCTAACCGGTCCGCTAATGCTCCTCCAACACCACAAACACACACACACAGGAACACACCCACCGACCAGCTCATAATTAACACCTCCCAAAGTACTTAGTCAAGAGAGGTTCCATATCCCCCTCGTGTGGTTAGCACGCACTAATTGCTTGGATCAATGGCACAAGTAACTCGGTCCTTAGGGACTTAGGCACCATTCCGCCACACCCAACAGATCACCCAACATACCATTGTGCCCAAGCCAAGATATAATTTTTGTTTTCAGTTTTGATTTGCAAAATGGTAAAACACAAGGGTTGGACATAATGGAATAATATAAGTATTTAGGTGATCAAGATCACCGACTAAGTCGATGATCGCCCAATACTACCGATACTAGGCATGGCTAAGCAATATTTATTCGAATCTACTAAGTGACAAGAGCTCATACAACGAACTCTAATCACAGCAAATAACCTAGGCTTAGGTAGTAGAGGATATTGATTTACCTACAGATTATGCAACTAGGGATTAACTAATCAATTTAACACCCAAATAGCAATGCATACATAAAGTTTAAACAAAGTATTAGACTTTAAAAGTAATGGGATTGAATGGGAAATGATCAAACTGCTTGCACGCTTGCTGTTGCTCAATTTGTTATGGAGGGTCGTTCTCGGGGTTACCGCAAATATCGAATCCTAAGCTAAAGAACGAAAACAACCAATAAGACGAGCAACACTTAAATGAAAAAGCAAGCAACAATTATCCAAATGCGATTTAAATTTACACACAAGGTAGAATATGGATATACCTAGACATAGAAACTGGAAAACCTAATTTGGATTTGTGGTGCAAAAGATATTCCCTAAAACCTATTTTCGGCCATAATTAGCACTGTAGCAAAAATATTTTCTAGAAGATCTTGAAGCTGAAATTTTTATGGTAGCTACCTACTGGTTTAGTGGTAACTCATATAAAATTTCAGGTCATTTGAAGTTATAAAGAATTAGTTATGATTTTTCTAAATTGTTTTAGGTATTAAACTAAAATATGACCCTTATGATTTTTAAAAACAGTAAAATTTGTGAAACCAATTTTCCTAGCAAATACACTAGCAGTGGAAGCTAATCCAATTGGATTCATACAAAAATGAGCTATAGACTAAAAGTTATGCATTTTACAAGTTTGCTAAAAGTTCTGAAAACAGTATTAAGTTCACTTGTTTATTATTTTTGAAAATGGTTTTCCAGATTTGATCATGGTCTACAATTATTTTTCTATTTAAGTGCAAGTTATAGGAAGCTAACAAAACTGGAATCATCTAATTTGGATCTAAGATGACAAAGATATGAAAATGACAAGACCCTAATGTGACACTGATTTCTGGACTTAGCACTTTCGGGACTTCACTAACACCTAGCGACGTGGGCGAATGAGAGCCGTCGATCTCAGATCCAACGGACGACATTGAACCAGACCAAACACTCTCGCGCGCGAACAGGGCCGACGTGGAGGCTCCAGGTCGTTGATCTCGGATCCAACGGCCGAAGACCACCACGCCGCGCCCCGCAACGTTGTCGTCCGACAACGCGCCGAAGGCTTTCGCGCAGACAACGCCGCGACCAAAGGCACGGTGGCGCGAGTGAATGCCGTGAATGGGTGCGCAATAGCATTGCGCACCCTCCGTACCACCCACACCGACGGTGGTGGACTGTGAGCGCATACGCGCGACGGCGAGGAGCGCACGGAAAAATGACAACGACGACAACAAAAATAGCTCCGCAATGACCATTCAAGTGGTGCCCGAGCATCTAGGGGCTACCAGGAGCTACCGACGGACGCGAGGTGCAGAGGCGGTCGGAGCAGCTCCGCGACGAAACTCGCGACGGACCGAGGAAGATGACGCGAGGAAGACGGTGCCGGGCAAAATCAACCATGCCGCGCCATCACGATGGGTTCTAAAGAGCACAGAAGCTCCCCGAGAAAGGAATTAGAAAAGGAGCACTCACCGGCACTGAGACGAAGAAGGATGCTCGCGCCGATTTGGGGAAATCCAAAATCCGGTGCTCCCGCTGAAGCAACCTGAAATTGAGCAGCTTGTTAAGCACCACCGAGGTGAGAGGGAGGTGCAGAGCAAGAAGGGAGCCAGAACCACCGAGCACGGCTTCACCGAGAAGCTCCGCGCAACAATGGCGGCGAGAGAAAACAGGCGTTTGGGAGCTCCACAAATGCAAGGTGCAAGGGAGAGCTCACGGTGCGAAGGAAGGCGGGAGGAAGATGGGAGCTTAAGTAGCCGAGGGAAAGCTGTGAGCAACGGCAACAAGCCTCGGATGCGGCCGCCTCACGGCCGTGACGAGCGACGGAGCAGTGAGCGATGGACTTTCGGGGCGCTCACGACGCGCATTTAATGCACCCGCCCTGGCGCCGAGGGTGAGTGGACGCGACGCCATCGCCACGAGCCCTTCGCCATGGCGCGAGCGAGCGCGAGCGGCGGCGAGCGAGCGAGGAGGACGACGATGGCCACCGTCCGATTTGCATCCAAGGGCTAGCGCGCGATCACGTTGAAACGGCATCGGATGAACGCCGACCGCCCGATTGAAATCCAACGGCCGCGAATCCGGCAACCGAGTTGTCCGAATGCATACATGAACGCGAGCCGTCCGATGGAGATCCAACGGTCGAGCGCGCGCCGCCCGATCGATCGCGCCGGCAGCTTAGTTGACTCGATCGAAGTCGGTTGGCTCGAGCCCGAGTCCGACTTCGAGTCCATGAACAGTGCAAACCCATTAGGTTTTGATTTTTGAACTGAAACTTTGAGGATTTAATTGAGGCATCAAATCAACTCCAAACTTTATGAAATTTTAACTGGAGCTTGCTTACCTTGGGGTTAACCTTCCATAAAATTTCCAGGAGAGTTTTGTGCACTGGAATTTTCTCAAGAAATTCCGAAGGTTAAAACAGAGGTTGACCAAGGTTTGACTTACTCTAAAATATTTCAAATAATTTCCCAAAATTAGAAATAATTCAGAGGTGTTACCAAGCAACCCTAGAACCAGGAAAATTATTTCCAAGGGTTTGACAAAATATTTGACCAAGGAGGTTGTTGACTTGATAATTGAGGCTTTTGATTTTGAATTCCCCAAAATTCCTTTACAAGAATTTCAGAAAAGTTTCAAGAGTAAAAGGATGAAGGAAAAGTTTTAATTTACCCTCAATTTCTTACATTTGAAACACAAGCCAAAATTTGGGATGTTACAAACTAGCTTGGCGGCCCGATCGGTTGCCCTGTGGTTATGTGGCTAATCGGTTGGTTTTTGGTCTTAGCCATCTTATGGCACTTTTGCTTCCGCTGTTAATAATACTTGTTGTTATTTGGCCAGTCGGCCCTTGTTGTAATAACTTTATATTATGTATGTCTTTCGCCAGAATTGTTATATTTTTATGTATGGAATTGATGCATGATTTTGTAACGGGGTGTGTATGCTGCATTTCTGGGAAGCATACATATATCGAGGCTTGGTTTATTTGTTTTGTGATGCTAGGGTCAATGGAAGGCTAAGCATTACAAGTCAAATAAATCGGGGTCCTCACAGAAATCTTTTCCATAAAGCTCCACCCATTACAAATATGCATGGTAACGGCGATGTTTTTAATTATTTGCAATGCATAAGAGCCGGTACAAGTGTTAACGTAATATAGCCTTTTGTAGGTAAAAGTAAGTGTTTACCAGTAAGATTTCATGAAATTGTATATGTATTAGCACTATGTTTCGGAATATGATTTAAATGCTCAATAATATTAATGGTTTTAATTTGTAAATTCGTAGGTATGGCTCACGACCCTGGTGGTTTGGACTGGCATTTCGGCTTGTTGGACCGGTTGGTCGATGCGCAGCACTGCGCGAGCCGTCGTGTCCCACCTCCTGGTCGCGGGGACGACGCGATTGACTTGGGGGTGGTTCGTACACGGACACCTCGACGGGCTTAGAGACTAGACCCACGCTAGATAGAGAGGTTTGCCCGCGAGCTGTACCACTTGTTTTGTGTGATATGCCCGCTATGTAGTTACTTCTTCCTCTCGCGCGGATGGTGGAGGTCACCGAGGAGGATGGCGCTCCTGTCGACGACGACAGGGAGGTCCAGGCCAGTTCGGAGCGGTCACGACGGTTCCCGTTCGACCGGTCACTCCTGACAGCCCTAGTGGACCAGTGGCGGCCCGAGACGCACACCTTTCACCTCCCATTAGGGGAGATGGCCCCTACTCTGTAGTATGTCGTGATGCTGCTCGGCCTGCCTATCGCCGGAGCCATGGCATTCCCGATGGACGCGCTTGTGAACTGGCGCGACGCCCTGCTTGGCAGGTTCCATGGTGTTCTTGGGGCGGATGTCGCGCCACCGTACGTCGACTTCCCGATGCGACAACGACATGGGCCACCTCTAGGGTGGCTTTCGCAGTTTCGGGTACGTATGATACACATTTGACATGTTTACAGATGCACTATCCTAGCCGTATGACAGGTGTACTAATTATTCGTTTGTACGTAGGTCAAGCGGATGGTACCGCAGTCGACCACTGAGTAGGTACCGCAGCACCTCGAGGTGTACCTGCTATGGCTGTTCCACTAGGTCATGTTTACCAGCAGCCACGGTGACTCCGTCGACGCCCGCCTCGTGGGCTACGCGAGGGCCATCGCCGACGGCGAGGAGCTGCAGATCAGCTCGGGATCAGTCGTGCTTGTTGCGACATACCGCGGCATGTGCGATGCTTGCTGTAGGATGAGGCCGTCATCGATCTTGACAGGTTGTCCCAACCTGCTGCAGCTGTGGTCGTTTGAGCGCTTCTTTGTCGGACGGCCCATGCTGGTTGACACCGGTCCGAACGGCGCGGACATGTACCATGGGGACGCGATCGACCACCCGACCGTAGGGTCCCTGTGGTGTCGTAGATAGGTACGTACTCTCGTACATCTTCAGTACACATGTATTACGGGTCATCCTTTATAACTACTGTTCTGGCTTGCAGGCACAGTACACACACGTGCAGGTCACACGTGTGTACGAGCACTTTGTGGATCAGCTGGACCGCCTCACCACTGACAACATGCGCTGGGAGCCATACTCTGATAAGGAGACGGAGCAGCGTGCTCCCGCAGGCCTATCCTCGCTCTGCTTGCGTGACCGGGTGTACTAGCGGACGCAGAGGAAGCTCGTCTTCGATGTCTTCGTCAAGGACTACGCGGTGCACAGGGTGATGCGCCAGTTCGGTCTTCGCCAGGTTGTTCCAGTTCCCGTCGGGACGAGAGTGCTTGACTTTGACCACGCGTGAGTTGCACACATTACATGCTACAATATGTTTTTAGTAGTTATGCTACGACGGCTTGTGATTGTAGTGGTCCGTTTTGCAGGCATAGTAGGAGGGGTGACACCAGGACGCAGTGGCCAGCGAAGATGGACCGTGGGTCACGCAGTGGGTGAATGCCCACGAGGACTTGGTGCAGGAGGATGCCCCGTACGACCCCACCTCGTACGACGAGTACCTCTGTTGGTACGCCCCGCGGACACGCACCAGGCTGGTGCATGTTGTGGACCCTCCCCCTAATCGCGTACCAGCCCTGACCGATGCGTGCCCTGTACACCCGCGTGGAACTTGCACATTGCGGTACGTACTATCGTTGTTTTTAGAAATGTATGAGTACGATTACGTCGATTATAGGTTTACGCTTCCATTTTCTCTTTGCAGACGGACATCACCATTGGCATTGCCATCGACGGGCAGTCGATCCTCGACAAGGTTGCCATTGGGGTCGAGGTGATGCGCGAGGACCTATTCCTGTTTGTTCGTCGGGCCTGCAGTGCGGCTAGGCATGCTATTTCCCTGACGTCGTGTAGGACAGTCCCGGATGTGGTCATGTCAGCACATACTCCCAGGCCGGCGCGTCCTACAGCCCAGTTAGGAGGCTCAGGAGGTCCACGTCCCCGTGCCCCACCTACGCCTGCTCCTTGGCAGCCTGGATCATTCGGGTGGGCACGTGGGTACGCACCGCCACACCCGCCGCCCCCGTCGTCGTTGCAGTATATAGTCTTCCCGAACCCATATGGTCAGTACGGTGGCTACGACTACTACTATTTCTCACGCATGGCCTCAGACTCAGGTACGTTTCCTCTCTTCAGGTTTATGCTCGTGATGTATTGCACAGATTGATATTATTTCTCCTGTAGGTTTCGTGTCCGACGCAGGACTTTGCTCTCCCGCCACGACGCCGACCAGACTTTGCTGAGCCACCCGGGGAGGCCAGGGGAGCAGCTGAGCCCGCACCCATGGAGGCTCTTTCCGGGTCGCAGCTTAGCGGGCCCCTAGTGGTCACTCCGACACCAGTGGAGTCCACCCCCCTGTAGGCACGGATCAGCAGTCCTCCTGAGCGCCTTTCGCTGTTTGGGCCCCGGCCCAGGCACCCGCGCTTTGGAAGCCCAAGCGGGGACGTATAGGTGGCTGTGGACCGGGTGTGGGACGTGGCAACGACAGAGGAGGCGCTGCGGGTGGTGTAGCGGGTGGGAAGTAGGGGGGCATTCATTTTGCTATGTGTACTTGTATTAGTTGTTTACAGACTGTGGTCCCTGATTACGATGACGTGGTTCTGCATGCACTCCCTCTACCATTTTGTTTAACTTGTATTACGTGTTTACATATTGTACTTCGTAGTTAGTACGACATGGTTGTCTAAGCGTTCCCTTCAGCATTGTTCAATTTCATATTTGAATATCAATTTTATACGCTCACGTCGTTGCGCAAAGCTAACTCGCCGTCACGTCGCTGCGCAAAGCTGACTCGTCGGGTCATGTCGCAGCACGAAGTCGTCGAACGGTTTAGCGAGTACCAACAATTGGGCCAGGTCGTCCAACTCTTCAGCGAGTAGTACACGCGTCATTCAACCGTTGGGGCCGTAGTACATGCCAGGTAGTCGAACGCTTCAGTGACTTCGCACGTGTCGCCCAACCGTTGGGGCCGTATGACCTGCCAGGTCGTCCAACGCTTCAGCGACTTCACGGTCATATAGAAAGGCGGACCGGATCCTGTTGCCATTTCTTTCACCCTTTCGCCATTTCTTTCGCCCTTTCACCATTTCTCTCAGCAGACAACCTATAGCACAACAGATGAGAAGAGGAGATAAGGGGACGAATACAAAGATAGGAGGAGTGAAGAGGGGAAGAAGGTACAGAGAGGGAGAAGCGGAGGAGCTCTAGAAGGGCGGAGAGCGGGAGGGGACGAGCTCGAGAGAGGCAGAGAAGAGAAGGTCTCCACGTGGAGGTAATAGTATTGATTGTTATTAGTCTCGTCCAAATGTACGCGATGTGTGGCTACTTATTGATTTACCACGTATTTTGCGAAAGTATGTGCACAAATCTTCAAAAATCGCTAGTCCAAATATTGAGAAATCGCTAGTCGTAATGTTTTATTTTTTTGCAGTGATTAATCAGTCATGTCAGAGCCCACAGTATTGAAAGTGCATTACGGTATTGGTACGGTTCGTGAAGGTCCGTATGGTGTTGATCTAATGGCTTGCAGCAAGTAACTATGGTACATCCAGACGGGGAGAATGCTTGAATCAGAGATGTCCTATACTGGCTCGCTGGAAGCTTCTCCTTGGACCTCGAGGTGTGTAGTGTCATCGTACAAGGGCTTTGGAGTCGGTCTGCCACAGACATTCAGTGGGAGTTGCGAAGTCTGATGCGCACGGCTGCGTGGAAGGGATTTCTAGAAGGCTGCAGGCGCCGTGGGTACGAGTGCATGCTACTCGTGCAACCATGTCCGAAGGCAGCCATCGGAGGACCTTCGAACGACATTCCTAGGGTTGGTGGGAGTAGGTCCCATGAGGTGACTGATGTTACGGAGGCACGAGAGGACGGTGACCCATGTTGCTGAGGCACGAGCCGACGAGGTGATCCATGTTGTTGTGGCCGAAGAACAATATCGCACACCGCACGCTTAGCCCAGTGCACAGGCGGATGCGGGTGAGCAACATCAAATGGAGATCGATGACTTCGCGGCTCAGGCGGAGGAGGAAGCTTTAGAAGAGGACGGTGATGACTCTTCCGAGGAGGATGAAGGTCCCATCCCGTAGGAATGGAATAGGGTGGACGTTGAGGGTCTTGCTGTGCACGATGAGCACGAATCACCATGGGAGTACCATGGGACGGAGGTTCAGCTTTGTGCAATGTTTGCTGATAAGGGGTCACTGCAAGATGCCATTAAGCTGTGGGCCTTGTCCATGTAGTGGCCATTTCATGTACTAAAATCCAGCAGGAGCAGTACACCGTCGTCTGCGCGTAGGCGTTAGACAAATTAGTTTGCCAGGTCGTACCCATTATAGATGATCTCAACCAAATCCCGCGCACAAGCTTCTACCAGGTGTGAGGAACTTACCGGTGTAGAAGGTTACGACGAGGACTGTCGGTGGAGGTCTAGCGGCAGCGATCTGAGGCAGTGGCGGTGCTCCCCCGTGGTGACACTACCCTGAGCAGAGAGAGGGGTGGTGAGGGGCCAGCATTTGCTTACAAATACTAATTGGTCTATTGAACATTTGGAGGATTAGGTTTTAAACATGATTTTGATTTTTTTAGGGTTTACACTTTGTGTAGTATTTAGAAGGGCAATACCTTAGGTTTATTTCTCCTTTATAATTTATGATATTAGGGTTTTTATTTTTATGGTTTCCTCTTCTAGGGTTTTTTGCTTATAGGATTCTTGTCTTTAGGGTTAGGTGTTTAGGGTTTCAGTATTTTACATTCATGCTGGCAAAAAGGAATGCAGATCCCATGACTCCCAAAAATGCATGTAAATAGAACGGCAAGAGACATCACATAAATTTTTTTAAAAATCCCACATTTTTACATTTAGGAACTTTTGGGATGTTACAAACCCTATCCCACTTAAAAAGAACCTCGACCCCGAGATTCAGATGGGGATACTCGAATTTCAATAAGTCTTTATGCTCCCACGTAGCTTCTCCTACCGTGTGGTTGCTCCATCTAACTTTACACAGGTGGTATACATTGTTTTGCGTTTGTTTTTGTTTTACATCTAGTATTTCAACTGAATGCTCGGCGTATGCCAAATCCTTGCAGAGCTCGATGTCTTCAAATCGAGTTTGCTCATCGGGCACTCGAAGATATTTTTGAGTTGTGACACGTGGAACACATCGTGTATGCCGAACAATTTCTCGGGTAGCTCTAACTGATAAGCTACCTTTCCTATTTTGGCGATGATTTGAAATGGTCTTATGTACCTTGGCACAAGCTTTCCTTTGACCTTGAATTTTTTGGTAGATAGACGAAGTCTCCTATTACAAACTCTAGCTCTCTTCGACGGTTGTCAGTGTAGCTCTTTTGTCTTGATTGTGCAGCCTGCAGTCGATCTCGGATGAAATGAGCCTTGTCTTTTACTTCCTTCAGGATGTACATGGATATGCTCACCTACGAGATTGTGTTGCGTTGTCGCCGCTAGCTCTGCTATGCCTTGCATCGCTTTCGACCCATCGAGACTGGCCCACGCCAAGCTGCCAACCGCACCGCATCTCCGGTTGCTTGTGCTCATCGCGCCGGTCGCGTCTTGCGCTGACACGCAGTATATGTGTAACATCCCAAAATATGGGCTTATGTTTCAAATGTATAAAAATGTGAACTTTTTAAAAGTTTGATACATTCCTTTGTCATTTAATCTATTCGAATTTTATTTAAGGTTTTGTTGATTTAAAAACCTGAACATCAATTCTTAGTAATATCAACCTAATGAATAATTAAAACAAATTAAAGTGAAAGATGATAATTAAAAAAAATCCAAACCTATTATAATTGTACTGAATCTAAAATGGGGAAATAATTAAAGTATACATCAAAAATTTTCCGAAGTCAAAGAATAAAAACAAAAACTTGAAAGATTTTTTAGAAAAATATTAAAAAAAATAAAACCCTAGAAAAATTACAAAATAATGTAAACTATGTTAGAAGCGTTCCCTAAAATCCTTCTATATAAAAGTTGACCGAATTGGGCTCCGGCTATGGTGGCCACGTCGGTGGTTTTTGTATGGCCTTTCGATTTTCGCGCAGCTCTTTCTCTCCATCCGATCAGGCTTCAAGATTCCTCACGTCGCTTCGCTCACCACGCGCTGCTCTCTGGATTCTTTGGTCGCCTCCATCTTTCGCGTGTCGTCGCGCGTACACAGGAAAGGGAACCTTCAACCTTCCCGATAGCTCTAGGCCTTCGTTCCCTCCGCTGGTTTCTCCTCTTCCTCACCGACCCGCGCTGCTTCATCTGCATCCCCGGTGGCTTGGCTTCCCTCCTCCTTCGCTGCCCTGAAAATGTATTTCTTGGCCACGCAGCTACTTCGTCCCCCCCCTCCTTGGCCCATGAAGGAAGTGCCATTTCTCTCGATCTTCGTCGGCCTATTTGTGTGTGGCCCTTGGTCGTTCATTTCTTGTGGGGAGGGGGTGTAGAAGCCGAAGAATTAGGTATGCAAGTCGAGGAAGATTGCGAGTTCGTGGCGCGGCTGGATGCCAGCCTCAGCGCCGCCCGCTTCATATCGTCACCGTTTGCCGATTAAGATTTACTCTCAAGTCCACCGGTATTGTCCCCAAGAAGGCGGTGCGCCACCACCAGAAGCCAGCCGTCGCCGCCGTGCATCTCCACCCTTCAATGCCAGGTACACCTCTGTCTCTCCCACTCGATCCCAACCGATCAATTCGATTTGATTCCTCCCCCACAAACTCATCGATCCATCCATCTGTTCTGTTATCATGGTAGACCACGGTGACGACGTCGATGCAAGGAGGCAAGTAGGAGGGGGAGGACCAGGAGAGGGCGGCTCAGAGTTTGACATGGACATGTGCTATGGCCCTACTCGACTCGCCACGCCAAAGATCGGGCGCCACGCCGAGGCACTCAATCTCGCCCCATCGCCCGCTCTCTACTCTGACTCCCAGCCATGCCTCTGGGAGTTGAACTGTTCTGAGCAAAAAGGACGTGTTAAAGTTTTTATTGGTTCTTAAGTGGTTCTTGTGGTTGGGTCTTGATGAGTTCGAGCTAGCAAAGTGATGTAGTAATTATAGAAAATAATTTTTCTTATTAAAGGAAGGAGTGAAGTATAAGTATTTGAGATTGAAGTCACGTGTTATATCTTGCGGTTTAATTGAGTGTACCTAAACCTTATGCTTTTGCCACATAAGAGATTCCTAATTTTCAAAGGCAATACCTTCTTCTCATCTGGAGTTTGATCTTCTCTTCGTGTGGGACTTGTGACCTCAACCGTGGACTTCACTTATGTTTTCTGAGTTCATTGCCTAATTGATAATTCCCTTTGGTTCTATGTTCACTGCGAGTGGTAAACATTTTTCTAGTTGGTGAAAATTATTTTTATTTGCCTCTTCTTTTGAGAAAGAATCAACCTATTCGGTTCACATGGGTCTTCTGGTGTGTTACTAATTGTTGTTGTGAGACCTTGGGTTATGAGTTATTTGAGGAGCAATAAGGGATGAATAGACTTCGTGTATGATTATTAGAGAGAATTTTAGTTATACAGGAGGTTTGTTTTTGAGACTAAACTAATTGCATTGTTGCAACTAATAGAACTTATAATGGTTTGTGGTCCAAAGTTTTGTTCGTTTTGGGTGGAACATTAGAATTATCGAAAGAATGTAAATCTTGATCAGTTTATTAGAGTATCGCGACTGGGTGGGTTGACCAGTTATGAAGGTGAAATAGGACGGTATAGTATAATGAGAGAAAGATTAGTGAAGAAATCTAACCGTCAAAGGAATTAATGAGAAGATAGATATTGTTGGATTATCGTTAGGCGTAGCTTGGTTCAATGAGTAACTCTCTTGGAGTTAAATCCTTCAAAGGATAGTTTGGTTAAGAATATATTTGTCCATAGATGTTAATGATCGAGTATGATTAGATAGTTGGATTTTATTCATCAAATCTGAGGATTTCCCTAATATTTACACCAGAAGTTCATTTTAGGAGTCTTGGAGGTTAATTTTTGGGCTTCACATTTTTATGCTGGGACTTTGGTCACTCAAGGATTTTGTGTAGAGGAAGAAGAATAATGGTGGATTCCGGATTGTGGGCTGATGATTGATAAGACCCTTTTGGTGTAGTACATGAGAATGTGTGTTGTGAATCATGATTGGTTATTATTAAAGGATTGAGGTGATATGATTGAGTGTGAAATCTATTTCGAGATGCATGAGGTGTCATCTGCCAAAGTAATTCAATCAAGAGAGGAGTTGGTAAGAATAAGTCTTGTGGTGTCAAGAGAGCTTCCCTATAAAGGGGTGGTTGATGTATTCGTTTGAGCATGGCATTGAGGTTGCCAATCTAAGGGGGAAAAAGTGTCATGCGATGAATTGGAGTTCCATAATTTGAGAGAAGTTCTATTCTTAAAAGAGGAATTGAGAAAAAGTGTGGCCTTGGGTAATGAAACACTCTTTGATTCTTGTTTGAGCTGTGTGTTTATGACAGAGGTCATTTACAATTGGAGTTGGCTTTATGTTGGCATGATGGTTCTTTCCGGTTCATGAAAACAAAAGAAGGGTTTGATTTGGACATTCGATTGACTTCTCCTTTGGCATACGTGGTGTTTATTTGCAAACTGCATAATTGGAAAGTGGAAAAGTTTTCATGATAAATCTTCTATTTTGTATTTGTCCCTTTTAGTGGGAAGTTGGTGATGCGCGGTTTGTTGAGAACTCTTTATTTTCACTTGGGTTCTCATTGTAAAATTGTTATTTAAAAATGAGTTCTGTTGTGCATTCCTGGTTAAAGGAGGTGCTCCTCGTTTGATGATGAGATCTTTTGAGAAGTAGGATGAGAGTTCTGTGTGTTTTGTGCATGTTGTGTGTTTCGGTAGCAGAAGGGAAGTTGGCCCAAGGCACTTTGGCTTTTTTCCGATAGTTGCGAGGATCTTAGAAAATGAAGTACTGCTAGGACCGTCTTGGGTCCATACGCGGGGTACATATCGTCTCGTATGTTCTGATGCTAGATGAGTAGCTGGGGGATTTGGAGGGTTGAGGTTTCGTTAGAACCATTGATCAGCGAGTAAGACCTCACGTCCCAGTCTCTCCTAGTACGTATACTGGAGAGGTTGGAATGAGCGTTGAGGCATAAGATGTTGGTATCCATCGTGGTGCCATGGTCGCATCAGTATGAGAGAGAAGCGACTGGGGAGTCGGAGTTTCGCATGGCAAGCAATACCCGGAGTGGTTCGCGTCGGTCGGGTACGTGGTATCCATTGTTAATTTCAGTTATGATGTTCTTGCGAATAGAATGACAAGAAGAATTCGGGGTCGAATTCTATTTAAGGGGTGTAGAATATAATGTCCCATTTGAATATAAAACAAATAAGTGTTTAGTACAAAAATTAAATAGAATTAGTGAAGAAATTGGAGGTCTTAGAGGGGCATTTTTGCATCTATTGGAGAACCTGGGCTGTGGGCTTTCAGCCCACGGTTTTTGGCCCAAGTGGAAAGCTAGTTTAAGAAGGGGCACCAAACCCAAGGGTATTGTAGCACGGCGTACTGTAGCGTGCCATCTGTAATACCCCAAAAGTATTCGAAAGGATTATTGAGAGAGAATTAAGTTATTTAAAGAGAAGGACTATTTAGAAATTGAATTGAGGGAAGGATCAAATAGAAAATAGTTATTTAAGTAGTTAAAGAGGGGGTTTACACTGAAATTTGGACAACCTGGGCCGGGGCCTCAGGCCCATTGGTATTTGGCCCAAAGGTGGGAGGTGGTGGCCGGCCATAAGGGGGGAAATTAGACATAGTGGCCCATGAGAAAATCAACCACCAACAAAGGAGGAGGGGAAACCCTAGGTTTGCTACAAGACTCTGCTACAAGATCGCTGCCGCCACCGTAGCATGGCATCTGTAGCAATCCCTCTCCTCCATGGTGGTGCCCTCTCCTCCGATGCCTCTTCATTGTGGTGGCCGCCAAGAAAAAAAAAGAAGAAGAAGGAAGAAAGGAGAAGGGAAGAAGACAGGAAGGGAAGGTTCGCGGGCTGCATCGTGGTCTACAACGGTTCGTCAAGGGTAACCCGGTTTGCTCCGAATAGATGCATATTTGATTGTTGTAGCAATATCGGTATTTCTGTCTCCTTAGGACAGATCGCGTTAGACAGACGTTTTGATGTAGTTAAGTGCGGATTCATTCTTGGGCTTCTCCTATAAAGTTGTAGAGGACGTCAATAGCTTTCAATGAAGTGCTAGATCGTATTTGTTGGACCTCTCAGAGCAAAAGTTATGAATTTAATGGTGCGATCGTTCGCAAGTCCACAAGATTTTGATAGGTTTTAGTAATCTTACGGCGTGCGATCGTTAAATGGAGAATTAGAGGATCTCAGATAACGAAAGTTGTAGATAATTATTAGGATATTTTGAAGTCATTAGTAGCACCATGGACCCAACCTACATTAATTTGACATAATCTCTTAGTGAACAACACCTCTCACGAAGCGGTGCATGGCGATGTCCAACTTCTTACTAATTGCCCGAGCCAATCATCCGCATCCATGGGCTCGATCGCTTGAAAAAGTTGGTGGACGCGTCCTCATAAATTCGACATACCGTTCTTTGGGGTGGTGGAGTTGGAGTTGGAGCTTGGGAAGTCAGAGCTTGTCGGGCTTGATTGTTGTTAATGGACCGAGAGAGCGATTCGATCGCACGTTTTGATTGGCCATCAACTGCTGCCACTCTGGTTCATTGATTGGGGCACTTCCATTGTTGTTGGCGTTGGCTCCACTTCCTGGGTGACGAGGGTTCACCATCTGCTTTTTACTCCAGAGAGTTAGGGAAGGAGACAAAGGATAGGGAAGAGACAAATAAGAAGAACTAAGGGGATAGAGTAAAACAATACTCCCAAACGAAAGAACCAACTGAAAAACTTTTCAGAACAACTTTACACAATGTTCTATCGATTGAACTCTTAATTTGGTGGAACGACTCAATGCACAGAATGAGTCTTGTCAAGCCTAGATTATATGGCTAGGCTGACATCATATCTTCTGTTCGTAGTCTTGGATGGCGATGCTTCCTTGACTTGTGGTCTTGAATGTAAGGGTTAAGAACGTGTCGAACATCTATAGAAATTTTATCAGGGAAAGAGCATCAATTTAACATTATAAAATTGTGAGGGAAGAGTTAGGTAAGAAGGCTAAAGATAGATAGATGACCCAGATGAGGAGAGAATAATTTATTTTTCTTGTTAGGTAAAATAAGTTTTGAAGTTTTTCAACTAGCGGCCATTCTAGCTAGGTCACGACCTACAGTCGATATGGCTCTAATACCACTTTGTAAGGACCCGGATTAACATCCGCATCTTCTCATGCATAATCAACTAGTCCCATGATCGTGGCTAGCTCACACAAGAAACAAATGTGATAACACAACCATAACGTTAAAAGTTATTAAATAACAACAGAGTTGATTACAAGATAGCCTTACAGGCAACATTAAATAAACACATGCGAAGACGATGAAGAAGTAGTAGGGTCCAGAATCGCCACAGCAATCGATCGAGGTAGCGCCTAGTCGCCATGATCCACATCCGGCGAAGTCCTTCTCCTCTGAAATTTTGTTTGCATAGCAAGATGAGCACAACTTCCGTGCTCGCAAGTTACACCACAAATAATGTAATGACATGCATACATGGATGTAACAAAGGATGGTTTCTGTGGTTAATTTGCATAAATCAGATTTGACATTAAATACCATAATAAGTTCAAAAGCTCAAGTTTTATAAAATCTAAAATTGTTTCTCTGTTGATAACGATAGTGTAGGCACCAACCTAACACCAACATAAACACGGGAACCAACCCGGGGCTTCAACCCATAACTTTTCTCATGGACACCCATCCATGTCAAAACTGTTTTACAAAAATATTTTAAAATCGAAGTCTAACTTTGAGTGGCTTTGCCAGCATGTCCATGACCGTGGACACGGCTATTCGAATAGTTTTACACTCTTCAGAGGTTGTACAACTTTACCCACAAGACATGAATTCTCTAGTTGTTTGGCATCCGTCGATACCACCGCTCACTACCTTAGGTAAGCAGTCTAGAGTACGTGTCAAGGCCTTTACAATACGCCATTCCACCATAGTCCTCCCTCGCTAAGGTTTCACCCCCTTTGGACTACCCGCCCGCAGGGTTCAGGCCCCCTCTTGCGCCAAGTGGGACTAACAAAGGTCATGAAAGACCACCCACCGCATCACAGGAACGACCATGATGGAACTTTGCAAATTAGTCAGCTAGGTCCTGCCCATACAAGACATGTGGTAGTACGATGTGGCTTAGCAAGATGCGGCTCGAAGACCGGTCCTTAATTGACCTGGGCGACAACCAACAGAACCCTGTGCCTCAACCTACCCAGTTGAACCCGTGCATAAACCTGCACCCACCAGACAACCAATTCGCCCAAGTCCAAACCATCATTTTATTCTATCTTTCAAACATTTGTAAAACTCACATGACACACCAATGCCAAGGGTACAATTTAAACAACATTTGACTTTTAATAAATTCCCAATTGAAACTTATGTGATCTATAAGCATGGCTAAGCACAATATTTTCCAAATGATCCTAGTCCATACTATTGTATCAACTAGGTTTTTATCTAGGGTAACAATATGTTTGATTCGATATCAAAATTGGCCATACAAAGGATTTTAGGCATAATTATAAATTTAAAACAGGAATTTAAATTACTGAATATAAATAAGCATGCAATAATAATTTGAAACAGAATTTAAATAATCTTAAATAATAGGTGCAAGTATGATCAAGAATGTAACTTGCCTTGCTCAAATAGTTGCTCTCAAACGGCGTCGAAATCTGACTCTCCGAAGTCGTCGAACTAAATTCAAACTAAATTCAAATAAGATTCAAATCAACTCCAAATTGAATAAATTTAGTTTAGATAGCTAGATCTTGAATTTAGATAAATTTAGAAATTTGAATGGGCTCAATCGAAGTTTGGATGCAAAAGATATAAGCTTTTGAAGTTTGAAATTACATGAAATGATAAATTTAGGATTTAAAGAAATTTGTGATCAAATGAACTCAAAATTAAATAATTTTGATGTGGTTGGCTAGATAATGATTTTATACAAATTTTGCAATTTGAAACACCCAATTTGGAGTTGGGATTCAAAAGATATGAATTTTCTAAGTTTAAATCTATTTAAAACCTAATTTCAGAATTTATTAGATTTCCCTGATTTATTTTTCTAAAGGAAAATCAAATTATTGCGCATGATGACGTCAGCGACTGATTTTTCGTAATTTAAAAGAATTAAAAAGAATTTCTGACCGTGGGCCCATGTGTCATAGACACGGTCCTCATGGACCATGTCCATGGGACCTTTTGGCTCGGGGGCTGGGGCTAGGTGGCACGCACGTGCGCACGTGGCGCCACGTAGGAGGTGATGCGGACATTAGGGCGGACGTAGCGCGTGCGTGGCAGCGACGTGGCGATGCCACATAGGATACGGCCGGCGGTGGCTCGGGCGCATGCTTGCCGGCGGAAGGCCGCACGGTGACGGCCGGCGAGGGTGCCAATTGGAAGAGGGGAGTCCCACGAACCTGAGGCTCACCTTAGATGCGCGAAGATGCGAAGAGTTTGCCGGCGGCGAGGACTTTGGCGGCGGCGGTTTTGGCGTCGGCGAGGCGGCGGCGTTCGGGTGGCTCTCCGGCAATGCTAGCGCGCGCACGGGGTCGGCGAGGTGGCGGCGATGCTGAATCCGGGGTCGGTCGGGGCGGAGCGGCTTGGACGACGCCGACAATGAAGAAGAAAGGCGCTCGGCCGGAGGTCCTTCAATCGCGAAATACGACGAAGAGAGGCGCGGAGAGGAGAAGTGGGTCGGGGCGTTGGGATGAGGAAGAGGAGACGGCCCTGGTGCGCCCTTTATAGGGGCCGGAGGAGCACGGAGGAGGGGGATCGAGTGTGAGGGCGGCGGTTGCGGCGAGATCGTGCGCGAATAGAGGAGATCGAGGGAGGAATGGGGGCGGCGTGAGGTACGGAAGTGGTTGCGTGCGGCCACGCGAGGAGAGAGGGAGGGAGACGTGGTGAACTCGGAGCTCCACGACGCGGTAATGGCGGAGGCGCGTGCGGTTGAGTGGGGAAGAAGGGGAGGAGGAAGATAGGTGTAGGCCGTCGGATTTGATCCGACGGCGAGCGAGGCGGTGGCGTGGGAGTGTTGATGCCGCTGGATGCCGATCCAACGGTGGTGTGTAGGAGAGAGGGGAGGGTGGAGCCGGGCCGAACGGCCAAGCGCGGGTGAGAGGTCAATGAGCCAAGGAGGATTCGCCCAAAAGGAATAGGAGATTTTTAATTCCTTTATTATTTGTTTTAATTCTAAATTTGTTTAGGCTTTAGAAAATAGTAAATAGAATCCAAAAATTATGAGAAAATTCACGTAAATTCCTTATTCATTTTGGACTTAATAAAATATTTCCAACTTAAGGTTGGCTTTTAGTTTTGCAAATAAATTGTTTTGGCTTTAAAATATTTATAAAAAGGCTTTTAAAACTCGTAAACTTCTAGAAATTAAGTAAATTTTTATTTTTCAATTTAAATCCAATAAAACTTCAAGAACTTCAAATAAATTTTAAATTTGACTTTAGAAATTCAAATAAAGCAATGAAACTCTATCAAATTTCGTAAGATTCAATAAAATAATTATTTTATTTTATTTTAATTTTGGTAACATAACCTTGGGATGTTACAGATAGTAAATTGGTTTTTGACCTATAATACCGGAGGGAGTTATATTTAAATGGAAGGTTTGTCGATGAAATAAAATTGATTAGTGTTACAACTAGTGGAACCTATGACGAATTTTGATCCAAGAACTACTACTACAAAACAAGGATATAGTAACACCAAATTGTGTTACTATAGGTTGGAAAAAGTGTTACTAGCGCCTTAGTAACACATTTTTTTGTGTTCCAATTGGCCATGTTACTATAGACCGTTGATTGTAACACATTTTTTTTGTCTACAGGAACATTTGTCTAGTGCTACAATGATTTTTTGTCAGAACACGCTTTTTGCTCTAGTAACACTTCACATTATGGTAGAATGCATAGTTTGTAACACATTAACTAATCTATCGAACATTTGTCTAGTGTTACAGTTGATTGTCCTCAGTAACATTATTTTTATTTCTAGTAACACTTCTACATTGTGGTAGAGCACTGTATGGAACAAAGGAACACATGGTTTGTAACACTTGTTTATATCTATTGTAACATATTCATATTATGAAACAAATATTTATTTTGCTTATACATGTGGCACACATATTATTATAGAATCACACAAACATGACACATTGCAAAATCACATAAACCACAAATTTCAATAATCATAGCAAGATCCACATATCGAGTACGATTTCAAACATAGTGCTTGTTCATATCAAATCATAGTATATGTACATGAGGATATGGCTCTAGAGAGCAAACACACATTGTCCATACTAGAAAGAAAAATTCAAGAACTAGTATTCATAAATTCCATTGCTTCTTCTTCTTCCATTCTTTGTACACATCGATGTAGGACTTTAACCATTAATCATTTCAACTGCAAAGAAAATGTAAGTTGTAACATTACAAATTAGGCCAAATATGTACATTGACGTAGAGTTAAGAAAGTCGCTAGTTTGAACATACAAACATCGAAGGCCAAGCAATTGGGACTCCTTTGGCTTGGGCATCACCAATATTGTTGCACCTGCATGGGCCTCACTAATGGCTCATCTTTTGCTATAGGATGATTGATACGCACTTTGTAGAATTGACTTCCTATCTTAACTCCACCAACAATGGCTTCTGGATCAGTGCTCAAGAGAGTTGCAAAGGCCACATTAGCCTTATTAGGATATTTTGAAGTCATTAGTAGCACCATGGACCCAACCTACATTAATTTGACATAATCTCTTAGTGAAAGTTGGAATTGCTTTGTGAATCCTTTGTTTTCAGTTGAATCTGATTATTAAAGTTTGATAAAATAAGTTGTGTTGCGCGTCCCTGCTTAAGGGAGGATCTCCTTGTTCTGGTGAAGGAATCGACTGAGAGGGAACAAGAGTTCCAAATGTTTATGTGCAAGTTATGTGGTTTGGTGCCAAAGAGATAGATAGCCTAGAGTATATTTGGTTTTTCTGGAAGTTACAGGGATTCCGAAAGATAGCAATTCGCTAGAATCGTCTCGAGTCTTGGAGCGGGGTATATAATGTTTTGGATGAACCGGTGTTGAGAGAATGCTTAAGGTATCTGGAGTATGAGGTTTCGTAAGAGCCGTTGACCAGCGAGCATTACCGCATCTTCGAGTCATGTCCGTTGAGTGGTTCTGGTTAGGATGGTACAAGTGATGAGGTGTAACACATTAGTAGCATCAAGGTGCGGTGGTCCCATAAGTCCGAGTGGAAAACGACTTGGGAATTGGAGTCTCGCATGCAAGCGATATCCAGAATTATTCACAGCAGGTACGTAGCAATGTTAGTAAGTTTTAGCTGTGATTATACTTTGGCGTAAGCATGGTCAGAATTCGAGGTCGAATTCAGTTTAAGGGGAGTAGAATGTAATACCCCAAAAGTATTCGAAAGGATTATTGAGAGAGAATTAAGTTATTTAAAGAGAAGGACTATTTAGAAATTGAATTGAGGGAATGATCAAATAGAAAATAGTTATTTAAGTAGTTAAAGAGGGGGTTTACATCGAAATTTGGACAACCTGGGTCGGGGCCTCAGGCCCATTGGTATTTGGCCCAAAGGTGGGAGGTGGTGGCCGGCCATAAGGGGGGAAATTAGCCATAGTGGCCCATGAGAAAATCAACCACCAACAAAAGGAGGAGGGGAAACCCTAGGTTTGCTATAGTAATTCTGTGCTACAGTACTGCCGCCGCCATGTAGCACGGTACTGTAGCAATCCCTCTCCTCCATGGTGGTGCCCCTCTCCTCCGATGCCTCTTCATTGTGGTGGCCGCCCAAGAAAAAAAGAAGAAGGAAGAAAGGAGAAGGGAAGAAGACAGGGAAGGGGAAGGTTCACGGGCTGCATCGTGGTCTACAGCGGTTCGTCAAGGGTAACCCCGGTTTGCCCCCGAATAGATGCATATTTGATTGTTGTAGCAATGTTGGTATTTCTGTCTCCTTAGGACAGATCGCGTTAGGCAGACGTTTTGATGTAGTTAAGTGCAGATTCATTCTTGGGCTTCTCCTAGAAAGTTGTAGAGGACGTCAATACCTTTCAATGATGTGCTAGATCGTATTTGTTGGACCTCTGTAGCAAAAGTTATGAATTTAATGGTGCGACTGTTCTGCAAGTCTGTCAGTATTTTGACAGGTTTTACTAATCTGACCGGTGCGATCGGTTAAATGGAGAATTAGTGGGTCTCAGTATAACAAAAGTTGTATATAATTGTCGTAGCTTTCAGGGAAGTACAAGAACGCAAAATTTGGATAAACGACCTGAAAGTTATGATAGTTTTAGTGTTCTGTCCTGAAAGTCTGACGTAAAATCGATGCTTTGTTAATCAGCTTAGAAAGGATTTTAGATGGTCGAATCAGGGAGGCTCACCAACTAGGTTTAGTCGGGCAATTTCATAACCTTTCAATGAAGTCCAAGAACACCTAATGTGGACCTCTGTACGAAAAGATATGAATTTTAGAACATGACTGTTTACAGAGGGCGCAGATCAGCATTTAGGAATTGAGTCTGGATCGCGCTGCAAGCTATCGCTAGGTTGTGTTTGCTTTATAATTCATGTGGTTCATTACTATGGTCTTAGTTTATGTTTTTAATGATTTTGGTGGGGACTGTACCGAGACAAGACCGCCTTCACATCCTCCGCTCTCACGCGGTTAAGGCAAGTGCATTGTTTGTTACTTGGTTGTGATTGATTGGCCATGTTTGTGTGTTTTCGATATATGATAGTGTAGCAAGAATGCTAGCATGATGATTGTCTTGAGAACGGTGGTTGTCCCAAGTATGACTATGCTCTATTATTGCATGATGTTGTTGTCTTTTGGTAAATTGATGATGAATAAAAGTTGAGCATGTGCATATTGAAATCATGTTGAGGCTTGGTCCCGTGGTGACCAAGTATGTTTTCCTTTGAGATCCCTGTCATGAAAGTGACGGGCCTAAGATCCCCACACCCGAGGAGTGTGGGTTGAGGTCCCCATTACTTATGAGTAATGGGCATTGGTCCCGTGCTTGCGAGCACAGTGCATGGGTATGCAATGACGGTTGCATACTTTGCATTACTGGTAAAATGCAAAAAGAGATAAAGAGAAAGGATCCTTGAGCATTGCATTTGCATGTGAGATGTTTTATTGATGCGTTTCTATCTATAGATGTTGAAGTTATAACTTTTATTTTGTACTTGCTGAGTCTGTGGGCTTACTCTTGCTTTTATTGTTGTTTTAGGTACCCGATCCAAGAACGACATGCATGGGGGGAAGTAGATGGATAGTCACACACACATCACCATGAACAAAACAAAGTTGAATGAACATCAGATCGTGTTTTAATAATTGGGCGAGTTGCTCAAAGGTTTTGTTAGTTTTATTTTGTCACATGCAGTGGATTAAGTGTAATAATGATGAGTAGTGGAATTTTATTCTCCTTTGGTTCCGTAGTGACTTAGCATGTTATGATTACTTATTGATGTCTCTGGATGATGGCTTAGTTAATTTTGAATTATTCAGATGTTGGAACCTCCGTAATTAACTTTACAAGGGAGGTTCCACTAAATTTACTAAAATTGTCTTGGTTAGAATTATTTGGGTTTGTTCAAGAGCATTCCGTGCTCATGTCGGGCCGGAGTGTTACACCATAACTATAGCAACTCCTTCCTACATTCTCCATTGATGCCCAAGAGAAGGTAGGAGATCCTTCTTCTTCGCTGGACAAGGAGAAAAGAGGAGGAAGAGAGGAGAAGAAGAGGAGAGGAGCACTCGTGGGGAAATTCAGCAGGCACACATGTCTTTGAGGGTATTTGTTCAATTCCCCGCTGTTTTGATTCAAGTTAGATTCATAATTGTCATCTATTAGAAGATCATTGCATTGCTGCGACTAGAATCAGAAATCTGTGTTCTGTTGCTCGTCAGTTTTCGTGTAGATTGAGTCCAAATTGGAGGATTTCGTCTCCCAGAGAATTGTAGGTCTCATTCTCAGATTTCAGTAGGTTCAAAGATCACCCAAATCGGAGTTGTGGTTTAAAAGTTACGTTGATTTTACTACTGCTGTCCAGTAAGTCTGACGAACTTGGGCAGTCGTCTTGTTCATTAATTTAGATTTTGTTAAAGGCCGATTCAAAGATGTCACCCAAAACTATTGTTGTAGGTAATTTCATTAGCATTCAGGATTGATAAAGACCACTCTTTTTGGATTTGTAGAACAAAAGTTGTGTATGTTTTAATTTGACTGTACAGATTGTAAGTCGGGCTCCGACAGTAGTTTTGATTTGTGTGCTACTTTTTGTTAAAGGCAAAATATGAGTTTCATGCCAACTAGACTTTTGAAGGTTATGGTCTTAGCTTTCTAAAATGATAAAAATCTTGGTTGTTTGGGACCTTGATTTTGGTCTTAGATTTTGGTCAATCGAATCAAAAGTTATTAATTATTTACTACTGTTGTTTAATTCTGTTTGACAGTTTATGGTTTAGACTTTTATTTGATAACTGGACATGGAAGTTGGCCGAATTAGAAAGGCTCGCCAACTAAGTTATTGTAGAGGATTTCAGTATCTTTCCGTAGAGTCTAAGATCACTTATTTTTAGTTTCAGAGCAAAAGATATCGCCTGCTAGACTGGCTGCCTAAATTGAATAGAACAAATGTATGAACCTTGGGTTTAGGAAGATGAGATTAAGCGTTGTAAGTAATGTCATGTTCACGTTGTTCTTATTTAAGTAATTCAATTGTGTAGGAGAAGAGGGTTCGAGATAAGTGGCTTCGTCCTTGCCTCCTAACGCATCGTAGTTTGAAAGACAAGTACAATGTGTGATGTATTGTTGTTGTTTATTCATATTACTTGATATTCATGCCATGACTGACTATTATAGTTTATGAGTAGTTTTCAATGATTTCTGTTTCAATCCATGTATGAATCCATACTTCTTGAGATTTCGTTTCACAAATTCATATATTCATTCATTTATTGTTCATGATTCACCCACGGAGTGGGATGTAAAGACCTATCAATTCCAATATGGGCATGTAAGACCCACCATTCCAATGTGGGTGATTGATCCTCGTTATGAAATATTCTTTATATGGGACTTGATCCCGTATTTTGATAATGCGGGCATGAATGAACACCGACGGTGTTCATCGGCTATACCAGTATAAGCGTATGGAGTTCATGCATTTCATTCATTCATATGATTTCGCTATTCTACGCTCATAATCTATAATGTGATTGTAACACTCCGAGGTAATCCACTACCCTATTCTCTTACCACGAACGGTGGTGCAACCTGTAAAGCCTGGCCACAACCACGATCTTAGCCTCTCAACATCACCATCATCACACATAACCAAAATAATCAATTAATTAGCAATCATACTAAAGTTATCTCAAGAATCATCAATATGATATAAGAAACGTAAATGCAATGTAATAACCAATCCCACCCTCATGCATAGTATATCAAGATTAATAATTCAAATACCATGGATCTACAACGCTCGATACCAATCGTAACACTCTAGCCCAATATGAGCTCGAATGCTACTAAAATTACAAAGTAACAATTTAAAACCTAAGTCATAATACTAATTTCGATAGAACCTCCTTTGTACATCAACCATACAAAAGGTTCTAGTAAGTATCAAAAATATAATCAATTAATCCAACATTCAGTCTCAACCATAATCATACAATCTTCTATGAAACACTAATTAACTCTATTACAAAACAATAGAGGCATTAAGACATAACCAAAAGAAAACATTCTGGCAGTTTGCTCAGTTATTAATTCATTGTCTAAAATCAATCATTCATGAGTGGTTCATGGTTGTGTGCAACAGATCTCATTCTAGCCCCTCCCATGCATGACATTCGTGCCTTAGGTACCTAAAAATATAAACAAACAGCAAGTGTGTGTCCAAGACTCAGCAAACTACAATTAATACAACAATTCAATGCACACCACTATCATCACCATCCAACCACAATTCTGTATATTAAACCAAATCATATACACATGCAATGCAAATGCTCAATGCATCCTTTCTTTTTGACTCTCTTTGCATTTTACCAGTAATGCAGGGTATGCAACCGTCGCTGCATACCCATGCCTGTGCTCGCAAGCACAGGGACCAAGAGCCTATACTCTGCAAGTATGGGGACCACAAGCCCACACTCCACAAGTGTAGGGACCACAAGCCCGTCATATATATGACAGGGATCTCAAATCATTGCTTGGTCACCATGTGACTAAGCCTCAAATCTGATGACATGATGCACATGTACAATTACTCTATCCATCATTAACATGTAAATACAGCAGCATCATGCATGAATAAAACTTACTTATACTTCTAGTATTCATGATCATTGTCACTAATAACATTCTAGCATCCATGAATAGCGCATACATTCATAATATCGTTAAACATGAACAATCACTCATGAATAATCTACCACTAATCAGTTTACCTCAACCGATTATGAATTCCACGGGCAAACAATCCTCCCACTCGCGAGTTCTTCTTGATCATAGTCCTAGCATCAAGTGTGCGCTCACCACCTCCGCTTGACCATCGCTTGGGGATGACAAGTTGCAATAACAACTTCTCCCTAGTTTACCCCAAAGCGCCTTCCCGGTAGCTCATGAACTTCACGCGGACCGACAAATAGTGCACGCCATGTAGCCTCACAATCTAAAAACAAGTTAGCAATATGCGACGATCGCCGCTTTGTGGCACTTTAAAGGCCATTTCAAAACGATCCACAACGAAAACAATCACTCTCTTAGTCCTAGGCGTCCTAAAACAAAATCCATACTAATATCCTCCCATGGTGCATTGGGAATGTAGGGGGTATACAAACCGTGGGATTCAACTTTTCCTTTGTGGCAAGTAATGCATCACCAATACCTTCCACATCTCGCCTCATCTTAGGCCAATAAAAGTGATCGTCAACATAGACAACGCCTTCTCACGCCAAAATGTCCCATCAATCCACCTACATGTGATTCCAAAGAATAACAAAAGCACGGAGGATTTCGAACACATAATTTGTTAGTGCAAACAAAAACCCATCATGGATGTGAAATTTATCCCACCTTTTCCTCTTTGCAATGTGCGAAGGATCGGAAAAATCATGGTCATGAGCATATAAATCACCAAACTCTCTAAACCAGAACTTGCACTCCTAATTGAGTTAAAAGCACACTTTTCCTAGAAAGAGCATCCCACCACATTTTCCTTTCCTTCTTGTATTTCACAATGTAAGGAAACGACTCAATGAATTACCCATTTGGCATGTCTATGGTTCAGATTTGCTTGCCCTTTTAAATACTTCAAAGCCTCATGATCGTAATGAATAATAAACTTTAGGCCATAAATAGTGTTGCCAAGTTTCTAACGCACGACTAACGCATAAAGCTTTTTTCACGCATCGATAATTCAATTGAGCACCATTCCCACTAAAATAAGCTACCGCCTACCCTCCCGCATTAAAACACCGCTAATACCCAATCCACTAGCATCATTTCCACACCCCAACAATTAAAATGGATTAATATGTAATTCATTAGCATGCATTATTGGTTTTAAAACATTTCCATAATATATTGTACTTGGAAAATCTAATTTGAGGTGAACATACACATCAAATTTCACATCCCAATTCAATCTGAATAAAAGTTGTGATCATCATCGGAACTAATTTATTTAAATACTAAATTAATTCTCATGAATAAATATAATTTTTCCAAAATTTTTGGGACTAGTTTGAACCTAATTAAAATTCAAACAACATTCATAGACATACAACATGTTTGAAATTAAATGTCACAAATTTTAATATGAATAGGGGTTTCATAATTTTTTGGGACTATATCTTCCCGGAACCCCACAAATTATTTCATGATTTTTGGAAATTTATTTCATTTATAAAACACGTCAAAGTAGTAAACCAAATTTAATTTCCCAAACTCAACCCTAATCGGTAGCATCGTTTCTGACTGAGTCCGACTTCGACGATCACCCAACCGCCTAAGTGTACCGCACATGCGCCGTCCGATCCTCGCTCAACGGCCATTTCATCACCCGACTCGTCCAACCCATTCGACCGTCCGTCCTGCCATCCAACGGTCCCGTAACCTGTTGCACCGAGCGCTTCCGGGCCGCGACGCCCGACCCACGCCGCTGGGCCGCCTTTTCCTCGCGACAGAGCGCGAAGAGCGACCGCCACGCTCACCCGAAGGCCCTTCACGCCGAGGCCCGCTGTCACCGCCCCAACACCACCCGAGCTCGCATCTCGCACCCCCCACCCCAACGCCTCCGCTTTATCACCCGCCCTTCTTTCTCCTCACTTCTTCTTGTGGATCGAGAAGAGGAGGCTCTCCGTGTTCCTCACCAAGCTTCCCAGGTGATCTCTCTTTCTTGTTGTTCCTCACCGTTTCCATTTTTGCTTATGCAAGCCTCTTTGCTTGTAGCTTGGTTCATCTTGGCCCACCACCCAGAGCACGCCGGGACACCTTCGCGCTTTTCGGCCCAAGAGGTATTGACCAAGATTTTGCCACCGGCCCTTTAGCTTGTTTAGACTTTCCTCAATCAATTTCTTGAATGCACGACTTGATCTCATGAATCCAAGATTGAACCATTTTCGCCAAACACTGTCATCTCCTACTCCTTTGGGTAAGCCTCTTTCGATTCTTCGCCTCACAAGATCCACATAGGATCCTTGCGACCAATCACTCATTTTGCTCCATCCGCTAGTATCCATTTCTCGCGGGCCCACCGCCTTTTCTCCCACACGCAACACCGCCTGAAAGCCCCGAGCACTCTTCCTTGCTCGTAGCCTTTCATAGTCCCTAGGACCCTGCACCCGCTTGTTTGCGCCGGGAGCGACGATTGCCATTTTCGCTTTTCGGGGGCGCCCAAGACAACTCGGCCGTCCAGAGGCCGACCTAGTCATCGAGCCTTCTACCATTAAAACAATACTATTCGACTGCATGCCCCCGGCGGGCGACGGCCGCCGCCCGGGAAGGCGGGCAAAAGGCCCCTGCCGCAGCTGACGGAAGCAAGATCATTAGGACCATGATTCGGCCATTAAAGCACCTAATGATTGGTTAACATTAAATGCCGCTTAGCCGTAGTAATAAGTCGCCACATGGGCCCGCGCATAAACCGAGGCTTAAAGGAAGCACGCACCATCGACATGTGGGACCAGCGCGTAAGTGCCGGCACCGCCGCATGTGCATAGACCCAGTCCGTTGGATCTACCCCAGGGACCCACATGTCGAACGCAATTTTAAATCGGTAAAATTGAAAAGTGCACTATTCACAGCCCGCAGTCATTGATCGGCTAGCGATGCCTCAAGAAAAGTAGTAAATACTTTAGTAAATTGAAATTAGTTTATTTGCACACGAAAATAGGAATAACTTTGAAAATACATAACTAAATCTTTTTAACTCCAAATCGCATGAAACCACTTCGAAATTTTCACTTTTAGTAAACTTTATATTAAAATTAGTTTCAAACCTGTTCTGTAGCAGAGAGCTTTATTTGGAGATTAATCCATTTAAAACCATTATTTTACAATAGGAAAAGGATGATAACTTCAAAAATGCATAAGTAATTATTGGAAACTCCAAAAAAAGGAGACCACTTTTGATAATTTTCATTTTCAGTGAACTTAATTCTAAAAATGGTCTCCATCCTACCTCTATCACAGAAACTATATTTGGGAGAATATAATCTTTAACTCTATTATTGTTATACTATAAAAGACGATAACTTTGAAAATCAATAACTAAATCATAATAACTCCAAATGGGACAAACTCAACTATTCTGAACTTGTATTAATATTACCTATTTACCTATGTAATCCACCCCACCACTTTCTACAAATTTTGCAAATAATTAAATTACATAACTTAGGTTAATGAAACCGAAATTCAAAATAGCATAACTTCCAATTCATAACTCCAAATGGAATAATTATTTTACCTAAATCCATCTAAAATCATGACCTAACTACTGTGGAAAATCATGCATTTTTGAGCATTTTGGTTTTGAGTGTTTTCTGTGATTTATTTGAGGTTATAATTATATAGATCCCAGCATATTGATATCGACACTTACCTACGAGAGTGAGCAGCTATGTACCAGCAAGGCAAGCATCCTTTGAACTTTCTTTTGCATCATATTTGATTCCCTTTTGGTTAAGTTAGTGCAATGATAATTGCTTGCATGCTATTTTGATAATGTCGCTATTTTTGTGTTGAATAGTTAGACACATCCTATTACGTTGTCATTGTGGCTATCCTTGAATTATTCCTTTACTGAAATGTTATGCTAGGATGAGTGAAGTTATTGTTGGAGATATGCCCTAGAGGCAATCATATTGATGATGATATTTCCTTGTATCCATGATTTAATAAATGTTCCTTGAATATTGCCTTTGTGTTGATTAACAAGTATGTGACTTGTTTGTGAAACTCTTTACTTGTATGGTTATTCTAAAGTTGTCCCTAGTCGGAGTTCATGTGAGGACACACGTGAATGATGGATTAGCACATGTATCGTTGATGACCATGTTTCATGTGTCATAGACATGGAGATGTCAAACCAATAATGTGGACACATGTTTAGAACATGGGGTTGGACCGACCCAACATGAGACATAGTAATTATTCTTATGGTTCTCTCTACACAATGTGTACGCCTTGTCCTTAGACCTGAGATTGTCGTATGTACTTGAGATGTGAATCGACCTACTTAGGGGCTATCAAACGCTACTCGTAATCGGTAGTTATAAAGGTAGCTGGTTTGTCATGAAGCATGCGCGAGGCATGGTCACGAGATGGGATTTGCCCTCTACCGAGAGATATCTCGGGCCCTCGAGTGATCGGATCCGTAAATGCATGGCCATGCTACTTAAGGTTAAGAGTTAACCTAGTAAGGGATTCCTGATCACAGATCAAGAAAGAGTGGTCACTTGGAGCTCGATCAATATCGTGAGGCAAAGGGATTGGCATGTACATAACGTTGTGATGGTTCGTCCGATATGATCTTTACGATGTTTAGGAGTTGGCACGCCTTGCAGAGGCCGCTACCAACTATTGACCAAGTATGTGTACTCGCCATGTCTAAACATATGTGAACCATAGGGTCACACACTTAGGGCAAGCCTAATTCGGATTGGATCTAAATTAGATCGGGCATTGAGTCCTAATGGGCCTCTATTCGTGAAGCCCATTATAAGGCGCTATAAAAGGAGGGGGCCGGTTGAGGGTTGAGTTTTTCGTGACATCCTCAAACTCGCCGCCACCCCCCCGCCCTAGTCGCCGCGGATCTAGTAGTCCCGGCGCGCCGCCCCCCGCCGGTGGATACCTTTGGGCGCCATCCGGGCGTGGGCGAACCGCAAGAAAGGAGCCGTGGGGCCGCGCGAGGCGAGGAAGTGTCGACTACCGCCCACGCTGCATCAATCGCACTACACGCCCCGCGGCGCATCAACCGCACTGCGCCTAGTGGTAAGACCGTGATCTAAACCGGATCTTGGTTTACGTAGAATTTTTTAATTTGGCTAGTGTAGCCTACCGTTCCTGTTATTGTTCGAGGCTTAGCCATGCAAGTCTAGAACGTGTTTGATTTCGGAATAACCCGACAATTATGGGTAAACACAACTCTCATTATATACTTTTGTTTCGATCTTGAATCTGTTTTATAAGTTAAATTTTGTTTTTAAATGAGCCTTTGTCCGACAAGTGATGGCTAGTGATGGTGCATTCGTCGAATTGGGTATTGGTTTGGCTTTCCGACAATTAAGGACCGAACTTTGGGTACCCGCGACTTTCGGCTATCACCGCGTATATGGGTGCCGATGGTTAAGTAGGGGAAGGTTCTTGTGTTGAGTCCCACGGTGGTGAAATTTAAGGGCATGGGACCGTGAAATCCCATGTTCCTTTGGGCCGATAGGATGGAGATGTTAACGCCTTGTGTTTCCTAGGAGCCCCGGGTTGGGGACTTAGCCAATGGAATCGCCTTGCTAAAAACGACCATATCTTGATTTACCCGGGATACATAGGAAGTATGCTACATTCGAGGCATCCGGAGGCTTACGGGCAATCAAGTCGGGTAAAGTGGTACACCCCAGGTATAAATCTATTGAATAGCCGTTCCGCGTTATGGACGCCCGCTTGAAATTTGTGGTGCTATTGTTAGACTTGGATTTAAAATTGTGGTTGAACTTGGTATTGCCATGAACGGGATGTTCATGTGTTTGGTACATCAAAGTGGGCTGCCACTTTGGTCTTTGTATGATTCAACCCTTATTTAAATGCTTTACTACATGCTTTACTTTACTTCAAATCTGATTTTAAATCGGCACATGAAAACTAGTATGTGTAAGATGTTATTTGGCGCCTCTTTCAAAACTAAACCAATATAGCCATCCTTTGAATGACCCTTTGCATCACTAATTTTATTTGTGTAAGACTTTAAGTACACTTGTACTCCCGATGTTTTGGCCTTTTGTGAGGAAGATTATGAGTGAATCTTGTTAGTGTTGACGGGTGACACTAACGAGTAGTGTTATCATTTAACCCCACGTGCGATGGGTGATGGGCATACCACTACCGGTTTTTGCTTTTTTTTTGCTTAGCTCTTGATACTTTACTTTGAATTTGGCGGTGGGTATGTAATAAGTTTAACTTTGACTATTATGCAAATGTCTTTTGATCTCTTGTTGTATCTTGTATGGATGTAATCAACGGGATGAGAGTAGAGTATATTGGTCGTTGATCTTGGGAGCCAATATAAGTCATACTGTTGTTGATAATTATTTAACTCACTAAGTGTAGTGCTTTGAATCAAAGAAATCAACAATAGCGCCGCAAAGGAGCACGCGATGATCGTTGAGGCTCTAGCATTCGGCCAAGGCTCTCACTTGATAGAGTTAAATTGAATTCATTTCGGAGACCTGTTTATGTCCCTAAGACCTTGTCTAATCTCGCCTTATGGAGATAATTACCGGGTCCCCATAGCGGTATCGAGCCAACCCGTGTAGGTTAGAGGTAACCGACATTAAGATAGTAAGTCCCTTGGTCAAATTATTTTGCAAATTATCAAAGTATTTTCAAAAGTTTAAGTTAAGAATATTTTTATTCCTTATCCATCTTAGTATCTTTTCTCTCCTTATCCTGTTTGGTTTATGAAACTAACTTACCTTGCCTTCTTGCCTTTAGATGAACCCTCGTCTTGTCCGAAACTTAAGGAGGGATGGATACCCCGTTGCCAGACATGATGTGGAGGGCGAACTTCACATATCACCCACTTATTCCATCTACCGGTGATCGAGGACCGGGAATGGAGGAATTTATGGCGGATAGATATCGGTTTGACAAGTCACGAGGAGCAACCCACGCCCGCGTGGTACTCGAGGCCATGGGTACAAGAAGTGGTTTGTGGCCATGAGTCGCCTTCCGACCGGCGAGTTAGCCCCCCATATGATCACTTTCCTGCGCGCGCGATAGGGCGGAACCCTTTGCTAGATCCGTTGGGAGGACCCCAAGTCGGGCCAGATTGGTTCCGAATGGACCAAATGCATCGCCGCATGATGCATGAGTTATGGGAGCGGCGCCGCCTCATTATAGCCCAGAGCATTTGCGCTTATGCATGACATGAGGCTCATTCGTCCGGATGTTTGGATAACGCTAATGAGGTTTCACCGCATTTTCGCCGCGACTATCGCCTTCTAAGGGGGCCATATCATCGCGAGGATCCCCTTACGCCTCACCAACCCGGACCCGAAGACACAGATCCCCGGATACCACCCCGATGACTTTCCTGAACTTTGACCAATAATATCCGTCAGAGGGGGAGCTCTATGTTTGAGCTTGTATCCTTAGAATTATTAATAGAGTAGTAGATGTCGAATATTTCAGTTGTAATCTTGCCCTGGCTTATGTCGAGTTGTATCGATTTGGTTTTATGTCGCTTAAATGTTTGGTGTTCCATTTGAGGTTATAGTTTTCATGCTCTTGATATCGATTTCATGTATAGCCGAATGGCTTTTATCTTATTTACTAACCATCCTTTTTAAACGATGACGACCAACTACCGATGAGCCCGGCGAGGGCTCCCGCCTAGGCACCACGCCTAGCACCCTAAGCGATTTCCGATCGGTGTCCCAAAAATTCCCCGAGCATGGCGAGCCCTCTCCCGCCCAGGGCGGACCGCCGAGGAGGTGCTCCGCCGCCATCCATGGTCGAGTTTATGATGATGATTGGCGCAACCGATGGACCGACCGGGCTTGGGCGTCGCGAACACCGCCCAGCCCCGCCCGGGAGCCCCGCACCGGCGCCCGAGGTCTTGCGACCAAACCAACCTTCGCGTTTGCGCGGCGGACCCGATGGGGCGGGGGGCACAACATGAAAGAAGCAACATTGCGCGGTCCGGAGTTGAGA
The DNA here is from genome assembly GCA_036346255.1 of Ampelocalamus luodianensis. Classification (NCBI taxonomy): domain Eukaryota; kingdom Viridiplantae; phylum Streptophyta; class Magnoliopsida; order Poales; family Poaceae; genus Ampelocalamus; species Ampelocalamus luodianensis. The sequence goes on from CM070635.1 coordinate 21,283,493, forward strand.
GAGTCTTGTTTGCCGTATCCTCGGGGCGGGAGCGAGGTGGGATAGCTATTCCGCCATGCCCCGGGCCACGCCCGACTTGGGCGATTTCGGGAGCCCCGAGAGGCCCATATCGGAGGAGGCCGCTTATCACGGCAGCCTTGCCTTGGGCGGCGGAGGGCCACAGTACCGCATGATTTCAACACTTGGCGTATGTCGGACGACGCCTCGGCGCCCGCCGAAAAGGTTCTTCCATGGGCTCCAGGAGTTGCGCTTGTTTTGGCAATAATTTGAGTTTCGATCCGTCCAAGGCGAAGTTGGGGAGCATGAGAGCATGACGGGGATGAGTCGGAAGAGGAGGGCTTTCGAGCGCGGGCGGTGGCGTTTCCGGCCCGGCTACCCCAGCACCTCCCTTGGCACCATCGAGGTCCCGTGGCACCCCACGACCTTTCCACCGAGCTCAAGCGCAACAAACCGTCGGGCATAAAGCCCGATTGCCCGGTGCAGGGCCACTATGCGAGGCCTCGCCAAGCCGAGGATGCCCCGACATACCGCCCCCACCGCCCACCCAGAAGGACCGCCACCACCACGAGGGCAGCACCTACTCCACCCGATCCGTGGGCCAACCACGCCTCGGAGGACACCGCGCCTTGGCTAGGTACACTACTTGTTAATTCGTGTCCCGATCGGTTTTATTTGATTTGAGCATCTCATTCATTTATTAAAAACAGTATGCTGCATTAACCAATTCAAGAAATACACTTCACCCCTTATCATATTCACCCGGGTGGTTTTCAACCCGATCAATCCGAGGGGAAAAATTGAAATACAAAATGTTAACTTTTCAAAACTTAATAGTGATAAGTTGGCCTCGATGTTATCTTAGGATGGATTGGTTATCTAAGAATCAAGGGAAATTGATTGTGCCAAGGTCTATTTCAGACTGGAGGACGGCATCCGTCGCCTTTGCACCTTTAGTGGGTAGTTTCACCTTTATGCTTTGTCAGTACCTCTCGATGGAGAGGTACCAATAGTGAGTGAGTATCCCGATGTGTTCCCCGAGGAACCGATGCCCCGCCAGGGGAGTTTGTCATTGAGCTTGCACGCCGCCCATCTCAAAAGGTAGTATGCCGCCCAATGAGCTAGCGAATTGAAAGAACAACTTAAGGAGTTGCAAGCCAAGGGTTTCATCAGGCCTAGCTCCTCACCTTGGGATGCCCCGTTCTTTGCCGAAGAAAGACAAAGTCTACGGATGTGTGTTGACTATTGTTGAATGAGGTCACCGTAAGAAAAGTATCGCCCCGGGATCGATGACCTTTTCGACCAGCTTAGTGGAGCCGGTGTTCTCCAAAATTGACTTGAGGTTAGGCTACCATAAGATTAAAGTTAGAACCGAGGACATTCAAGACCTTTCTACCTACGGTTTGGAGTACACTATGTCCTTTGGTTTGACCAATGCCCACCTTATTTCATGAACCTCATGAATTGGTGTTCATGGAATACTTGGATCGGTTTTAGTGGTTTTCATTGATGATATCCTTATCTACTCTAAGTCCGATCTTGAGCCGAGCAACATTTGAGACTTGTGTTAGAAAAGCCCACCATCAAAACCCAAATTAAAATGTGAGTTTTGGCGAGAGGTTAGTTTCTTGGGACATATCCTATCTAAGGGCTGTCTTGTTGATCCTAGTAAGGTGCAAGATGTCCTTGAGGGAAGCAACCCAAGGGCATCGACATTTGTAGTTTTTTGGACTTGATACTCAGAGGTTCATCAAAATTTCTAAAATTGCAAAGCCTATGACCCAACTTCTAAACAAAGAAAAGAAATTTTAGGGACAGAGAATGCGGAAAGCTTCCAAACCCAAAGAACCCGGAGGCTCGGTTGTTTCCCGACATTCACCGTAACACCCTTCAAGCCAAGATGTCACCTAAAACATCTAACATACATCCATAATGCGAAGAATTTGAACTAAGTATTTCAACTAAAGGATTAAATTAAACAGACATGGTGAAGGTATCATTCCTTCACCTTCTAAGTTATTTAATCGATCATCAATAAAGAAGGTTCACCGCAGTAATAAATCAACATCCATTGGAGAAGGTATCCTTCCTTCACCAATTATAATTTAATTATTACAGTTCATCATTAACGAATGTAAGATAGAACTAAATTTAATCTTGAACATGAGTAGGATGATGTGAACGAGTAGTGTGTTCTCCTCCCAAGTGAGCCAACATCGGTTACCTAAAACAAACAAACAACGCAAGAGTGAGTCCATGACTAAAGTTGAAAGAAAAGAACACATATACAAACAGACATCACCATTTAAGAATGCGAACCTTGCATCGAGTGAACACTTATGAAAACATGAAATGAATGAATGTAATCAAGGATGGATCCACATGCATATTGATAGTGGGACACAGCGGTGCACTTAAGCCCGCACCTTAACAAAAGTGCGGGATCCAAGTCCTATATGAAGAACGCAATAGGTGTCCAAACTGCCCATCGGAATTGATGGGTCTTACGGATCCCGAATTGATGGGTCTTTCAATCCCTCGTGGGAGGACATGACAATGTCCAAATTTGCCCACATTGGAATGGTGGGACTTACAATCCACTCCCGTGGACATAACATGAATAAAAGGATGCATGATATGAACATGAACAATGATAATACCATCTCTCGATATACTCCACATAATGAAAGAACATAACCAATTCCATCTGTAACACAATATGTCACACTATATTCATGAAAACATTCACAATCACGACTAAAGCAAAAAGTTTGCCTTCCGGCGAAGAAGGGCAACGATGGCGCCCCAAACCCGTAGCCTCGTGGCCTAAACAATTAAATAACCAAATAAGAACAACATAGAATCCAACCCGAATTAATAGTCACAAACCCCCTTGAACTCCCAAGGAATCGCCATAAAACCTAATTGAAAAACAGGTGCAACCCAAAACGTGTCGGGACAGCACGAAATGACAGTAGTTAATGACGTGGGACTCAAATGAGATGAGTCCAGATCCTACCTCATCTTAACGAACATATCTATAACATTCAAGTTGATGAGATTTCCCAATTCCCAATAAACTTTCTAATAAAGAAAACAAAAACAGCACAGCTTCTGTCGAACAAACAGGACAGCAATACTAAAACAACCTTTTTAATCTACAACTCCAATTGAGCGTTTTAACAATCTGAAAAGGTTATGAAACTACCTACAATAAACTAGTTGGCACGACATTCAAATTTTGCTTTAACAAAAAGTGGCACACAGGTCAAAACTAAAGATAGAAACTGACATACAATCTGGACAGACTGATCTACAATCTGGACAGTCACAAAAAAAGTGCATAACTTTTGATCTATAAATCCAAATGAGGTGTTCTTTATCAATCCTGAAAGCTAGTGATATCACCTTCAAAATTTGTTATGGGCAAGACCTCTGAATCACCCTCTAACTAGGCCATATATCAACCTAAACAGAGACTGCTAATTCTCGTCAGGATTCTGGACAGCAGATATTAAATCTATCATAACTTTTGACTCGAAAGTCGGAATTAGGTGATCTTATGACACCGAAAGCTAAGAACAAGACCTACATATCTCTAGGAGATGGGAAACTCAGATTCGGCCTCTAACATCACGAAAAAGCCCACGCAACAATCTGGACAGAATCGAATTTCTACCCGCAGCAAATCGATATAATCAAAATGAACCAAAACACATCTACCACTAATCAAACGATGAGGATCGCACTCACACTTGTAGCAACCAGGACGTAGGTGGGAGAACCTGGAGAAGATGATCTTCCTCCTCCTTTCTCCTTCTCCTTCTTCTCCTTCCACCATGCGCGGCACTCGAGCTTCTTCCTCATCTTGGTAGAGCAGCACGGAGGGGCTGCTACATCACAGTGCTCACAGGCGGCACAGAGCAGCAGGGTAGGGTTTTGGGGAAGGAGACCCCTTCTTGACTCCACTACAAGGCCGCCCACTTGGCTAGGACACCTTGGGCTAAAAGTCGAAGGTCCAACCTCTCTCAAATCCGAATTTTTTTCAATTTTTCCTCTAAACTTTAATGCATTCAAATTTGAATAAATTTCACTTCCAATAATATGTTCTCTCTATTTGATATTCGAGGTATTACATTCACAAGAGTTTTGATATCATCATGGATGCATCTCGCCATGGGCTCTAGGTGTTATGCAAGACGGCGAGTGGTGGCTCACGATCGAGGCAATTGAGGCCCCATGAGGCCAATTATCCCACACACGACCAGAGCTCGCTGCGTAGTTCATGCCTTGAAGATTTGGCGACATTACTCATCGTGAATCGCTAGAGATCTACACCACCATAAGAGCCTTATATATTTTCACCTGCCGACCTGAACTTGAGACAAAGAAGATGGCTTGAGTTGATTAAAGATTATGATATGGGACTCCATTATCATCCGTGGAAGGCTAATGTCAGGCCGACGATTGAGCGTAAAATCTCAATGCAATGCTTGTCAGAACTCCTTTTCTCAGGCTTATGTGCCGATTGCAAGGCCTACACTGGAAATAGTTGAAGAAGGTTGCTAGCCTCAGCAGACTTGCACACTTGAGGACCAGATTAAGGAAGCCAGAAACTGATTCGTATGGCTCAAATTTTAGAACAAATGAAGTAAGGCAAGGCTAAATGTTTTAAGCAAGATGCACAAGGTACTCTATGGTTTGGAAACCGTATGGTGGTACCATTTGATCCCACTTGAGAAATTGATTCTCAAGGAGGAAAGATCTAGACCACCATTATGTGGTAATGGAGTTTTGATGATTAATGATAAATCTAATTGGGAGACTAACACCTTTATTGATATACATATTGTGTAGTCTTATTTGGATATAAAGGTGAAAATCATGAAGGCATGCAAAGTGATTAATGACAAATGCACTTGAGACTAACACTCCTATTTTATATCAAGTTTAGTCTCACTTGATATAAAAGCAAAAATTCAAACAGTATGTATTCATTAATGACAAATCTATTTGTGAGACTAACAATTCTATTGATTATCTATTGCTTAGTCTCGTTTGGATATAAAGATGAAAATACAAATTGCATTCTACTTCTTATTATTATATCTTGTTGCATTCTGATCCAAAATATAGGTTAAACTCCACCAAAAGGTTAACTTGGATATGTGCATATGTTTCCATTACACATTTGTGTATGCACACATTTAGGGGAGTTCATTCTATATTTTGTGGTTTCATTAGTATTAATCCATATTCTCTTTCCACAATATTAAATCTTTACTTTGAAACATATCCTTGAATATATTTAACTTGTGTAGTTAATATATTCATATGAGTATATGGAGCATATGAGACTTGTGTAGTTCATTGATGCTCATATATCCTTGAATATATTTTAACTTTGTAGTTAATATATTCATATGAGTATATAAACTTGTGTAGTTAGTAACTCATATTTAGTATATACAACTTGTAGTTCGATATACTCTTGGTATATATAACTTGTGTAGTTCATATATACTCATGTCACTTTATATTCAATTATTTGCAATTGTGTTGTGGGACTAATTGTGTGCTAAGATGTTTTCAAGGCTTAGTCCGAGTTTGAATGGTGACATGAAAAGGAAATGCAAAGGTGATAAGAGATCAACATGGCTCAAGACAAAAGTCATGCATTGCATTAAAAGCCAAATGCGGTACCCGGCTTGTATGCGTGTGCCCGGGATGTCCCTTTTGGCATATAAAATTCAGAGCATTGCTTTTGGACTTGGTTTGCTCGAGGGGAGCGAGTACCGGAGTTCATGTGGGGAACTACCCAGCTGATGACCGCAAATATGTTGGGATGTAAATTCCAAAGAAGGTATTTTTCTGATTTCTGAGCCTTGAAACGGTAGTACCATTGGAAACGGTATCCGGGCCGACACGGATTAGTTGGAATGCACTTTAGTAATGGCTTGTTCAAAAGCATTTATGCGGTTATCTTGTTAATTAATGTTAATGACATTGTGGGACTAACATTTTCCATGAGTTGGATAAATAGGTTATGTTCGGTGATGAAGACTTTGGATGACATCATGAGTTGATTGTCATCAAGTCAAGGTTCAAGAAGATGATGCATCATGTGTTGATGCATATCAAGATCTCGAATAAGAGATGATCATGAGTTGATCATCGAGTCAAGAAAGACTCATCATGTGTTGATTGAGGTCAATAAAAGATGCATCATGGGTTGATGCATATCAAGACGATGACCGGACATGAAGCGAGGTTGAGTCATCAAGCTTCAAGTGGATGGTCAAGGCAAAGGTATGACTAGCTAGGGCTAAAGAATTGTTCCTAGTCTTTTACCGGTCTCTGTTTGGTTGGAGACCGGTTGCTAGAATAGGTTGCCGACTATTAAGAGGGTCTTGTCTAGTAGATTGAGTTAGTCATGTGTTGATAGCTCATTGTGTTTGCTCTAGCTCAACTTAACATGTTGCCTATATTTGCAATGTGTTTTGCAAATAGTTGAGGCTCATGGATAATCCTTGTGCATGTGACTATACTTTGCAAATGTGTTTTGCAAACGGTTGAAGTCCATGTACCTACTCCTTGTAGCATGATCTAAGTTTGCAAATATGTTTTGCAAATTGTTGGGATTCATGTATTTTCCTTGGCATGGTCTAAGATTGCTTGTTGCTAACTCTTTGGACTTAGACCATGGTAGTGGCTCTTTGAAGTTGTGCTTTTGATTTGATAAAATGTGTTTGAGATCAAATCAAATAGGTGGGTTGAGTAGCCCACTGAATAAGCTTTCAATAGAGTCCAAGATCACTCAATTCCGACATCGGAGTCAAAGTTATGACCTTTTTAGAGTGTGGTCTGTGCTGAAAATTGGGCTGCGGTAGTACGCCCGTATAATATGAGTACCGCACCAAGGTAGAACGCTAGTTTTTGCTGATTTCAGCTCCCAACGGCTAGGTTTTGTTGTGGGGCTATAAATACCCCTTGGCCGGTTGAGAGACAACCTTTGACATCCCATTGAGTTCATTTGAGCTAAGAGCAAGCCCTCTACTCCCATTTGTGCATGTGTTGCACTTAGTGAGGTTTGAGAGGCAAATCCTTGCATGTGTTGCATTTGGTGGTGGATTTAGTATCCAAGAGCTTTGACACTTGATTGGTTCAAGTGAAAGTTGGAGACTTGTTACTCTTGGTGTTTGCCGCACCTGGGCGGCGTGGAGGCGTGCGGGTGATCTTCTCAAGTGAAGCTTGAGAAGACCCGGCTTTGTGAGTGGCTTGATGCTCGCCATCTCCGGAGTGGAGTAAGAGCAACCCTAGTGGGCGAGGTGGTTGATACCCTGGAGGAAGGCTTAACGTGGAGCCGGCCCAATTGGTTTGGGTTTCCTCAACGTGGATTAGGGAGACCGGCAAGTCTCCGAGCACCACGGTAAACATCGACGTGTCATATTGTGGTTTGCATTCTTGAGCTTTACCTATTGCAATTTACATTCATATAATCAAGTTGCTCATTTATTGTGTATGAATGATTGCCAAGCTATGTGCTATTTACATTGCCTAAATTGAATTGCTCACAAGTTCATGCTCAATTGATTATTATCATTATTGACTTGTAGTGTTGGTGCACTTAGTTGAACCTAGTTGCTTTAGGCTTAAATTGTGCTAAACCGAATTGTTATTTAGCTTCCGCATTAGAATTCGGTTTTAACGCATAAGTTTTAAACGCCTATTCACCTAGTGGCCTCCTCGATCTTACAAGGAGGCTCATAACTCAAATTCTCTATCCACACCAGAATGAAATGTATCAAGATTTGAAAAAGCGTGGTGGAGCCAAATGAAGCACGTTACAAATGTGGCCGAGTGTGATCTATGTCAAAGAGTTAAGGTGAGCATTTGAAGCAGTACTCTAGATCCCGCCCATTCCCAAGGGAAATGGGAAGAAGTTGGCATGGATTTTATCACGGCCTTCCTAGAACTAAATGGATTTGATTCTATATGGGTAATTGTAGCCGTTGCGAAGGTTGCTCACTTCATTCTGTCAAGACCACCCCGTGGGGACAAGTTAGCGAGCTTTACATTGCAAAATTGTTTGTCTCCACGGTGTTCCAAAGGTGATAGTTTCCGATGAGGCCCTCAATTCACATCCTATTTCGGGGATGCTTACATAAGCGATGGGGATGGTCTATCTTTCACTCCGCCTACCACCCAAAACAGATGGACAGATAAAGAGTGAATCGATTTTAGAAGACCTTCTCGAGCTTGTGTGCTGTCCTATATCAAAACGAGAAGTGTTTGCCATTTGATGAGTTCTCCTACAACAATAGTTTCCAATCAAGCATTCGATGTCACCCTTAAGTATTGTATGGGAGAGCTTGTAGAACACCTTTGAACGGTCCGGCGGAGAGGCCATTCTTTGGCCCAACCTTGGTGGAAGATCAAGAACAAGTTCGTGTCATTCGCGACGACTTAGGATGGCTCAATCACGCCGGTCATATGCCGCCGTGCCGACGCAGTTGAGTTTAAGTGGGCGATCATGTATATCTTGAAGTCTCTCCTATGAAAGGAGTTCGCCCCAAATCAGGTAAATTAGCACCTCGCTATATTGGACCTTTCCGTATTCTAGCTAAGTTGGGATCGGTGGCATACCGTTGGAGTTGCCACCATCACTTTGACGTGCATAACGCCTTCCATGTCTCCCAACTCAAGAAATGTCTTGAGTCCCAAAAGCAACCGAGTTGGACAAACTCGACTTGCAACCCGATCTATCTTATCGAGGGCCCGATTCGTATCCTCGAAGAAACCAAGTGCAAGATGAGGAATCGTGACATCAAGTTAACAAGGTCCAATGGAGCAACCACACAAGATGAAGCAACGGGCGTGAAGGGCCGGATCCGGCGGCATATCCACCTCTTCTCTACATGAAGTGCCTTCCGCATCAAGAAAGGAAAGGTAAAACATATCAAATGTCAACACTATCTTTGAAGGAAATCAAGACAACATAAATTATAACTTCTAATGAAAACCTTCAATTCTTCTCCACCCATCTAGGGTGAGATCTTTTGTAAGGGGGAGGTTTGTCACACCCCAACAATTAAAACAGTTAATATGTAATTCATTAGCATGCATTATTGGTTTTAAAACATTTCCATAATATATTGTACTTGGAAAATCTAATTTGAGGTGAACATCACATCAAATTTCTCATTCCAATTCGAATCTGTAATAAAAGTTGTGATCATCATCCGGAACCAATTTATTTAAATACTACATTAATTCTCATGAATAAATATAATTTTTCCAAAATTTTTGGGACTAGTTTGAACCTAATTAAAATTCAAACAACATTCATAGACATACAACATGTTTGAAATTAAATGTCACAAATTTTAATATGAATGGGGTTTCATAATTTTTGGGGACTATATCTTCCCAGAACCCCCACAAATTATTTCATGATTTTGGAAATTTATTTCATTTATAAAACTTTGGTCAAAGTAATAAACCAAATTTAATTCTCATCAAACTCAACCCTAATCGGCTAACATTTTCGGATTCAGTCGGCCGGCCCGGACTCATTAACCGCCAAGTGCCGTCACATGCCGGTGCCGATCCTCGTTCAACGGCCCGATTTCATCACCGTTGACCTGTCCGAACCCATCTTCGACGGTCCGTCCGTTCGTCATCCAACGGCCCGATTTAATCCGTGTTGCCCGGCCGCGCCGGGGTTCGGACCCGCTGCCGCTTCTTCCTCCTCGCGACCAAGGCGCGAAACCAACCGCCCGTCTCACCCGCGCTTCCGCCGGGCGCCCGCCGTGTCCCCCCAACCGACCACTCCCGAGCCGGGCATCTCGCCCGCCCCCCCCCGCTCTCGGCTTTATCACCCTCGGCCCTTCTTTCTCCTCACTTCTTCTCGTTGGTGAAAGAGGACTCTCCGTGTTCCTCAGGGTAAAGTTCCCGGGTGATCTCTTCTTTGTTGTTCCTCACCGTTTCCATTTTTGCTTATGCAAGCTCCTCTCTTTGCTTGAAGCCTTGTTCATTTCGTGCTCCACCACGGCAGCACGCCCCAGGACACCCGCGCCTTCTTGGCGCCCAAGAGGTATTGACCTAAGATTTGCGCATCACCTTGTGCCCTTTAGCTTGTTTAGACTTTCCCCTCAATCAATTTCTTGAATCACGGGATTATTGAATCCAAGATTGAACCATTTTCGGCCTAAGGACACTGTTCATCTCCTACCCTTTTGGTAAGCCTCTTGTCGATTCTTCGCCTCCAAAGATCCAATAGGATCCTTGGCCCAATCACTCATTTTGCTCCATCCGGCCTCGAGTATCCATTTCCTCGGGCCGTCCCGCCCTTCTTCTCCTGGCCAGCCCCGGCGGCTCGAGCTTCCCCGAGCACTCTTCCTTGCTCGGTAGCCTTCCATAGTCCCTAGGACCTCGGGCACCGCTTGTTTTGGCCGGGCGGCGACCATTTTCGTTTTCGTATGGGGCGCCCGACCCCTCCGGGGCCGCCGGAGAAACCGACCTAGTCATCGAGCCTTCTACCATTAGAAGCAAATACTACGCTTTGGCATGCCCTTTTTGGCGCGTTGGCCGCCGGCGCCAAAACCCGTCGGAAGGCCGGGGCAAAAGCCCGGGCCACGCCGGCCGGAGATAACAAGATCATTAGGACCATGATTCGGTCATTAAAGCACCTAATGATTGGTTAACATTAAATCCGCCTTAAGCCGGTAGTAATAAGTCGCCACATGGGCCCGCGAGAAATCCGGGCAAAGGGCCACGACCACCGACATGTGGGACCCGGGCGTGGCGGCCGAGCCCGCATGTGTATAGACCCGTCCGATGGATCTACTCGGGGGACCCAATGTCGAAATTTTAAACCGATAAAATTGAAAAGTGCACTATTCACGGGCCCGCTAGTCATTTTCGCTAAGCGTATGCCTCGGTAAGAAAAGTAGTAAATACTTTAGTAAATTCGAAATTAGTTTATTTGCACCTTTAAAATGGAATAACTTTGAAAAAATCTAAATCTTTTAACTCCAAATCCATGAAACCATGAAATTTTCACTTTTAGTAAACTTTATATTAAAATTAGTTTCAAACCTGTCTCTGTAGCAGAGGCTTTATTTGGAGATTAATCCATTTTAAAACCATTATTTTACAATAGGAAAAGGAATTGATAACTTCAAAATGCATAAGTAATTATTGAAACTCCAAAAACAGTGAGACCACTTTTGATAATTTTTATTTTCAGTGAACTTAATTCTAAAAATGGTCTCCATCCTACCCTGTCACAGAAACTATATTTGGGAGAATATAATCTTTAACTCTATTATTGTTATACTATAAAAGGTGTAACTTTGAAAATCAATAACTAAATCATAAGAACTCCAAATGGGACAAACTCAACTATTCTGAACTTGTATTAATATTACCTATTTACCTATGTAATCCTTTACCCCACCACTGTTCTACAAATTTTTAAATAATTAAATTACATAACTTAGGGTTAATGAAACCGAAATTCAAAATAGCATAACTTCCAATTCATAACTCCAAATGGAATAATTTTTTACCTAAATCGATCTAAAATCATGACCTAACTACTGTGGAAAAATCATGCATTTTTGAGCATTTTGGTTTTTAATTTATTTTCGGATTTATTTGAGGTTATAATTATATAGATCCCGAGGCATATTGATATCAACATTACGCTAATGAGAGTGAGCAGCTCTTACCAGCAAGGCAAGCATCCTTTGAACTTTCTTTTGCATCATATTTGATCCCGGGTTAAGTTAGTGCAATGATAATTGCTTGCATGCTATTTTGATAATGTCGCTATTTTTGTGTTGAATAGTTAGACACATCCTATTACGTTGTCATTGTGGCTATCCTTGAATTATTCCTTTACTGAAATGTTATGCTAGGATGAGTGAAGTTATTGTTGAGTTGTTAGCCATGCAAGTCTAGAACAGAGTTTGATTGTGGGAATAACCCGACAATTATGGGATAAACACAACTCCATTATATACTTTTTGTTTCAGATCTTGAATATGTTTTATAAGTTAAATTTTGTCATTTTAAATGAGCCTTTGGTTTGGACAAGTGATGGCTAGTGATGGTGCATTCGTGCCGAGGTTGGGTATGTGGTTTGGCTTTCGGACAATTAAGGACCAAACTTTGGTTACCCTTTTTGCACTTGGCTATCACCCTTATATGGGTGCCGTATGGTTAAGTGGGGAAAGGTTCTTTGTGTTTAGTCCCACTGGTGAAATTGTAAGGGCATGGGACCGTGAAATCCCATGTTCCTTTTGGGCCCGATAGGATGGAGATGTTAACGCCTTGTGTTTCCTAGGAGCCCGGGTTGGGGACTTAGCCAATGGAATCGTCTTGCTAAAACGACCATATCTTGATTTACCCCACGCATACCAAGGAAGTATGCTACATTCGGAGGCATCCGGAGGCTTACCTAATCAAGTCGTGGGGGTAAAGTGGTACACCTGCAGGGTATAAATCTATTCGAATATTTGTGTCCGCGGTTATGGGCGACCGCTTGAAATTTGGGTCATTGTTAGACTTGGATTTAAAATTGTGGTTGAACTTGGTATTGCCATGAACGGGATGTTCATGTGTTTGGTACATCAAAGTGGGCTGCCACTTTGGTCTTTTATATTTCTTGTTTATTTTAAAATGTTTTACTACTGCTTTACTTCTACTTCAAATCTGATTTTAAACGGCACATGAAAACTGTTGTTAAGATGTTATTTTTGCGCTCTTTCGCAAAACTAAACCAATATGAGCCATCCTTTGAATGACCCTTATGCATAACTAATTTTATTTGTTAAGACTTTGAGTGTTTGGTACTCACCGGATGTTTCCGGCCTTTCGGTGAGGAAGATTATGAGTCCGATTTATTTGGTGTTGACTTGGGTGACACTAATGAGTAGTTTATCATTTAACCCGCCGGTTGCGATGGGTGATGGGCATACCACTCTGGTCTATTGCTTTATTTATTTGCTTCCGCCTCTTGATACTTTACTTTGAATTTGGCCCAATGAATAAAGTTGGACTTTGACTATTTGCCAAATGTCTTTTGATCTCGTTGATTTGATGGATGTAATCAACGTTGGATGAGGTATGAGTATTTGGTGGGTTGATCTTGGGAGCCAATATAAGTCATTTCGTTGTTGATAATTCATTTAACTCACTAAGTGTAGTGCTTAATCGAAAGAAATCGACAATCATGGCGCCGCAAAGGAGCCGCATGATCGTTGAGGCTCAGCATTCGGCTAAGCCTCTCACTTGGATAGATTAAATTGGAATTCATTTACCGGAAATGTTTATGTCCCTAAGACCTTGTCTAATCTCGGTCTTATGGAGATAATTCCGGGTCCCCACAATCACCTCAATTTCAAAAATTTTAGTGAAATCAGTAAAACAAGCAAATGCTTGTCAAGCGTTTCTTAAGTTCGAAAGCATTGTCTTGCGCTACCCCACACAAATTCAACACCCTTTTTAGTAAGTTCATTCAAAGGCAAGGGCGGTGCTAAAATCCTTCACAAAGCGGATAAAAACCAGCGAGACCATGAAAGCTTCTAATCGACTTACGTTCACGGGAGGGCCAATTTTTAATCGCTTCAATTTTAGACTTCCTACTTCAACTCCTTGTGGAAACAACATAGCCCAAAAGATGACACGATCTTTGCAAAAGTACTTTCTAAGTTCCCAAATAACCTAGCCTCACACAAAACTTACGGAACTTGTCTAAGATGGTCTATGTGTTCGTTGATCGTTTAAATCGAAATATCATCAAAGTACACAACCACAAATTTACCAATCAAATGCCTTAAAACATGATTCATTGCGTTGAAAGTACTAGGTGCATTAGTTAAACCAAAAGGCATGACTAACCACTCATACAACCCAAATTTTGTTTTAAATCTGTTTTCCCTCATCCCCTTATGCATCCTAATTTGATGGTAACCATTCAAAATCTATCTTAGAAAATGACCACCTCAATTGCCTAGCATATCATCTAAGCGAGGTATAGGATGGCGATATCGAATTGTGATATTATTAATCGTTCGACAATCCCTTTACGCCATGAACCATCTTTCTTATGAACTAAAATAACATGAAAGCACAAGGGCAAGCTTTCCGTACATACCCTTTTGGAAGAAGCTCTTGTTTGTTTCGAACCCTTTGTTTCTTGGGATTGTGCAGCTGGTGGTTCCACCGGGCCTTGGAATCAAGTCGATCTTATGTTCTATCCCACTTGGTTGGGCCCATTGGTACCTCGGTTGGAAAACGTCAGAAGTCCCAAAACACAAGCAACACCACTAGGAAGAAAGACAAGTCGTTGTGAAAGGCGGCGCCTTTGTACAAAGATTAAAAGTGCACCAAATTGGGATCTTTTTGAATTCTCTCATCTCGATTTGGTGGCTAACATCACTAAATTCTTCTTCCGCTCGGCCTCCAACGGCATCTCAATTTTCGCATTGAAGAATTCACAATTTACTTGTAAGGCGGCTTCAAGATGATATCCATATTGTTCCATCGAAATGTGTAGCGATTTGTCGCCTCGTGAACAAAGAGCGGTCATATTGCCATGGCCGCCCCAAAGACAAGTGACACCGTCATAGGCACTACATCGCGCCCACGGGAGTGTACTTCCCAATAGAAAATGTCACACGCACCATATAGTTCACCTTCACTTCCTTTTTGCTCAACCATTGCATATGATAAGGACATGGATGCAAGTACTTAAACCCAACATGACACATATCTTATTGGCCAAATTGTGACAACTCCCACCATCAATAATTACTTTGCACACCTTACCCTTATCAAGTTTTGCTCAAGTCCAAATAAATTGCACTTCCGGTGCCGGTGATGGCATCACCTAAGCACCTTGGGTGCAAACAATAGAATTTGCCGGTTGTTAGGAAACCGGGATCACACTCATATTGCTCTATGTCATTGTGCAAGGCCCGGTTTGTGCATCAAAGGACTCATTTCACTCTGAAATATAACCGCCATCCTTGGTGATAAGCATAGTTCGACATTTGGGCAGGTCCTCCAAAATGGCCAACACCCTTGCACTTGTGGCAAATGATATCATGTGAACGTCCTTTGACCCCATAGATGAAATTCCACTAGCTGGGGCCGCGGTCGGCGCACGGTTGATGGTGTACTCTCCACTTCTTACTTTGCAACCGCATTTAATTGCTTGGAGTGCCCTTGTTTGGTGTTGTTATATGGTGTCCCGGGGAAGAACGTGAACGGGTAGGCGAAAGCGCTTCAATCACTTGGCGCCGGCCGTGCTTGTGCAAAAACTCAATCATGTCATTATAGGGATGGTGATTGACAATGCGGAAAGGAGATTCATGCCCTAGAAATCTGCCATGGTTTGTTCTTCATTCTCACGGACATGCATGTATCGATAGTCTCCATTTCCTTATGGTATTCATCAATTGATTTGGACCTTGCGACCCAACTTCTCAAATAGTGGCGCTTGTAGTGGCGAGGTACCGCGTGCCCGAAGTCTTTGCTTCATCTACTCCCGGTGATTCGGCAACTCATTGGCGCCCATGCGCTACGGATGGCCGCTCCCACCGTTGGCATAATCATCCAATCCATTGGGCAAGCGGCTTCTTCTCATTGGAATAGTTGTTCATCCAAATAACTTATCAACTTTTAGCTCCATGTGAGGTTTGTTCCACATCCGTATACCGAAAATATAGGAAGATTAAACTTTTAGCGACAAAATCGCCGGCGTTTTTGTGTCGAGGAAGGCCGCCGTTGTTGCGGTGGTGGGGTTTGGCCATCGTAGTGCCGATGGGGAAATCATCATCCCATTGGTCGACCTCCTCAACCCGCCATGAGGTGCCGATGCACACCTCCTCCGTGGACACCGGTGCGCCCCCCCCGGCCGTCGTTGCCTCGGCCATGCCCGTGGGCCGGGTGTCCGCCGGGCCATCCCGACATTTGGCGGCACCGCCATGCGGCGCGCCTTTCCCGTTTATCACCTCCCATCCACCACGAATAACGCCCTCCTCGGTCTCATTGTGCAAAACGGGGCCGGCACACTTGTTCATCCCGGGCGCACCCCCAGGGTTGTGTTGTAAACGCGGGCTCGGAAGATTGTTGATGGTTGGCAATGTGTGACCTCCCCCGGGGTGTTCACCAACCAACTTCCCGGGTTCATCGCCACGCCATTGTCACCATCATGAAGTTGTTTTTGTACTCTCGGCCAAAGTGTACTATGTCCCTGAAGGCGCCCGGATTAGGTGGACCCTCCTGTGACCGACATGGCAACAATTCACAAACAAGAAATGATGTTATATCTGGGTTAGTAAAACAAAGCTTCTCTACTCGCTGCAACTCACATCCCGAAAACAAGGCAAACTTACGCCCAAAGTGAATCAAGGGCAAAAATCGGAAGGGGATAAAACGCCTTAACCTTGGTTGTATGGGAAACCAAGAGCAAGGGGTACACAAACGGGTGTAGGTGGAGCTTGTACAAAATGTTATTCCCTATGCAACTGATATTCAAAGGTATTGTAAAGCTAAGTAATGATCCAAGCTAGAGTATTTTGCCTTGTTTTGATCCAAAAGGTTTGCGAAGTGTATGAACACCAAAAGATAAATGAGACTTAATGCAAACAAAGGAATGAGCTCAAACGGAAATAGAGATAAAACAAGCTCGTTTTGCACCAAGTACAAGGATAGGCGCGGTTCGCAACAAAATATACTAAGGGCACAAGATTGCTCGAAAATTGAAAAACACAAATTTAAACTATGACCCGTCGGGCCCAAATTAGGCGCGGATCAACTCGAAAAAGGATGGCATCTTCACGGGAACCTTAGAATCACTTGTGGGGGCTCCAATTTTGAGCAAATTCGGAGAAACTTGGATTTTTCGGTTTGGGGGCCCGTTTTGAGGCCCTAACGACCTTTTTGGGGTCAAAGTTGTTTGGCGGGCCCGATCTTCGCGGATCTAAAATCCCGTTTCCCGGACTTCTTCTTTTTGGCTCTATTTTCCCGCCTTTTCCAACGGATCAAGCGCCCAATGGGGTCGATGCAAAAGTTAGCTTTTACACTTTTTTAAAGGCGCGGCTCTTTCTATTTTGTTCCTTTTCCTTCTTTTTCTCTGCTTTTCCCCATAATGCCCCTCACAAATCGGAATGTGTAATCAACGTGAATGAGCAAGGTGTAATATCAATAGCTAGTCTCAAGATAAAGGATATAAGTGATGCACAAGGATGCCAACGTGGTTTGACCAATGAAGAAGTAGGGCTGAACCCTGGACTCGGATAGAACTTCCCAAGAGATGGACTCGGACTCTACTTCCCAATGGTCGGAAGGGACACTTGTAGGGCCGGTCGGATACCAAAAAAGCAAGGGTTTCCAATCCGGCGGCCAAGGTATCGGAATGGACGGGTTGGCCAACCACAAACAAGAGGCTAAAGTGGATCCGAAATACCTTTTTGGGTGCTAATTGAGGAGTTCAATCAGCGTTTTTAACAACGAAAACGCAAAAGGAAAACACCGGATCAGACTAAAACAAAACTCTAATGGATGAAAACTTAACTAAACGCATAAGAAATAACAGTTAAACTACGGTTTTGGTATTGCAATTTTGGTTTATTGGGCGATAGGACAAAAACAATCTAACTACGGGTAAAGAAATTCTCACCGAGTAAACCTAGAATCCGATACCACATGATACGGGAGGCCCGATCTTCTCAAAGAGGAACCGTGGATAGTTGATGCCGGTAAGCGATGTCCAATGAACACCCTTCCCCAATGCCGAACCCTCAACTCTTGGAATCGCCCAAAACACACGGGTAGTTGTTGTCCAAGACCCACGAGCAATTTAACGCCAAGTCCCCAATTCCCAATGGAATGGGGCTTGACCTGGATTGCAAACAAAATAATGGATCGCCTAATTCTCTCACAAAGTCCTCGCATGAACTCGGTGTCGAAAGAACAAGCAATAGCTATGTTTCAATCTTATGCATAAACTGGTCTAATGGATACAAAGGAGGGCAAAGGGTATAAGGCGCCCTCCACGACTCACGCCGGCCTAGGGCGGCTACACCACCGAATCAAACTCTTTGGCTAAGACCCAAAAAACACAAAAAGGAAAACCTAACTTAAATCCATCACATTGTTTCAGGCTATAGCGACCCGTATTCTTCTGAAGTTGGGACTATACCCATTGCGGGCCTTGGAATAAGCTTTCAAACAAGTCCAAGAATACCCCAATCGGACTTTGTATACAAAAGTTATGGTTTTTATTACACTGTTGGGCTGTCCCAACCGAACCAATTGGAATTGAGTTGATTCCGGAGAATTTGTTGGGCTTGTAGAGGATCCAATTGGGCTTGAATTCTTGGGCCTTTCTCCTCTTGGTTGACCCCGTGAGCCCTCCATTGCTTTGGCTCCCTCCCTCTCCTCCCTCTCGGTTCCAAAGGCTTACAATGTTCAAACCGAGAATGTACAAAACATTTGCATGAGGTGTCCCAATTCTCATCAATGAAAATAGAAATTCATTAAAAACAAAAGCACCGTTGATTTAGAAGTTTAGCTCTTGCTCTAGTCGGTGGACCAACATGCATTCCACTTGTATTATTTGTAGCTTCACTTATGGCGCCCATCTCGGATTGGTGACCACCAATAGGGAAAGATGTATCGGTTGTTAGGGATCCCTCATCATTGCCTGAATAAAAGGGTTACCTCGAATCAAATTTTGTGAACAAAGCAATAGAAAGAAAAAAATTAAAAATTGCTTTTTTCCCGCAAAAAAATTTGCTTTTGTGTTCGTATGTATTCATCTTCTATTTGGGCAACATAGCAACTCAAAATCAAAACTTTCATTTAGGGATGAAAACTTTCAACTCATACATTGAACTCCCAACTTGAGATTTTGGGGCTTTGTTTGGGATACTCACCTTGCGGTTAGCGGCAAAGGTAAAGTGGCGCCAAGGAGGGGATTTAGGATTTGGCTGGGCGGACCCGGTTGAGCCAACAACAGGCATCTCGGGACGACGAGCTGGGGGTGCGTGGAGGGCATCAGTGGCTTCTTAGCCTTATCCGGTGACCCTCCTTGGTCATCTTCTCCACCTCCAACCGGCCCCCCCACCTCGGGGGT
This sequence comes from Ampelocalamus luodianensis, assembly GCA_036346255.1. Classification (NCBI taxonomy): domain Eukaryota; kingdom Viridiplantae; phylum Streptophyta; class Magnoliopsida; order Poales; family Poaceae; genus Ampelocalamus; species Ampelocalamus luodianensis. The sequence goes on from CM070635.1 coordinate 21,302,643, forward strand.
CCTCTTAAGTTTATGGGTGTTCAATTTTGCAAAAAAATCCCAGATAGTATCGGACAATATAATAAAAATACTTTTAATTAGTCCAATGGACCACCACTTCCTCTCACCATCAAACCACATCTCCCTGGACCACAACCTTAAAGGCCCATTGATGGTTGACCCATCCGTCATAAGCCCGGCCTTTGCCCTTTGGGCATTGGTTCATTTTTGAGCCACAACAAGTCATTCCCCTCAATATCTCTCCCTCTTAAACCCTAACAATCAACATCAGAGCCAACTCCACATCTCTCCCACTTTCGGCAAGACGGCGCGGCGATGCAAACAAAGGACAAGTCAGGTCGGAGGAACAAGGTCGATCACTGGTCGGACGGGCCGTTACCATTAGGCCGGGGGATAGTAGGACGGGGGCCGTCGGCGAGGACCACCCTCTTGGTCTCAACCCCTTTTTTAAAGACCACCCATCGGTCAAGACCACCTCGTGGTCCACGACCTCCCTTTCAAAGACCACCCCCCGGTCAATATCACCCTCGTGGTCACCTCCCTTTTTGCAAAGACCACCCTCATGGTCAAGACCACCCTGGTGGTCACGACCTCCCCCTTTGCAAAGACAACCCTCCCGGTTAAGACCACCCTCGTGGCCCGACCTCCCCTTTTTGCAAAGACAACTCTCTTGGTCATGACCTCCTCCTTTGGACCTCCTCCTCCCGACCTCCTCCCTTTGGACCACCTCCCCGCGGGACCTCCTCCTCAAGACCTATGCCTTCAGGACCTCCCCTTTGGACCTCCTCGAACCTCCTCCATAGGACCTCCTCATTGTGGACCTCCTCCTTAGGACCTCCTTAGAACCTCCTCCCGAACCTCCTCCTCTGGACCTCCTAACATCCTCCTTCACAAGGCGTCCCTCCTTTGGACCTCCTCCTCCTCCGGGACCTTCTCCTTTGGACCTCCTCCTCGGGACCCCTCCTTTGGACCTCCTCTAGGACCTCCCCTTTGTGGTCCGACCACACCCTTGGTCATGGGCCCCCTTCACCAACCCCTGTTCACTTTCTCTATTCACCCCGCTCGGCAACGTGCACATTAAATCGACGTGGGGTGCAGAGTGACGCGCATTAAATGCCATTGCCTCGGAGCCTCACCATCCCGGGCCAATGAGCCCACCTGCCAAAAATCCCAGCCCATCTTGTCACCTGGTCATTTCCCTTCTACAAATAGGGCACCAGGAGTCCCTTTGCCCTTTTGTCTCCCCCGGTTTTCCCTCTCTCTTTCCCTCTCACTCTCGACTTTCGTTCAAGCTCCAAATGAGTAGTTTACCTTTCTATCTTCATCTTACTTTTATTTTCTTTTGGCCTGGTTTGGTGTTTTCTTGGAGTTTTTGTAGCTTTGTTTTCTTATTTGGCTTTTTGCATGTGTAGATTCCCTTCTCTGAAGAGTTCGTGGATCCGGCAACCTCAACCGGCTTTCCAACCCTTCAACGAAGGTAAGTCATAAACCTTTGATCATGTTGAATCCTTATAAAATTATTTGTTTTGTATCAATATGCATGGCTAGTTGTATAAAAATGGTATGGGAGATAGCTAAACACCTACTTGGCAAGATACCTCCTTGAATAATTGTGTTGACATGTTCCCTTGGACACCATAGGTTTGGTAGTTTCTAGTTGGACATTATTATTATGTCAACCGGGTATCGTTTATACTTAGACATGCTTTGGTATCTTTGTAACCCGACTCAACTAGAGCCTAGAATGCTACTAAGTGAATATGGTAACAATTTAAACATAAGACATAGATCTAAATTTTTGGGAACCTCCTTTGTATAACTAAGTATTTGGAGGTTCCAAACAATTATATCATAATCAATATTCCAACATCGAAAATTCATCAAAACATTCAAAAAGAATAGTCGATTAACTAAATCATAAACAAGCATAATCAAAATTTGCTACCTCCTTATTACAAATAATCTAGTGCATTCAAATATAGCCATAATTAATTCTTGGTTGTTATTATTAAAATCGATCTATTTGATATTCATCTTTAAAGATTGTGGTAGTGAGTGCATCCAAAGCAAGCCTACACCCTCCAATGCATGCCGATCCCAAGAGGTACCTAAAAGCACAACAAAAGCAAGAGTGAGCCCAAAAACCAAAGAAGTATCAAGAAAAAGAAACATTAACCTCCTTTGTTATAGCATCAACATACCATAAGACATATTACACTAGAACAACTCATGCTTATGTAATGCGAATGTCAATGCATCATATTCTCTTTTTCTCTTTTCGCATTTTACCAGTAACGAGGTATACAACCTCGATGTATACCCTTGCTGTGCCCTCTAGCCGGGAAAGAAGCCTATACTCCGCATAGAGACCTCACCATCATCTTCATGATGGGGACCTCTACTCAATGCCCACATTCCACGAATGTAGGGACCTTCCGGTCATCTACATGGCGGGGACCTCAAATATACATACTTGGTCACCCGTGACCAAGTCTCAATGTCTCAACATGCACTGTACTAGTACCTTTCTTTCAATAACATTGAAATGACAATTATATACCAAAGTCTCCAACTTTAAATAACATGTATTGCATCATCAACATACATGAATAACCTTTAGCCATAACTAAGGGCATTGCCAAACTTATTCATACATATCCGCTATCATTCATGCATAGCTAGTATGTATAAAACACAAGTACTCATTGTCAAACATTTATAATTATAACAAAAACGAATACTTGCCTCAACGAAGGGGAGGCGATGGATGCGGAGGGCGCGCCCGGGACCAATCCCCACCAAAATAATTATAAAGCATGCTAAGACAACATACTGGACCAAAAGCATAAACAATACCAAACCCCTTTCGCTATACTCTCAAGCACATTCCCAATTCTAACTCCTAAAAGATCGATTCCGCCTTTCTTGGACACCATAATCTAAAATTCATATCTTTTTGTATAGGAGTCCAAATAAGGTGTTCTTGGACTTTCTTGAAAGGTTAACAAATTCTCCAACTAAGTCTATATAGTTAGCTGTCGGACCGGCCATCTAGTACCCCTACTAAGCCAATTAACAAAATATCGAATTCACGTCGGGTTCTTTGGACAGTACACTAAAACTACCATAACTTTCAAAATAATGATCCAAATTTCATGTTCTTTGGCTTCTCAAAAGCTAAGACAATTATAACATCTTTTGTTATAGTGACACCCTCTAATTGTTCGTTTAACCGATCCAAAATCAGATTACTAAAACTTGTCGAATCACCAGATTTGTAAAACAGTCACACTAATAAATTCATAACTTCTGCTATAGAGGTCCACATAATGTGATCTAGCACTTCATTGAGAGATGGCGACTTGCCTACAATTCTCTAGGAGACGGCACCTGATTCGCCATTAAACTACTCAAAAATATCGAACCCACTCGCCTAAGGATCTAATTCCGATAAAATTTAATAATCAAATAATCGACTAATCAAGGATCGGATTTACCCTTCGGAGAACCCCGAAGATCACGTCGATGTCGCGATCTCTCCCTTCCCTCTCTTCTCCCCTCCCTCCTTCTTCTCCCTTCTTCTTGATCGATGACCATAATGGAGATCTCCCCTTTCTTCTTGGGCGGTGGAAGGAAAGGTAGGAGGGGATGGATGCTCGACCATGGCACTCAAAGGCCATGCTACGGAGGAGGCGGAGAGGGGGTTGTGGCGGCTAAGGGGTGGGAGAAAGGGAGGGGGCCATGGGGTGGGAGGAGGGGGTGGGCCTAGGGTTTGGCCCCGCCCCTCTCCTCCACCTTGGGCCGTTCAAATGGGCCGGGCCCACCCAAAGTTAAGCTTTCAGAAACCCACTTCTATTATCTTTAAAACACCTTTCTAATTGATCCTTCTCTACGATTTATTTCTTCTCAATTAATTTAATTTGGAGTATTACATTTCTCCCTTAAAACATTGAACCCCGAATTCTAACCACGCCTTAAAAGACTAATCACACTAAGGATTACTAACATTACCTTCCACTTTGAACAATGCGAATAATGCTCCCATGCAGACTCCAATTCCTAAATCGTTTTTCTCTCAATTATGGGACCACCACCTTGGCGAACTAACATGTTCGCCTAATTACTCGTTCCATCCTCTCATGTGTCACTCCCGGACATGACTCAAAGGCACGGTCTTACTCGTGGGACCACGGCCCCAATGAAACTTCACACTCCATTTTTCCAAAGATCTCTAAACTAGGTCATGCTAAATGATTCCAGTTCCACGCTAGGACCTAAGGCGGCCTAGCAATACATTATCTCCCAAATCTCCGCCTTTTAGAAACAACCAATGTACCTTGAGCCAATATTCCTTTGGTACCAAACCACACAACCTGCACATAACACAAGAACTCTTGTTTCTCGATCATTCTTCTCACCACTTTAACAATGAGCACCTCCTTTAACTAGGGGCCACAAGAGAACTGTTTTAAAACAAACTCTTTTAAAAATAGAACCCAACTAAAATAAATGATTCTCATTAAAACCACGCATTACCAACTCTCCACCAAAAGAGTTAATCCAAAACCAAAAGGTTCATCAAAAACTCTTCCAATTTCCAAAGTAAGGGCCCGTGAACACAACAAAAGGAAGGCAAATCACTCAAATGCCCAAAAAATCATTTCCTTATTTTTTTCCAAAGAGAATCATCGTTCAAGAAGAACCAACACAATTTATAATTGGCATCCTCCATAGGGATAAAGCCAATTAAAAACCACAAGAACATTTCATTATTAAAAACAACCTTTCTCTCAAACTTTCTTTTAAAATTCACTTTCTCTTAAATCATGAGATTCCAAACCATCGCTCTTTTCTTTTAATTTGGCAACCTCAAAGCTATGCTCAAACCTGAACACAAAATTCACACCTTTGTGGAGAGACTCTTCCAATCCACAATAACATACCTGATCAACTTTCTACCAAAAATTACTTTGACAAATAATTTCCAACATACCTCAAGTTAGCTATCAACAATCACATCACCTTAATCTTTTAAAGTTAATCAACTTGAAATTCACCATTCACACTCATTTCTTGTATCAGAAAGTTCTATCAAAGATCACCATAACTCTTGGAACCTAATGATAGGAAACCAAGATGCTAGCATAAAAAATGCAAAGCCAAATTCAACATCTAGACTCCTACAATGAATTCTTGGTATAATTGATAGGTAACCCTCATATCGATGACTAAAATTTTACACAATTCAATAATAACCTCGAGTCATTAATATCAACATTCCTCACTAATCAAGTAACAGCCCATGATTCGTTTCATCAATCTTAGACCTTCTCTAACCCACATCAAATCGTCGGCTACTAGACTACTATACCCATGTGTCACAATCCTTCTTGATTGACCAGGCTCAAACATACTCAATCACTAACATCAATAAATAAATATATTCTTGATCAAGTTATCCTTAGAGATAAACTAACTCCCATAGGGTTACTCAGGGCAGTCAACAATCCAGCTATCCCATTAATTAACCACGACTATTAGATTTCTTTACTTTGCTACTCTCATTAAACTACACCATCATAATTCTTCTACTCAATCTTCTGAGAGTACCCAATTGCGACACTCAGAAAAATTGATCAAGATTTCCATACTTTTAATTCTAATATTCTGTCAAAATGAACACAAGATCTTGGACCACATCTAGCTATAGGTCCTACTAGTTGTCAACAATGAAATCTAATAGCTCAAAGTCAAACACTCCATTTAAATGAAATCCTCTCGAGAGTTATTCTAATAAATCAATTTATTCTGAATGCCTCTCAAACAACTCCGGCACCTAAGGGTTCACAAAATCATCTACTAGACCACCTCCATTTAGTTGTCAATTACACATCAGAAAAGACTTTTGCAATACAGTTCGGTTAAACCTTTTCTTAGAAAAAGAGGCAAATAGAAATAACTTTCAGCACAAAGGCTTTACCACTTACAGTAGTTACAAGATCAAGGAGATAATCAAAAAGCAATAATCTCGAAAAACAAAAGGTGAGTTCAGAGTTGAGGCACCGCGTCACGTGTAGAGAATATCAAGCGTCAAGCGAGGATAAGACATTGCTTTTGGAATTGGGAAACTCGCGCGCAAAACCGAGCAACCTTAGGCAAAAAATCAATAAGCGCAAGTTTCTTTGATTACATCATCACCATGCCAACTTTAACAAAAGAGAGTTGTAGACCACAACACATGAGCCACTTAGGAATTAGTAAAACCTTTTCAACACGTCACTTTGCTCAAAATAAGTTCAGACTTCCATATCAACATGAGTTCAAAAGTTCATAAGCATAAAACTAGAGACATTTTCATTTAAATGATAACACGGAAGACAATCAAATTCCTTTACTTCTAAACGAGTCAATAGTACCACCATTATCTCATACTCATAATCTTACTAACCTCATTATTATATACTCTTAGCATTAATCATCATAGCTTACTATCCCATCATAAACATTTCCAAAAGAACACAATAACTTATTTTATTTTCTTTTCTTTCCAATAAGATTGCAACAATCCACTTGTTCAAGCGAATATCTAATGCACAAACTATCTTGTCGAGTAAACCTCTTTTAACAAAGGCATGCTGTCTCTAGTTGTAACACCACAGCTATTCGGAGCCAAGATGTCACCTAAAACATCTAACATACATCCATAATGCGGAAGAATTTGAATAAAATCATCTAATGATAGTATCAAAACAACCAAGACATGATGAAGGTATCCTTCCTTCACCATCTAATCTATTTATTTCAGTTCATTGATAATGAAAGTTCACCGATAATAATTAAACATCAATGTGGAGAAGGTATCCTTCCTTCACCACTTATAAATTTATTATCTGAGTTCATCATTTACGAATGTAAGATAGAACTAAATTTAATCTTGAACATGAATTGGATGATGTGAACAAGTAGTGCGTGTCTACTCCTCCCAAGTGAGCCAACATCGGGAGTTACCTAAAATAAACAAACAAGCAAATAGTGAGTCCACGACTCGGCCAAGTCTGATGAAAGAGACATAACACACATATGAACAAGTCATCATCATAAGAGAATATGAGCATACGCCGAATGAAAACTTAGGAATGCATGGCATGAATGAATGTACTCAAGGATGGACTGCATGCTGCTTATCTCAGGTATAGCGAGTAGCACACCCGTCGAACATTCACTTAAGCCCGCACCTTAACAAAGTGCGGGGATCCAAGTCCTATATGAAGAGCGTTTCATATAGGTGTCCAAAGCTTGCCCATCATTGAATTGATGGTCTCTTATGTGCCCATCTTGGAATTGATGGGTCTTTCAATCCACTCCAGTGGATGAGACATGACAATGTCCAAACACCGCCCACATTGGAATGGTGGGACTTACAGATCCACTCCGTGGACATAGCATGAATAAAAGGATGCATGATATGAACATGAACAATGCTAATATCATCTTTCGGCATTTACTCCACATATTGATAGAACATAACCAATTCAGCATTTTGGGTATCACAAGATGTCACATCATATTCATGTAAACATTCACAATCACAAAGGCTTAAAACCAACAAAGTACTTGCCTTCCGGCGTTGCGGCGCGTTAGCGAACAACGATGGCGCTCCCAAACCCGTGGGCTCGCGGCCTAAACAATTAAATAACCGAAATAAGAACAACATAGAGCCCATCATGAATTAATATTCTACACTGCCCTCTTGCACACCCAAAACATAGTCATAACTTGAATCTGAAATTCCAGCAGCAACATGGAATCCCATCTGGACAGCAGCACGGTAAGGACCAAAACTAATGATCTGGGACTCCAAAGAGATGAGCCCAGATCCTACAGAAACTTAAAAATATATCTACAACTTTGTAGTTGGCGAGATAACCCAATTCAGCCAAACTAAATTGCTAACTGTCAAACAAACAGCAGAACAGAAACTGTCTGAACATAAAAAACAGCAGTACTAAAATGTCCGTAACTTTTAAACTACAACTCCGAATTGAGTGTTCTTTATCAATCCTGAAAGCTAGTGATATCACCTTCAAAATTTGTTATGGGCAAGACCTCTGAATCACCTTCTAACTAGGCCATATATCAACATATACAGAGACTGCTAATTCTCGTCAGGATTCTGGACAGCAGATAAAAAATCTATCATAACTTTTGACTCAAAAGTCGGAATTTAGTGTTTCTTGGCGGCCACCGAAAGCTAAGAACAAAACCTACAATACTCTAGGAGATGGGATCCTCTGATTCGGCCTCTAAGATTGCGAAAACAGACGCGCAAACTACTAGACAGAATTGAATTTCCAACAGACAGACTTTGATCTAATCAAATTTAATCGGTTTCACTTCTCGACTAATCAAACAACAACAACGGCAATCGTTACCCTTGGAGACACGCGTGCCCGCTGAATTACCCCGCTAGATGCTCATCTCCTCTTCTTCTCCTCTCTCCCTCCACCTTTCTCCTTGGCCGACGGACAATGGAGAGCATCACCAAGAGAGAGCAAGCGGAGTGCAAGGAGGCGCACTGTGTGGGCAGCTTTGTAGCGTGGCGGAACACCATGTAATGCGTGCTACAGTGGTGGGCTAGGGTTTCCCCCTCCTTTTATTAGTGGCGGCCCCTCATGGGCCTCCTAGGCCAAAGCCAGAAGCCAGTTGTCAAAGAATTGCAGATTTTCCCTCGTCTAAAGTTTAATTTCTCTTTCCTGCTTCATTCATTACAATAGGTTGGAGTATTACAGAAAAACCCTTTTCGCTTACTCTCCTTCCGTAGAAACATTCGAGTTATTACATTCTACCCCCTTAACAGGATTCGACCCGAATCTAAACACACTAGCGAAAGAACAATCACGGTGAGAACGAACAACGGTAACCGCATGCGTTGTGAACAACACCGCTAAAAGCTCATGCACGCGAAACTCCAACTTCCCGGTAGCCTCTCCCTCGGACTGAAAATGCCACAACACTGCGGCGTAACACGACGTCGATCTAACACCCAACCGGTACTTCCGGTACACTCATCGGACAAAACTTCGAAGGTAAGATCTCACTCGGTGGTCAGCGGTAAAACGAAACCTCAAACTCGGATCTCGGTACTCACTCAACACGAGAACATACAAGGCGTTACGTACTCGCGTAAGAACTCGAGGCAGTCCTGGCGTCGCCAACTCGCGAGCTCAACCCAATATCTCTTGGTTAACCTTCCCAATGATCACGAACCACACGACAAGCACAAAGAACACGGAACTCGTGTTCCACCTCTCAATCGAACTCTTCACTAAAGCAAGGATCACCTCCTTTAACGAGAAACATACGACAAAACTCTCTTTAAGCAAACTCTTTTACCAACAAAACCCATCGAAAGCGAAAGATTCACATCGCTACTAAGCGTTACCCATTTCGGTACTAAAGAGTCAAATCGATCGGAATTTCATCACGAAAACCTTTCCACCTTCCAAGTGGCGGTTTGCGAATAAACATCCACGAAAACTAAAGGAGGAATAATTTTAAATGCCCAAATCAAAAACTTCTTTATTCTTCCCGAACCGATAAGAACCACACATACCAAAATTGAGTCAAACTCAACTTACGAAAGACATTGGTCAACAAAGACAAAGCTCATGCGAGAATAAAGAAAATACTTCACTAATCAAGAAGACATCTTTTCCTTGGTTTCACTTTTTGGGATAAAATATCTCTCCAACCTTGGAATTCGAATTCATCGCATACCACACGGTCTCAAACCTCTTAATTTAACATCATCAAATTAGGCTTAAACCGAAATACATCATCACCTCCAACTTTCAAGAATAACACGTCGAGAATCCTCGGTATACCGCTCATGAACTACATCGTAGGGTTCTATAAACAATCATTCCACTACTCGAATACTCCGGTTTTCTATCTCCTCTACACACAAATCTTTGGGCGACCAAAAGTCTAGCATGAAAATGAAAAGCCCAAATTTAACCTCCAAGACCCCTACAGCGAATTCCTCTTATAACACATGGTGAAATCATCAGATTAAATCTCTAACATCCCCACAATTAGAGCATAATCACTCATTAACATCATCGGGAATCACTCACACAACATCGCAATACTTTCCAATTGTGTTACTCTATAGAATTAATTAAGGTTTCCATACATTTGATAATCCCCAACATTTCAACATGAACCAAAGTTCGGAACTACACTATACCATAGGTCCTACTTAGTCGAACACTATACGGTTTTACTTGAAGCCATACATTCCATCTAAATCAACTTCCCTCCAAGAGGTTCGTTCAAAACCAACTCATCTTCTATTACTCCTCCAATAGCTTGGTAGCAAAAATCTCACCCCTACAATCACTTAACCACCACCAACAATTAACAACTTACGCTTTGTAAAACTTTGCAACACAAAATTGTTGATCCTTTCTCAAAAGAAAGAAGCGAACAAGGGCAAGTTTCACCACACGGAAAATGTTGCTGCTCACGAGTGAGCACGAAACCAAAAGAAATAATCGATAATGAAGATATGGAAAAAGCGAAAGTTGAGTTCACAATGGAGGGTATGCGTCCCTCAAAAGGAATAGCAAATAACCACCAATAAGAAAAAAAAATGATATGCACGATTGAAACTCGACAACTCTTGAGTGAAAAGAAAAAAAAAGTTTATGAACAATTCGAATAACTACAAGTTACAAAAGCTGGACTCAAATTCTCAAATATTCCTCTTTGCACTCTTTCCTTTAACTGCTAAATTAATTCTTTGACTATCATCGCTTTGCCACAAGCGTACAAGATAAGATCTTTAGTCCAAACCACAAAGACTAATTAAGAACCAATGAAATTCTTCAATACGTCATATTTGTTCAAAACCGTTCAACTACACAAGAAACATGAGATCCAAATAATCTCAATCACCAAACTCAAAACTTTTCCAATTCACGGATTTCATGAAAAGCAATGATTAATCTCCTTTTAAGGAACCAACATAATTTTCTTTAATTGCTGACTTCACATTGCCAACTCAAACGAGAAATCCGTTAAGATTCAATCACATGAATCTCTTAAGAAGCAACAAGACAATTCAATACCTCAATTTATTTAAAATAATTTCAGCTACCAATGATTCAATAGCTCAAAGAAAATATCACGAAAGCTAAACTTGAAATATTCTCATCAGAACGATATCACCAAAGGCGATCAAATTACTATGGGTATTAACATCAATTTCACAACAACAATTAGAAAACACTTGAAAGACCCACGTGAAAAGAATGTGTTGATTCTTTCTCAAAAGAAGAGACAAATGGAAGCGACTTTCACCAACTAGAAAACTCATCTACCACTACTTGTGAACACGGGACCAAGGAAGAAACCAATTAAGCAATGAACTTATAGAACATAAGTGAAGTCCACGATTGAAAGCATAAGCCTCACAAGAAGAGAATATCGAATCTTAGCAGATAAGAACAAATAAGTATTCAAAATCGAAGCACTTGCATCAAGAAGAACCATTATAACTTTGCAACATATCGTTGCTCGATAACTTCATTTACCACATAAAAGCTCGAACCCTCAAAAGATCATGAACATAAAACTTGAAATTTGATCATTTAGAGAATATCACCATGGGTGATCAAATTACTCGAATTAACCTCATTCTCACATTTTGACAATTAAAAAAACACATCGACAACATATACTAGTACCAAGAATCATCAAACTTTATTACTCCATCCTAAAACTTCCCAAAGGAACATACACCACAAAGTTGAAACAAATTTATTATAACTTGATTATGCTAAGCAATAACAATATCACAATGCACGCTATCAAAGCCTACTTACGAAATTCATCTACTCAACTTTTGGTTGTTGCTCACACCTTCTTCACGCTCATTAACAATTGATGATTGTACTAATCATGTGTGTACATATGGTACTAATTTCATTTGCAATCACATAACCACATATAAACATAGATTCACATTTCACCTTTGTTCGTAAATCATTTCAAAACATGATTAAAGATTCACTAACATAATTTTCTATAAACAAGGTTTCATGAATCGATACACGGCACCTACATCGTACTTTATACAAGTTTCAACAATTTTAGCATACCGAAATAGATAAATCTAGCTCTTATATAAAGATCTATAGGTTACGAATGGATATGGATGATCTTCATTTAACCTACACCATGTATCAAATACAAGGACATTTCAAATTAATCAATTTCACTTTCATGGATGGTAGTTAAGAATAATTGATTTGCACCATGCTAATAACCCAACTTGGTAACTCATATCGTAACAATTTATTAGTTTAGTTATAACTTCTCATTTTAAGCATGGCAAGACATCACAAAAGGATTCTAACACCTTACTACAGACAAAGAGAGACTTCAAACCTCAACGCTCAAAGTAATCCAAAGAAGCATAAAAGCCAAAGCTTTCCCATGCAAAGCGAACTTCAGTGGAAAACTCTCACTAACCAAGCTGTCAAGCGAGTAAATGAGTCATTCTTTTTCAATAAGAAAGAAGAGCAACCATGAAAACATCAATCTTGCCAATTGACAACGACCACAAGTGGTAAAAGCAACTCAACGGTTGAAAAGCAATATTTGTTTCAGAGAACCAAGAGGGATCTATTGAAAACCATAAACTATCATGAACCACAAACCCAGGAGAAATTCATCAACCACCACAGGACAAGAATTGGCAAATTCAGAAATCAAGAAAGAGAATAACTTTCTAAAGCAACTCACGCTTAACACACAGAACTATGGTACTCAAGGTACTTCTCCTCTAACCACGTCATTGCGAGCGGTGGTGTAACTGAGTGAATCGGAGTAACAACCACGACCTCCACTTGATCATTCGATAACAACACGCTTCACCAAAATACTCAACTATGAATATATAGGATCATCTCGCAGACAATCATAGTATTAGTTCATAGATATTGAATATCATAGCGGATCATATATTACCAACAAGGATGATAAATGCGAAGCAATTCAACAATTGCTCAACAAAATGAAACATAATAACGGATATTGCGGAAGCAATGTAATTTTCAACCCCACCTCTTTGTGCAAAGTGTGTCATTTTAATAACTTAATTACCACGGACCTAAAGCCGCTCTGATACTACCGTATACACCACAGCGCTATTGAAGCCAAGATGTCACCTAAAACATCTAACATACATCCATAATGCGGAAGAATTTGAATAAAATCATCTAATGATAGTATCAAAACAAGCAAGACATGATGAAGGTATCCTTCCTTCACCATCTAATCTATTTATTTCAGTTCATTGATAATGAAAGTTCACGCGATAATAATTAGACATCAATGTGGAGAAGGTATCCTTCCTTCACCACTTATAAATTTATTATTACGAGTTCATCATTTACGAATGTAAGATAGAACTAAATTTAATCTTGAACATGAATTGGATGATGTGAACAAGTAGTGCGTGTCTACTCCCTCCCAAGTGAGCCAACATCGAGGGTTACCTAAAATAAACAAACAACGCATAAGAGTGAGTCCACGACTCGGCAAGTCTGATGAAAAGAGACATAACACACATATGAACAAGTCATCATCATAAAGAATATGAGCATACATCGAATGAAAACTTAGGAATGCATGGCATGAATGAATGTACTCAGGGATGGGTACACATGCTTATACCGGTATAGCGAGTGACACACACATCGGTGTTCACTTAAGCCCGCACCTTAATAAAAGTGCGGAGGATCCAAGTCCTAAATGAAGAACGTTTCATATAGGTGTCCAAAGCCGCCCATCTTTGGAATTGATGGGTCTTACGTGCCCATCTTGGAATTGATGGGTCTTTCAATCCACTCAGTGGGCGGGACATGACAATGTCCAAACTCGCCCACATTGGAATGGTGGGACTTACAGTCCACTCCGAGTGGACATAGCATGAATAAAAGGATGCATGATATGAACATGAACAATGCTAATATCATCTTTCGGCATTTACTCCACATATTGATAGAACATAACCAATTCAGCATTTGGGTATCACAAGATGTCACATCATATTCATGTAAACATTCACAATCACAACTTAGACTTCAACAAAGTACTTGCCAGCGTTGCGTGCGTTAGCGAGCAGCGATGGCGCTCCCAAACCCGTAGGCTCGCGGCTAAACAATTAAATAACCGAAATAAGAACAACATAGAGCCCATCATGAATTAATATTCTACACTACCCTCTTGCACACCCAAAACATAGTCATAACCCGAATCTGAAATTCCAGCAGCAACATGGAATCCCATCTGGACGGACAGCACGGTAAAGACCAAAACTAATGATCTGGGACTCCAAAGAGATGAGCCCAGATCCTACACGACTTAACAAATATATCTACAACTTTGTAGTTGACGAGATAACCCAATTCGGCCAAACTAAATTGCTAACTGTCCAAGCGAAACAGCAGAGCAGAAACTGTCTGAACATAAAAACAGCAGTACTAAAATGTCCGTAACTTTTTAACTACAACTCCGAATTAAGTGTTCTTTATCAATCCTGAAAGCTAGTGATATCACCTTCAAAATTTGTTATGGGCAAGACCTCTGAATCACCTTCTAACTAGGCCATATATCAACATATACAGAGACTGCTAATTCTCGTCAGGATTCTGGACAGCAGATAAAAATCTATCATAACTTTTGACTCGAAAGTCGAATTTAGTGTTCTTGGCGGCCACCAAAAGCTAAGAACAAAACCTACAATACTCTAGGGTATAGGATCCTCTGATTCGGCCTCTAAGATTGCGAAAACAGACAGCAAACTACTAGACAGAATTGAATTTCCAACAGACAGACTTTGATCTAATCAAATTTAATCGGTTTCACTTCTACGACTAATCAAACAACAACAATCGTCAATTGGTACCCTTGGAGACATGTGCCGCTGAATTACCCGCTAGATGCTCATCTCCTCTTCTTCTCCTCTCTCCCTCCACCTTTCTCCTTGCGTGACAGCGGGAGAGCATCACCAGAGAAACAGCGGAGTGCAAGGAGGCGCCTGTATGCGGCAACATGTGGCGGCGGAACACTGTAGCAATGCGTGCTACAGTGGTGGGCTAGGGTTCCCCCTCCTTTTATTAGTGGCGGCCCCTCATGGGCCTCCTAGGCCAAAGCCCGAAGCCCGGGTTGTCAAAGAATTGCAGATTTTCCACGTCTAAAGTTTAATTTCTCTTTCACTTTGCTTCCTTCATTACAATAAGTTGAGTATTACTGAAAAACCCTTTTCCGTTTACTCTCCTTCCAAAGAAATATTCGGAGGTATTACACTATTAGTCCCCTCACAATACACACATACATCGATTACTTTTAATTTTCACTATTCACCTATTAGCAAAAGCTCAATACCAATTTAGTGTACACTAATTCCAATCCAGAGGCTATCATAAACAATTATATTTATCCACATTATGCAAATAGGGTCCTACTTCTATTTGCAGTCATATAACCATCTATAAACACAAAGTCAACATTCACATTCTATACGCTTTCGAGTTTGGGGCAAAGTATAATTAAATATTCAATAATATCATCTCATAGAAGCGGGGTTTCACAAGATGCTACCTCAACATTCATCCAATCCAATATACATGTTTCAATCTATAATTATGTATGATCATCAGTAACAGATTTATGAAAATTTTCAGATTGATATCACAGTAAGGTATCGTTCAAACACATCCTTAACATAATCATCACTAATGGGTAGACTAATCCATTGAGATATATTACTCGTATTATCCAATAAACCTACCATATTCCACAATCCTAACGATCGAACCAAGTCATCAATATACCACACCTCTTAATAAGTCTTGGATTCCTAGTATGAATGGTCATACCATTAAACAAGTTCATCATGTAACTACTCCATGACAACATCAAATCTATCACTTCACTTCCAAGGATCTTGGTTAAGATCGAATACGCGCAAACTACAGATCCAACTTGATAACTCATACATTATCAATTTATCTTTTATCATAGAACCTCACATAACACAACAAAACATTTCAAAATAGTTTGTTTTGATATTTTCTTTCTCAAAGAGGATGCACTAAATTTCAATATTCCACTACTCCAAAAGAAATCGTAAAGTCGAAGCATGCTTCAATGAGGATTGATGAATGATACCTTCCAACATAAAACACATAGCGAATAAATGGGTTAAGTTTGCTAATAAGAAGGTAGAACTCTCTGAAAAGGAACAATATTGCCAATGACAACGTTTACAAGTAACAAGAATAGCTCAAGAGTCATAAAGACAATATTTGCTCTATAAAACAAATACAAACCAAAGCACTAAATTTCAATATTCCACTACTCCAAAGAAATAAGTAAAGTCAAACGTACTTCAATGAAGTTAATAAATGATACCTTCAACATAAAAACACCAAGCGAATAAATGGGTTAAGTTTGCTAACAAGAAGGTAGAACTCTCCTGAAAAGGAACAATATTGCCAATGACAACATTTACAAGTAACAAAAATAGCTCAAGAGTCATAAAAGACAATATTTGCTCTATAAAACAAATACAAACCAAAGCACTAAATTTCAATGTTCCACTACTCCAAAAGAAGTCGTAAAGAGTCGAAACGTACTTCAATGAATTAATGTAAATGATACCTTCCAACATAAAAACACCAAGCGAATAAATGGGTTAAGTTTGCTAACAAGAAGGTAGAACTCTCACGAAAGAAACAATATTGCCAATGACAACGTTTACAAGTAACAAGAATAGCTCAAGAGTCATAAAGACAATATTTGCTCTATAAAACAAATACAAACCAAATAAAGCCCATCAACTGCATTGTAACCACTATCAAAGAAAGTTCATCAACATAAGTGGTTGTAATTTGGAAAAAATAATGATTGCTGAGGTCAAATTAAATCAATGGAAACACGTCGATTCAAATAAAACTACTAACCCAGAGAAATTCATCAAGCCCAACTAGACAAGAGTTGACCAAATTCAAAGTCAAGAAAGAAACAACTTTTCTAAAGATACTCACTATCACGCTGTACTAAGATATCAAAGGTAGCACTTCTCTATTCCCATTCTCTGACGGTGGTGTAACCTAGTAAAGCCCGGGGCCACAACCACGACCTCAACCTCTCAACATCGATCATTCCACTCATAACAATCATAATAATCAATTAATAAGGAATCATACTCATTTCATATCGGCAATCATCAATGCGATATAACGAGAAACTTGTAAAATGCAATGATTATCCCATCCCCATCCTCACATGCACGATGTGTCAAACTTTAAGTTGATTAACCATTAGCAAATTTTTAATTAATCCAATCACCACGGACCTCTGCCATTTGCACGATACCAAAGCAGTAACACTGACTCAACTAGAGTTTGGAATGCTACTTAGTAAACATGGTAACAATTTAAACATAAGGCATAGATCTAAATATTTGGCGAGAACCTCCTTTGTATAACTAAGTATACGGGAGGTTCCAACGATTACATATATCATAATCAATATTCCTACATCCAAAATGTAATACCCCAAATCTAGTTTTGGTGAGAATAATTAAAGAGGAAAATGACCAATTAGAAAATACAGTGCGCGGCGGTTTGAGGGGTTTACGTAAGGTTGGACAACTGCAGGCCAAGGCTTCAAGCCCACTTGAATTCAGCCCATTGGTGGGGGTGGTGGCCGTCCATATGGGGGCAAACCTGAGGGCGCCTCCACCCTCCCCTTAGCCCCACCCGCCCCTTCTCCCTCTTGCGCGCGCCTCCTCCTCCCCTCTCCCTTGCGCAGCCTCTCCTCCCCTCTTCTGGGTTGAGCCACCTCCCGGAGGCTCCTCTCTGCGATCTTCAAAGGGTAACAAAGAGTTTCTTCGCTGTTCTTTTGGTTTTAGATGCGTTTACGATTTCATTTAGCAGATCGTTTAATTTTGCTGCTAGATTGCTTTTCTGTCCAGTTTAGTGCGCGACAATTTTCGCATCCTTAGAAGCATAATTTGGGAATCCGTATCCTAGAGAAGTGTGGATATTGTTCTTAGCTTTCAGTGGCCGCCAAGAACACAGTTCCGACATTGAGTTAAAAGTTATGTTATTTTTAGTGTTTACTGTCAGAATCCTGACGAGAATCTGCAGTCATCTTGTTTAATAAATAAGAAATTGTTAAGTACCGAATTAGAACTTGGGATCTCCTAGAGAGTTGTAGGTTATCTCGTTACCTTTCATTGCCGACAAGAATCACATCATTTGGACATTTGTAGCAAAGTTATGATTTTTCTTGGGAGTCTGTGCTGCGGAATGGTGGTTGGTCCGACAGGGTTTTAGTGTTACGACTTAAGCGTGTATTTAGAGGAAACAATCAGAGGGCTCACCATAATGAAAAATGTAGATAATCCTTCCAGATTTCAGGAAAACTAAAGATCATGAAATTCGGATGACGTAGAAAGTTATGATAATTTCATCGTTGTTGTCGAGAGACCCACGCGAGAATTGATACTCTGTTGTTTGGTTTGGTAGGGCTAGTAAAGGACCGAATCAGAGAACCTCACCAACTAGGTTTAGAAGGGAATTCAATAAACTTTTCAGATTGTCCAAGATCAATCCATTTGGATTTCTGTACATTTAGTTATGATTTTTCGAAGAGGGCTGTTCTCTGGAAAAGACGACAGCTAGCTAGCAGAGTTGGGGATCGCGTTTAGTGGGCGATGTGATCATTTTGTGTTTATGGTTTTGTTATTAGACTTATATGGTAGCCTTAGCATGTCTCAATTGTATGTCCAGGTGTGGGTTTGGCTCCGAGGCAGTACCTTATCCTCGACATCCACCTTCGCCGCAGTTGAGGCAAGTGCATTGTTTGTTAAATGGGTGTGATTGATTAGCTATGTCTGTGTGCTTTTTGATATAAGGTTGCATAGCAAGATGGTTTTACTTGATGATTGTTTAAGTATGGTGATTGCTCAAATTATGCTTATGCTTTCTGTGGTACAATGTTGTTGTCTTTTGATAAGATTGATGATGAATAAGAGATGAGCATATGCATATTGAGAACATGTTGTGGCTTGGTCACGCGGTGACCAAGCATGTTTCCTGAGAGATTCCCATCATGAATGTGGCGGGCCGAGATCCCTTACTCGTGGAGTGTAGGCAGGTCCCCCTACTTCGCGAATAAGCAGACGTTGGTCCCTGTAAGTGCGGCGCTGCAGGCATGGGTATCACGGCGATTTTGCATACTGCATTACCGGTGTAATGCACACGAGAAGTTAAAGATAAAGGATCCTTGAGCATTGCATTTGCATATGAGGCGTTCTATTGTTGATCTCCTTTACGTGGATCTTGATGTTATGGTTTCTTTATGTACTTGCTGAATCTATGGACTCACTCTTGCTTTTATTGTTGTTTTAGGTACCAGAGCCAAGACGACATGCATGGGGAAATAGGCGCTAGTCACACACATGCCACGAACTAAATAAAGATGAATGATCTTGAGCGTGATTGATTTTAGTAAATGCAAAGATTATTATGTTTTGTCTCATGCAATGGATTAAATGTAATAATGATGAGTAGTGTAACTTCATATCTCTCTAGTTATGTTAAATACTTAGCATGTCTTTGATTATCTTTTGATGTCTTTGGATGAAAGTTTTAGTTAATATTTGATTAATCTGTGTGTTGGAACCTTCGTGTAATTAACTTTACAATGGAGGTTCTGCCGAAATTTGTTAAGATTGTCTAGTTGGTAGCATTCTGGGTCCCTTCTGGACTGGGGTGTTACAGTTGGTATCAGAGCGGGCTGTAGGTCCGTGGTGACTAGATTATAAAAAAAATTGCTAATGTTAATCAACTTAAAGTTTGACACTGCGGTGCAGATAGGATGGGGATGGGTCAATCATTGCATTTACACGTTTACGTTATATCGTTTTGATTATTGCTGATATGAATTGAGTTTGGCTACCTATTAATTAATTATTATGATTATTATGAGTGGGATTAGTCGTTGTTGAGAGGTTAAGGTCGTAGTTGTGACCTGGGCTTTACGAGTTACACCACCGTTAGTGGAGTGGGAATAGAGAAGTGCTACCCCGGATATCTTGAATGCAGGTGGATAGCGAGAATCGTTAGAAAAGTTGCTCTCTTCCTTGAATTTGAATTTGGTCAACTCTTATCGATTCTGATTGTTGGGTTGCTTTGAAATTATTGGTGTGTTTCCATTGGCTTAATTTGTCAGTAAATCAATTATTGTTTTCCCAGCTGTTGAGTTATTCTCACGATTGGTGAACTTTGCTAATTGTCAAGATTGACTTTTGTAGGGAGTTTTGTTTTTCTTTTGAAAAGCTTGCCTATTTATTCTCTTGATGTTTTTGGTTAATGAAAGTTTCCTTTTGCAAGTCCTTTAGTTCATGAAGGCTTTGACTCAGCGATATCTCTTTTGGGTATTTTGAGCGTTGAAGATTAATGGTTGTGTTATGAGTTTCAAGTTGAGTCACTGATGTGTGCATGATCGATCTTAACTAAGGTCCTTATCAAGAAAGTTGAATAAGTGGAGGTTGTCCTCTAGTGGTTCTTGATGGTGTGACTATGAGTATGACAATATTTAGTTGGAATCAATAGAGTTATTAAGAGTGTAGTATTTTGATGAATTAGTCTGTCGTTAGGATTGTGGAATCGGTAGATTTATTGGATAGCATGGAATAATGTATCTCTATGGATTAGCCTACCCATTAGTGATGGTTATGTTAAGAATGTGTTTGAGCGATGCTTTAGAGGATATCAAATTTGAAAATTTTAAATCAAGCGGTTACTTGATGATCATACATAATTGCTAGATTGAAACATGTATATTAGATTAGGCGAGCGTTGAGGTAGCATGTGTGAAACCACATTATCTGAGCGATGAGATTATTAAATGTTGACTTTGTGTTTATAGATGGTTATGTGACTACAAGCAGTAGGACCCTATTTGTATACATGATACATACAATTGACAATTATTAATGACGGTTGGAGCGGTGTGAGTAACACTAATGGTTGAGTGGATGAATGAGTAAGTGGCCTCTGATAGTGTGCTTTGCAAAGTATCATTTGATAGTATGAACTAGTTAAAATAGGTTTGTTTCAACTTTGGTGGCTTGTGTTTCTTTTGGAGAAATTTATGATGGGATAAGAGGCTATGATGAGTCTCGCTAAGAGTGTATTATTACATTACTAATGTGATATCCGGAAAGAAATTGAAAGTTTTGTCGAGTGCTTAGCGATTATTCATGAAAGACTTTAATAGAAAACCCATTTTATTGTTGTCCTAGTGGATAATAATATGAAAATTGCCTTTAAATGGTTGCTTGATGGTCTCATATTTGCTAGTGGGAGCGTAGGTAGTAAAGGACCATAAATTCTTCTATGATGGTATAATACGTTAAATGTCTATGATAACAGCTAGATTGGAAGTTGTGTACAAAATGAGTGTGAGCATTGCTAATAGGTGAATGGTTGAAAAAATGATTTATTCATGTGTGTCTCATGAGGAATGTGACTTGTGGCTACATGCCCTTGTTAAAGAGTTGATGATAAAGATTCTTGTTAATAGTTTATTATTCACGATGTGAATAAGATTGTCAAGTAAGGGTTACGACTTGTGGGAGTGGTGATGATTCTTTGAGAAAGAAGGTAATTTGACCACCTCCCATAATATCGATTAAATGGAAAGTTTGGAGTTTCGCATTTGTGAGCTTTTGGGAGTTCATGCTTAGTGTGGTGGTGAAATTGTTTTCTCTGTTAAGGAGAAGAGGAAAAAGGGGTGTACCATAGGTATTTAAGGTTGGACTTCAAGATTGTAACTGTAACTTTTCTTTCATTGTCGCTTAAGTGTTTCTTGAGCTTCAAATCTGATGTTTTATTGTGATTTATTGTTGTTGACTCCTCTCTTGTGAACTTGTGCATAATTGTGTCTGGTCTTTTGTTTTTGAGATCAGCGCTATTTGACTATTTCTCTTGGGTCTCGTGCTCCTTTGTGAAGAGTAGTGTTTAAATCGTGTGTGTTAAAACTTGTGTTTTCTTGCTCTTTCTGTTGAGAAAGATTATCCGACTTGGGTTGCAAGGCCTTATAGAGTGAAATGTGGCGATTGGTTGGTGGTGGTCAAGTAAATGATCGTAGTGAGAAATATAGGAGCCAAGCTAGTTGAAGATCGGTGAAAGTGATTTGGTTTTGTCCTATAACTCTTGGAAAAAAGTGGATTTAAATGGAAAGATTGTCGTTGAAATAAAATAGATTAGTGTTACAACTAAGCGGAACCTATAGCGAATTATAATCAAAGAATCCTCAATCATGTTGGAATGTTGGGATTATCAAAAGTTTGGCTTGATCAATGTGTTATAGTATCGCGATTGGGTAATTTTGCAAGGTTGCGTAGGTGATCTCTGCGGTGTAGTTTAATGAGAGTAGGATTAGCGAAGTAATTCAATCGTAATGTCAATTGGTGGAATAGTAGGTAAGGTTGAGATGTTGGCGAGTATGCCTGGTTTTAGTGAGTAACCTTACAGGAGATAGAATTCTTCTAAAAGATTATTTGGTCAATATATATATATATATATATATATATATATATTTTACATGTGGACGATAATGTGTGAGTATGTTTAGAGTGTGGAATTTTAGGGAGTGAATCGAGGATTTCTCGATCTTTTATCATAAAGTTAGTCGTATGAGTCTTGGAGATTGAATTTGGGCTTTGCATTTTTATGCTAGAATCTTGGTTGCCAAGCGGTTATGTGTAAAAGTAGTAGAATAAGAGTGGATTACGAGTAGTGGAATGATCATTGATAGTATCCTTTGGGGCTAGTATATGAGAGTGTGGAATGTGAATTTTAAATTGTTCATCCTTAGCGGATTATGGGATGTGATGGTGGGTGAAACCTATATTGAGTTGTGTTGGAAATTATTTTGACAAGTAATTCTTTCGTAGTGAAATTGGCTAGAGTATGATATTGTGGATTGGAGAGTCTCCTGCACAAGTGTGGATTTTGTGTTGGTAGAGCATAGGTTTGAGGTTGCCAATTTAAGAGAAATGAGTTAATCGTTATCACGATGATTTGGGATCTTATGATTTAAGAAAGTTAAAATCTTAAAAGAAAAATTATGGGAAAGAGTGTGATCTTGAATAGTGAAATATTTTCTTAGTTCTTATTTGAACTATGTGTTTATGATGGATATCAATTTCAAATTGAGTTGGTTCTTCTTAGGGATATGTGGTTCTTCTGATTGAAAAAAGGGTTAATCGATTATTGAGTGATTTCGCTTTTGGCCTATGTGGCATTTATTTCTAAAGCGCCTAGTTGGAATGTGAAAAGGGTTTTCTTGGGGATCTTGATTTTGGACTTGAGTGTTTTTGAGGAAGTTGGAATTGCATTGTGAATCCTTTGTTTCAGTTGAATCGGTTATTAGAGTTGATTAAAATAAGTTGTGTTGTGCGTCACCTTACGAAGACCCTCCTAGTTAGGATAAAGAGGTCGTGAAGATAGAGCGGCGTTCCATATGCTTGTGCACAAATTCGTGGTTTGGTACCAAAGGGCTAGGACCGTGTCGAGTCCATGTAACACTTGACCCATCATGAGCACGGAATGCTACCATAATAGCATAAAACAAATTAATTCTAAGGCACTTTACAAAAAAATTTAGTGAGAACCTCCTTTGTATAAATAATCATCTGAGGTTCGCAAGAAACAATAACAATAATCAATTAACGATCTTCCAATTCAAAACATAATCATAAAGACATCCATATTATGCTAATCAACGCTATTACACAAATCAACATAAAGCATAACCAAAGAGAAGCCCTTAAGCGGTTTATTCAGTTATTTAAGCATGATTAACTTTATTGAATTATAATCTCAATGTTCGTGGCGTGCTTCAAAACTATAACTATGCCCTCCCATGCATGTCGCGCCTTTTGAGAGGTACCTAAACAAACAACAACAACAAGGGTGAGTTCGATGACTCGCAAGTACACTATAATCAAAGACAACATTCTTAATGGTAATTCAACAACTCAATACACTTCACAACATTTAGGATAAACCATGCACATGCTATGTAGTATGCTCAACTTTGATTTATCCTTTACTTTGTCTCTTAGCATTACACTGTAATGCGGGTGTGCATCCGTCAATGCACACCCATGCACATGCCTTCTAGCACAGGGACCAGTGCCACATACCACCAATGTGGGGATCTAGGCCCATGCTCCACGAGCATGGGGATCTTTGCCAAATCATCATTATGGCGGGGATCTCAACAATAGCATGGTCAACTGCGTGACCAAGGCCACAAATGCCAACATGATGCGTGTGTATGCAATTTCAATAAGAACAATAAATGAACAAATGCATTCACATCTTCATGGCATACAAGTAGACTATTCATAATACAACTTTCTCATCCTTAGGTATCATACTTTTCCAACATCAATGCGTAGTATATAACATATGCACCACTACACACGAACTATAATTTTCACATATGCAACATTCATGGTTCACACAAACATTATCTAATATAACACAAGACTCCACTCAATAAGTTCAATGCTATTCCTTAATGCACTTGCAATACAGGTAACAAAAACATTCATAAGCATACTTCATCATAGAGATGCATTTAGATTAATGAATCATATATAAGCCACTTCCATACTCAAACTAACTAAACAACGACATTCACCACAAACAATCAATTCAACACTCATTCAACATCTGTCTACTAAAATTGTACTTGCCTCAACCGTGCGAAGGTGGATGTCGAGGATAAGTACTGCTCCCGAGCCAAGCCCACACCTGGACATATAAATGAGACATGCTAAGGCTACCATGTAGGTCTAATAACAAAGCTGTAATCACAAATGAACTCATCGTCCACTCATGCGATCCCCGACTCTATTATCGGCTGCCGATTTCCTTTCAGAGAGAACAGCCCCTTGAAAAAATCATAACTTCTTGTACATAAATCCAAATGAAGTGATCTTGGACATTCTGAAAAGGTTATTGAATTCCCCTTCTGAACCTAGTTGGTGAGGTTCTCTGATTCGGCCCTTTACTAGCCCTACCAAGCCATTCAACAAAGCATCAATTTTTGCGTCGGGTCTCTAGACAGCAACAATAAAACTATCATAACTTTCTATACATTCATCCGAATTTCATGATCTTTACTTTTCCTGAAAGCTGGAAGGATTATCTACATTTTTCGTTATGGCGAGACCCTCTAATTTGTCTTCTAAATATACACTTAGGTCGAAACACTAAAACCTGTCAGGCCAGCAACCATTCCACAGCATAGACCCAATAAGAATAAAATCATAACTTTTGCTACAGAGGTCCAAATGACGTGATTCTTGTCGGCAATGAAAGATAACGAGATATCCTACAACTCTCTAGGAGATCCCAAGTTCCAATTCGGCACTTATCAAATTCTTACTTAATTAACAAGTTAACTGCAGGTTCTCGTCAGGATTTTGGGACAGCAGCACTAAACAAATCATAACTTTCTAACCGTTAATCAGATTTGGGCGTTCTTGGTAGCCACTTAAACCTAAGAACAAACCCTACATATCTCTAGGAGATGGGGTCTCCAGATTCTGCTGCTAAGGATACGAAAACAGCCACGCACTAATCTGGACAGAACGCGATCTAAACCCGACATTGCTAGAAAAACAACAATTAAACATCTAGACGATGGGACAGCGGTTACCCTTGACGAACAATGTATCACGTGACGATATCCACCCCCAAGACGGCCTCCTCTACTCACCTCCTTCCTCCTCCCATGGCGGCGGCGGAGTCGTGCCGGGGAGAGTCGTGCACTGGGGAGGCGCCGGTGGAGGACGCTGCCGGGCGGGAGGGCTGCCATGGGAGGATGTGCTACGGTGAGGCGACTCTTTGTGGCGTCGTGCTCTGATACTCCACTACAATGTAGGGCTGGGTTTGCCTCCCCCTTTTAAGTGGTTCCTCGGTTGGGCCAAAAGCTATGGGCCAAGGCAGAGTTCTAATACTCTTTCTAACCAAGATTTTTTTCTAATTCTATTTAATTTCAGTACTAATCACTTATTTGTTTTATTTTTAAGCGGGATATTACATTGGCATAGTTATAGTTTTGAAGCAACGCCCACGAACATTGAGATTATAATTCAATAAAGTTAATCATGCTTAAATAGCTGAATAAAGCGCAAGGGCTTCTCTTTTGGTTATGCCTTATGTTGGATTTGTGTAATAGCGTTGATTAGCATAATATGGATGTCTTTATGATTATGTTTTGAATTGGAAGACTGGTTAATTGATTATTGTTATTGTTTTCTATGCGAACCTCAGGTATGATTATTTATACAAAGGAGGTTACTGTAATTTTTTGTAAAGTGCCTTAGAATTAATTTGTTTTATGCTATTATGGTAGCATTCGAGGCTCATGATGGGCTGGGTGTTACGATTGGTATCGAGCGAGTTTTAGGTCAGTGGTAGTTGAAATATTAAATTGACACACTTGTGTACTGATGGGTGGGTTGGGTTTTGCATTGCATATACGCTTAGTTATGTTGTATTGTTGATCTCTGTTATGATCGGATATATCTATAGTATTATACCAAGGTTATTAGGTGTGGGGATAACCCATGTTGAGAGATTGGGGTCGTGGTTGTGGCCACAGGCTTTACAGAGCTACACTACCGTTCATAGTAGGGTAATAGTGAGTATCTTTGGAGAGGTTGTTCTCTTTCCTAATTTTGATTTGGTCTACTCTGGTTCAATCGTGCTTGATGAATTTCTCTTGGATTAGTAGTTCCTTAGGTTGATGCGTTTCCATGATTTAATTTGACCCTTTAAAGCAAGCCTTGTTCTTCCTTGTTGAGTCCTTGCGATTGATGGGTTTCAATTGGTTTATAATTGTTTTATAGAGCAAATGTTGTCTTTTCGACACTTGAGCTATTCTTGCTATTTGTGAATGTCGTCATTGGAAATTTTGTTCCTTATTATGAGAGTTCTACCTTCTTGTTGGCACATGACCCATTTATTAAGCAGCATTGCGGGTAATGAAAGTTTTTGTTGCAAGTTCCTTAACTGTGAAACCTTTGGCTTATGTATTTCTCTTGGATTATTTGAGTGATTAAGTTCTATGCCTCTTTTCCTAAAAAAAAAGTTAAAACTCTTTTTGCGATGTCTTGTTGTGATTAAATGGGAGGTGGTAATCATCTAGATTAATTGTTATAGCATAGATTATCAGAAGGGACATTTGCGTGGAGCATAATTGGTTTAACCGAGCTTTCTAATTGAAGTTGATTAAGTGGATCTTTGTCTTTTAGTAGTTCTTGATGAATGTGAGTAAAGGTATGCTTACACCTACTAGGAATCCGAGATTTATTAAAAAAATGTGAGGTATTGATGATCTTACATAATCACAAGATTGAAACCTCACGTATATCAGTTAGAGGAATGTTGAGGTAGTACTCGTGGCGGTGATTAAAGGAGATAGTGTTATTAAATCTTTAGTTAAACCCTAAGTATATAGTGGAATGTTGACTTTGTGTTCATAAATGGATAGGTGATGGTAAGCAATGGTAGGGCCCTATGAGCATCGTGATGAATACCATTGTCGATTGTTAGTGATAGATGAAGTGTAATACCAGAAAGTGAGATAAGCGAATCGCGGAGAGATTTAATTAATCGGGAGAGAACTAAATAGATTTACAGGAAGAACCAATTGAAAAATGCTAAATTCTTGAGTTAGAGAGGGAAACGTCATTTGTATCCAACACAGGCTTGGGCCCTGGCCATGAGGAGCAAAGGGGTGGCCGGCCAAGGGGCGCCACTTCACCCCAAACCCTAGCACACCCCCACCTCCTCCTCTCCCCCATTGAGCCGCCACCCTCCTCTCCACCTCTCCACCTCCCCTCCACCCTACCTTGCCCCTCTCACCTCCACCACCACCATTGCTGCTGGCCGAAGAAGAGGAGGAGCTCCATTGCAGCCGGCCAAGGAGGAAAAGAAAGGAAAGGAGAGAAGAAGGAAGAAGAAGAGGAGAGGAGAAGGAAGAGAGGAGGAGGATCGTCTTGAGGGCTGATCTCCGTCGTTCCTTGCGTCGTCAAGGGTGTGAGATATTCTTGTAGGGTAATTAGTCTTGGAAGAGTTTTGGGTTAATCTTTGGTTAGATGGCATTCGGCCTGCTGTTTTCAGTTTTCGTCCAGTGGCTTGCGGGTAAATTTCATGTGGTTAGAAGATGAATCTGGGGTTTTGGTCTCCTAGAGAGTTGTAGGTTATTGTCTTAGCTTTCAGTGGCCGCCAAGTTCACCCAAATCCGATTAACGGTTAGAGAGTTATGATTTTCTAAGACTGCTGTTCCACTGCTCTGTCAGTAATTAGGCAGTTTGTGAAAACCGACTAAAAGTGATGGTTACATTGGAAATCTGAGAACCCCAGTATAACGAAAGTTGTAGATAATCCTTATAGCTTTCAGGAAAACTAAAGATCATGGGATTCGGACGAACGTAGAGAAAGTTATGATAATTTCATTATTTCTGTCCAGAAACCCGGCGAGAATGGGTACTCTGTTGTTTAGTTTGGTAGGGCTAGTAAAGGGCCGAATCAGAGAACCTCACCAACTAGGTTTAGAAGAGGAATTCATTAAACTTTTCAGATTGTCCAAGATCACTCCATTTGGATTTCTGTACATTTAGTTATGATTTTTCGAAGGGGATGTTCTCTGGAAAGAAATCTGACAGCCAGCATTACCGTTGGGGATTGCGTTTAGTGGACGATGTACTCATTTTGTGTTTGTGGTTTTGTTATTAGACCTTTATGGTAGCCTTAGCTTGTCTCAATTGTATGTCAGGTGTGGGTTTGGCTCCGGAGCAGTACCTTATTCCCGACATCCACCTTACATGCGGTTGAGGCAAGTGCATTGTTTGTTAAATGGGTGTGATTGATTAGCTATATCTGTGTGCTTTTTGATATAAGGTTGCATAGCAAGATGGTTTACTTGATGATTGTTTAAGTATGGTGATTGCTCAAATTATGCTTATGCTTTCTTGTGGTACAATGTTGTTGTCTTTTGATAAGATTGATGATGAATAAGAGATGAGCATATGCATATTGAGAACATGTTGTGGCTTGGTCACGCGGTGACCAAACATGTTTCCTTTGAGATTCCGTCATGAATGTGACGGGCCAGATCCCCTCACCGTGGAGTGTGGGCTTGAGAGTCCCCACTTACTGCGAATGCGGGCAATTGGTCCTGTGCGTGCGGCGCTCGAGCATGGGTATCGGCGGCGGTTGCATACTCTGCATTACGTGTAATGCACGAAGAGATTAAAGATAAAGGATCCTTGAGCATTGCATTTGCATATGAGATGTTCTATTGTTGATCTCCTTTCGTGGATGCTGATGTTATGGTTTCTTTATGTACTTCCTGAATCTATGGACTCACTCTTGCTTTTATTGTTGTTTTAGGTACCCGGCGAAAACGACATGCATGGGAAATAGAGCGCTAGTCACACACATGCCACACGAACTAAATAAAGATGAATGATCTTGAGCGTGGTGATTTTAGTAAATGCAAAGATTATTATGTTTTGTCTCATGCAATGGATTAAATGTAGTAATGATGAGTAGTGTAACTTCATATCTCTCTAGTTATGTTAAATACTTAGCATGTCTTTGATTATCCTTTGATGTCTTTGGATGAAAGTTTTAGTTAATATTTGATTAATATGTGTGTTGGAACCTTCGTGTAATTAACTTTACAATGGAGGTTATGGGAAATTATTAAGATTGTGTAGTTAGTAGCATTAGGTCCCTACGGGTGAGGTGTTCTGATTGGTATCGAGCGGGTGGTAGGTCAGTGGTGAGCAGTTAACAACTTAGGTAACTTAGCTTGTAAAAAAAAGTTGCTAATGGTTAATTAAGCGAAAACTGACACACTAGTGCATGAGGATGGGATGGGTCAAGCATTGCATTTACAACCACGTTATGTTGTATTCTTGATTCTTGTTATGAGATGATCTTACATACTTATAATATGAATAAATGATTAGTATGAGTGAGTAGCCCTTGTTGAGAGGATTGAGGTCATGGTTGTGGCCACCAGGCTTTGCTGGTTACACCATTGTTCATAGTAAGAGAAAATGGAAGAGGTTACCTCGGATATCTTAGTCTGAACGTTAATAGTGAGTATCTTTTTTAAAAAAATTGTTCACTTCCTTGAATTTGAATTTGGTCAACTCTTGTCTAGTTGTGGTCGATGAATTTCTTTGGGTCAATAGTTCATTACTGGTTGATGGGTTTCTTTGAGAAAGGTTGATATGTTTTATTGGCTTAAGCTGTCCCATAAAGCAATTATTGTTTTCAATTCTTTGAGTTATTCTTGTGGTGGTGGACTTGGTTAATTGTCAATACCGACCTTTGTATTGGAGTTTCGTCTTTCTTCTTGAAAGCATGATCCATTTATTTCACTTGATGATTTGGATAATGAAAGTTTCCTTTTGCAAGTCTTGTTATGCGTGGAAGTGTTGATTCAATTTATCTCTTTTGGGTATCTTGAGTGTTGAAGTTGAAAAGTTCTTTTATGAGAGAAAACGCTAAACCCTTTAGCAATGTCGTCTCGTGGTTAAGTGAGATTATAATCGGAGAAATTAGTGAATATGATATGAGTTATCAAGTTGGAGTGCAGTAGGGTGGTGTATAATCGATCTTAACTAGCATCCTGGAAGGAAAGTTGATTAATTTGTTGGTGCCATGTAGTAGTTCTTGTTGAACTATGATGAAGTGTATGGCTATACCTAATTGGAATCAATAGAGATATTAACAACTGTGTAACATTAACGGAGTGGTTGACCCCTAGAACTGTTGAACTATGATGAAGTGTATGGCTATACCTAAACTTGTTAGAATATTTGATCTTAATGGATTAATCTAACTATGCGGGAAGAGAAATATAAGATGTGTTATTTATCGTCTTGGTAGATATTAATATAGAAATTTTTTTCTTTAATTGACTATTTGATGATCTTATTTATGCTCGTGAGAGTACAAATAGATCTGAGGACTATCAATTCGTCTTTGATTGAATAATCATCAAAAATTTATGATAACCTCTAATTTGGAATTAGTGTGTACTAAATAAGTATGAGCATTTCGAATGGGTGAAGAGTTGAAATTTGAAGGTGATTTATTCACGAGTGTTTCACGAGGATGTATTGTGGTTGCATGCCCTTGTTAAAGGAGAGTCTTGCTCGATAGTGCAGTTGGTGTATTAGATATACTCTAGAAACAGTTATTTGTTGCAATCCTTTTGAGATAACAAAATGTTATGAAATACTATCTTTGTGTTTCTTTTGGAAAGGTTTACAATGGGATTTAATAGATGACATGTGTTTGCTTGATGGTGAAATTGTCGGATAATAGTATGTCTTTGATGAAAAGGTTTTGGTGTAACCTTGTAAATTGTGTAGTAGGTTCCTTCAAAAATATGATGGTTGTTATAGTGAGGGTGTAAAATTTGGTGTACTCTCATTTGAGGATGAGAGGATAAAGTAAAATGTAACAGTTTGGTCATCTTTTGGGGACTTTATAAAGGAAGAGTTGATGATAACAAACCTTATTAAGAGTGAATTATTCTTGATGTTAGTAATAAGGTCTACAAGGGATTGTGGCGTTGGAATGGTGATGATTCTTCTAGAGAGAAAGTAAGTTGATTGTTTTAATAATGATTAAATGAAATGTTTGGAGTTTTGTATTCAGTAATCTTTTGGGGGCTCATGATTTATGTAGTAGATAAAATTAGTTGAGAAAGCGTGACATATGAAAAGGTTCCGTTTGGTTCAAGTGATGAATGTGATTTGGTATCAAGGCATTTCTTGTTTGGTTTGGCAAGTAGTGTTGTAATCAAAGAGATTGCTTTTGTTGTGGTTCTGAGAAAATGTTTACCATAAGTATTTTGAGGTTGGAGCTAAAAAAAAATAATGTCTGCAACTTTCACGATGTCACAACTTAAGAGTTTCGTGGGTTTGCATAGCAATGTTTTATTCGATTTATGGAGGTGAAAAATTTCTTCTTGTGGGACTTGTGCCCTCATTGTGGACTCGTATTTTGTTTTCCAAGATCATTGTTATTTGACAATTTCTCTTGGTCTTGAGCTCAATGAGTATGGTAACGTTCCCTTGTGTGCTAAAATTTATCTTTGTTTGCCTCTTCTTTTGAGGAAGGATCGGTTGACTTTTTTGTTGCAGAATTTTAGAAGATGCAGTGGCAAGCTGGATAGCGGTAGTCAAGTATATGATGTTGTGAGACCTTGGATTGTAAGTTATTAGGAACATTGGAGGATGAACTGATTTCATGAATAAATCTTGGAGATAATTTTATTTATCGAGAATGTTTGCATTTTAGACTAAACTGATTGCAATGTTGCAACCATTAGAACCTATGGAGGTTTGTGATCCAAGCTCCTTTGTTCAATTCGGGTGGAACATTAAAATTTTCGAAAGGATGGTAATCTTGATTAATGTATTAAAGTATCATGTTTGGATACCTTGCATGGTTGTGCAGATGAAATATGAGGGTGTTGTAATGGGAGTAGTATTAGCGAAGTAATCTGGTCGTTAAGGTGATTAATGAGATAGCCGAGATGGATGGATTATTGCCAGGAAAGACTTGGACTTAGCAAGTAACTTTTTAAGAGTTAGAATCTTTATAAAGATAATTGGGTTAAGAAGATGTTTTCACGTTGATGTTAATGCGTGAGTATGTTTGGATTGTGAGAATTTTAAGGATTTTAATTTGAGTTTTCCCTATCTTCTATATGAGAAGTTCATTGTAGGAGTTTTGGAGTTTAATTCGAGCTTAGATTTTTTTATGCTAGGACTTTGGTGCCCAATGATTATGTGTAGAGAAAGTAGAATAAGGGTGGATTGAGCAGATGGAATGATCATTGATAGAAGCCTTTGATGAAGTATATGAAAGTGAGCTGAGAATTTCAAGTTGATTATTTTTAAAAGATTGAGATGATGTGGTTGCGTGTGTGGTCTATTTTGAGATGCATTGGAAGTCATCATCAAATTAATTCTGTTGTAGAGGAGTTATTTAGAAAGTTTTAGTGGAATCGATAGAGTCTTCATCGGAGTGTGGATGATTTATTTCGACTTGGCGTTACGTTAAGAATGCCAAGCTAAGAGAGATGAGTTAGTGTGTTATCGATGAACTGAAATCCCAAAGTCAGAGAGAAATTTTAGTCCTAAAAAGAAATTGATAAATTGTTGCTTCCTCAGAAGTGAATCGTTTCCTTGTTTCCGTTTGAGTTTGGTGCTTTGTTGACCAATGTCTTTCGTAAGTTGAGTTTGACTCGATTTTTGGTATGTGTGGTTCTTATCGGTTCGGAAGAATAAAGGAAGTTTTTAATTTGGGCATTTAAAATGATTCCTCCTTTGGTTTTAAGTGGCGTTTATTATGGCTTGCCACTTGTAAAGTAGAAGGGTTTCGATGAAATTCGATCTGGATTTGACTCTGTAGTACAGTGATGTAACATAGTTGCAGTAAAACTTTCTTATTTAGATAGGTTTTGTTGGTAAAAGGAGTTGCTTAAAGGGAATTCAATTGTGTGTTCTGGTTAAAGGAGGTGATCCTTGTCTCATTGAAAAGTTGAATTGGGAGGTGGAACAAGAGTTCAGTGTCTGTGTGCATGTTGTGTAGTTCAATATTGAGGGAAAGGTTAGCCCAAGGTACTTTGGTTTGTTTTAGTTTGTTACAGAATTGAAAGTTGGTGTATCGCTAGGACCGTCTCGGGTCCATGCTGCGGTGTCTGCAACAAGGCATGTTTGGTGCCAAGTGAGCGGGATCTTATCTTGAGTCTCCTTTGTTGAATGTTCTCGGAAAGGTCGAGTTGAGCGTTAAATGCAGGCGTCATTTTACGTCCGGTGTTGTGATCTCATTCGAGAGAGAGGCCACTTGAGGTGGAGTCTCACGTGAGCGAGTTTAGCAAGAGGTGATCAGCGTTGGTATCATTGTTAAGTTCTGAGTCGTAGTTTACTTTACGTGTAGATCGGTGTTTAGATTAGGGTCGAATCCTAATAAGGGTAGAATGTAATACCAGAAAGTGAGATAAGCGAATCGCGGGAGAGATTTAATTAATCGGAGAGAACTAAATAGATTTCAGGAAGAACCAATTGAAAAATGCTAAATTCTTGATTAGAGAGGGAAAACGTCATTTGTATCCAACACAGGCTTGGGCCTGGCCCATGAGGAGCAAAGGGGTGGCCGGCCAAAGGGGCGCCACTTCCCCAAACCTAGCCGCACCCCACCTCCTCCCCTCTCCCCATTGAGCCGCCACCTCCTCTCCACCTCTCCACCTCCCCTCCACCCTCCTTGCCCCCTCTCCACCTCCCCACCACCACCATTGCTGCTGGCCGAGAAGAAGAGGAGGAGCTCCATTGCAGGCCAAGGAGGAAAAAGAAAGGGAAAGGAGAGAAGAAAGAAGAAGAGAGAGGAGAGGAGGAAGAGAGAGAGGAGGAGGATCGTCTTGAGGGGCTGATCTCCGTCGTTCCACACGTCGTCAAGGGTAACGAGATGTTCTTGTAGGGTAATTAGTCTTGGAAGAGTTTTGGGTTAATCTTTGGTTAGATGGCATTCGACCTGCTGTTTTTCAGTTTTCGTCCAGTGGCTTGCGGGTAAATTTCATGTGGTTAGAGGATGAATCTGGGGTTTTGGTCTCCTAGAGAGTTGTAGGTTATTGTCTTAGCTTTCAGTGGCCGCCAAGTTCACCCAAATCCGATTAACGGTTAGAGAGTTATGATTTTTCTAAGACTGCTGTTCCACTGCTCATCGGTAATTAGGAAGTTTGTAGAAACCCGACTAAAAGTGATGGTTACATTGGAAATCTGAGAACCCAGTATAACGAAAGTTGTAGATAATCCTTCTAGCTTTCAGGAAAACTAAAGATCATGGGATTCGGACGAGCGTAGAAAGTTATGATAATTTCATTATTTCTGTCCCGAAACCCGCGAGAATGGGTACTCTGTTGTTTACTTTGGTAGGGCTAGTAAAGGGCCGAATCAGAGAACCTCACCAACTAAGTTTAGAAGGAATTCATTAACCTTTTCAGATTGTCCAAGATCACTCCATTTGGATTTCTGTACATTTAGTTATGATTTTGAAGGGCTGTTCTCTGGAAAGAAATCGACAGCCAGCATTACCATTGGGGATTGCGTTTAGTGGATGATGTACTCATTTTGTGTTTGTGGTTTGTTATTAGACCTTTATGGTAGCCTTAGCTTGTCTCAATTGTGTCAGGTGTAGGTTTGGCTCGGGAGCAGTACCTTATTCCGACATCCACCGTCGCCTGGTTGAGGCAAGTGCATTGTTTGTTAAATGGGTGTGATTGATTAGCTATATCATGTGCTTTTTGATATAAGGTTGCATAGCAAGATGGTTTACTTGATGATTGTTTAAGTATGGTGATTGCTCAAATTATGCTTATGCTTTCTTGTGGTACAATGTTGTTGTCTTTTGATAAGATTGATGATGAATAAGAGATGAGCATATCCATATTGAGAACATGTTGTGGCTTAGTCACGGTGACCAAGCATGTTTCCTTTGAGATTCCCGTCATGAATGTGGCGGGCCGAGATCCTCACTGCGTGGAGTGTGGGCTTGAGTCCCCCTTACTTCGAATGCGGGCGGTGGTCACTGTGCGTGCGCGCCTGCGTGCATGGGTATGCGACAGCGGTTGCATACTCTGCATTACCGTGTAATGCACAGAAAGATTAAAGATAAAGGATCCTTGAGCATTGCATTTGCATATGAGATGTTCTATTGTTGATCTCCTTTACGTGGATGCGATGTTATGGTTTCTTTATGTACTTGCTGAATCTATGGACTCACTCTTGCTTTTATTGTTGTTTTAGGTACGAGCCAAAACGACATGCATGGGAAGTAGGCGCTAGTCACACACATGCCACACGAACTAAATAAAGATGAATGATCTTGAGCGTGGTGATTTTAGTAAATGCAAAGGATTATTATGTTTTGTCTCATGCAATGGATTAAATGTAGTAATGATGAGTAGTGTAACTTCATATCTCTCTAGTTATGTTAAATACTTAGCATGTCTTTGATTATCCTTTGATGTCTTTGGATGAAAGTTTTAGTTAATATTTGATTAATCTGTGTGTTGGAACCTTCGTGTAATTAACTTTACAATGGAGGTTCTGCCGAAATTTATTAAGATTGTGTAGTTAGTAGCATTCTGGGTCCCTTCTGGACTGGGGTGTTACATGAAGTGTGTGTTGAGCAGCACTAATAGTTGGATGGATAAATGATAAGTGATATCTGAAATCGTGTTTTGCGAAATTGTTATTTGATAAGCATGATGTTGTTGAAAGAGGTTTATTTTAACCGTATGGGTTGTATTTCTTTTGGAGAGGTTGAAGATGGGATCAGAGGCTCGGATGACTTTCACTAAGAGTGTATTATTTCGTTGTTAATGTGATTGTCAATAAGGGATTATGAAGATAATAGTGAATGTTTGTATGAAGGGATTGGATCGCTTGCACGACACAGTTAGGTGAAAAGGTTTCTAGTTTTGGGTTTGGGATCTTCAGGACCTCATGTTGATATAGTAACTGAATTTGTTTTGAGCAACATGAAATGTTGAGAGGTTTTTAGCTCCTAGTGATCTGTATGATGTGGTCTTCAAATCTCTTCTTAGTCGAGTTGGCATGGTATTGTACCCAAAGAAAGTTGCTTTCTTTGTTAAAGGAAAAATGGAGTCAAGTTTTGTAACTTGCTGGTTATTAAAGTTTGTTTAAAGATTTTGATCTTACTCATAAGAGTTTTCGAATCTCAAAGCAAAGTTTTATTTCCGTTTGAGGCTTGTTATTCTCTGCTTGTGGGACGTGTGCCCTCAATTATGATTTTATCGATTTATTCTCGAGATCATTGTTATTTGATTGTCTCTCTTGATCTTCTAATTCTTTGTAAGTAGTAACGTGTTTTCCTTGTGTTGAAATTTATTTCTATTTGCCTCTTCTTCTAAGAAAGGGTTAATCGAACTAAGTTGCAAAGTATCTTGGATGTGATCAGCAATGAAATAGTGGTGGTCTAGTGGATGACTTTGTGAACCTTTGGGAGAGGCATTGAGTAATAAATTGGTTTATTGAACCTTAGAGAGGATTTGATTTAAATAGGGTGTTTGACTTTGGAGTTATGATTTAGTGAGTGCAACTAGGAGGACCTATAGCGAGATGTGGTCCAAGGTTGCGCACAATGTGTGAGAACATTAGAGTTAGCAAGTATGGATAACTTGATCAAGAACATATTTATGTATGGATGTTAGTGATTGAGTATGTTTGAATCCTAGTCAATTAGTTAGGGTTTTGTGAATGGGTATATTGTGGTGAGTAGCAGCTTTGCTTGGTGTGGGTTGGAGAAGGTCTAAGATTGATGAAGCGAGTTAACTTGAGTGGTTACTTGATTGGTGGCGAATGCTAACATTAATAACTAAGGTTATTGTTGAGTGTATGAAATTCGAGTCTTGATCCGGGGTTACCTATCAAGAATAACGAAAATTTATTGTAAGAGTCTTAGAGGTTGAATTGGGTTTTACATTTTCACGCTAGCATCTTGGTTCCCGTGATTAGGTTCCAAGAGATATGGTGAACTTTGATAGAATCTTTTGGATGCACTAAATGGCGTGAATGTGGTAAATTTCAAGTCGATTATCCTAAAAGATTGAGATGGCGTGATTGTGGCAGAAATCTATATTGTGGTGTGTTGGGAATTATTTATCAAAGTAATTCCTTTGTGTAGAAGTTGATCAGTATGTTATTATGGGTTGGAAGAGTCTCTCTACATAGGCGTGGAATATGTGTTCACCTTGAGCATACCTTTGAGGTTGCCAAACTAAAGGAAATGAATTAGTATGTTATGTGATGATTGGAATCTCATGGTTTAAGAGAAAATTGAAGTCTTACAAGAAAGTTTGAAAAAAAAGGGTATTATTCTCGGATAATGAAATGTTTCCCCGGTTTTTATTTGAGCATAGTCTCTATGACAGGTGCCAAATATAAATTGGGAAGATTCTCCTTGGTTTGCCTGATTCTTTTTGGTTTTAAAAAAAATAGTTATTTTGGTCATTTGAGTGATTTGCCTCTCGCTATTGTGGTGTTTCTTTGGCAACTTTGCCAACTTGAAAGGTGGAAAAGTTTTCTTGATATATTTATTGATTTTGGATTGAGCTTTTCTAGTGGGAGATGGTTTTGAGTTGGATGCATTATGACAGCTTGGTTTCCG
Source organism: Ampelocalamus luodianensis (assembly GCA_036346255.1). Classification (NCBI taxonomy): domain Eukaryota; kingdom Viridiplantae; phylum Streptophyta; class Magnoliopsida; order Poales; family Poaceae; genus Ampelocalamus; species Ampelocalamus luodianensis. The sequence goes on from CM070635.1 coordinate 21,341,042, forward strand.
TTGAGTTCTTGGATAAGTGAGTTGGTAGGCGAGTTCTTTGTCGTCCTTGTCAAAGGAGATCTTTGCTTGCATAGGAAAAGTGATCGTGAGAGTTGGAATTAGAGTTCCGTGTGTTTTGTGCAGATGGTGTAATTCGGTACAAAGGGAAGTTTAACCAAAGGTGTGTTGGATAGGTTCAGATAGTTACGGAGTTTTGTAGATTAGGCGTATCGTTAGGACCATTTCAGTACATGCGTGAGTCGCAATGTCTTGTATATTCAGTCTTTGAGTGAGTACATGAGAGGTCAAGTTTGAGATTTTGTTAGAGTGTTGGCCAACAAATAAGAACCTACCTTTGAGTCCCGTGTGTTGAGTGTACTGTAAAGGTCGAGACTAGTGTTGAGGTGTAAGAGGTTAGTATCAGTCAAGGCGATGTGATCCCATAAGTCAGAGGGAAGCAACTTGTGAATTGGAATCTTGTATGAGCGAGCGAGAATCTGAGTTGTTTACTTGAGTCACGTGTTAATTGTGATTAATTTCAGTGTGGTGTTCTTGCAAATAGAGCGACAAGTAAATTGAGGTCAGTGCATGTTTAAGAGAGTAGAATGTAATATCCCGTTTAAAAATAAAACAAATAAGTGATTAGTACTGAAATTAAATAGAATTAGAAAAGAAAAATTCAGAAGTTAGAAAGAGTATTAGAACTGGACCTTGCCCATAGCTTTTTGGCCCAACTGAGGAACCACTTAAAGGGGAGGCAAACCCTAGCCCTACATTGTAGTGAGATGTGTACACGCAGCTACTGATGGCCGCCCCTGTAGCACCTCCTCCCATGGCAGCCCTCCCATGCTGGCAGCTCCTCCACGGCGCCTCCACGTGCCACGACTCTCCCGGTGCGACTCCCGCCGCCGGCCATGGGAGGAGGAAGGAGGTGAGTAGAGGAGGCCGTCTTGGGGGGTGGAGATCGTCGTCGTCTACGTCGTTCGTCAAGGGTAACCGCTGTCCCATCGTCTAGATGTTTAATTGTTGTTTTTCTAGCAATGTCGGGTTTAGATCGCGTTCTATCCAGATTAGTGCGTGGCTGTTTTCGTATCCTTAGAAGCAGAATCTGGAGACCCCATCTCCTAGAGATATGTAGGGTTTGTTCTTAGGTTTAAGTGGCCGCCAAGAACGCCCAAATCCGATTAACGGTTAGAAAGTTATGATTTGTTTAGTGCTGTTGTCCCAAAATCCTGACGAGAATCTGCAGTTAACTTGTTAATTAAGTAAGAATTTGATAAGTGCCGAATTGGAACTTGGAATCTCCTAGAGAGTTGTAGTATATCTCGTTATCTTTCATTGCCGACAAGAATCACGTCATTTGGACCTCTGTAGCAAAAGTTATGATTTTATTCTTATTGGGTCTATGCTGTGGAATGGTTGCTGGTCTGACAGGTTTTAGTGTTTCGACCTAAGCGTATATTTATAGGACAAATCAGAGGTCTCGCCATAACGAAAATGTAGATAATCCTTCCAGCTTTCAGGAAAAGTAAAGATCATGAAATTCGGATGAATGTATAGAAAGTTATGATAGTTTTATTGTTGCTGTCTAGAGACCCGACGCAAAAATTGATGCTTTGTTGAATGGCTTGGTAGGGCTAGTAAAGGGCAGAATCAGAGAACCTCACCAACTAGGTTTAGAAGGGAATTCAATAACCTTTTCAGAATGTCCAAGATCACTTCATTTGGAGTTCTGTACAAGAAGTTATGATTTTTGAAGGGGCTGTTCTCTGGAAAGGAAATCGGCGGCGATAATAGAGTCGGGGATCGCATCGAGTGGACGATGAGTTCATTTGTGATTACAGTTTTGTTATTAGACCTACATGGTAGCCTTAGCATGTCTCATTTATATGTCCAGTGTGGGCTTGGCTCCGGGAGCAGTACCTTATCCTCGACATCCACCTTCCATTGCAGTTGAGGCAAGTACAATTTTAGTAGACGGATGTTGAATGAGTGTTGAATTGATTGTTTGTGGTGAATGTCATTTGTTTAGTTAGTTTGAGTATGGAAGTGGCTTATATATGATCCTGTTACCTGAAATGCATCTCTATGATGAAGTATGCTTATGAATGTTTTTGTTACCTGTATTGCAAGTGCATTAAGGAATAGCATTGAACTTATTGAGTGGAGTCTTACATTATATTAGATAATGTTTGGTGTGAACCATGAATCTTTGTTGCGATGTGAAAATTATAGTTAAGTGTGTAGTGGTGCATATGTTATATACTACGCATTGATGTTGGAAAAGTATGATACCTAAGGATGAGAAAGTTGTATTATGAATAGTCTACTTGTATGCCATGAAGATGTGAATGCATTTGTTCATTTATTGTTCTTATTGAAATTGCATACACACGCATCATGTTGGCATTTGTGGGCTCGGTCACGAGTTGACCATGCTATTGTTGAGATCCTGTCATAATGATGACGGGCAAAGATCCCCATGCTCGTGGGCATGGGCCTAGATCCCACATTGGTGGTATGTGGGCAATTGGTCCACTGTGCTAGAAGAGCACGAGCATGGAGTGTCATTGTGGATGCACACTCACGTCTGGTGTAATGCTAAGAGACAAAGTAAAGGATAAAGTGAAAGTTGAGCATCTTGCATAGCATGTGCATGGTTTATCCTAAATGTTGTGAAGTGTATTGAGTTGTTGAATTACCATTAAGAATGTTGTCTTTGATTATAGTGTACTTGCTTGAGTCATCGAACTCACCCTTGTTGTTGTTGTTTGTTTAGGTACCTCTCAAAAAGGGCGCGACATGCATGGGAGGGCATAGTTATAGTTTTGAAGCACTGCCACGAACATTGAGATTATAATTCAATAAAGTTAATCATGCTTAAATAACTGAATAAACTGCTTAAGGGCTTCTCTTTTGGTTATGCCTTATGTTGGATTTGTGTAATAGCGTTGATTAGCATAATATGGATGTCTTTATGATTATGTTTTGAATTGGAAGACTGGTTAATTGATTATTGTTATTGTTTCTTGTGCGAACCTCCGGTATGATTATTTATACAAAGGAGGTTCTGCCGAATTTTTTTTTGTAAAGTGCCTTAGAATTAATTTGTTTTATGCCATTATGGTAGCATTCCAGGCTCATGATGGGCTGGGGTGTTACAGTCCATGCGCGGAGTATGCATCGTCATGTTTGTTCCAGTGATGAGCGAGCACCAGAGAGGTCCGAAGTTTGAAGTTTCGCGGGAGCCACCGACCTTTCCGTATATCATCACGCGTTGTTAGAGAGGTCGAGGCAGTATTGAGGCACCGATCGTTGGTTTGTGTCAAGGTGCTTTTGTCCCAATAGTCGAGAGAGCGACTTGGGGTGGGGTTTCACATGCGTGAGCTTTATTCACTTAGTTATAGCGGTTATCTGTTTACTAAAGTTAAGTTCTATTCGCGGTTTACTTTCGTTTATTTCTCTGTGAGAGTCGAGGACGAGTCTGTTTAAGGGGTAGAGTGTAATACCCCAAATCTAGTTTTGGTGAGAATAATTAAAAGAGGAAAGTGACCAATTAGAAAATACAATTATGACCAGTTTGAGGGTTTTACGTAAAGGTTGGACAACTGGGCCAAGGCTTCAAGCCCACTTGAATTCAGCCCATTGGTGGGGTGGTGGCCGCCATATGGGGCAAACCCTAGGGCGCCTCCACCCCTCCCCTTGGCCGCCACTTCCCCCTTCTCCCCTCTTGCCGCCCTCCTCCTCCCCTCTCCCTTGCGCGCCTCTCCTCCCCTCTTCTGGGTTGAGCCACCTCCCGGAGGCTCCTTCTGCGATCTTCAAGGGTAACAAAGAGGTTTCTTCGCTGTTCTTTTGGTTTTAGATGCGTTCACGGTTTCATTTAGCGGATCGTTTAATTTTGCTGCTAGATTGCTTTTCTGTCCAGTTTAGTGCGCGACAATTTTCGCATCCTTAGAAGCATAATTAGGAATCCCGTATCCTAGAGAAGTGTGGATATTGTTCTTAGCTTTCAGTGGCGCCAAGAACACGGATTCCGACATTCGAGTTAAAAGTTATGTTATTTTTAGTGTTTCTTGTCGAATCCACGACGAGAATCTGCAGTCATCTTGTTTAATAAATAAGAAATATTTAATAAATAAGAAATTGTTAAGTGCCAAATTAGAACTTGGGATCTCCTAGAGAGTTGTAGGTTATCTCGTTACCTTTCATTGCCGACAAGAATCACATCATTTGGACCTTTGTAGCAAAAGTTATGATTTTTCTTAGGGAGTCTGTGCTGTGGAATGGTGGTTGGTCTGACAGGTTTTAGTGTTTCGACTTAAGCGTGTATTTAGAAGAAAAAATCAGAGGGGCTCACCATAATGAAAAATGTAGATAATCCTTCCAGCTTTCAGGAAAACTAAAGATCATGAAATTCGGACGAACGTAGAGAAAGTTATGATAATTTCATCGTTGCTGTCCAGAGACCCGACGCGAGAATTGATACTCTGTTGTTTGGTTTGGTAGGGCTAGTAAAGGACCGAATCAGAGAACCCCACCAACTAGGTTTAGAAGGGGAATTCAATAACCTTTTCATATTGTCCAAGATCAATCCATTTGGATTTCTGTACATTTAGTTATGATTTTTCGAAAGGGGCTGTTCTCTGGAAAAGAAAATTGACAGCTAGCAATATGAGTTGGGGATCGCGTTTAGTGGACGATGTGCTCATTTTGTGTTTATGGTTTTGTTATTAGACTTATATGGTAGCCTTAGCATGTCTCAATTGTATGTCCAGGTGTGGGTTTGGCTCGGGAGCAGTACCTTATCCTCGACATCCACCTTCGCACGGTTGAGGCAAGTGCATTGTTTGTTAAATGGGTGTGATTGATTAGCTATGTGCGTGTGCTTTTGATATAAGGTTGCATAGCAAGATGGTTTACTTGATGATTGTTTAAGTATGGTGATTGCTCAAATTATGCTTATGCTTTCTGTGGTACAATGTTGTTGTCTTTTGATAATATTGATGATGAATAAGAGATGAGCATATGCATATTGAGAACATGTTGTGGCTTGGTCACGCGGTGACCAAGCATGTTTCCCTTTGAGATTCCTGTCATGAATGTGACGGGCCCAAGATCCCCTCACTCGTGGAGTGTGGGCTTGAGGTCCCCCTTACTTGCGGAGTAACGGGCAATTGGTCCCTGTGCGTGCGCGCACAGGCATGGGTATGCGGCGACGGTTGCATACTCTGCATTACCGGTGTAATGCACACAGAAAGTTAAAGATAAAGGATCCTTGAGCATTGCATTTGCATATGAGACGTTATATTGTTGATCTCCTTTACGTGGATGCTGATGTTATGGTTTCTTTATGTACTTGCTGAGTCTATGGACCCACTCTTGCTTTTATTGTTGTTTTAGGTACCCGAGTCAAGAACGACATGCATGGGGGGAAGTAGACTGCTAGTCACACACATGCCACACGAACTAAATAAAGATGAATGATCTTCAGAACGTGATTGATTTTAGTAAATGCAAAGATTATTATGTTTTGTCTCATGCAATGGATTAAATGTAATAATGATGAGTAGTGTAACTTCATATCTCTCTAGTTATGTTAAATACTTAGCATATCTTTGATTATCTTTTGATGCCTTTGGATGAAAGTTTTAGTTAATATTTGATTAATCTGTGTGTTGGAACCTTCGTGTAATTAACTTTACAATGGAGGTTCTGCCGAAATTTGTTAAGATTGTCTAGTTAGTAGCATTCTGGGTCCCTTCTGGACTGGGGTGTTACACAAAATTCATCAAAACATTCAAAAGAATAGTCGATTCAGCTAAAGCATAAACAAGCATAATCAAAATTTGCTACTCTCGTTATTACGAATAATCCAGTGCATTCAAACATAGCCATAATTAATTCTTAAGCAGTTTTTTTATTATTAAAATATGATCTATTTGATATTCATCTTTAAAGATGTCTGGTAGTGAGTGCATCCAAAGCAAGCCTACACCCTCCCATGCATGCCGATCTTGCAAGAGGTACCTAAAAGCACAACAAAAGCAAGAGTGAGCCCAAAGACTCAGCAAGTATCAAGAAAAAGAAACACTAAGCTCACCGTTATAGCATCAACATACCATAAGAAACATTACACTAAAACAACTCACATGCTTATGTAATGCGAACGTGCAATGCATCATATTCTCTTTTTCTCTTTTCGCATTTTACAGTAATCACGAGGTATACAACCGTCGATGTATACCCTTACCTGTGCCCTCTAGCACAGGGGACCAAGAGCCTATACTCCATAGGTATAGGGACCTCGACCCATCATCTTCATGATGGGACCTCTACTCAATGCCCACATTCCACTAATGTGGGGACCTAAGTCCCGTCACCTACATGACGGGGACACAAATATACATACTTGGTCACCACGTGACCAAGTCTCAAGTATGCTCTCAACATGCACATGTACTAGTACTCTTTCTTTCAATAACATGTGAAATGACAATTATATACCAAAGTCTCCAACTTTAAATAATATGTATTGCATCATCAACATACATGAATAACCTTTAGCCATAACTAAGGCATTTGCCAAACTTATTCATACATATCACACTATCATTCATGCATAGCTAGTATGTATAAAACACAAGTACTCATTGTCAAACATTTATAATTATAACAACAACTAAAATACTTGCCTCAACAGTGCGGGAGCGAAGGATGCGGAGAGGGCGCTGCCCCCGGGACCAATCCCCCACCTGAATAATAATTATAAAGCATGCTAAGACAATCATACTGGACCAAAAGCATAAACAATAGCACAACCGCACTCGCTATACTCTCAAGCGCATTCCCAATTCCAACTCTTAAAGATCAATCTGTCCCTTCTGTCGACAACCATAATCTAAAATTCATATCTTTTTGTATAGGAGTCCAAATGAGGTGTTATTGTACTTCCTTGAAAGGTTAACAAATTCTCCAACTAAGTCTAGATGGTGAGCTTTCCAGACTTGGCCATCTAGTACCCCTACTAAGCCAATTAACAAAAATCGAATTCACGTTGAGTTCTCTAGACAGTACACTAAAACTACCATAACTTTCATAATAATGATCCAAATTTCGTGTTATTTTGCTTCCCTGAAAGATAAGAGAATTATCTACGTCTTTCGTTATAGTGAGACCCTCTAATTTTCCCTTTAACTGATCCCTTAAATTAGATTACTAAAACCTGTCAGAATACCGACAGATTTGTAGAACAGACACACTAATAAATTCATAACTTCTGCTACAGAGGACCAAATAACGCGATCTAGCACTTCATCGAAAGACGAAGACATCCCCTACAATTCTCTAGGAGACAGCCAGACCTGATTTTGCCATTGAACTACTCAAAAACGTCGGCCAACCCACTCTGCTCTAACAGATCTAATTACTGATAAAACTTAATAATCAAATAATCGACTAATCGGAAGGGGATCGGATCTTACCCTTGAAGAACCGCTGAAGATCACGTACCGAGGCCATGATCTCTCCCCTTCCCTCAATCCTTCTTCTCCCTTCTTCTTGATCGGTGACCATAATGGAGATCTCCCCCCTTCTCTTCTTGGACAGCAACAATAGAAGGAATGGTAGGAGGGGATGGATGTGTAATACCTCGAATATCAAATAGAGAGAACATATTATTTGGAAGAGAAATTTATTCAAATTTGAATGCACTAAAGTTTAGAGGAAAATTAAAAGAAAATTCAGGATTTGAGGGGGGATTGGACCTTGGGCTTTCAGCCCAAAGGGTCCTAGCCAAGTGGGCCGGCCTTGTAGTGGAGTCAAGAAGGGGGGGTCCCCTTCCCCAAAACCCTACCCTCTTCTACAGTACCACACCACACTGTAGCACGCGGTACTGTAGCAGCCCCCCTCCGTGCTGCTCTACAAAGATGAGGAAGACGCTCCGAGGTGTCGCTGGCCATGGTGGAAGGAGAAGAAGGGAGGAGAAGAAAGGAGGAGAAGAAGAAGATCCTCTTCATGGGTTTTTGTTCAGCGTTTCATGCGTCTCCAAGGGTATCAATTTGTTTCTCCGCTGTTTTGATGTTGTTTAGATGCGAAACCGATTAGAATCGTTTGGATCAAAGTCAGTCTGCAGTAGATTCGAATATGTCCAGTATGTTGCGCGGGGTGTTTCGACATCTTAGAGGCCGAATCAGACGTTTTGATCTCCTAGAGTTATTTAGATAATGTTCTTAGCTTTTGGTGGCGCTAAGAACACCTGATTCGACGTCTGATCAAAAGTTATGATCGTTTTAGTTTCTGCTGTCCGAACTCACGGAGAAATAGCATCTCTGTAATTGATAAAATATGACCTAGTTAGTTAATGATTCGAAGACTTTGCCATAACGACTTTTATGCGTGACCTCATTAGATTTCAGGATTGATAAAGAGCACCCATTTGGATTTGTAGAACAAATGTTATGCATGTTTAAGTTGACTATCCGAATCGATGAGAATAAAATATTAGTTTTCCTTTTGATATATGATCAAGGTAATGGCGATTCAACACTTTCGCTCAACTAGGTTGTTGTAGATAATCATGTTACCTTTCAAAAAGCACGAGAACACCCCTTTTGAGTTTTATAGAAAGCGTTATGTTACTTTTCTTGTTGCCGTGCGCCAAGGTTCCTGTTAGAATGTGGTTTAATTTGAACAAATGTGCACAATTAATTGACGGGGTTGGGGTATGTGTTAGGAGCGATGCGAGTAGTGTCATGATGTCTTGGTTATTATTGAGTAACTTTGGTGTAGGGGGTGAGGCGCCGACGTTAGCGGCATCATTGTTGCCTCCAACGCATCGCAACGCTAAAGGCAAGTACACTAACGTTTGTATGAATTGTGTATGTTGGATGCTTGAGGTTCATGCTGTATTTTCATTTGACACGTGAGAAGTTCCGATGATCATGTTCATGTTCCGTCCAAGGGAGTGGAGCTCCACGGGAGTGGAGTCTAATACTGTTGGAGGTGATGCTAGTCCTTATTCATAAGTACATCGACAAGCATATATTTTGTGAATTTTGGATGTGTATTGTTCGTGTTGTATCTTCATTTGATATGTGTCAAGCTTCAATGATATATTCTTTTCATATGAGTGGATATGATGGTAGTCATAATACATAAGATCATTCATGCATCCATGTTCATGTTCCGTCCAGGGGAGTGGAGGTCCACGAGAGTGGAGTCTAAAGTCCCATCAATTCCAGTATGGGCATGTGAAGTCCCACCATTCCAATGTGGGCAGTTTTGGACACCCTGTAACACCCCAGCTCAGCATTGAGCCTGGAATGCTACTAAAATTAAATTAAACTAAACTAAACTAAGACCAATTACAAATTTTCGGCAAAACCTCCTTTGTATAGTCAGCTATACCAGAGGTTCCAACAATTAATCATGACATTTATCAATATCTTCATAATCGAGTTCATTCAAGCATGCGAGATAATCTCATAAACATAACCAAAATTTGCTATTCTCATTATTACGTTAATCAAACTCAAACCACCATAAGTAATTCTTAAGATTGAGTGGTAGTCGTGCATCCAAACATCTACTCCCTCCCATGCATGCGGGTCTTGCAGTTGTACCTAAAACACATCAAAGCAAGAGTGAGCCCAAAGACTCGCAAGTACCAACAAGGCTAAGCAAATTATCATTCATAGCATCAACAATCCAAGATAAACAATGCACCAAAGTATAGCCTTCATGCTCATGTGAATGCAACCAATGCAATGCACCTTTTCAACTTTATCTCTTTTCGCATTTTACCGTGTCACGGGGTATACAACCGTCATTGTATACCCTTGCATGCCCACTGGCACATGGACCAAAGCCTATACACCACATGTATAGGGACCTTTGCCCATCATCTTAATGATGGGGACCTCTTTGCTCATAGCCCATATTCCACGAATGTGGGGACCTCAAGCCCGTCATCTACATGCGGGGACCTTGAACATGCATAGTCACCACGTGACCAATCCTCCAATATGATTGCATGATGCACATGAACAAAACTTTAAACCATCATACATATGGGTTCACAACAACGGCGTGCTGAATAAACTTATTCATACTTCTAGCATTCCTCATCATTGACATTCTTAGCATTCTAGTATCCATGAATAGCACATATATTCATAATACTAGCAAACATGAACAATCCTTCATGAATAATAATTAATCATATCTCAAATATTTACCATCCTTAATCATACATGTCACACTATCAACCTTGCATGGTTAGTACGCATCAAAGTACTAGCACCTTCTATCAAACATTCATACATATTCTCTCAATCAGTACTTGCATTCACGAGGATAAAATTGGAACTCATCACAATAACATCAACTTTAACCATAACTAGCATTCATCAAGATAAATGGAAACTCATCACATTAACATTCATGCATGGCTATTACGAGCAAAACACAAACACTCTCGACATACAAGCATAAATATGCTATAACCCGAATACTTGCCTCAACCGTGTGAGAGCGGTGGGCGAAGAGGCGCTGCCCCTGGGATCACGCTCCCACCTGAACATAAAGATAACCCCAATCTAAGACCAACATACTGGATCAAAAGCATAAATAACAACACAAACGAACTCGCTAATCTCCCAAGCGTTTTCCAATCTTCCAATTTCTAGCGATCGCTTTGGTGATCACTGGGGACAGTCAACTTCTAAAATACATAACTTTCTGCTCAGGAGTCCAAATGAGGTGTTCTTAGACTTTCTGGAAAGTTAATTAAATTACCCAAATAAACTTAGTTGGGGAGCCCTTTTGATTATGCAACCTACTGCCCCTACCAAGCCAAACTACAGAACAACAATTTTCACGTCGGCTTCTCTGGACAGTACACTAAAACCATCATAACTTTTGCTACGAAAGTACAAATCTTGCGTTCTTTATCTCTTTGAAAAGGTATGGAAATTACCTACAATTTTCGTTATATTGAGATCCTCTGATTTCGTCTTTAACTAATAGATTAACTCAGTTTTCTACAGACTGTCGGGATGTTGACAGATTAACCGGACAGCGGCACTAAACAATTCATAACTTTCTAACCGTTAATCGGATTTTGGCGTTCTTGGCGGCCACTGAAAGCTAAGAACATTATCTACATAACTCTAGGAGACCAAAACTCCTAATTCGGCATCTAAACACACGAAACTGACCGCACAATAATCTGGACAGAACGCGATCTATTAAACCGACGCAAATCAATCTACCAAACGACATCAACCGCAACTATTACGCATCAAACAACGAAGAACACGCGACGTTACCCTTGTAGAATCGCAGCAAGATGATGAACTCTCCCCACGAAGTTGATCTCCTCTCCTTTCTTCACTTGATCGGGCGGCAGGAGCACCGACGACGAGGAAGGAGGCACCAATGGAGGGCACCACCATGGAGGAGAGGTGCGCTACAGTAACCGTGCTACAGTGCGGTGGCACTGTAGCTACAGTACATTTAGGTTTTTCCTTCCTTTTATTGGTGGTCGACCCTCATGGGCCTCTAGGTCAAGGCCCAAGGCCCAAGTTGTCGAAAAACTGAAACCCCTTTTATGTCTAATTTCTCTTTTGAACGCTTTCTTTCGTAGAATAAATTGGAGTATTACATTAAAACCCCTCTTTCTCTGTTCAATCGCTTTGCTAAAAGAAATATTCCCCAATTTTAATTATTCTCTCCGATTTAATTATTCTCTCCCAATTTAATTTTTAGGTATTACATTCTACCCTCCTTAAACAGAGTCGACCCAATTCTATCTGTCATCTACTAGCAAAACAACAACAACCCCAACTGAAAATCAAGGACTCTCATCGCAACCAAACGTTACCAACTCGGTACTAAAAGAGTCAAATTCGAATCGAAGATTTATCACGAAAACCAAATGAGAAATCACTCGAATGCCCAAATCAAATATTTCTTTATTCTTTCATATGATAAGAACCACACATGCCAACATAAAGTCAAGCCCCATATGCGAAAGACATCCATCATAAACTCATAGTTCAAACAAGAATCAAGAGAGCGTTTCAGTACTCAAGGAAATAATCTTTTCTCAATTTCTCCTTTAGAAATTAAAATTTCTCACAACTTTTTGGAATACCGATTCATCGCACAAGACACTAACCTGTTACTCTTAACTTGGCGATCTCAACGCCAAACCCAAATCAAAACACCTTGTCAACACCTTTGAAAAGGGACTCTGATGATCTCACAAAATATTCTCTAACCGATTTCCTTTACTGACAGAATTACTTTGATAGATAACTTCTGATGCATCCCAAAATGGATCTTCACACGTAATCACGTTACCTCAATCCTCAAGAATGGACAACTCGGAATTCACATCACATATTCTCATGTATTTCATACAAATATTTCTATCAATGACCATCCCATCATTCAAATCCACCCTTATACTACTTTTCACATTATCAATGGGCGTTCAAAGTTCTAGCATAACAATGCAAAGCCCAAATTTAACCTCCAAGACTCTTGCAACGAAATTCTCATATAAAGTATAGGGAAATCCTCGATTAAATCCTAAAAATCCACAATTCCAACATACTCACTCATTAAAATCATCATGAAAATATTTTCTTGACCAGTTAACCATTACAAGGATTATAACTCTCGAAGGTTACTCATTTAGAGCCAAATCACTCTTGACATTACTCAACATTTTCCATTATCCCATTAATTGACATGACGATTCGATTACTTTATAATCCCTCTCATTAAACCACGTCATCAAGTTTAACTCTCATAGCCTTGCAATACTACCAAATTGCAATACTCTAAAAATTGATCAATATTTCTATACTTTCAATTAATTCTAATGTTCCTTGAAGTGAACAGGAAGATCTTGGATCACACTCACTATAGGTTCTACTAGTTTGTAACAATGCAATCGTTTAACCTCATAAGACAAACTTCCATTGAGTTAGACTTCTCTCAAAAACTATATTACGAAATTATTTCATCCTCTAGCGCTCATCGAATAACTTACAACCTACAGTTTCACCACTACAATTATTCAACACCTCAAAAGACTCAGGTGAAACGAATAGGTTGATTCTTCCTCAAAAGAAAGAGCGAATGGAATCAATTTTTCAACAACTTGGAAAACATGTGCCTGCTGCAATGAACACAAGACCAAGGAAACCTGTCACTTAGGCCAAGTACTCGAAAAACATAAGGGAAAGTCAACAGTCGAGGCTCAAACCCTACTGAAAGCGAATACCAAACCACAAATGAGAAGAAGGTAATGCCCTTTGAAAATTGATAAACTCTTATGGAACAACTACATAAGGTTTAAGCACTCTCAAATAAACCGCAAGATGCGAAACGAGACTTAAAGCTCAATTACTTATACTTGACTCATTCCTTTAACAAGGAAGGTTATTTTCTGTGATTACTACATCACTTTGCCAGCTTAAACAAGATAAGCTCTTAAGACCAAATCGTAGGAACAACTTAAGAACTAATAAAATCTTTCAACATGTCACTTTGCTCAAAGCAACTCAATCACCACATAACTCAATCGATCCAATTAATCACCTTCGCCAAAACTCGAAACACTTCTACAAAATCCAAGTTACGAAAGACGATCAAATTTCTTTATTTCTAAAAGAATCATCACCACACACAAGTCACAATCTCTTGCAGATAATCTTACTAACATCAAGAATAATATACTCTGAACATGAATATTTATTATCAACTATTCAATTAGAAAGCCCCCAAAGTTTCACCAATTTGTTCCATACTGCCTTTTCATCTCATCTTCAAAATAAGAGTATACCAAAATCATACAACATCACTACATCAACTTCTTAAGTTTAGAAGGGGTCTACTACCCAATTGAAAAGCTCCTACCAAAACCCTTTCATCAAGGACACAATTTCATCGAATTATTTCACAATCATGTGAGCATAAGCCACCTATTATATCATATCAGTTCAACTTTTAGCGATGCTCATTATCAAACTTCAACACACAACAGTTATACGACAACCCTTGTTGTTATCAACTGGCTTCGTTATGAAATCTAGTTGCTACCTACTTTCCTTCCCAAATCACATGGATATTAACAAGCACATATTCAACTGTTCCTCCTCACATTGGATTTCGGCAAAAAAAAATACACTAAAACTTCAAAAATCGAAATCTTCTATCGATCAAGAGTCTCAACAACACTACAACCAAATTCATCGCGTCATCCTACATAGAAGAACTACATAGAACTCCTCCCATAATTTCTAGATACACCGATATTCAATCCATTCAACCGGTTGTACACAATTCTAATAACTAATCATACTAGGGAATATGTAAATCTGGTATTCCCTCTAATTTTCCTTTCCACATAATTAAATTAATCCATGGGAACCAAAGAACCCAACAAGTTTAACAACCTAAACAGTTTTAATGACCAGACTAGTTCATCAAGGTTCCATACTTCTTGATATCTCTCAATCACTACTCATATATACCGTTCATCAAGAACTAGAAAAAGACAACACCATCCTAATCAATTTCACTTCCAAGGTTACTAATAAATATTAATTATTCATTATACCAATGACTCAACTTGATACCCATACCATATCAAGTTATTTGATTACAATCTCTGATTTAACCATAACAAGGCATCAGAAAAGGATTTTAGCAATTTCCAACAGAAAAGAGATGCATTAAACTTCATCATTCGGAATAATCCAAAAGAAATACATAGAGCCAAAGTTTTCTCATGTTAACAAACTTGCAAATGAAACGCTCATTACCCAAACTTTCAAGCGAATACATGAGTCATTCTTTTCCAATGAGAAAGAAGAAACAACCATGTAATTATCGGTAATGCCAATTGAGGACGATCACAAGTAGTAAAGACAGACTCAACGATGAAAAACAATACTTGTTTGAGAGAACCATTAGAGACCATTGAAACACAACCATTACCATGAACCACGAACCCAAGAGAAAATCATCATCCACCACAAAACAAGAATTTGCCAAGATTTGAGGTCAAGAAGGAAAACAACTTTCTAAAACAACTCACGCTCAACTCCTGCAACTATGGTATTCGGGGTAACTACTCTATTCGTCTACCACGAACGGTGGTAAAACCAGACAAAGCCCAAGGCCACAACCACGGCCTCCACTTCTTAACAACCATTACCGACACACATAAACAATATAATCAAATATGATTATACATGATCATCTCATGACAATCATAGAATAGATTCATAGATATAGAATACCATAACATATCATTTCATAGATTATCAACAAGAAAGATAGCATAGAGGCAATTCAACAATTGCTCAACAAATGAAACATAACAACAGATAATGCGGAAGCAATGTAATTCCCAACCCCACCTACTGTGCACAGTGTGTCAATTTAATATTTTTCTATTAACCACGGACCTAAAGCCCGCTCTGATACCAACTGTAACACCCCAGCTCAGCATTGAGCCTGGAATGCTACTAAAATTAAATTAAACTAAACTAAACTAAGACCAATTACAAATTTTCGGCAAAACCTCCTTTGTATAGTCAGCTATACCGAGGTTCCAACAATTAATCATGGCATTTATCAATATCTTCATAATCAGGTTCATTCAAGCATGCAGGATAATCTCATAAACATAACCAAAATTTGTTATTCTCATTATTACAGTTAATCTGAAACTCAAACCACCATAAGTAATTCTTAAGATTGAGTGGTAGTGCGTGCATCCAAACATCTACTCCCTCCCATGCATGCGGGTCTTGCCAGTTGTACCTAAAACACGTCAAAGCAAGAGTGAGCCCAAAGACTCAGCTAGTACCAACAAGGCTAAGCAAATTATCATTCATAGCATCAACAATCCAAGATAAACAATGCACCAAAGTATAGCCTTCATGCTCATGTGAATGCAACCAATGCAATGCACCTTTTCAACTTTATCTCTTTTCGCATTTTACCGGTAATGCGGGGTATACAACCGTCATTTGTATACCCTTGCACGGCCTTGGCACAGGGACCAAGAGCCTATACACCACATGTATAGGGACCTTTGCCCATCATCTTAATGATGGGGACCTCTTTGCTCATAGCCCACATTCCACGAATGTGGGGACCTCAAGCCCGTCATCTACATGACGGGGACCTTGAACATGCATAGTCACCACGTGACCAATCCTCCAATATGATTGCATGATGCACATGAACAAAACTTTAAACCATCATACATATGGGTTCACAACAACGACGTGCCTGAATAAACTTATTCATACTTCTAGCATTCCTCATCATTGACATTCTTAGCATTCTAGTATCCATGAATAGCACATATATTCATAATAATAGCAAACATGAACAATCCTTCATGAATAATAATTAATCATATCTCAAATATTTACCATCCTTAATCATACATGTCACACTATCAACCTTGCATGGTTAAATACGCATCAAAGTACTAGCACCTTCTATCAAACATTCATACATATTCTCTCAATCAGTACTTGCATTCACGAGGATAAAATTGGAACTCATCACAATAACATCAACTTTAACCATAACTAGCATTCATCAAGATAAATGGAAACTCATCACATTAACATTCATGCATGGCTATTACGAGCAAAACACAAACACTCTCGGCATACAAGCATAAATATGCTATAACCGAATACTTGCCTCAACCGTGTGAGCGGTGGGCGCTAAGAGGCGCTGCCCCTGGGATCACGCTCCCACCTGAACATAAAGATAACCTCAATCTAAGACCAACATACTGGATCAAAAGCATAAATAACAACACAAAGCGAACTCGCTAATCTCCCAAGCATTTTCCAATCTTCCAATTTCTAGCGATCGCTTTGGTGATCACTGCGGACAGTCAACTTCTAAAATACATAACTTTCTGCTCAGGAGTCCAAATGAGGTGTTCTTAGACTTTCTGGAAAGGTAATTAAATTACCCAAATAAACTTAGTTGGGGAGCCCTTTTGATTATGCCACCTACTGCCCCTACCAAGCCAAACTACAGAACAACAATTTTCACGTCGGCTTCTCTGGACAGTACACTAAAACCATCATAACTTTTGCTACGAAAGTCCAAATCTTGCGTTCTTTATCTCTTTGAAAAGGTATGGAAATTACCTACAATTTTCGTTATATTGAGATCCTCTGATTTCGTCTTTAACTAATAGATTAACTCAGTTTTCTACAGACTGTCGGGATGTTGACAGATTAACCAGACAGCGGCACTAAACAATTCATAACTTTCTAACCGTTAATCGGATTTTGGCGTTCTTGGCGGCCACTGAAAGCTAAGAACATTATCTACATAACTCTAGGAGACCAAAACTTCTAATTCGGCATCTAAACACACGAAACTGACCGCACAATAATCTGGACAGAACGCGATCTATTAAACCGACGCAAATCAATCTACCAAACGACATCAACCGCAACTATTACGCATCAAACAACAAAGAACACGCGACGTTACCCTTGTAGAATCGCAGCAAGATGATGAACTCTCCCCACGAAGTTGATCTCCTCTCCTTTCTTCACTTGATCGGCAGCAGGGAGCACCGACGACGAGGAAGGGAGGCACCAATGGAGGGGGGCACCACCATGGAGGAGAGGTGCGCTACAGTAACCGTGCTACAGTGCGGTGGCACTGTAGCTACAGTACATTTAGGGTTTTTCCCCTTCCTTTTATTGGTGGTCGACCCCTCATGGGCCTCCTGGGTCAAGGCCCAAGGCCCAAGTTGTCGAAAAACTGCAGAAACCCCCTTTTTTATGTCTAATTTCTCTTTTGAACGCTTTCTTTCGTAGAATAAATTGGAGTATTACATTAAAACCTCTCTTTCTCCTGTTCAATCGCTTTGCTAAAAGAAATATTCCCCCAATTTTAATTATTCTCTCCCGATTTAATTATTCTCTCCCAATTTAATTTTTGGGGTATTACACACCCGTATGAAACGTTCCTCATACGGGATATGGATCCCCGTATTTTTGTTAAGATGCGGGCTTAAGTGAACACCGACGGGTGTGTCACTAGTTATACCGGTATAAGCACGTGTGCAGTCCATTCCTTTGATTATTTACATTCATCTCATACATTCGTAAGTATTCATTCGTTGTATTTGTCAGAAACTGTGAAGAGGTTGTCTTGTTCAAATTGGTTGTCTGTTCATTTATTCAATGTACTTGCTGAGTCTTGCACTCACTCTTGCTTTGTTTATCTATTTTTTTAGGTGAACGTTGGTGATGAATCTCTTGGGAGGGAGTAGACAGGCACTGCCCATTCAGTTCACTTTACACTAGTCTCAATAAAAGAATTGTTACTACCTTTCATTCGTCAATTGTTGGATTGTATTAAATAAACTTAGACTTGGGTGATACCTTACTTAACGTTGAGTTTGTTTAAATAACTGTTTATGTTCATTGATTATTCGTTGATATGATTATCTTAGTGGATCCATTATTGCATTCCTGTTTATATTCCAATTGTTGATGATCTGTCTAGCTTAGCTGATGAATTATTGTTGAAATTATTCCGCTGTATGGTTATATGTTAGGTCTTTAGGTAGCATTTTGGCTTCCGAATAGCCAGGGTGTTATAGTTGGTATCAGAACGGACTTTAGGTCCGTGGTAATTAAGTTATCAAAATGACACACTGTGCACAGTAGGTGTGGTTGGGAATCCATTGTTTCCACATTTCTATTGTTATGTTTCATTTGTTGAGCAATTGTTGAGTTGCTTCTGTACTATCTTTCTTGTTGTTAATCTATGATATGTTATGATATTCTATATCTATGAATCTATTCTATGATTGTCATGAGATGATCATGTATATTCATAATTGATTATATTGTTTATGGGTGTCGATAACGGATGTTAAGCAGTGGAGGTCGTGGTTGTGGCCTTGGACATTGTCATGTTACATCACCGTTCGTGGTAGACGAATAGAGTAGTTACCCAATACCATAGTTGCAGGTGTTGAGCTTGAGTTGCTTTAGAAAGTTGTTTTCTTCCTTGATCTCTGAACTTGGCATATTCTTGTTCCGTGGTAGATGATGAATTTCTCTTAGGTTCGTGGTTCTTGGTAGTTGCTGAGTTTCAATGGGTCACTAATGGTTCTCTGAAATAATTATTGTTTTCTGACTGTTGAGTTACTTTTACTACTCGTGATCCTCGTCAATTGGCAATATTGATATTGCCATGGTTGTTCCTTCTTTCTCATTGGGAAAGAATGGCTCATGTATTCATTTGATAGTTTGGGTAATGAGAGTTTTAATGTTGCAAGTATGTTAACATGAGAAAGCTTTGGCTCTATGTATTTCTTTTGGATTATTCCGAGGGTTAAAGTTTAATGCATCTCTTTTCTGATGGAAATTGTTAAAAACCTTTTGTGATAACTTGATATGGTATGGGTATCAAGTCGAGTCTTTGGTGTGGTGCATCATTAATATTAATTAGTCACCTTGGGAGTGAAATTGATTAAGTTGATGTTGTCTTCTACTAGTTCTTGATGAATCAGATATATGAGTAGTGACTCGTAGTATGTCCATACTTATTTAGAGTCAAAAGAGATATTAAGAAGTACAGAACATTGATGAATTAGACTGGTCATTAAAATTGTTTATGTCACTACGCTTGTTGGGTTCTTTGGTTCCAATGGATTAATTTAAGTGTGTGGAAAGAGAAACATTGATGAAAGGGTTTTGGTAGGACTTTTGCCATAACGACTTTTGTACGTGACCTCATTAGATTTCAGGATTGATAAAGAGCACCCCATTTGGATTTGTAGAACAAATGTTATGCATGTTTTAAGTTGACTATCCAGAATCCTGATGAGAATAAAATATTAGTTTTCCTTTTGATATATGATCAAGGTAATGGCAGATTCAACACTTTCGCTCAACTAGGTTGTTGTTGATAATCATGTTACCTTTCAAAAAAGCCTGAGAACACCCCTTTTTGAGTTTTATAGAAAACGTTATGTTACTTTTACTGTTGCCGTCTGCCAAGGTTCCCTGTTAGAATGTGGTTTAATTTGAACAAATGTGCACAATTAATTGACGGGGTTGGGGTATGTGTTAGGAGCGATGCGAGTAGTGTCATGATGTCTTGGTTCTTATTGAGTAACTTTGGTGTAGGGGGTGAGGCGCCGAGGTTAGCGGCATCATTGTTGCCTCCAACGCATCGCAACGCTAAAGGCAAGTACACTGATGTTTGTATGAATTGTGTATGTTGGATGATTGAGGTTCATGCTGTGTTTTCATTTGATACGTGAGAAGTTCCGATGATCATGTTCATGTTCCGTCCACGGGAGTGGAGCTCCACGGGAGTGGAGTCTAATACTGTTGGAGGTGATGCTAGTCCTTATTCATAAGTACATCGACAAGCATATATTTTGTGAATTTTGGATGCGTATTGTTCGTGTTGTATCTTCATTTGATATGTGTCAAGCTTCAATGATATATTCTTTTCATATGAGTGGATATGATGGTAGTCATAATACATAAGATCATTCATGCATCCATGTTCATGTTCCGTCCAGGGGAGTGGAGGTCCACGAGAGTGGAGTCTAAAGTCCCATCAATTCTAGTATGGGCATGTGAAGTCCCACCATTCCAATGTGGACAGTTTTGGACACCCGTATGAAACGTTCTTCATACGAGATTTGGATCCCCGCATTTTTGTTAAGTGCGGGCTTAAGTGAACACCGACGGGTGTGTCACTAGCTATACTGGTATAAGCACGTGTGCAGTCCATTCCTTTGATTATTTACATTCATCTCATACATTCATAAGTATTCATTCGTTGTATGTTCAGAAACTGTGAAGAGGTTGTCCTGTTCAAATTGGTTGTCTGTTCATTTATTCAATGTACTTGCTGAGTCTTGGACTCACTCTTGCTTTGTTTATCTATTTTTTTAGGTGAACGTTGGTGATGAATCTCTTGGGAGGGAGTAGACATGCACTGCCCATTCAGGTCACTTTACACTAGTCTCAATAAAAGAATTGTTACTACCTTTCATTCGTCAATTGTTGGATTGTATTAAATAAACTTAGACTTGGGTGATACCTTACTTAACGTTGAGTTTGTTTAAATAACTGTTTATGTTCATTGATTATTCGTTGATATGATTATCTTAGTGGATCCATTATTGCATTCCTGTTTATATTCCAATTGTTGATGATCTGTCTAGCTTAGCTGATGAATTATTGTTGAAATTATTCCGCTGTATGGTTATATGTTAGGTCTTTAGGTAGCATTTTGGCTTCCGAATAGCCAGGGTGTTACAGAATGCTACAGTACCATGGTGCTACATTGCATGTGCTACAAGGGAGGGGGCACAGGGAGGACTGGTTGTGGCGGCTAATGGGGTGGGAGAAAGGGAGGGGCGACCAAGGGGTGGGAGGAGGCGGTGGCACCTATGGTTTGGCCGGCTGCCCTTTCCCCTCCACCTTGGGCCAAATTCGAATGGGCCAGAAGCCCCAGCCCAAGTTGGCTAAGCTTTGTAGAAACCCCCTTCTATTCTCTGTTAAAACACTTTTCTAATTGATCATTCTCTCTGATTTGTTTCTTCTCAATTAATTTAATTTGGAGTATTACATATACGCTGGATACTTGATCACTTACTCGAAGAATGTAAATTTGACTAATGAGATATGGAATCGTGGTGCGATGTCACTGTTGTGCAACTGTGGTGTGAGATCATAGTTGTGTCGATTGTGGTGCGATGTCGCTGTTATAAAACTTGTTGTGCAATGGCAAGGGTTGTCATTTGACCGGGTTGAACAAAAATGATTTCTTGCTCACGCGAATGATTGTGCAGTAAAGGGGGGTGCCGGAAGCACAGTGGGATGAGGATGTTTGGCCTGAGCAGCCACTAAGGACTTAACTTTGTGCGCCATTGATCTGGGTCTTACGGTGAAACCACAAGTGTATTTTGGGGTGGACATGGCAAACTATTTAGCAATATTTTGAGTCGGTTCTGTCATTGTGGTGTGTGCTGATTCACATGGCGCGAGAGGCGGCAAGGCGAAACCATTAGGCGAACGGGTCAAAACAGAGCTATGAAAGAGCCTTGTGATAGTCTCACCTTGATTCACACGTCAAAGGAAATGTGTGGTATATCAGGCGATTATCTCTTGTGGGTCAAGTGTACAACCTCTGCAGAGTGTAATACTATTCGAATAGCCATGTCCCCGGTTACGGACAATGCCCAGTGATTTGTCACGAGGGGTAGATTTGTTAAAAAGAAGTGGTCGTGAGCGGCCAGGAGTGGTCGTGGGTGGAATAGGAGTGGTCGTGGGTGACCACGAGTTGTCCGGGGAGTGAGCAGGGTGCTCACGTGCTGTTTTCAAAGAACTTGTTTACTTATGTATTAATCTTTCAACTTGTGCTTTGCAATCTACTTACCGTATTTCCAATCATTATTTGTTTTTGCAAATTAACCATAAAGCTATTCTTGTCAAGCCATGCATGAATAATACTCGCATTCTTGTTCCCTGCGACTTGCTGAGTACATTCAAAGTACTCACGGCTTTGAGCCCTTTATTTGATTAGCAGAGGAGGGTGAACCAGAGAACCCAGAGTTCTATGAAGAGGAGTTCTACGAAGACCGTGCGAACTAGGGACGTCCTCCACTCGATTGTTTGTGGGCATGTCGGATGGCCACTGAAACTTTTTTTGGTTTCGCTGCAAGTTTCTTTTGTGTAAAGCCCTGCGTGGCAACCCTATACAAACATTGACCGTAAGGTCCTTTGCTATTAATATTAATTTGTCTGCTTCATCCTTAGCTTGTTGTTATGGAAATGATTACATCAATGTTGTGACTGTGCGAGCTAGCTACTGATCTAGGACTAGTTTGGAATTCACGGAGAGCCCCAGGGATTCTTTACCCGGGGTCTAGATAGAGATGTTATTAGAGCCATATCGGTTGTAGGACGTAACCTTAACTAGCATGGTCATTTTAGTCAAAGTCACAAAAAATATTTTCTAAATCAAACCAACTGTCTAACGTGAGTACTTCTTCTTCTTCTCTCGTCTTCTTCTTTTCCTTCTTAGGCTCTTACCTCTTACCTTTGCTAAAATTGTGTTTACAATTCGACCGATCCTCCTTACCTCAAGTAATCTCTATAGGATCGAGAATTGCTCTTTGTTGAACTCCCCCGTAAGTAAGTTAGAAGTGCCTTAGTAGAGTTGTCCTCCTTAGATTAAGTCCGTAAATTAGGACCTCTGTCTCGAGTTTTGTTGCCTCTTAATAGCTTCCAGTTGTTTGCTCTTTGGGTTTAACCGACTTTCCCCAGTTAGGTTGATCTATCATTCTCCCTCGCTATCGCTAATCTTTGTGCTTTTCCCCCTCATTTATCGTGCATTCTTCTCCTAGTCTATTAAACCTAGGAAGATTTGTGCAGATGGTGCAGACTTGCAACTCGGCAAGCCAAGATGAACCAGTGGAACCCTTTACACCACCCCACCTCCTCCGGCAGCAGCCACAGATCAGGGTTTGGGACAGTTTATGGTAGCCCAGCAACAACTATTGGGTGCAATGATGCAAAACATGAACCAGATGATGGCCCAACAAAATCAGATAGCCACCGCTCTACTTGCCATGATGAATCAGAACAACCAAGTACCTGCCATGCAACTGCCACCACCACTAGCTTTCCCTCAGTCAAGGCTAGCAGAATTTATGAGGACCCATCCACCTATGTTCTCCAGCTCTTTCGAGCCGTTGGATGCATATGACTGGCTACGATCCACTAAGAGGAAGCTTGCCATCGCCCGGTGTGATGACCGTGAGAAAGTCTTGTATGCGGCACACCAGCTGGAAGGCACCACAGCAGAATGGTGGGAAAACTATTGCGCCGCCCATGCAGACCACCAGAGCATCTCTTGGGCGGAGTTTTCAGAAGCCTTCCGCCACTCCCATATTCCTGATGGGAAGGTGGAGATGAAGAAGAATGAGTTTCGAGAGCTAAAGCAAGGAAGCACGTCGGTGAGTGAATACCTCAACAAGTTCACTCAACTCTCTTGTTATGCTCGAGAGGACGTAGCCACGGATGATGCATACCAGAAGCATTTCAAGCGTGGTGTCAACCCCAGCTTGAAGGTTCAGGTCGTTGGCAACGACTATGCTGATTTCCAGCATCTTGTGAACAAGGCAATGCTCATAGAAGAGTCTCGTTGGGAGCTTGCAGAGTCTTACAAGAGGAAGTTGACGCAGTATAGTGCTCGTCAAGGCCATCCGCAGAGAGCCAGAACGGGTGCTCAACACCCTGCTTGACTAGCACCCCCTGTTACCTTTAGGACCTCTCCAGTGCACCTCACCCAGCCACTCTAGGTTTTCGCAACCCCGGCAATAACACCAGCAACCAGCAACCCAGAAACAACAATAATGCCATAGGGATTACCTATTTCAACTGCCACCAGTTGGATCACTATGCCAGTAATTGCTCGCAAAAGTAAGACCCAGCTCCGGTCAGATTCAACTTGGGAGCCACCCCGACCAGAACCCCCTTGCTCGGAGGTGGTCGTGGAGCACCTCCGACTCCAGCTGCACCAGCCAAGACCCCTCAACCTTTTGGGAGAGGTCGTGTGAACCATGTCATAGTGGAGGAAGCCCAAGCAGCCCTAGACGTCGTGTTGGGTAAGTTCCTTGTAAATACAGCATCTGCTTCTATTCTGTTTGATTCTGAAGCTTCACATTTGTTTGTTTCTTGGATTTTTGTTGCAAAGCATCAGTTGAGGGTTTCAAATCTTTGGACTACCTTGTTGGTTGAATCCCCCGATTCGGAGTTGAGTGCGAACCAGGGTTGCCCACAAGTGTCAGTGGTCATAGAAGGAGTAGAATTCCTAGCCAACTTGATCATCATCGACACCAAGTCCTTGGATGTGATTTTGTGCATAGATTGGCTTTCAGAGCACCAAGCCATCTTGGATTGTGGTGGTCGAAGCATCACTCTAGTCAGTCCAGCCGGAACCAAAGTAAAGTTTGAAGCCTCCAAGAGAAGCATGAAGGAGCATTAGTTTGTAGTGTCAAGACAGTGTCCTTGGAAGTTGTGCGAGTGGTCCGAGAGTTCCCAGATGTCTTTCCTTATGAGTTGCCCAGAATGCTGCCAGACAGAGACCTAGAGTTTGTTATCAATCTAGTTCCTAGAACATCACCAATTTCGAAGAGGCCCTACCATTTGCCGGTGGACGACCTAGTCGAGCTGAAGAAGCAGATCGAAGAAATGCAAGCTAAAGGTTTTGTCAGGACTAGTTCTTCACCTTGGGGAGCTCCAGTGATCTTCGTTGCTAAGAAGGATGGTACCCAGCGGATGTGTGTGGACTATCGCTCACTCAATGAAGTTACCATCAAGAACAAGTACCCTCTGCCTAGGATCGATGATCTGTTTGACCAATTGAAAGGAGCTGGAGTGTTCTCCAAGATTGATCTGAGGTCAAGATACCATTAGTTGAAGATTCACCAAGAGGGCATACCCAAGACAACCTTCTCAACCCATTATAGACTGTTTGAGTTCACGGTCATGTCTTTTCGATTGACCAATGCCCCTGCTTACTTTATGAACTTGACGAATAAAGTATGCATGTAGTATTTAGATAAGTTCGTCATTGTCTTTATTGACGACATTCTAGTATACTCGAAGAGCGAAGAAGGGCACCTTCGCTTGATTCTAACCAAGCTTAGAGATCATCAACTCTATACTAAGTTCGACAAGTGTGAGTTTTGGTTGAAGCAAGTTACCTTCTTAGGACACGTCCTGTTTGCAAAAGGAGTTGCCGTCAATCCCAGCAAAGTCAAGGATATGCTTAATAGGGACTCACCCAAGTCAGTGCCTGTCACATCCCCGAATTAATAAAGAGGATTACCTTGCATCTCATTAGCATGCATCATGTTTTGAAATATTTTCATTAAGTATTGCACTTGGAAAATCTCAAAACAATTATTAAACATACACTTTAATCTGAACTTCAAAAGAAAAACTGAAACAAATGCTACTGAAGTTTCTCTAGAAATAATTTATTCAAATACTATATTAATTATCAAGAATTAATATAATTTTTCCCAAATTTTTCGGACTAGTTTAAACCCTAAGAAAATTAAAACACAATTTAAAGACCTACATTAGGTTTGAATTTAAATTATACACATTATTTCATGAACAATAGTGTTCAACAATTCTTATGCACACTAGACCTTCCAAGGAGCCCCCATGATTTATTTCATGATTTTAGGGAATTTATTTCTAATTATAAGACCCTGGTCAAAGTTGGGAGACCAAATTTAATTCTCAGTCAAACCCTAAACCCAAGCAGACCAACACTGTTCCTTGGGCTCGAGTCCGAACCAGGCGAACTGACTCGATCGAGTCAACTAGATGCACCAACGCATGCAGACCTTTGGATCTAAATTCAACGGTCCAGATCACACCACCAATTTGGCAGTTTGAAGTCACAATGAATCTGAGCCATCTAGTCCACATCCAACAGTCCACACTAATCCACTTGAACCACGCGTGTTTAGTCATTGCCACCCCGGTCCCACTTGTCGGACCTGTATTCCACCTCGGGTAGGCGTGTGCGTAGGAGCTCCACGCCACGCGGCCGAGCTTCTCCGATGCGCACAGAACGACTTCGTCGACACTGTTAATCCACCACGTCCGTTGGCCACTCCTGGAGCTTCGGCATCTAACGCCGCCTCCATTGCCGTCATCTTCCCCGGGCTAAAACCCCTCTATGCCTTCAACTTAGCTCACTTCTCCTCTGTTGACCGAGGAGAGGGAGGCTGGTTTGAGCTCATCTCTCCGGTAAGCTTCCACCGGGTGGTAGCCCTCGACTCCTTGTTCAATGCCCTCTCCATTTTTTCTAATCTCAACTCTTGTCATTGCTTGTAGAATCCAGTCCATTGTCGTGCTTTTGGCCATTTCCAGAGCGCGCTCCGAGAGGTATTATCCTACACCTTGCGCGTCATAATGTGTATTAGGGTATCTTAAAGATTTCCCCTCAATCAATTTCGTCATCGTATGACAGGATTTTGAGGATTTGTAGAAATCTCATTTTCGGCCGGAGAACTAATTTTTCTTTTTCCATTTGATTCGGTAAGCCATTACCCAATTCCTTGCTCCTATAGCATGCTCTTAAGCTCCTTAAGCTATTCCCGGCATTCACTAGTCTTGGTTTTGCTCAGGACCTTCTCTCCACGTTGAACCGCATCGCCGCCGTCGTCTTCTCCGGAATCGACGTTGCTCCAGTCATCTTTGAGCTTCCCGAGTACCCTTCCTAGCTCAGGTAACTTCCTAGTAGTCCTTAGATGCTGGGCACCCGCTTGAATGACGCTGCGGAGCTCTATTTTGCTGCATGCACTTTTGTCGTATTGAGCACTAACGCTCAACTCCGGCTAGCCGTCGTACAGACCTGCGCCTCTGTTGTAACCACCACCTTTGGATGCGCAATACTATTGCGCATCTAACCGTGCCTTTGGTTCGCGCTGCCGTGGCGCGTAGCACCGGCGAGCCGCTGGTGAAACGCGCGGGACAAACGCCCGTTGTCGTACACAGACAAACACTTTAGCGTAATCATTTGCATTTAATCGCTATCTTAGCCGTGCTAATTAATCACTTACATGCGGGCCCCGTTGGTACAGAAATCCAACGTGTTAAGTTTAACTCGCGCCACTGACTTGTGGACCCTAGCCACTTAAGCACCGCATTTATTTTCACGCGGTTAGCCCCAAGCACAACTGGGATTAATTTGAACAGTTAGATGCGAGATCAGCGGTCCAGATTGAATGGCCATTCGGACCGCCGAATTCATCGCGAATCTGGACCGTGCGATGAAAAATGAACGCTCCAGATCTTTTGGAAACATTCGGACCGCCGAACTCGCTACGATCGTGGATCGTTGGATCTTAATCCAACGGCTCGTGAGCATGCTCCGAATGTTCGCGCGCGTGCACACCGCACAGCGTTTCGCTGACAAGGCGGACCCACTTGTTAGTGTAACCCTCGGTAAGAAAAGGGATAAATACTTTAGAAAATCCGAAACGGATTAATTTGCACACTAAAAATAAGAAGAACTTCAAAAATACATAACTAATTCGTTTTAACTCCAAAAACAGTGAAACCAATTTTGATAATTTTCATTTTTAATGAACTTAATTATAAAATGGGTTTCAAACTTTTCTCTATAGTAGAGTGTATTATTTTGGAAAAATGATCCATGGCACTATTATTTTTACAATAGAAAAAGGCTGAAAACTTTAGAAATGCATAACTAAATCACGTTATCTCTAAGAACAGTGAAACCACTTTGAATAAATTCCATTTTAAGTAAACTTATTTCTAAAAATAGTTTCAATCTTACCTCCAAATGAAAACTCCAAATGAGGTGAACTCAACTGTTTTGGTATTAAATTATTATTCCCTATTTATCTATGTATTCCTTTGTCTCCCCACTGCTCTACAAATTTTGGCTAAAGAATTAAATTAAGTAAACAGTAACAGATTGCATTTTTTGGAAATCTGAAATTCAAATTGCTATAACTCTCACATACTAAATCGAAATGGGATAATTCTTTCACCTAAATTTATCTAAAATCATGACTTATCTACTGTAGAAAAATCATGCATTTTTTAGCATTTTGAATTTTGAGCTATTTCTCGATGTTTATTCGGTATTGTATTTATATATATTCCAAGCCTATCGATATTGATCTATACACTACTAAGGGAGAGCAACTAAGCTACCAGCAAGGCAATCATCATTTGAACTTTCTTTTGCATCATATTTGATCTCAGTTTTGTTAAGATAGTGCAATGATAATTGCTTGTATGCTATTTTGATAATGTCACTATTTTTGTGATGTGTAGATTAGTTATCTCCTATTCATTGAGGTTATCCTTGAATTATTCCAGCACCACATGCTTAAGTTAGGATTGTGTGAAATATGGTTTACAAGTTTGCTTAGCCATGCAAGTCTAGAACCGGTAGCTGATTGTTGGGAATAACTAGGCAATTATGGGATAAACACAACTTTCATTATATACTTTTGTTTCAGATCTTCGTATCTGTTTCATGAGCTACTTTTATTGTGTTAAGTCCCATGGTGGCATAGGGGCATTTGTGTTTGATCATTTGTCCTTAGGAGCTGATGTAGTCTTCTATAGTGTGCATTGGAGCAAAAATTACCCTTTACATTGCATCGGTATTTCTAATATAACTTGTGAGCCCCTTAACAAGTGCTATACGCTACTTGTACTAACATCGGAAATATCTCACATGGGGGACTTAGCTCAATAAGGTTTTCTTGCTAAAAACGATCGACTATATCTCGATTCTCCCCGGTCGGCATACCAAAGGAAGTGTGTCATTATCCGGAGGCTTACGGGCTAATCGAGTCGTGTGGGTAAAGTAGTACACCCCTGCAGGGTATAAATCAATTCGAATAGCCATGTCCGCAGTTATGGACGATCGCTTGAGTTTGTGGCTACTTATTGTTCGACTTGAAATTAAAATTGTGGTTATAACTCGGTATTCGTCACTTGAAATTAAAATTGTGGTTATAACTCGGTATTCGTCATGAATGGGATGTTCATGCTTTTTGTTGTTTCAAAGTGGACAGCCACTTTGCTATTTGTATGAATTATTTGTTATTCAATTCATTACTTATTCACATGCTTTACTTCTACTTCAAATCTGATTTCAAATTGGCACTTGAAAAACTAGTATGTGTAGGTTGTACATTGTGGCGTCTCTTTTGCAAAACTAAGGCAATATGAGCCATCCTTTGCAACAGCCTTATGCATAACTAATTTTTTTATTTGTGTAAGACTTGCGAGTACTCTTTTGTACTCAGCCAGTTTGTCTACTGGCTTACAGGTGAGGAAGATATCAATCCCAATGAGCTTGTCACTATCGATTTAGGCGACACTGATGAGTAGTGCTATCATTTAAATCCCAGTTGGTTGCTGATGGGTTATGGGCATACCACTGCTGGTCTTTTGGTTTATTTACTTGTTTCCGCTGCTCCTTAATATTCTTATTTAAATTTGGCCAGTCGGCCGTTTGTAACCGTTGTAGACATAAACTATATTGTTGTTGTCTTTTGAACTATTGATGTATGTTTGTTGTATGGATGTGATCAACAT
Source organism: Ampelocalamus luodianensis (assembly GCA_036346255.1). NCBI lineage: Eukaryota > Viridiplantae > Streptophyta > Magnoliopsida > Poales > Poaceae > Ampelocalamus > Ampelocalamus luodianensis. Next base: position 21,371,245 of record CM070635.1, read on the forward strand.
TGTATGAGAGTATGAGTATATTGGTCGCTGATTTTGGGAGCCAATATAAGTCATGCTCGCTGTTCATGGCTTCCAATTTAACTCACTAAGTGTAGTGCTTGGCTTGTTGGAGAACTGATAATCATATAGTGCTCGCAGAGGAGCAGCGCACATGATCGTCGCTCTAGTTTTCAGTTAAGCCTCTGACTTAGATTGAGATAAGTTGCAATCCATTTACTGGAGGTCCAGAGTTATGTCCTTAAGACCATGCTCAGTCTCGGTCGTATAGAGATAACCCGAGGTCCCCACAAGCGTTGGTATCAGTGCCTCGCCAAGTAGCGAGGGATGCCCCAGACTTATTGAGCTCCTACACCACCAGCTACGACAAGACCTTCCCAACCTCCTCGAGCATCATATACTACACCTCAACTCACTACACGTTGTCGAGTGAACCACGTCACTGCCGAGGAGGCAAGCAGCGCTCCGGACGTCGTTTTGGGTACCCTTCTCATTAATTCTTGTCCAACATCAGTTTTATTTGATTCAGGAGCATCTCATTCATTCATTAAAGGGGAATATGTTGCACTTAATCAATTTGAAATACATAAACTTCAGCCACCTTATCAAATCCAGTCACCAGGATCGGTTTTCCAAACCGATCAAGTTTGCCGCGACGTAAAAGTGGAAATTCAAAAGGTTAACTTCTTGGCAAATCTAATTGTGATAAATTCAGTGGGTATTGATGTGATCTTAGGGATGGATTGGGAGTCCAAAAATCAGAGAAAGATCGATTGTGCTCAACGGTCTATTTCTGTTACAAGCGAAGACGGCAGCCAAGTTTTTTTGCACCTTTAGTGGGAAGTTCTCATCTTTATGCCTTGGAAGCTAGTACCTCCCTTGAATTAGAAAAGGTACCGGTGGTATGTGAGTATCTAGATGTCTTTCCCGAAGAACTCCCAGGCATGCCCCCTGATCGCGAAGTTGAGTTTGTCATCGAGCTTGCGCCTGGTACCGCGCCAATTTCAAAATGGCCGTATCGGATGCCTCCTAATGAGTTGGTAGAATTGAAAGCACAACTCAAGGAACTTCAAGATAAGGGATTCATTAGGCCGAGCTCCTCACCTTGGGGATGCCCGGCTATCTTTGTCAAGAAAAAAGATAAGAGTTTGCGGATGTGTATTGACTACCGTCCGTTGAACAAAGTCACTATCAAGAACAAGTATCCACTTCCGCGGATTGATGATTTGTTCGATCAATTGAATGGAGCTCAGGTTTTCTCCAAGATTGACTTGAGATTGGGCTACCATCAAATCAAAATCAAAACTGAAGACATACCGCAGACAACATTCTCCACTAGTTACGGTCTGTACGAGTACACCGTCATGTCCTTCGGATTGACTAATGCACTAGCATACTTCATGAACCTCATGACTTCGGTTTTCATGGAGTATTTGGATAAGTTTGTTGTGGTATTCATCAATGACATCCTTATTTACTCCAAGTCTGATGAAGAACACGAGCAACACTTACGACTTGTGTTGGAGAAGCTTCGTCAACATCAACTCTATGCCAAATTCAGCAATTGTGAATTTTGGTTACAAGAAGTTAGTTTCTTGGGTCATATTGTAACATCCCAAAGTGCTGTTACCAAAATAAAATAAAATAAAGTTACTGTTTTTATTGGATTTTCTGAAATTTGAACGAGTTTGATTGCCTCATTTGAATTTCTGAAGTTGTAAAAGTCAAAGTTTAAAAATTACTTGAAGTTCTTGTAGTTTCATTTTTTTTTGATCTGGAAAATAAATTTTAAATTAATTTCTAGAATTTTCTGAGTTTTTAAAAGCCTTTCCTAAATATTTTAAAGCCAAAATAAATTTATTTGCAAAAACTATAGCCAACTTTAAGTTGGAACTATTTTATTTAAGTCCAAAATAATTCTAGGAATTTCTGTGAATTTTTCTAGAATTTTTGGATTTAAGTTGCTATTTTCTAAAACCTAAATGAATTTCTGGAATAAATCAATTGTAAAATCATTTAAAAATTCCCCAAACCCCTTCTAGGCCGAATCTCTAGGCGGCCCATTCCTCTTCGCGCGCGCACGGCCCAGCCAGCCCGCTCCTCCCGCCCGCTTTCTCTCTCTCACCCCCACCGTCCGATTCCAATCGGACGGTCAGAAAAACCTCCACGTCACCACCTTCTCCCCACCGCTAGATCAGGATCTGACGACACATGACCCTTCTTCCTCCCCCGTTTCTTCCCCACGCAACCGAGCCTTAGCGCCACCATTGCCGCGCGTGAGAGCTTCATCCCCGCCGCAATTTCCTCCCCGTCTTCTCCCTGGAATCGCGCGCATTAAATTCCCCTTATCTCGCCGCCCCATTCCCGGCCATTTGCCCCCTCCGTCTCGCACGAAACCACCGGATCTTCGCCATCACCACCTCGGGAGCGGCTTGGGGCACACATCCCAGCGATCCAACCCACCCCTCCCTTCTCCTCTCCATTTGGCCGAAATTCAAGTTTCGTCGCCGACCACCGCATCGAGGTCTTTCTCCGATTCCGGCAAGGTCAAGAGCTCCCCGGCCTCCCCGACGACACCAACAGCATCGCCTTCACCTCGCAAACCCGGTGCGCTCGTCGTCTTCGCCGGAGACCCGCCGCATCGCCACCGCCGCCGCGACCTGATCCTCACCGCTGCTTTTCATATCGCCGCCGGCTATCGCCGCCGCTTCAGGTGACCCAACCGTGCACCCCAGAACCCCCCACATCTCCCTCCTTCTCTTGCCGCCCTCGCCGGAGGCCATCTCGCCACCGTTTGCCGGCGAGCTCGACGCCGTAGCGCCGCCGGCCCAGTGCCGACGTAGCCAGCCACGTGGTCGCCACGTATGCGCCCGGTCAGCGCCACATCGCCTCCCCCGCTCACGTGTCCGCCAATGTGGCATGCCCGCGTGGCAGGTCCACCGCACCACCTGCCCTCGACTCGGTGGAATCAGTCCACCATGGGCCGTGTCTATGACACATCGGGCCCACACGTCAGGAAATATTTTAAATTCCGAAAATCAGTCGCTGACGTCACCTTGCGCAATAATTTGATTTTCCTTTAGGAAAATAATTCAAGAAAATCAATAAAATCTGATTTTAGGGTTTTATTTAGATTAGAACTTCCCGGGGTTCGTTCTCCCTCATACGAACTCCGATTTCGTCAATTCAAATTCCTAAATTCTTATAAAATCAAGATCTAGCCATCTAAATCAAAATTATTTAATTTTGGGTTCATTTGACCAATAATTCCTTTAAACCGTAAGTCATTATTCCATGTAAATTCAAACTTCTAAAATTCATATCTTTTGCACCCGAACTCCGATTTAGTCCATTCAAATTTGTAAATTGATATAAAATTATTATCTAGCTAACTAAACCAAAATATTTCTATTTGGAGTCAATTTGATCTATCTTTCTGAATTTATTTGAATTTGAGTTGAATTTGTCGTATTTCCACGATTAGATTGTGACGACTTCGGAAAGTCAGATTTCGACGCCGTTTGAGAGCAGCGTTCAATCAAGCAAGGCAAGTTATACCCTTGATCATATCTATCTCATTACTTCAAATTATTTATATTCTGTTTTAAATTATTACTGCATGCATATGTTTATACAATTATTTTAATTCCCTGTTTTAATTACCTAGTTAATCCAATCTTCCTTGTATAGCCAATTTGAATATTAAACTTGAATACCTTGTCACCATTAGGCAAAGTGATACTAAAACTAACCATATGCTTAGCCAATGCTTAGATCAAATCTTGTATTTGGGAAAGTTTAGCCAAATCTTCCAAATTTGATTTAAATTGGTTATATGGTATTGTTTTACCATAGAAGGTTTATAAAATGCTTTTACTCGGAAAATAAAATAAAAATGGGTTTGGACTTGGGCGAAATGGATGATTGGTGGGTGCAAGTTTATGCACGGGCTTAATTGGGGTTAAGGCCCAGGGTTTTAATTGGAAGACGCCCAAGTCAGTTAAGGACCGGTCTTTGAGCGCATGATGCTATGCCTTATTGTACTACCACATGTCTTGTATGGGCAGGACCTGGCTAATTAATATGCAATATTTCACCGTGGTCGTTCCCTACAGATGCAATGGGTAGTCATGTTACGACTTATGTTAGTCCCATCTAGCGCAAGAGGGGGCCCGAACCCGGAGGTATTTATTCCAAAGGGGGTGGCGAAACCTTAGCGAGGGGTAACTGCGGTGGAATGGCGCATTGTAAAGGCCTCGTGATAATCACTTAGTCGCACACCTTCGGAAGTGTATCAGACGGACATTAAAAGTTGATTATCTCTTGTGGGTAAAGCTGTACAACCTCTGTAGAGTGTAAAACTATTCGAATAGCTGTGTCCACGGTTACGGACATGCTAGCAGAACTACTCAAAGTTAGACTTTGGTTTTGGTTTCAAATAACTTTATAAAATGATCTGGATTTATATCCAATCGGGAATTTGGGGTAGGAAGCTATGTGATAGGAGGGTATCCTTCACCATTCACGTGTGAATGTTATCTGACTATAAAATGGAGATTTTATAAAACGATTTGTAGTTATAACTGCTTTGGAACTTAGAACAAGTATTTAAAGAAAATGTTGTTTTATGCAAATCAACCTTTATGCCATCCTTTGTTACACCCATATATGCATGTCATTCTGTTATTTGACGGGTGTAACTTGCGAGCACGGAAGTTGTGCTCATACTTGATTTATGCAAATAAAATTTCAGAGGAGAAGGACTTCACTGCAAGTGTGGATCGTGACGACTAGGCCGCTACTCCAGTCGATTGCCTGTGGCAGATTGCTGGACCCTACTACATCTTTGTCTTCCGCTGAGTTCTTTATTGCTGGTTGTAAGCCTCTTTCGTAATAAACTATGTTGATTATTATTAAAGTTGTGATATAAATTTGTTACCATGTTTGTTTACTGTGTGAACTAGCGACTGACCATGGGACTAGTTCAGAAATGCACAGAGGATCTGGGATGTTACTCCCAGGTCTGACAAATGAAGCGGAAGTATATTTTGCTGTTGATACTTATCCAAGAACCGAAGCAACCTGGGAATGATATTGATGTGTACCTAGCACCATTGATTGAAGATCTAAAAATATTATGGATTGAAGGGGTACAGGTATGGGATGCGTACAAACAAGAGTATTGCACCGTACGCTCCTTGTTGTTCTCCACCATAAATGATTATCCTGCCCTTGCTAACCTGTCGGGCCAGAGTACAAAAGGGGCCAAAGCAACTGTCGGGCCAGAGTACAAAAGGGGCCAAAGCATGTACTCACTGCTTAGATAATACCGAGAGTGTGTGG